>JBBMKD010000102.1:96640096-96680750 GCA_037834095.1 Argya squamiceps | reverse complement strand
GCAGTCTCTAGGTAGAGGCTACAGCAACCCTTAT
Source organism: Argya squamiceps (assembly GCA_037834095.1). Lineage (NCBI taxonomy): Eukaryota > Metazoa > Chordata > Aves > Passeriformes > Leiothrichidae > Argya > Argya squamiceps. The sequence goes on along the minus strand of JBBMKD010000102.1, from coordinate 96,680,716 downwards.
CAACTTCTGATAAGGGAAAAATTCCAAGGCAAGGGGCCCATATAGGGCAGCTTAGCTATTCTAACTTATAACAAAGAGGCTATTCTAACTTATAATAAATCCTATAAAAACTAAAGCATGCAAAAATAAATTCAGCAATCCCACATTTAAGGAGAGAATGGAGGTCCAAAATTTGCTCTGGCACGTGGAGTTCCATGGAACAAAACCTCATCACCCAAGCCCAGGGTCTGCTCTTCATTCCAAGCCTCAGACCATGCCAACAGCCTGAGATTGAAAACCCACGAACTTTCCTTTTATGCTGGTAACTACTGCTTGCCGGTAAGCAGCTCAGAAACCAGCACAGAAGGTAAGACAGAAAACATGCAAGTGAAGATAGAGACAGGGAGATCAGTTGCCAATCACCATCACAGAAAAGGCAGACTGGTGGAGAAGATTGTTAAAGTATTTTGTTGTTACTTTAAAACAGAGTAGGATTGTGACAAACAATGTCAAGCAGAATATTAGGAAGATTTTGCCAATATGTGAGTGAATAATTCAACACTTATGTTCAGGAGAGGCAAGAAGAGTTTTGGCCTTAAAATGCCAAAAGTGTGTGTTATGTGGGTGTGTACCCAGTACACACCCACATAAAATCTCATTCCCTTTGTAGATTAACAAAGTTCTTCTCATGTCTCAAAGAGGTACAGCTCATATTCTGAGAAACACGGTTTAGGAGATCTATTTAATTTCTTAAAATGAGAGTTAATACATCTGTGGGGTTTTTTTCAGGCAATTTTTAATAGATGGTATTAGAATTATGGTGAGAAACTGAATTCCATGGATTTTTAAAAAATTATTATTATATTTTTAAAAATTATTATTATATTTTCTTTTATATTTCTGGAAGATCTTTTTTCCACATCTTTGTTTAATATGACTATGGTTGATGGGGCTGTGGTTAGTATGGAGAATTATTTGATTTTTTTTTAAACTTTATTGCTTCAACTGTGAAAAACAGATCATAAAACATCTTTCAAGTCCGAGTCTTGATTTTCCAGGCAGCTTGATTAAAGTACATCAGCCAATCTCTACATTCACTGTGGAGGAGATAAGGTAATAACCATATTTTTCTCCTACTTTTGAATTTGAATATTTGGGAAAAAACTATGTAGTCAGCCCCATCCCAATAATTTCAGAATGAGAGTCTTAGTGTGAAAATCTTTTTAGCAGAAGAACTACATGACAAGAATATTGAATCCATGTAATTTTTATTATGCAACTGTGTGTATATTTGAGGGCATTATGAAGCAGATGTGAAAATCTGGAGCTGGGACAGGGAGTGTGGTGGGATGTGAAGCTGTGGTGCTAGTATGGCAAATACCTGATAAAACTTCCACAAATAAAGAGTAGATTATGGCTTTGCTACCTGAGTATTCGTGTTCTTGTTTTGAGGCAGGTACAACAAATCCTTATGAAATCAAATACAGAGAGGAAGCTGATAAAAAACTGTGGGGTATTTTAGATTGCAGTTCATGGAAACACATGTGAACCAAAGGACTAAGAATTAACCAAATGCTAAGAAACTGAGTGTAGGGTTGTTTCTTACATCATTGCTCTTCAATGTTTGTAACCTGGAGGTCAGGTGTTATAATTTTCTAGGAAGTGGTGAGACAGTGCCAGCATTATAATTTCGTAGGCATAAAATCAAGACAGGAAAGTGTAAGATAAGACACATGTATTTCAGATGAACTGTTGCATGCTGTGATGTGTAATTTATAGGAGAGATGTTCAGATTAGTGGATGAATGCTTATAATTAAAGCTTTTGAAGTGATAATTGAATTATAAATAATACAGTGTTTCACTATTATTGTAGGTAATTAAATTTTCTTAGTTTTAATAGTTTTGATTTGAGATGAAAGGAGTTTGAGGCATATCCACTGATAATAATGAAAATGTATGTGTGTTAGGAGGATATTATTCTGAATTATGATTCAGAATAATAGATTTAAATGTTTGTTTCTTGAAGACATTGAGTGTTTAGACCTGAGAAATGAAATGACAGAGTCCTGGAGGTAGGCATTATGTTAGCTCTGTATTTTTAATATGTCAAGTAAAATGGAATGGTCTTGATCAGGGCTTCTTAGTGTGAACACACAGAGAAAAACATGGAAAATTACATTATGTTAAGCAATAACATACCTTGACATGGCTACATTTTGTTCTCCAAGGAAATGTGTAGATTACGTTTTTCCCCATTACCATTCTGTTAAACAAAAATATGCTTCTGTAGAATGAACCTGCAGTCATGCAACTTACTCTTAAACATATAAGAGTAAATCTTGGCTAGGCTAGTCTCTTGATTAAAATTATTTTCTTGATTAAAAAGCCTAGAATAATCATTGATAATGCAGACTTAAGGAAATGCATGTGTTACAAGTTCTAAATGTAACATTAAAGATAAGCTAAGTTTTGAGGTTCTTATTGAGCTTCAATAGAGTTAATAAAGAATTTAATATTTTTGCATAGAATCTATTGTGAAAAATGTTTATGAAATTCTAATGTGCTTAAAATACTGTTAAACCCAGCTGAAAAATGGAAGATAAGATACAGCATGATTAGTTATCTGAATAACATTAAATAAGTATAGAAAATAAAGTTTTCTGTCTTTAACATCTGTTAATAAAGCACCATTTTTGAAATAGCAAAGCAATTTAAGAAATCCTGAAACTCTTAAACACTTGAAAAGGGATAGCATTTGTTCTACTACTTTTTTTTTAATGTCCAACCAAATGGTATATTTAGTTGGAATTCCTGGACACAACAGAAAAAAACACAGATCAAAACTAAACAACTAAATGTTCTGGGAGATAAACTGCTCCACTTGCTTAGTTGAAACAAAATTGGAGCTGAAAGAGTTTATTGATTTAATAATGACACATTGTTAATTGAGAGTTAGTGAAGTATGTGTGTGGAATCAATACCAGGAGTAGAACAGATAAAGCATTAGAGTGGAAATTATTAAGCAACACCTGCAAACAATGGGGCACTGGCTGCCTGCAGCACCCATTCATCCCATGGGAGAGTGATACAGGTTAGCACATGGCCAGAGTCTTACAAACTGTGTGTTAATGTATCAATTTCTGAGGGTCCAGGCCTTGCAGACTGGCTTAAAATAATTTTAGCAAGACTGCTCTTCAGAGATGTTTTGTAAAGTAAAATGTTTAATAAAGAAAAATAACAAAAGTTACAGAGAAGAAAAGAAAAGCCACACACGGGTGTCCGAGAAAGCCTCTGACACCCTGCTAGAAACACTCCAAAAAGTCTTTTACTTCTTTTGGGCTCTTTCCTAAATACTGAATGTTTTAGGAGGGGCAATTTGGCTCTTGGTCCAATGAGATTAGCAGCAGGATTTGAGCTACACTTTCAGAGCCCAATCTATGCTCCTGTGCTGGCACTAAGCCAATTACTGTGAGAAAAATACAGAACTTTCTAGTTAAACTTCCTAAAATGTCTGAAGGTAAACTGAAACTCTTTCGCTATGTGGAAGCACCTGCTGAGGGTGTGGGTTGCATTACTACTGGAGAGGGCTCCGCCTGCTGCAGGGGTAGGTGGGAAGGCCACTGGGAAGGTTGCAGACACTGCCCAACCTGGTGTGCTGTATTTCTTCCTTCTCCCCCCAAGGTGTCCCCCTACTCATTGCAAATTTGGATGCCTCTTTACACCTTGACTGTAAGGGTTGGTCCAGTAGTCACCTTCACACTAATAAAGGTATAACAATGTTTATATGTGAAATAAAAGTGTTCAGATGTACCCATTTGCAGTCACGTCAACATCCTTCTGCTGACCACTGTCTTAGAAGGAAAGAAAAAGCCAACGTTTTAGATGGAATGTGGAACAAAACCAAAAATCATACCCCCTCATCACATTAAAAAAGACTGAGCCCTTTCTCTGCCATCTTTTTTTCCATTATGTTATAGTTCTGGCTTCTTTTCCTTTGCTAAGGTTAGTTGAATGATACATAGGAAATATAGAGTTCGAGCTTTGACTTGGATGTTTATTGTTTCTTGTCTATTTATAGACTCACGAGGCATGAGCTCTAACTAGCAAGTTAGAGAAACGAGGTAAAATGGAGTGCTAACTCTTTCTATGGTTATTTAAGCAATAATTACCCAATAACAAGGTGACACCTATGTTATTTATACTTTTGACCCAAAAATGACCACCCAAGGCCCACAATGCAGACCTTTTTCACCTAATTACAGAAAACCACCCAAACCCACGAAGAAGAAGGAAGAAGGTGAAGAAGAGGGGCTCAGACAACGACCAAAGCCCTTCATCTTGACTCACACTATATACTCACTACTATATACTAAAACCCCAAAATTTAACTTTCCACAATTCCAACACTTCCTTTTGTATTTTTGTTATTAAAAATTATGTTATATCCTGGTGAAAAAAAAAATCATCAACATTATTGATTATGTTGGAAAACAATTGTGTTGTTGTGTTTGGTTATGCCAGTTTTAATTTATCTTCTATTAAAACACATATAACTTATGAAAGATATTTTTAGAAGTTATGTCTTAAAATGCAGTTAAAAGCAGCTTTATCGCAGGTCTTTCAAGGAGCTTAAGTAAATATATGAAAAGGGTACAAGAAGAAGCTGTTTTTCACAGCCATCTATTTTATTCTGAAAAACAGAAACATTGAAATTTATTTTTGACTGAAGATGCAATGGAGTGACTTCCTTAAAAAAAAAAAAAAAAGCAGATTAACTAAAGAAGTGAGAAATATTACCATAATTCACCTTATCCTAAATCAAGAAGGAGGCAACATATTTTCAGTGATACTTGAATTGGTGAAACATATTTTACTTATTGCTTTCCTGTCAAAACTCCCTCTAATTTCTATTCAGATTTTGCTATGAAATTATTCCTTTCTGTATTAGAGATATTCTAGAACACCTTTCTTCAGAATTCAATAGTTAGTGTTTTATAAATATTAGGGACATGGACCCTCCAGTGAACAATTTTTGATGGAAGGTCTTGATATCTTTGCCTTGTAAAAGAGGTTTGTCTTCCGTGTAACATGCTTCGTACTGGCCAGAGTCTCAGGACAGACCCCGATAATTTTTTTTGTTTTTTATTCTCTTGTGGTCCAGCACTAGGTGTTGCCATGCTTCCTTGGTGGTCATGGAAACTAATTTTCTAGCCACCTGATTGTGCTACTACTTGATTTCAGGAACAGTTTCAGTGTAGAGGTTTGAAAGTATGAAGAAACTATTATCCTGTCCAAATTTTTGCTTGGGATTCAAGTGTCATAATGAAGTCATTTATTAAGAAGTAATATTGCCATTCTGCCATAATATATATTTCATCTTTATCTTAACAATTGATTCCTTTGGTTGGCTAACATGGGAGATTCTTATTCAAGAAAACGCTGCTGGGGCAGGCAGCCTATAAAGTGGCTCGTTTGTGGGGAATGCTTTCTCCGGCTAGCTGATTTCCCCAGCCAATTTATAGCAGTTTGTGGATTCTCCAGGTAGCTCGCTGAGGCATGGATTTAGGTTTGGAAGAAGGAAGCGTGCTCTCCCTTGGGTTAATAAGGATGTTTATGCACTGCAGCCCATGTGGTTGGAGCTTTGCCAAAGCTCCTGTCCCCATGGTCGGAAGGTGGAGAGAGAAAGAGAGAGAGAGGGGGAGGGGGTGTGTGTCCCTTTTTCCCAGCTTGGGGGCTGCGCAGGGAAACACTGACCCAATGGGGAAGGAAAGGGGTGGGGGACATTGGGATGAACCAAGTATATTGGGGACAGCAATGGGGGGGAGGGAAGGACTATACCAAGTACATACAAATACAAATTCAAAAACAAATTCACAAAACTGGAAACTTGCACTGCTACAGTAGCCAGGTTTCCAAACTGCAGATTGAGATGCAGGTTGAGCTCTGGGAGGAAGCCTAGAGAGATCAGAGGCTATAAACTGCCAACCCTTTTGTTAACAAAGGGCACGAAGTGGGTGGTGCCAGCCAGGTAAATGGACGCTGAGGGGCACAGTTGGAGCAAAAATTGAGAGGAAGGAGATTTGGGAGTGCTTAGACTGAGGCTACAAAAGCGCAGAGGTTCCTTTGTTGGGGATCCCTTCTCAGAGCCACCAGCTGTGGCTGTTTCTGTGTTACTGCATCGTGAATAAATTGCTTTATGGAATAAGACATTTGAGACTGTGACCTGGGAAGTATGGGGTCGATGTGGTAAGGAAACCTAGCCTGACCATGTGAGAATGGGGTGTGGAGAGTCAGGGGGGCCACTGGACCTGCCCTCTGGGAAAATCTTCAGTCCCAGCAGCAAAATTCTCTGGCCTTGGGAGTGTGGCTGACAGAGAATTTCTTGAATGGTCAAATTGGGAAGTTCCCTTAGCAACTCTACAGTACAGAAGTGTACTTCAGCAACGGCAGAAGAGAAAATCAAAGCACATAAAAAGACAATCTACATAAAATGTGACAGAGATAGACAAAGAGAAGGTTTTTGATTTGTTTTTAAATAATTGGTCTTCTGTTTGCTGGATGAGGCTTTCTACCCCTGCCAATCTGAAGGAAGCCCATTCTGATGGAGGGATAATGCTTTTCTGAAGTGGGGTATCAGATAAGTGCTTTTACTTATTATAACATTGCACTCAAAAACAGTTAGCCCATTTCTCAAGAGAGGGAAGTGACTGCCATATCTGAAATCTAAAAAGTGAAGCACATGGTAATGGGTTGGACTGCTCAGTGTCATCATCCAAAAAACCACAGAATCTTGTGAGAATACTAAGAAATTTATTGCAAGGACCACAGACACTGTAGTATAGATGTTCAACAAGGGGTTTTCAACTAAATTTCAGATTAATATTTGGTGCTTATTCACAGAATTCTTTCCTAAAGCACGATATCACATTGCAAGCCTTCAGATTATATCAGAACCCAGAAGTTGCCCTTCCATTTATGCTTAATTTCTTTGTATTAAAGCACCAAGTACTCCTGGACTTTCTCTCATTCACATTAAAAGAAAAAAAAATCTTTTGTTGGCAGGATGAAATGAATCCTTTTAATTTTCTAACTGCATTGTGGCTTTCTTTGGGATATTTTTGGGGCTTTTATCATGTGGGATTTTGTTGGTGGTGGTTTGGGGTTTTTAACTTGCCTTGCATTTTAATATCTTAGTTTCTTTGGGTGGTTTTGTCTCTTCCTTCCTTACTGTTGTTTTTGGATTTCACCACCTTCTTAGACTGACTTCTGATGTGCTTTGGGCTAGTTTAGTGTTAATTGGAAGGAATGTATTCTGTGTTGTATCCTTTCTAAGAGAGTTGTAGAGATGGTTTCCCAGGGCAAGAAGAGAACCCTGGAAAAATGCCTTGGGAAACCCCACTCAAAATGCAATAAGCAAGAAGCTTATTCATATGTTCAAGACTGCAAATGTTACTAGAAGGTTCCTCGTTCTCTGTTTCATCATAGGTTAATTTTTAGTGCAGAAATTTTGATATTCTTAATCATTCAACCCTATTGGACCCTTCCCTCAGACCCCACCTTAACTCCCCACCCACACGGGGTACATAAGTACTCCTGTCTGACTCAAGGCCATGCCATTTGTCTTTTGCCTGTTTCCTTTTGCCCTTTATTACTGCCATGGTCCAGTGTGCTCCTATACAGTGGACGCCTTATTGTTTGTTGCTTTTGCGTTATTAAAATTCCTTTTTGGACAGCTGGATCAAAGCTGCCTCTCTCTCCATTAAGTCATCATAGGGCTGCGTCCCAAGGAAACTCGAAGGGGTCTGATCTTCTGGGCTTGGACCCCTCAGGAGTTTTCAGAGTGTTTTAATATTTTCCCAAAGTACCACATCTTTTTAAAGCAATTACATTGTTCCAATGAACAAACATTCCTTCAGTTTTCCGTAAAGCGCAATGATTTTTATGTCTTCTTTCTCACAGTAATTTGAACAGTATTTTTGAGGTGCTGATAGTGAACCAGATAATTCCTGGGTCATAGAAGGAAGAATCCTGTTATTTTCTATACCTGTGGATAATCATCTTCTCCTCTTTTGCTTGGGAAGTTAAAAGAACTGTCTAGTAGCCATTTTTCTGCAGATGTGTTGATCTGGTGCTTTGCTCTTTAAAATATTCACCTTCTCTAACCTCTCATTTTATACCTAGAAATTAAATAGGTGCAAATATAATATCTGCTGTCCAGGGAGTCACCTCTGTGATCAGACTTTGAGGCACAAAACTTAAATAAACATGCAAATATAATTGACATCTTAATTTCTGCAGATATCTTAATAGTAAAGAGAAGGAACAGAGGCCCTTCCCCTTCTCTCTCCTTTTTTGCATCCTTTGCTTTCAGGTATCCTGGTAATTTTTGGGTTTCCAGGGGTGAAATTTCATTTTCTTCCACAGTGCTATGACGTTAAACAATTTCACTGGAAAATGAGAACAAAAAGCGGGAATCCTTTTCCTGTGCCTTTGCACTCATTCTTTTTGTGTTTCCATGAAAGTGGATGGAGAGAAGGAAAGGCTGTGATCCAGTAACTGTCAAAGATCAAACAGTGAGAAACTGAGGAATAATCAGAATGACCTAGCTTATATGAAGAACCATACAGCACTGAGAAAATGAGAAGCAGGGGACAGAGGATCTGGAATCAAAAGCCTGAGGCAGAACTGGAAATAAGGAAATAGCTCTATCCATATGGTCTTTCTTGGAGTTCTTTTAAGCCTCAGTGAATACTAACTGAAACAAAGATGTCTGGAACAAAACATGTCTGGCTCAATATATGAATATTTCAATGGAAAAATGATATGCTAACCTGAAGGGAGGGTTTGCAGAGTATGTTCATGATATGTCAACACAGAGCAGGAAATTCTCTTGCCTTCCAAATAGTTTTTCAGTAACATTTATTTCTTGAACTTGAGATAGGGATTTTCTTTGATTGCTGTGCATATACATGAAACAATAGTCAAATCCTCTTCCTACCCAAACCAAAACCCACCCAATTTCATGACTGTGTTAAGAAATAAACAGATGAGAATTCAAGTTTCTCTAATTCCAAAATAAGTAAAATACAATATTGTATATTTGGAGATAGCTTTTGCAATTTGCTCCTAATTGATTCCATAATTATACCCTGCTTTTCCCGTGAATGTTAAACTTCTTCTGATGTTCTCTGTATGAATATTTTTTCCACAGGATTTTCCTCAAACTTACACCAGAAAAACCTATACCTCTGGTTTTAGTGTTCAATTTTGTAAAAAATATTCGCTGAGAGATTTTAAATAAGAGCAGACTAAAATTACAATATATTGATAAATTAATGTATTCAAACTGTCGCAGCAAAATACCAGAGATTTTACATGTAAGTCTTAGATCTAAGCTTTTATAAGAGTTTATTTATTTAGTACATAATATCTTCTCAATTTAATCCATGAGATGAGTCAAATCTAACTGAGAAACTCGAGGAAGAAAGAAACTAATCACACAGGCAGATAAATTGGGATATTGCATATTTTCCACACGTAAAATCAGAAAATATTGTCCATGAATCATGATATCGTGCTTGCTCTAACAGATTTATAAAGCAAAAAAGCCATATTTTCATTTAATGGCTTGTATCATAAAATGTTCGATGATAAAAGCTGATTTAGTTTGCCCATAGGGGAGGATAAGATAGAAGGGTTCAAGATAGAGTTAATAACAAATAATGTTTTCTCAACTCCAAGAAGCTGAATAAGGACAACTTGATCTCTTTGGTGACTGATTTAGTAACAGAAGCTGCAATTATCTTTACTGTTGAATGTAAAAAAAATGCAGTTTCAACAGGAACTTCATTTCCAAAAAGAGAATCTGACAGGGTGAGATGTATCATCCAAGTCAAAGACAAAAATATCACAACCACTTTAATCAGGTCCAGGAGCAGAAGCTAAACCCCCACATAATTTAAAGAAATTTAAATACAATACATTTATTATTCCTATCTTTATACTGACTAAGTTTATTAGACATACATAAAAGAAGATGATTCTGAAAAGTAAACAAGGTTTTGAAATTTTCTAATTTTCCATTTTTAAAACAAAACTGGCCTCCTATTCTTCAGAGGAAGAAAAGCCATGGTTCAGTACATTCTATACTGATACTTTGTTTGTTTGTTTGATTTTATAAAGAGCACTATTCTCCCTACCAGCTCTTCGATATTATGCCTTTCAACATAAAACTTTTTTTTCAGAAATCTCTAGGACAACTTAAAAATACTTTTGAAATATGAGGCTATCAAAAACATACAAAACTAACCTTCTAGTTCTGTGTCCTGTACTGCAGCACTTGTTTAATTTTGAGAATGAATTTCCCAAGATGGAATAATATCTCAGGAAATTGGGTGACTGTAAGTGGAACAAATTTCTTTCATTCCCATTTCCTTTTTTGTGTGCAGTGCTGCTCTAAAAAACGAGAAATATTTATTAGGAATAAAGTCCATTGAGATCAATAGATCAAGATTGAAGAGAACAAGACTATTTTTTCACTTAAATGCACATCTGACAATGTACACATTCCTAAAAGCAGCAGGATAATGTGCCCCAGTTAGAATTGCACTGTGATTTGAGGTTCACTCTTGGAATTACTCTTCAGGCACTTTGCATGACATGTAGCTGTCCAGACCTTAGCATAAAGAAGGGGAGAGGTAAAGGTAAGTGAAACCATCTATTGAATGATGTCTGAATAAAACATAATTTTCTGGGGTCTGGCGTATACAGTTCTACAATCTTTTTTCTGACATGTAAAAACTCTCACCCTATTTTTTTTTTTTAATTTTTTTTTTCAGAGTTCTAAGATGTACTCCAGCTGTAATGAATAAAATCTGACTCTTTTTAGGTAAGGCTGAAATACATTTTGTTCTGAAGATGTTTCAAGCCCTGCTCTTGTTGAGACCTAAGAGAAGTATCATTGCATTTTTTAGACAAAATACAGGCCTTTCTAAATTGTTTAGATGCTTAGACATTTTACAACTGAGGTATAATAAGCAGAGTCTGAAAATAGTTTCTTTAATATTATTTTGTCTGATGCAAATCTGAACCACCCATGTTGAACATGCAGGTTTATGGTGTGACCTAAAAGTTTTCAGGATAATGTAGTATTTGTATTAACACAAAGTTATACATCATTACTGCCCTGTTCTTCTGCCTACCTTTTGTTTATGCATGACAGTGTGAAGTTGGTGTACTGACATACTTCCATGTCATTTGCCAGTTATGTGTGTGCACAGTAAATTCAGTATTTTAGTCTTGTATCCTCTAAGTATAGTTGGCATATCTATGGCGTAACTTACATGTCAGTAGTACCAAACTCAAGGAGTTGTGAGTAGCAAACCCACTGCACTGACTCTTACTGATACCTCTCCAAGCTCTTTGGTTGCTGTTTACCACTTCCGCTAAAACTGTAACTCTTTTGTTTTCACCCTTTTTTTCACTCATCAACTCATGTGGCAACCTCCCAGAAAAGATATCTTGACCTAATACAAGCAGTTATGTCTCTCTGTTGCTGACTCCAGATTCTCAATAAAAATCTACATTTCCAGGACTATGCTAAAGCTAAATATGATCTGGAAAGGAGTTTAAAAATAATTTTTTTTCCAGAATGAAAGAAATCAAATTCAACTACAACGAAGTTGTGATAAATAAGTTATCCATAAGGGAAGTGTAAAAATTGTTTCAGGCTCTTTGCCATAAAAATATTTAAAATATAACTGGCATCTATCCTGCAATATAAGCCTATTTATCATCATTTCATCAGAACAGATATTTTTCAAAGAATTGCCAGGTAATTCTAAGTCTAAATGGAAGGCAAACCAGACGCAATTATTTCAACTTTTCTTCTTAGATCAATCATATTTTTAGACTTTAACATTACTGCTCTCTTCTAGACTTTCTCACACTGACATATTTTCTGAAGTACAATGGCCAAGACTGAACAGAGTTGTATGAATATATCCCAATATGGTAGGTGCCTTCTTTAGTAACTATGTAAATTTATCATTAAATAAATTCAGTTAGTGATCCATTATCAACCATCATTTTTATTCTACTTTTCTGCCCATCCTTCTCTTGTATTTCTCTACATAGTTGCTCCTGCATGGGCACAGCACTTTTTTTTTTCTTACTTATTTTCTTTATCAAATCACTCATAAATTTGGGCTTATTGAAAACTTGGATTCTGTCCTCTAGTGCCCCTGTAGTCACTCCCCAGATTTTCTTTTTATTAGTAAATTCAATAATATACATTCTCTTTCATCCTCTATGCCATGGGGGAACAACAATCAATAAATCCTTCCATTATAACCACAAGTTACTGATAATTACTCCTCGGGATTATTTTTTCTAACCAGTTTTCCACCCACTATGTTTTAGTTTTCTCTTTTCCATGTTTATCAGATTATCATGAATTCCCATTGTAATCGTTGAGAAAGCTGAGATAAGTAATTTGTCGACCCTGCAATTTTATCTAAAAAATAAGGTGACAAGGAAGTGTTTTTTGCTGCCTCAGCACTTGAAGCTACAAAATTTCTAGCAGTCATTTAGTCTCAGCTGATCTGTTCCTGAGGACTGAAACAGAAAATGCAGTAATGACTATATTTCCTGATACTATTCCTTTGTGATTCTTTTCCTGTGTTGTGCCACAGAGTTATCCTTTCCTCAGTCTCTTGCTAACTAATTGAATTTGTAAAGCAAATTCTTGATATCTTTTGTATTTTACTAGTAACATCTTAAGCTTTGCTTCGCCTTTCCAGTCCTCACAAGTATATGCCACACATCTGATTGTATTCTCTGTAGTAAGACCTGGGGCTTTTTTCAGCCTAAATTATACTCCTACTAAAATTTGCAATGCCAGCCTTTCAAATTCTAATTTGTTCTTTCTGCCCTCTAAATTAGGATGGCTGAATTTAAAAATTCCCTGGATCAATGTCTGGAGAGGTACTTTAGCTCCTCAGGTGGGAGAGCTGAGTATTGCTTGCCTGAATAAATTACTGCCTCAAAAGAGTAATAGCAATTGGCTGAGCTGAACCAATAGTAACATACAGGTTCTATTAACCTCAAATTACCATTACAGATGAGCACATATTCAGGAAGTGGGTTGTATAAATAAAGCATGCTACTTTATTAAATCAATAAAAGAATAACAGGCCTTACAGTAGGGAAGGTGCTGCCAATTTGCAAAGAAGACTATGCAAGATGATTTTTAATTAGATTACCGCCAACATCTTAATATTGACCTCAAAACTCTACAATATGAATAGTGATAAATAGCATTTTTTTTTAATAGAAAACCATTATGATAAAATCTTTTTTAAAGCTATCAATTTCATGTAGTTATTCTCAAAGTGAATCAAGCTGACTTTGTATAAATCTATAGTGATGTATTCTTTTTATGAGGAAACCCACAAACTCCTACGTGTCTTCAAAAAAACTGTGGGTGAACAACATCTCTTCAGCTGTTCCCTTTATCATGTTTTAAAATAATAGAATGAAAAAAATCATAAACCTTTTTTAGAATATAACTGGATGCCAGAAAGTGGAAGGGCAAGATATTTATTTTTTCAACTGCATGTATTAAGACACTGACTTTAATCAATGCTGGTATTAAGTATATAATCATCTCACATGAATAGCTATGTAATACTTACATTCAGTAGGCTTAATACCTTTAGGATTCTCAAGCCTTATCAAAATTTTGACTTTCGTAAAGAGTCTTGAAAACCTCTGTGTATTGTACATAAATTCAGAAATTTTAATTCCTATATACAAGTGGTTGTATAATTCCCTTTGAAAGTCACAGATTCACAAAAGGTGTTGAATTAGAAGAAACCACAAGGATCCTCAAAGTCCAACTCGTGGCTCTGCACAGGGCTACCCCAAGAATCACATCGTGTGCCTGAGAATGTTGTCCAAACAATTCTTGAACACTGCCAATTTTGATGACATGATCACTTCAACTGAGCTTTACCTTTGTGCCCCATAATTTTAAATTTATTTATTAAATAAGCTTTTTGACACTCCTTAAAACATAAAATAGAAAATCTGTTGTTTTTTTTTTTTTGTATATTTAGAGCTCTTTTCTTGATATCTTCTTTGGCACCAGGAGAAAGCAATGACTCATTTTTATCTTTCTTTCTCTTTAAGATCAGGTGTTCGATCCCTTCCATGAAACTTTTTTTTAACAATTGCATTACATTCTTTCCGCCACCTCCCATGATTGTAGCATACATCACGAACATCTTAAGTATCTCTTTCAAAATAGTGCTACTGTTTCTCCCAGGCTGGCAGCTATACCTAGAAGGTAGCCCTGTGTTGGTAAACTGCAGTGAAGGTGTAGTGGTTTGAAAGGAAAACGAGTGAGAGGCTCCAAGTCAGAAATACAATTTAATAAGAAGAAAAGAAAAAAAAAGTAAAATCAAATAGAATAAATACAATAATACAAAAGACCATTGACAGAGTCAGAATACAACCTGAGCAGGGTGGTGGAAGCAGTCCAGATGGGGGGGGGCGCATCTTCCTGAAGCAGTGATCCTGTAGAAAGGTCTGGTAGCTCCGGTCCTATGTGAATCCAGTGGGTAAAAGCTGCTTGTACTGTCCCAAATCCCAGATTATATCCAGGTGAGAATGCTTCGCTCCTCCCCCTGGGTGGAGCATCTCACAATAGGATGATGAGTCATACAAGGGGTCCTTGATGGCCTATTAAAGAGAGAGAAGGCCCAGAGGGAGTTGTCTATGACTCATGCAGTAGGCATTTGATGGGCCATTAACAGAAGACACATTAACAGAAGAGGGAGGGGGGGCCTGGGAGAAGACTGCTTCAACAATTGGATTCAACAGTTCGTGAAGATGGTGATAGAATACTTTGTGCACATCCTATACTACAACCCAGGACAGAAGGGTGAGTTCTCGAAAAGTTACTAGATCTGTGTCTGCAGTCTGCTATGCCCTCCAGGTCTCTGTGCCATGTGCAGCTGTGCACATGCTGTGTAAAGGAATGGCAGAGTAAGGGAAGCCTGTATACTATCTCAGTGGAGTCCA
Organism: Argya squamiceps; assembly: GCA_037834095.1. Lineage (NCBI taxonomy): Eukaryota > Metazoa > Chordata > Aves > Passeriformes > Leiothrichidae > Argya > Argya squamiceps. Next base: position 96,665,652 of record JBBMKD010000102.1, on the reverse strand, counting down.
TTCTTGAGGAATATCTACTATAGTGTGGCTCAGACATCAAACTATTCATGAAGGAGATGAGAGAGTCTGACTCTACTGGTACCTTTCACTTAGCTCTGATATTTACAAATAAAACTGTGTAAAAGGAAAGCCATAACCACTGAAATCCTAGTCAAATGACTTCTTATTTAGCTGTGAAATTGTTCCTTGTAGCCTATTCATTCAAGCAAGTAACTTTTGTTTCTCATACTGCAACCATGGGGGTTTTTAATTAAAAAAAATATTAGTGTCAAAGGAGACAAATGGCTTGTGCTATGTGTGTCTCCAAGAGGAGAAAGGACATGGACTTGAAAAGTATGAAGAAAGATTGTGAAGACTTTGGTAAAAGGTTGAACAAATGCTGTCTTCTTTAGACTTCTTTGGAAAGGCAAAATATTAGAAAATAAGGAAAGGGAATAAGATGTCTGGAAGAAGATACTTTTATGAAGACAAATTAGGAGGACATGAGTGAACTTATATCTGCAAGCAAATTGACAACATTCTCAAGGCATCAACCTGTCCTAATCGCAGCCAGAAAACCTATGAGGACAACAGAAGTTTAATAGCTCTTATGAGTTGAAGAAAAAACAATTTTTTTTTTACATCATAGTAGGATCCTAAAAAAGGCTGGAATAAATAGAAGACATGGAAGTTCTTGTATTTCTTTTATAGAAAAATGTAGTCCAATAACAAGAACATTATTTAAGCCCCAGGAAACTCATCACTAATTGTAACCAGCACTTACCATGAGGATTTGGAAAAATCACAGAATTTTTTGTGCTTAATTCACCATTTCCATTTTCCTAATTTGTAGGCTTATTCAAGGATACAATCTGACCACAGAAATACTGTGTAGGGTTAAATTATCAGGAGATCAACTTAATAAAAAGCAAAATCACATAAACGTAGTCACAAGATTGTCCATTATTGTTATATATCAGTGGGTCTGAGTGAATGTGAATTATCAGAATTATAGAATGTTAAGAGGTTGGAATGGACCTTAATGATCATTTAGTTCCAATCCAGGGTATCCAATGGGCAGGGATACTTCCTTCTACTAGATCCGGCTGCTCAAGCCTCATCTAACCTGTTTTGAACAGTGCCAGGGATGGGAGATCTACAACCTCCCTGGGTGACCTGTTCTACTGTCTCACCACCCCCGCAGTAAACAAATTCCTTCTAATATTCAGCCTAAATTTCCCCTCTTTCAATTTGTACCCATACTCTGTATCCTTTTGGGTTTGAAAAATCATATTCATCTGATTTGAAATTAATGCTAGTAACTTCATTGTAAGTGTTAGGACCCACAATCTGTCAAAATAAGAAACTGTAGCCACTTTTTTGAATCCTTTGCCCACAGAGAGCATATCTGCTAGAATGTCATGTGCTGGCAAAAGAAGATGAAATGTATTTATTAAATAGAATCCACTGAAGGTTGCATAGAAATTATGAAAGGCTTGAGAATTTTCAGAGCTACAAATCTTAGAAGATAGGCAAGTTCTTGAAAACAAAGCAGTCTCTCTTCAATTTCTTACATATCTTGCATCTTTTTTATCTTATTGTATCTATTGCTGGAGACAGGGTGCTGGCTTTGATTGAATTTTAGTTCTGACCACTAGAAACTGCTCTTATTCTGGCTGGCTGAACAGGGCTTTTTCCCAACAAAACACCTCCTGAGTAAAGTTAGATAAAAGATGACTAAAAATACTGTTGTTTTTAATTAATACTTTTTTACAGCATGGACTTTTTCAATTTTGTTAGCTAAAAATTGTTCAGCCTTCTGAAGTACCTGATTGGTAAAATCTAGTTGATTGACTCCATCTCAGAGATTCTACTCCTTCTTTTTTTTTTTTTTTTCTATAACAGAATATCCAAACAAAAAATCAGAGTTGAATGGAACTTCTTTGGCACTCGATGCACTAAAAAACAATGCAGTTCAAAACGAGCAAAGGTTTGTCAGTACCAGATGATTGGAGTATATTTAAAGTCTGAAAAGGAACAAAGTAGAAGGCAATTATTAGGGTTTTAGTTTAAAATGTGTATTTTTAATTAACTGTTGGATAAGATTTAGGATTTCTGATATTGTATTTTTCTTTTTCTCTCTTTTTTTTGTTTTTGTTTTTGTTTTTTGGTTTGTTTTTTTTTGGTAGGTGGAAAACAACTGATTTAAAAGAGATTTTTTTTTTTTTTTGGTTTCTGAAAAATCCATTATTTCCACTGATTGGCCAAACGTACTAGTCATGTGCCCTATTATGTTATAAAAATGGTGTTAGTTTTATTATCTTTGGTCTTAACTCCGTTTATCAGAAAAAAATTACTTAGAAGCTAACTTAGCTTTTAACTGCCATTTTACTTCTCCAATGGTTGCTGCAAGGTTTCTTTTTCCACCTGTAGTGGTTTCCTGATGACAACTTTTCAGTTTTAATTATTTAAAATCATGCTTGTCTTACTAGAAGATTAAAGAAATATCATGCCAAGAGAGACACTGATTATTATAAGGCTAGTAAGTTTCTTGGGTTTTTTCCTTCTCTCTGGGTTATTAGAAAAAGTCTTATTTTTTAATTTCTTGCCATGGCACAAAATGTACAAAAAGAAGTTAAAAATGAGAAATCGTGAATTATGAAGAAAAACAAACTGACAGGTTCAGTGTTAGTGGTAGACTAATCCTTTATTTTACAGCTGTCATGGGGTTTTTTGTGTGGAACATTTCTACTTACATGGAACGGTTACTCTGAATGTAACTAATTTAACATAGCTGTGTCCTACTCTGCTCTCAGCACTCAAAGGAAGTTATCAGGAGGTTTTTTGGGTACAAGCAAAGTTAGATTACTCCTGTAAAGTAATTTAAAAGCCTAGTCACATTTATAAAATATGAAATACAAATCCATATATAATTCATGCATGTTATAGAAGGTATGTTTAACTATTTGCTGCAATAAAATGCCAACTACCACCTGGGAGAAAAGGATACAGCTCCAGAGTCCTTGTTTGCTATGAATATAATAAGGTTTCTGTCCCTCTACCATTTAAAAAACAAGCAAAACCAAACCCACAGTGTAAAAACATTTAATGCTAAACCAGATAGGTCATTGGATGGTGCAGTTTGGAGTCCGTAATTGCAGAGATCCTACTGTAAATAATGGATAATCTTGCAATCAAGAAGGAATCAATTTAAAGTACTGTCACATATTAATTTGGCACTAACTAGCTTAAGTAGTAGCAGTGCTGTAGCAATAAAATGAAGGATGGCACAGAATATTTGTGGGGATTGTTTTTAACAAAGCATTTCATAAACATCCTTCTCGGGAATAAAGTACTGGTTGATTAAGTTCTGCAAGACAGTGTGAGTACTGTGGTGTTCACTGTGTCTACAGATCTATCCAGATATCCACAGGTCATTTTACTGCAAATCTCATTTCTGTCCTTGAGGATTTCCAGTGCTCCAGAAGAAGCACTCCAGTATTTTAGAGACAGTATTTTCAGATATTATCTCAGAATGCCTTATGGTAATGAAGACAGCTGCTATCACAAAGCAAAACTGCTCAGTTCATGTAGTTTTAACCAAATCACATCTGAAAGTGTTTATTGGCTTGCTAATGACACACAGTTAAGTTGCAAACATTGAATGATTCATCCAGGATCAATATCACTAGCAGAATGGATAAATCACAAGACCAGACATTATGAAATGTTAATAAATGCCTACAAATTTCTAAACAGTCTTTTATAACTATTTCCTCAAAGGTATAATGCTGCACAGTTATGTGCACACAGACCCAGGCTGTGTGGGTTACAGAGGTGCACATTCTCATTGGGGATTGCTTGGACACCTGCCTGCAGACCCTCCTGTAGGATGTGTGGTGCTGTGGCTCTGCCTGAACCCATCCTGCTCCCTGTGACCCTGTAGGATCACATCCATGCCTCTGGGGCAGGTCTTCCCATGCCAGAGGTCCGGAAGAGAGGTACAGGCTGCCTGTCCCATGTGAGAGAGCTCTGTCTGCCCCAGACAGATGCTGTTGGGGTGGCTGCTAGTAGTGCCCAACCTGGTGTGCTGCAGCTCTTCCTTCCTTCCTTCCTTCCTTCCTTCCTTCCTTCCTTCCTTCCTTCCTTAGGTTAGAAAACCAGCATTACTTTCTTCAGTCCTGAGCTACATGGCGGAACTCTTCAACTATCATGTACAAAGCTTTTAACTATTTATACATTTTAGCAAACATAAGGATTAGTGTTCATTGGCTACAAGTGACATAGTTCTCTTAATCTGTATTCTGTCTTCTGGTCATTGATGATTCTCTCACTTCTCGTCCTAATTAGTCTGCATGCTCAGTTTATCTCGTCTTTTTGGGTCAGTGGATTTCTTGGGTTGGTGCTCTGCAGATCAGTGGTTAGAGATCCGCCTGTCAGAATTGCCTTTTACCCACCTGGAGGTGATTCCAGCACAATTGCTGAGTTGGTTTTATTAATTTCTTCCTTATTTTGAGAGTCCTGCCATATATCCTTGTGGCCCATAAATTCTGACTTTATCAGTGGCACATCCTTTTTTTCAAAGTATGTTAACTTTCTCCCCCAGGTCTGAGGTCACTGAAGTACATCAAGCCCTAACCTTTAATTTGAGGTGGACATCACTTGCAGCCTGCGTGTTGGCTGCTATCTGTTTCACGGCTCAAATATCTTCTTTCCTTGCTTTTATTGTACTTCTTCTGTGGGTTTAAAAAGTTTTTGGTTTTCTCTCAGTGTGTTAGAAATTATATTGCTTTATCCAGATACGATAGCCAGATAAAGCTAACATATCCATCTTTACTGTTATACTTGGGGATGTAGGCTTTCATACTTATCTTTCTACTTATCTTTCTAATTGGGACAATTAGAACCTTAATGGTTCAGGAATATGCTGATAATCACGTCTTACCTTAATAAAATGAGAACTGCATGTATGATTTATTAGTATGTCTTGATTAAAGTAAAGATTATACAAATCAGGAAGCTCTGCATAATTGAAAAGCTGTACTATAATAAATCTATGATGCAAGCCAATTTTAGGCTCCAAAAGATGATATTTCCCTAACTACAGGTCTGGTGTCAGCACACAACATGAGGCCATGTTCAGATTTGGTTTAAGCGGCGCTTCCTACAAAGGAGTTGGTGTTAACTCTGGTTCTGAGCAGAGATGAATTGGGATTCAGTACAACGTACAGTTCAGTACAATGTACAGTTCTGTACAATTCAGAAGGTTGATACATGTCAATAAAGTTGCCATGCCCTGTTTGCAACAAGTCCATAAGGATCATCTGGCTGTGCTTGTATCTTAGATGTGTAGAAGTTCCTATGTGAGACTAGAGTTGGGCTCAAGTTTGATTCTGATTAGGAGTAGGAGGATATCCTACATAAATTTTCCTTGCCAGTGTTCCTCCAGCAGTTCTGAAGTTTGCTGGAATAGCTGACTACTCCAGTCACATCTGATTCTTCTGATATTTCTTCTACCACCTCTTGACAGCTGTATTTTGGATGTGCAACGTCATTATTCTTAATAGGTAAGCTGGTAGTTTGCCTCTGGAATTGCCTGTTATCAGGCTGTGACTTGTAATCTGTCCTTCCTACCACTTTCCCACCCTTATGGATCAGTCAGTATACACAATGTCAGCAGATTTTTGCACTAGGAATTATCATACCAAATTGAGACTCAAATCAGGGAAAAATAGTTTGTAAACTTACCATAACTAATAGAAGAAAAATGCAGTGATGTCTAAGCAGTACTGTTGTTGTAGGAGAGTGCACTGACAAGTTGAATTAAGCTACTTCCCGTATCTATTGATACAGTTTCAGTATTACTGGATAAGCTGTGGAGCAGTAAACAAGGCACAGAAAAGAGTTATATTTCTTCTACTTAGTGTTGCTGCAACACAAGTTCAATTTTTACTTTAGTAAACAATTTAAAGTAATAGGGAGTCCACTTGGGATAATGCAATTTTTTTCTTTACTTGCCAAAAAGAAGCATAATAATGAACTCTGCTTTCACACTCCCAATTTAGTAAGAAAAACAAATAAAAAGAAATTGCAATTGCTAAAAATCATTTACTCAGCAAGTGTTTATGTTAGTGTCCTGAGTGACAAGGTCTTGTGTATAGTTCATTACAATATTAGCATATCAGAGTAGCTTCCTTTTCCAGAGAGATACCTTGCCAAAAATCTAAGGCCTTTGATTTAAATTTGCCACTGCACTGTGGCGCCTTACCCATTTGTTTTGAATTACTGGAATTAATGTAGAGAAAGAAGCAGTTTATTTTAAAACTTTAATTCTGAACTATATTACTATACAAGCAGAAGGGAGGAAAGAAACCTGGATTTTCAAACACAGCTGTTCCTTCAATCTTCTTTTATTCGTCAAATATTGAACTTGTATTACAATATGAGATGATGGAAGTTTCTTTGTCAGAAGCAATTTCATGGCTTGATATACATTTTTTGATCATAACTGCATGAAAATCATGTTGATGGAATCATTTTCAAGATGCTCCAAAATTACAATGAATAAATCTATTAAATGTAAGGAAATGCATCCTGAGACTTGAAAATAGGAACCATTCCTTCATGGTGATGCCTGATAATCTCTGTATTTGACAATCAGTCAAGCTTTCTGCTATGAACACTCTGGGGGTTTTTGTATTTGTATTTAACATCTCAGCCCATATAAGGTAAATTCTATTGGTTTATGGATGGAAGGTAACAATGGCTGTCAGCACAGATAAATACTTGGTTCATCTAAATCAAAATGTATTCATGTTTGCTTTTCAATTTAGAGGCAACACGGATGACAAAAGTCTAGCTCAAACAGTTGGTGCTTTATGAATTCTCTTGCCCCCCTCCCCCCCCCAAATTATAATCTAATTATAGGTTTAGGAGTATATCTCTGCTGGCAAATTTTTAAGTCCTGACAGCAGATATTTTTTAGAAAAATAACCATTCAAGTGAGATACAAATCTTCAAAAGTATTTTCTTTGAGATTTCTGTTTCACATAAAACATTTTTTGGTGTATAGTTAGAAAGAGTAAATAAAAACAGCAAATCAGTGCTCCCAGTGACTAGCATATATGAGAGTACTGCATTTGCACTGGAAAAAAATTTAAAAAATCACAAAGATAATTAATGTGTTGAGTAAATTAAGCTAGTGAAAACTACTTGTACTGGGAAAAAAAAATCATCAGTCTGCCATTACGAGAGGGTAGGGGCCGGGGAGTAGTAGGAAAAGTAAACTACAGAACCAGAGCTTCTCTTTTCTTTGTCTTATTTCAGGCTGTCATGAAATAAGTTTTTCTTTTGAGGTTGCTGCTGGAATTCTTAATTTCCATTTTTGTTTAAAAAATATTGGAAAAAAGATTTGGAGTCTGATCTCCCACTATTCAGAAAACAAAAACATCCATGAGATGATGGATTTCTCTAAGCTTCTGTGGTCAAAACCAAGATGCCATTTTTCTAATAAAAAAAAAAGAATATTTCATGTTTATAAGACCTGAAGATTTAAGCCATTTCCTGATCATTTGAAGTTCAGTGATGTGTAGCAGGCTAAATAGCTTTAATGAATGGTGGGACATGAAAGTATGGGAAACAGGGGAGGGAATTGTCTCATAAAAAGGTGTTTTCTGTGCGCCTGCTTAAGTATTTAACTTTGAAGATTATAAAGGGTTGCAATGCTTGGAGCTGTGTTTGCTCTGTGGTGAACACACACAAATGGGAGAACAAGACAATCTCTTTTAAAGGAAAAAAATTGTCTATAAAAACAATTTTTAAAAACTGTATCAATAAACAAGTGACCAATACACAGATAGAAGTAATTATTGACTGGTGATATGCTGGTCAGATTGAATTATTTACTATTCCCAATTTTGCAAAAGTGTAATTGAAAGAGGAACAAATCTTTAGTACTCCACAAGACAATTATATAATTTTTGTTGTGGAAAGTTCTGAAAATATATTTAAAAGAAAAAATATTTATATTAGTACTACAAAGATAAAGTATGGGACAATCAGATATTCAAATCATCTACAGGCAGGAATCAAAAATAGCTTTAGAAACATCCCAGCATGATCCTGAGAAATAGTGGTGACTGGAAAATTTATTTCAACTTTTTGTGAATATATACTAATTTTTTTTTCATGAATGAAAATTAAAAGTAATATTTGTCCTGTGGGGTTTTTATAATGCTGAAAACCTATTTTTAATTTAAAAGAAAGAAAAATATGTATAGAAGAAAAAAAGTATATATAACAAAAATACTCTGAATATAATGGGAATGTAAATTCACATTTCATTTCTTTAGCTAAACTTTCATTTCCTTGTGTATAGTAACATCTCATTCCTTAACGTTATGAATTCTAAATGCTCTCATTGGAAATAAAGAACACTTATTACACAACCTGTATGCATGCTCTCTGAAGAGCCAAGGATGAAGTACAAGGCAATCAATTGATTTTTATATCTGAAAGAAGGTGAAATGAAAGCAATGTTTGAATTATATATATTTTTTATAAAAATATTTTAATTTGCTTATGTTCTAAGTGACAGCTGAGAATTCAAGACACAGATAGGATCTCATCTCTTTTTGTATTATGGCTTCAAGCTTTCTGTTAATCTTCCTTTCTTCATACAAAGTATTCCTAGATCAGGCCATTTTACTTGGTCTTTTGCATCAAATCAGGAGTATATATAATGCAGGAGCACTTCAATTGTGAGTGAAGCCTTTAACATTTAAGCAACCCTGTCGTTATTAAATAACTTTAATTTATAAGACCTGTATAACTATCTGATATATCTTTGCATTTTTCAAAAGTTTTTAACTTTACAACTTGTGTTTAGATAGTACCAAGAGGCAGTCCATGGACCACTTCTGATACTCTGTATTCCTTCAGCTGCCTGAAATTGAAACCCAAGACAATTTGCTGACAGAGGTGTTGGCCATTCTCTGCTGAGTTAATATTAATACTTGATATTGAGCTTGGATGCATTAAATTTATTTTGTATATAGGTGTAAATAATCAAACCCATACATAACATTCCTTCATATAAAAATTACCTGGTATGTGGCTACCTGAAATGAAAGGACTCTGACAGTATTTTACCCTGTATCTGAGCATCAACACATTTTTAATACACTCTTCCCCAGCATCATACTTTTAGATATGGAGGCATTATTACCCCATGTCTACAAACAGGATATAGAGGAATTCTGATTGTGAACCTATCTGCTAAAAGTATCACATGCTTGGTCTATAAACCCAAGTACTGATACCTCTTTTTTTTCCTGCAGTGTGGATAGAGAAGCATCAGTGTCTATCACTGCCTGTTTATCCCAGAATTTAACCATCAAAGAAATATGAAATCTGAGCAAATTATTCCATACACTAAACACTCTTCAAAAAGGAGCATGTGGAAGTATTTGCAATGTATATGAACAGCTCAACACACAATACATCTGAACATTTAAACTTTATTAAAATAAATGTATAGGCTAAGCAGTTCTAGATTTGATGACATTATTCATACATATACATATGTATGCTGCTACTTATCACTTCCTTTTAGAAACAGAGGGGCAATACGAGAAGTGCCTATTTTGCTCGAAAAAAGACAATATAGGAGAAAATAATATTTTTTGTTTCATCGCAAACAAACAAAAAACCTAAAACTAAACAATTGCAAAATCATCAGCTGTAATTTTTAGCTTTTCAGGATGTTACTATTTGCCAGATTTTTGAAAGACCTCAATTCAGTAGCTGTTAGGTTTTTTTCTAAGTCTGGCCATAAGCATTGCAGTGGGAGTGACAATATGCTGAGCTCTATTGAAATGCTGTTGATGCAGAACAATTGAATGAAAAATTTTGGTCCTGAGCCTTGTAGAATAAAGATGTGTAAAATCCACATCACCAACCTCATGGTTATAGTTTATAGCACCTGGCTCTGCTATCATTCAAAAAACTGAATACCATTCTGGATATAAGGAAGCATTAACCATATAATTCATCTCACATATAACCTGAGAAGGAAAAATAAATCCCTGAGGTAATCTTCTTTATATTACACAGATGTTGATATAAAGTATTACAATACTAAGTGCAAATTCTGCGATATTTCTGGTTAAAAGTGTAAGTTTTTTGTTATGTTTGCTATTTTTTATTTAGTTTTTGAGGGTTTTTTTCAGTCTGTAAAAAGAAGAAAAAAGAAAGAAGAAAAAAGTTAAGATAAACAGCAGGTAAGAAACTAAGCTATTTAAATAAGATTAGGGATGAAGTCTTAAAACCAGAAAAGATTTCTTAAGCAATTGTATTCTCATTTTAGAATGTGTTAAATTTTCCAAATTGTTATGCATTTGAATTTTCATAGTATTAAGGATAGGTAGGACATGTGATGCTTGGGTAGTCCAAAATATAAATGCTTCTTGATGCTTTTCCCCACATAAATATTTTTTCCATACTGTATGCCTAATCATCAACCATTCTAATTTATTTCTCCTTCACCTGTGTTTAATCCATGCCTTCACACTTTGAATATGAATGCAGTCCTCAACTCCTTCCTTTTTACATCCTTCCCCTTAATGCCAAAGCACAGACAAGGACAACGTAAATAATAAAGACCCAGAATAGTTTCTGTATATGATAGAAATTATATGACTTTAGGGGGGCATGAAAGAGATCCAAAAATCTTGAAAAACTTAATGAAAATTATTAAGAAACAAACACTTCACTCTTTTACTCATAATTAACTCAGAGACATCTAGTAAAGTTAGATCACAAGTTCAGAGCAAGCAGAAGGGATTTTTGTTTAATTAAATGTAAAACTTATTGCTACAGGATCCAGTAGATGCCAACTTTGCCTTTTTTTTTCCATTTTTTTGGCAAAAGACTATTGTGTCACTTTGAAAAGATAGTGAGCAGATCCAGTGGAACTTGTGGAGAAAAGGACAGATTCCACTGTCCTCTGGCGAGTACAATCAGTAAGGAGTGATGGGGGAGGAGACTATGGGCATTTAAACATCAGAATCCAGCAGTAAGGTAAAGATAATTGCTATCAAATTACAGAAGGAACTGTTACTTTATGGGATTAAGACAATCACAGAGAACAATAGCAAGAATCCCAGAAATCTTTGCTAATGTGAGTATATTGTGTATAATTATGGCCAGCCGTGACAACCTAGAAGCAGTGTAATACCTCATATTCATGATTAAGACAAAGGTTGTTGAGTCATTTGAATTGAACAAACCACTGACCAGTTGCTGGTCAGTGAACAGTAAAAAGACTGAATAGTTTCTATTCTGACCTTCTAAAGATGGAAATCTAAAACAAAAAAGAAGAGGAAACTCTTCGCATAATTTATATGACATGTTATTTTGGTTTTTTATTTGTAGGAATAACTGTAGCTTTGGTATATGTGTGTTGTCCTTTTTATACATGCAGCTATGTGGGCTCACTGGTAAGAGCAGGAAGCCAGCTTTAGGGAATGTAAGTCATAATTCCCCAAGCCTTGCAGGGGAATTATTTTTGGGGTTTACGCATCTTTGGAATCTGACAAATCAGGGGATCTGTGTGGCTCTCCCTATACCAGCAGAGCAGGGCCTAAGATTTTTAGCAACATCTACAGATCAGTCAATCAATTTATGTGAACCCCAACTTTGGAAATTACCTTATACCTTTGTAATTTTCCCCTGGTGGTTAAAGGGTAAACTGCCTTTGAGATAGAGGGCTCATTGCCTATTAATTGAGGGAAAATGTGAGGTTGTGGAATTACCTCTGGCTCCCATACCAAGTAGGATTTAACAATATGCATTTTACAAATTATAATTACATAGTAGGGTTTCAGAAGACACATAAACAGTCAGGACACACATAATACAGCACATCCAGAAGTCAATGTCTTGCTAAACTCTGGGGATGTTGGCGTACCTGGGATCATCAAGGAAGGTATGGTATTACCAGGGATGTATAGAATTCCAGGTTTCATATCTAATAGGGCTCCTTGTCAGTCTTTCCCTGTTTCTCACCCTTTAAGACAACCAGATTATTTCAAAGCACCATATAGGCTAAAAGTTAATTTTCAATGGTGTATAGGTGCCCATTTTCAATGGTGCATAGCATTACCCATCTGGGCAGGAACATTACCTACAAATTCTCCCAACTACATGTGAGTGTGGTCCAGAAAGAATCCTATTTTGAAGCCTTTGAAGTATGTAAACTTCCCCTCAACAAACTCATTCACACTTGTCCACACAAGTCCTACAAGTATCAAAAATGGCTTTGAAAATTGGCTGGCATTAGATAAGCATACTACCTATGGCACTGTGAAAAACTACTGGGCTCCTGGTATCTAGGCTTCCTGAAATTTTCCTGGGCTTCCATCTCTACTAGTAAATGTGGCTGGTGTAGATATAGATTATGGCCACAATATTGACATGAACTTGTGGACATACCGTTTTTTAAAACATAGAAATACATTACTAAAGAGAAAGAAAAAAGAAATTAAGTAAATATTCACTTAGCTCCTCAAAAGAAAGAAAGCCGGTACAATGAATATATTTTCTACATGCTTCCTTTTTGGTTGTCATATGTGCTTGGCAATGTACAAAGCTGTCCATTCTCTAAATTCAATCTACCTGATAATTTACTTTTTAACATGACCATTCAAGTAATATTTGAGGTGAAATAGAGGTGAAAATAAAATATTTGAAATATATTTCATAGCTCTGCTTTTCTGTTCAACGTTAACAGAAAATAAGCCAGCAAAGCATTTTTGCCATGATTACTTCAGACCCTGGAGCTGCATACTGCATTTGTAAGTCCTCTGTTACATCAGAATGACAACCCACTGGAAATTCTGTTATGTTGCCTTAAAGACATTTCAATGTAGTCATTCTGTGGTTAAATAGGATTTGGGAAATATTACATCTAATGTCAGAAAATAATTTTCTGGGCCATACTGGCTTATATTTGACTATCTGCCCCACAGTAAAAATCTGAGATGTCTTGATTTTCTCTTCATCCAGAATCAGGTCTCTGAAAATGTGACTACTTTTACCTAGTGTTGAAAGAAGCCTGAAACAGGAAAGGTTAAGTGGCACGTATTAACTGCCATGTATTAAAAGGGATGTACACTGCTGAAGCATCTATATGTAGGGTGTAAGATACTGTGAAATTACTGCCTTACTGCTTTAGGTTGTTGATTAGACAACAATGAATTTTCTTATCCTATTGATAGATTTATTTCATGTAAAATGAAATGAAATGTGAAATGAAATGAAAATAATTCTTTCGTTCTATTCAATTCTTTCAACAGTCTTAAAGTAACGTTAGAATAATGAGAGAATGTATTAATGTTAAAATATGCTTACAAAAAGGATGGGGAATCTATTTGGATCAAGGCAAAGGAATATGCCAAGAATATTTAACTGAAATCTGTGTATCTCAGTGTAAATACTCTTAGGTAATACTTCTTGCTTTTTATAATATAAAAGCAAAAAACTCCAGTGCTATGGTTAATGCTTCCAATTTAGGAGTTCTAAGTGTAGACTGACAAACTACCTTGTCAGTTTTGCTAATGCACTAAAATGGGGCCAGGTTTTCACCATTTAGACTTCCTTCGAAAAGATGCCCTTTGGAAATTAGAAGGAGCTATTACCTAAACCATGCAACCAATTCCGATACAGACCAGTAATAATGGAGTGTACTCCACATCTGGTAGTTTTGTCATTCTAATGACTCTGTACACAGCACATGCATATCTATATTACCCTGAGAAAAGAATTGTTACTCAAAGACTGCATAGTATCTCGCACCATATCTGAAGAGAGCTGTATATTCCTAGAATCATATAGGCCTGAGCACAGTTGAATGTTGAATGAAAAAGACAGCTGTCTTTGTAAATCCTAAACCAGAAATAAATTTCAAAAACTTGTGGTCTGAAGTTGTCTCGAGATATTCCAAAAATATTTATTGATACATTTTTAGATCTCTGGATTTGTGCATGATTTTATTTGATTTTGAATTTTTTTCTTAAGATACTAAAACACAGGAACATAATGAAGAAATGATTAGGGTTTTTTTGTTTATTTGGGGGATTTTTGGTGACTTTTATTAAAAAGCTCAAATAAGTCTTCCTTGAGGACAGTATGGAAAATTAATTAACATCTGTAGAGCATATTTATTTGTTACAGAAGATTCTGATATTTTAAAACTCAGTGCATCCTTTATCTTTTCCTGGGTCATTTCTTTGTTTCAAAGAATGTGTTTCTCTGCTTGTGTGGCTTTCAGAAAGTACCTCTTCCCCCCTCTCCTTCCTAGTAGTTACTTGGAAAGGCAACCATTAAAAGTTACATTTGAGTGTTCTACTACAGTTTAATTATTGCAGAAAACTCAAGAGAAGGAATGGCCTCTAGGGAAATATCACATGCACAGCTCAATAATCCTAATCAATCTAATTAAATTTCTGTCAAATAAGCATTTTTAAAAGATTTTTAGAAGTCTGGTAAGTTTGTCTTATTGTTTAGTGTTTCAGGCTCCATCTTTAATCAGAGAAGGTTTCTCAAATATTGCAATGAATAATGCATTAGATCTGAATGGAAAATCCTTGCACAGAACCACTGCAATAGCAGTGAGAATACTTTTCTTTTGACAGCAGACTTGTTGATGTAATTTCCTTATACCTTGTGATGGGTTACCCTACCTGAACACCAGGTGGCTGTCCAAGTCGTTCTATTCCTTTCCTCCTCAGCTGGAAGAAAAGAGAGAAAATATAAGGACAGTCTCATGGGTTGAGATAAAAGCAGGAAGAGATCACTCATCAATTACAGTCATGGGCAAAAAAAGATCAACTTGGAGAAAAATAATTTAATATATTACCAATAAAATCAGAGGTAGATAATGAGAAATAAAACAGAATCTTAAATAAACATCTTATCTCCACCCCTCCCTTCTTCATATTTCTCCCTTCTTCAGGGCTCAACTTTGCTCCCAATTTCTCTATCTGCTCCCCACCAGTGACACCAATGGAGAGAAATGGGGGCTGTGTATCACACATTGCCTCTGCTGCTCCTTCCACCTTAGGGTCATGTGGGACCATGTCAAAGGCCTTACAGAAATCCAGGTATATGACATCAGTCAGTTTTCGCTTTTTGACCTTTGCAGTCAGTCATAGAAAGCCACCAGTTTGATTAGGAACAATTTGCCCTTAGTGAAGCCATGCTGGCTGCCTCAGATTACCTCCTTGTCTTGTGTGAGACTTAACATTTCTTCTGTGAGGATCTGCTCCATGAACTTCCCAGGCAGAAAGGTGAGGCTTACTGTTCCCTGAGTCTTCCTTAATCCCCTTTTAAAAATCAGACTGATATTTTGCTTTTCCTGACTGCCACGGGAATTTTCCTGACTGCCATGGGACTTCTCCCGACTGCCATGACTTTTCATGGCAACAATATTAGCCGGCTCCCTCAGAACTCTGGGATGCATCTCATCAGATCCCATAGACTTGTGACTAGTTACTTCCATCAAGGGATCCCAAACCTGTTGTTAGCTTACAGTGAGTGGAACATTGCCCCCCAATCCCACCTTGAGGTTCAGGTACTTGAGAGACAGAGGAAACCTGTCTGCCAAAGAAGGTGAAGAACTCAGTGAGTACCTCAGCCTTCTTCATATCTGTAATTACTGGTTCTCCTTTCTCATTCATCTTGCAGGTTCACTCTTTCATTCTACGTGGATTTTCTTTGGGCTTTTTGTTTCTGACCTATGCATTTAGAGAATCCCTTATTATTTTTCATATCCCTTAACAAGTCCTTTTCCAATGGTGCCTTAGCCTTCCTGATCCCATACCTACATATTCAAACTGTATTCCTGTTCTTTTCCTGGGTCACATATCCTTACTTCCACTGGCTGTGCATTTCCTTCTTGCTTCTCTGTGTGAGGAGTAGATCCTTGCTCAGCCATAATGAGTTCTGGCCTGTCTTATCTTACTGTCTAAACATGGATAAGAAGAGCTCCTGTGTTCCAAAAAAGTGGCCCAAAGTTCTGGGTTCTGATTTTACTATTTGCCAGGTCCCTGCTCCTCAAGATCATGAGGAACTCAACCAGGGCACAATTTCTACAGCCCAGACTGCCACCAATCTAAACCTCTTTAATGAGCTCAGGTGAACTAGTAAACACCAGGTTCCTTTCCAGTTGGCTTTTTTAATATTTGGACCAGAAAGTTACACTTGATGCATTCCAGGAACTCTCTAGATTGCTTTTCAATCCAACCAGATGTATTACTTTTCCAGCAGTCATCTAGTTGTTCCACCTTTTCCAGTTAGGTGGAAGAGTTTTTTTTTTTCCTGAAGGACTGCACTCCTTGAAAGGGACTATGCTGAAGAAGCTTGTTAAAAACTGCAGCCCATGGAAAGGACTTGTGCTGGAGAAGATGTGAAGGACTGTCTTCCATGGGACGGACTCCATGCTGGGGCAGGGGAAGAGTGTGACAAGACCTCCCACTGAAGAGGAAAGAGCAGCAAAGTCAGTGCAACTGTGACTCCCATTCCCCAGCTCCCTGCACTGTTGGAAGGAAGAAGGTTACAAATTCAGGAATGAAGTTGAGCCTGGGAAGAAGGGAAGTGTGGGGGAAGGTGTCTATTTAAGATTCAGCTCTATTTCTTATCCTACACTCACTTGATTGGTAATATATTAAGTTATTTCTCCTCAAGTCTGTTTTATCTGTGATTGCAAAGTGATCTCTCCCTATCCTGATGTTGACCCAGGAGCCTTTCATTATATTTTCTCTCTGTCCAGCTGAGGAGGGGAGTGATGGGACAGCTTTGGTTGCATATGATGTCCAGCCAGCATCAACAAACCACAGAAAAAAAGATCAAAGTTGCATGCAATGTCAAAATTCTGTCACTGGATTAGTCCTTAGTCATGCCAGCTAGAGGACTGAAGAAGAGAAAAACTGACATGCAAAATTACGACATTATACCAAACTCTTAAATAATCCAACAGTTTTTTTTTCTAAATGCAGATTTCTTGATAGTCTTATTAAACAGCCTTAGTAAAGGTGTCAGTCATGAGCAAAAATGAGATCTGCGTAAGCAATCAGTAATTAAAAATACAGGTGCTTTCTGTGCTTTTGATTAAAAAAATCTAAAAATAAAATTATAAAATAATAGAGGATTTAATTTTGATAAGTAATGACAAGCATAAGAGATTTTTTGGCTTCTGATTTTCTCCTGAATATTTTCCTCTATAGAACCTTTGGTGTAAAATACAAAAACCCCCCATTATGGCTTACTTTAAATGAAGCTACTTTTGCTCCGCTGCAATTACCCTCTACAGAAATTGTTCAAATGACAGGGTTTGTGATACTTGAATTTAAAAAGAAAAAATGCAAAGCAAAAAAAACACCCCACCCTAACTTTTACTGGCTAGAAAAAATTGAACTTTAGAAGAATAATGTACCAAATATAGCAATGTAAAATTATGGGGGGTAAAAAAATTCACATGTAGAAAACTGAAAATAAATTCCATATTGCATATAGCAGCATTATTCAGATCCACAGGCTACTGACACTAAGTTTGGGAAATTTGAAAAATAAGGATTCCAAAACGTGTATTTAAGCTCCATCTTTTCTCCTCCCTCTTCTCTCTCCTTGCATTCCCATCTATGTGCATATTCCTTAGTGTTTCATATTAGTGGTTGGCATACATCAGAATGCAAATTTCCTCAGTTGAACTTAGAATTAAAAAGAAAACTTGAATTTTAGAACTTAACTTCCTGTAAGTTTGAATCATATTCCCATTATTCCAATGAGGATTGATTTCTATTAAAATTCCAGCCCATTTTAGTCTTTGTAATGAGCCTGAAATAGCTGCCAGCTTGCAGTGTTGGAATTAATGATAATCGAATGTAACACAAAATGTATTTGCATATTTTGTATTGCTTAAATGATTTCATCTCAGATGTAGTATGATTCTTTTTAGAGATGACTACTTCTATTTAATCTCTTTCCCAATTTTAATTTGAATTTCATATTGTTCCTGACTCTTTAATGAATATTTTGGGACATGGCCATAGTGTTGTTAATTATACTGGAGACTGAGCATAATTAATTTTTTTGGACCCAAAGTCAGCTAGTTAATCGATTTCTGATGAAACTGAAGATTAAACACAGATAGTTCACTTCTTCCTTCATTCATTTTAATTTTTCCCTCTTTGAATTCCATCAGATTACTTTGGGAAGTCATTGCTGGCAAATCAATTTGTAGACCCATTTAGAGTATTATCCAGATGATAATAGGTGGATGATCCGCTCAGGCCAATCACCTTCCTATCAATTTTTTGTTTTAATTTTTAAAGGAAACCTTTTGATTCTTTTCAGTAGATTTACTAGCTTTATTTTTAATCCATGTTTAAAGGATTCTATACTGGATATTAACAGAATAAAAAGGGATCCTCAGAACAATAGGACTGAGCATTCTCAGCAGACCAGGCAAATCACAAAGCGAAAGCACTGTAGTGACATAGAAGACATTCCTCCTATTAGTGAAGTATTAACTCATGTGGCTAAATTTGATTTTAGGGAAAGGCCTGTAAAGGCTGAAATGAAAAAGAAAAAAATACATTACCATGTCTAGGAGTTGCTTTCACATTTTCTTCCCCTATGCTATAAATAATGGTATATTTTAATGTTTGATGGTGGCAACAGCCCTAAAGACCATAAAGAGAATCAAAAAAAGAGCAAGTAAAAATTTTAAAAGAATAGAAGGTCTTCCAGTCAATGAGGGAAACCTTGTGCATTTTTCATTTATTACTTTATTATGACAGTAACTGATGGTTCTAATTTGCTACTTTCATACTGCAATGGCTCATGACCCAAATGTACTCTTGTACTGTATTCAATATCTTATTGTGAACAGACTTAGGGCAGCTTTTAGTGCTGTTTCTTTGTAGGCAAGTGAGAAAAAAACACAAGTGTACCAGGTCATTTGTTATCTATGATTTCTGGAAAACTAGGGCCAACAATAAAATATTTAATAATAGCTGCTTACACAAATTAATCCCTTTTGGACAAGATGTGTAAACATATAATTCAAACGCCTCAGTGCTTGAGGACTTTATATGTTAAATGTATATGAAATGCATTACTGAATAAAAGCCTTTGTATTAATTCAGAAATATTTTCTGTTTCCCAGACGAAAATCAGATGTGCATGTTCTTTATCAGGAATTGTACTCTTTAACATTCAAACATCATCTTTGTCAATCTGTAGAAACAAAGACTTCGCCAGATTAAAAGCTATTCAGTTTCTAATTAATGTTCTTTGGTATAATTTTGGCAACCTTTCTGCATATTTATAGCTGTCAGTGTTTATAATGAAATTCTGTTCCCACAGAAATTAATTTTACATTTTAAATGAAGTGAAATGTTAGTAGTTTCTCATAATATTAAGGCTTTTTAAATTCAACCCTTTTTAAGGGAAATGTGAGTAGGTACTAAAATGCAATGTAAGAGGAAAAAAACTTTAAAATTTTACATCCAATTTTCACTTTATAGAACTACAGAATGCTAGGCAAGGAAAGTATTTGGTCTGAAAATTATGGCATGAAGAGAAGCCTAATGGGAGTGATGAGGGATGTTTGGACTTGAGAACACCCCCACTTACCAGGAAAAAAGTTTATCTTCAAGTTAAGTATTGCTCTAGGAGATCATGAAGAAAACTATCAATTGTTCTAGGCTCAAAACAACTTACTTAAAATAGTTGTCTTAGCTATCTGAATCTGGGAAGATTAAAGTGTTAGAATATAAAATGCCTCTTTAGAACCTTCTTATCCCTGAGGACTAAACAATGTGAGTGTGAATAGGTGATTAGGTCTTCAGACTCATGAAAGACTACACATTAAATCTGGATGTGCCATAAAAGAGAAATTTAGTCCTGTCTCTAGAAAAAAAAATATTTCTATAGTGTTTGGGTGGTTTGACTGGACGCTACTATGGCCATTGTGTTTATGAAGTACTAGTCGAATATTAGATTTGTTTTTTTTTAAAAAAAATTAATTTCATTTTTTAATTATATAAAATGGCAGGGAGATTTGAAGTAATTCAAGATACTGAATTTCATGACTTGTGTTTTTTCTATTTCAAAGCCGAAAACTCTTGTTCATGTTTGTGTTACCTGTGGAGATATTAAGAATCAGGGAATCAGACTTTAAGTGCTGTTAAATTCATATTTGCAGTGACATTTAAAGCTAGGAGTTCAGAGAAGTGAATTTTAATGATGTTTTTGTTTTGCAGCTATTCTCACATTACCCAGCTATAAATGGACAGCTGGTTATATGCATAGAGTTATTGAATGTGAGATAAACAGCGGAATGTGGTACTAACTACATTTTCCCCTTCCTTTCCCTTTATATAATTTCACCGCAAGCCAGTGTAATTTGGTCATATTATACTGATACTTGAATTCTAATGGACATCTGACCATATTATTAATTTAGAGGTCCCTAATTAATATTCAGTGGAATAGTGTCTCTTTCTATTTCTATTCTTGGTTTTAATACATATTTACCTAGATAAATTAGAGGGAAATAATAGGAGGATCTGCTGAGTTGTGGGTGTTCCCTATTTAATGAAAGAAGCAAATTTAATTAGACTACTTATCATATAATCAAGACTGATTTTCTACTTTATATAGAAAATGTCAAGAGATAATATAATTTCTTTTATTTACACCTTTCATAAGAGAAACAGAAGAAATCACAATTAATTCTAACAAATCTAATGAAAAGACAGTAAATAATCTGTTGCAGTAAACTTGCCACAGTTCAGACTGCAATAAGGTAATACTGTTAAGACTCAAAGACAAAGGGAAACCCAATGTCCTGGCACTTTGTATTTCCACTGCTGCATTTCCTTGATTTATCTTTCGAAAAGTAATTATTGCTATGCTGATAATGATAGTGATGGTGATGGTGATGATGATGATGATGATGATGATGATGGCAGCAGTGATAACAGTAACAGCTGGTGTGATAGAAGTTACTGCAAGCAAAATTAGTGTCATTCTTTTAAAAAATAATACCATCTATCCAACTGGTGAATATTGCTAAATGAAACTATTGGTTACAGCATGTGCCAAAAGACTAAAAACAAAAACATTGCAAAATTCTGTGTTAAAAATGCTGAGAAGGACTCCAGATTTTCCAGCTACTTCTGTTGCCAACAGCCAGCTTCAGACTTTGGTAGGTTGGAGGTCAGTGCTATGAATCCGAATATGTGGAATGAACCTTAATTTTGCTCTCTGGCTTGTTTTACTTTTACAGATGCCAAATGTAGTCAAAAACCTATCTAAATATCAAACAGTGTATTCTGTCTTTAATTAACTCTTTCTTTGTTCCCTGAAAAGAGATCATGATTATTTGAAGAGGTTTTTTGTGCTATTAATAATCTTTTCATACCAAAGGGAACTGTTTCAAAGTTTCTGTCTTAATTTTCATAGGATGGCCTTAAATATGCCAAAAAGATTCTGGACATAATACCTCACATAAAACTACACTTCAAGCTGTCTGTCAGAGTGATCCTGTGGATGAGGAGGAGGGAAATAGCCAAAGAAGCACAAACAACAACACCACCACACTAGGGAAAAAAAAAACCAACAAACCAACAATCAAGCCAAACCAGAATTTAGACATAAAAATACATTCTCAAAGGAGTAAAAATGAGGAGCTCTGAAGTTTGTTTTTACAGACCACATGATTTGTTTGGTACACACAGCTGTTTCTTGAAATTTGTCAAAAACAAACTGCCAAAATAGTAGGATTAGTATTACTACCACCAGTGCTATTATTAATAATAATAATAATAATTTAGTCGACTCTAGCTTTACCAGTCCTTCACTTTCATTATTGGTCCTTAAGCAAGAATTCATTCATATGTTTAGCTCTTTATCAACATCACTCTACGTTTTCCCCCACTAATTACATTCCTTATTCACCTGTTGGAGGCTGAAGATTCAAAGACGAAGGTTTTTTTGTGAAGAGGCATTTTTATCAAAAGGTGAAGTTGAAGGAGCATCACTATGTTATATCTGTTATTAAGCATAATGTTATAGGAAAGCTTCTCTTTCCTATAAGAATAATATAATATAAGCTTTTGCTTCTCTTATAGGAAAGAGAAGATACTGCCTTAATATTCAGTATTCTCTCTCAATATGCTTCTCTTGCAATTATTGAGACATTCAAACTCTGACTGTGTAGAAACACAGGAACCCTTCTAAGGATGTAACCCAGAACTCCCTCGTCCCAAATTCTCTGAACCAGAAGGTTTCTTGACTGCTCTTATTTTCTGTGTCTCTTTGGGGCAGATTACTTCTGGCATTTATTTCAACACAAAACTCACCTTCAGAGGGATAGAAAATGAGTCCCACTAAAATATGAGATTATAGCTTGGAGAATAGAGCAACGTCCTGAGGGCAGATATCTCTCTCCAGGCTGGACTGCACAATGAATCGGATGATGATTACATTAAAAAAACCACAATGAGTTGCTTAAAATAAAACCATTATAAAATTTCTGAAAGATTTCTGAAAGATTTTTACAAAATTTCAGAGATTTCAAAATCTCTGAGTGCTGGGTCACAACAGTTTAAAAATACCCACATTCAAAGTAGAGGAAATTTAGGCTTGTCCGTACTTTTCTGTTTTGTGGATTCGTTATAAATATGTAATTTTGGGGGACAACAAATTTTCCAGATTCTTTCTGTTCATTTCTTATAAAATCTGGCAGTGCTAGGATGGCCTTACAAATCTGCAGTGCTAAATGCTGCATCTGTCTCATCCAGCTCTTATCATCCAAGAAAATGTTTATGAAAACAGATAGAATGAACTTGTATTTCACCAAGAAACATCTTTAAAAGGCAGTATAGACTCATTGACAAAACATTTTTTACAAAATCTATTCCTTATCTGAACTCATTTTAAAACTAGCTGTTATTCAAAGCTTAAAATATTGCATTGACCATGGCCATTTCATACAGAAAACTTACCAAAATCTGTCTCCCACCCTAATCTAAATTTTAAGCAAAATATTTAATGAGAGAAAGCATGACAGTGATTATAAAGGAATCAATTTCCGTATGATATGTGAACGTTTGCATTTAATTTTTATGAGGATAAATATTGAACACCTGATGCTTTACAAAATTAATTGTCTGATGCTGGATAGATCAGCTAATATCATTATGGAAATTTCTGAGTGATATACTTGCAATTGTCATGCATATTGCAATAAGACAGTGCAGTGGGAACTCTTATTTGCCATGGCAACCATTAATTAGATATGCAGGAGGTGGTATTTTGCTTTAAATAAATCTGACTGGGTCAGCAATTGAATGTTTCAAATATATTAATTATATTTCACAGAATTTTTCACTTTTTTTTCTCTGGGTCTGAATTAGTTTTTTCTTCATATCTATGTGTTCCTCAGAAACAAATGGGATAAAATTGAGTAGAACCCTGGGACATTTTGTTTTATGATTATTTTAATGAATGCACATTTTGTATTTTTAAGTCTGACAAATAAGAGTTGATTGTAATTACATTTGTGTTTCTGCCATGTCTTTTCAGGCCTCTTTCTCCATTGTTTCTTTCTCATGTGACTATTATTATCGATCAAATAGCTGCTTTGCATAAATCATTTCCATAAAAATGTACATTTGGTTTTTGATTTACAGAGAATTTGATATAGGAGGGAGTCTTTTTGCATACCACACTGGGATTTTGAGAAAAATATATTGGGATATATATATGAAAAATTAACTTCCAAAGAGATGAATCCTAAACAAATACTCAAAGGGAAATTATTAAAATCTGAGGACATAGATATTTCAAGGATGGAAAGTGTGAATTGCAAAGAGGCTTTTATTTGAGTTATACATTCCATGGCATATTCACCAATAATTTGTCTAGAAAAGGTATGACCATTTCTATGCTAAACTCTTGAGTGCATTTATAAATGCGACTAATGTTATGCAAGTGAATAGTTGTGCCTAAGTCAAGGAAGATGACTAGAGTATTCAAGATCATATTATGTTCTTTGCTTACCTGTGGAGGCTTCTTATGAGATTAGTAAGTCAATACTCCCTAATATATTAATATTTTCCTGGTTTAGGAAAGAATCTGGATTCAATACAGGACAAAAATATCTCCCTAATATTACTCAATGAAGATATTGATGCTTCAAAATTAGTCCACATAGCTTCATCCTGAGGCATAGTCCATGCCTTTGTCAGACTCCTAGGCAGTCTTGAATCCAGTTCCAGAGTAGAATTTGGAGCAGGGTGTGTGCAAAATACTGTGTACTCTGTGTGGATTAATACCCGAGTTCTCTAGGCTGAGGAAGATCTATAACTCTGAATAATTTGTTGAATGTGTTCCAACCACATGCAGTCTTTGTTTTAAAGATGTGAAAGTGACATAGTTTGTGGTTTTGTTTTGGATTTTTTTCTGTTTGCTTGTTTTCCTAAGTAAAATTATTATAATGTAATTTTTTTATATATATAATTTGGTAAGTAGATAAGTCTTCCAAAATGGGATTTTATGCCATTTCTTACCTGACTGAACCCAGGAGAACGGAGAGTAGACTATCGTATTTTGTCTTTTTCTCTGGAAACCACACCACTGTATTTCAATCAATAGAACTCTATGTAAAAGGTAGGTTTCCTTCCTATGCAATGCAACATGAATCCATATTCAGCAATAATGCTCTGGAAATGGTCTTCTTGATTGGGCATCTCAGAAGCTACAGGATGTGAAACTTATATTTAGCATGTGACTTCTTTATTCCTACAACTGAATTGAGTGCAGGTGAATTTGTGTGTTTTCCAGATTCTTTCCAGGGTAACAGCCATAATATTTTTATGTCCTGAGAAACATTATCCATTTAAATCTTTGATCTTATGATCTTTGATTCTAAATCCTTTTTGGTTTTATTTTTTTTTTCCGTAGATAATAGTTTTCAGATCAAGCAAAATTCTTAAATTAATTTAGTTTTGATACAACAGAAACTCTCTGACAGTTTTGTTCTAAGCATAATGAAGACATATTAATTTTAATTGAAGTCATTACTAAGATGTATTGAGCTGAAATCCTGATACAGAATACAATGGTTGAAAAGTCATGATGATGACATAAAAATTTCTGGTTTTAGGATAACCTGTTATGCAAGCTGTTATAACAGAATCCGTTTAAAAATGTAAGTATAGCCTTTTAAATTATTCCATCACATTTACCCTGAATAATCCCTTCTTGTCCATGATAACAAAAACAATATCAAGGAGAGATATGGAAGGAGTGGCAAAGTTTAGCTAAACAAGGAAATTGGTAGTAAGTACAGATATTTAATTGTCTGCTTTTCAATCCATAATTTTAATTGTGGTTTTTTTTTTTTTATTTTGGTCTGGAAATGAAAAAAGAAAAAAAGAGAAGAGAAGAGAAGAGAAGAGAAGAGAAGAGAAGAGAAGAGAAGAGAAGAGAAGAGAAGAGAAGAGAAG
>JBBMKD010000102.1:96569475-96620914 GCA_037834095.1 Argya squamiceps | reverse complement strand
ATTTATATTTATATTTATATTTATATTTATATTTATATTTATATTTATATTTATATTTATATTTATATTTATTTATATCCACAGGGATACACATTTGATTTTTTGTTTGCTTTTCTATGAATAGAGGTTTTTACACTCTTCTTTTTTTAATAGCCATTCGATAGTAAAGTGAGGGAATAAGGGCAATAAATCTACAAGCTGTATTAAACACATACCTGTTGAATGTAATTGTTTCCCCATTTTGTGTGTTTCATGTCTCATAATAGATCCAGAAATTTAATTCTGAGTGATGAATTCAAGCTATTATAACAAAAAACAGAACAGCCACATAGGGCTGATTTGAACATCTGGGTCTTTCAGGACATCTATGTGCAATTGTCTTCAGTGACTCATTAACATATATCACAAACATAAAATATGTTTTGTTATTTTTTACCTCATAGGGACATAACAACAACAAGAAAGATACCACATGTGCATTTTCATACTAGCATTTTTTATCTGTAAATACCGCCTTTCTCCCTCTGCTCACTTTGAGAACTAATTAGGAAGACATTTTCACGGTTTCTACAGTAATATTATCTGCTGGTATCAGCTTAATGCAACCAGAGCAGAAGTATCAGGTTCTTTTAAATGTATAATGCACAGCTCAGCAGTGGCATGTCTTGACCAAAGTCAAGAACTCTGACAGTGATTGGGATTATCTCTATTTCATTACCAGCCAGACAGCAAGCCTTCCCACACAGATATTGTTCAAGAGGTAAAAATTCAGGCTTGTGTGGTCCTGCATAACCAGTTTATAATCTCGAGCTGAACTAAAACTTTGTCTAGTCTAGGCCTTTAAATCTGGTTCATTGATGTTTAAACTGTTTGGCAATTTGATGTCAATTTAGAGACTGTATCTAGAGCATAGATCTATCCTTGGTGACTGTTTTTGGACAAAAAAAATGGGGTTTGTGTCACCACCTTTTAGCCATCTGTGGTCTAGGTGTCTTATCAAGGCCAAAAATCTGGGCTCTTATGCAGCAGGGAGAGAAAGATACAATTTATACTTTTTTTTCAGACCGGTTTCTCCCTGGAGCTGTTTTTCTCTGCTGACTACAAAGGTATTTTTTAATGATATCCACTAAATGCTGAGATTATAAATCTAAAATGAAAGGAGTAAGGAATGGCAAAATATTTTCTGTGAAAATGTTGGTAAATGTTATTACTTTGAATAATTGTCAAATTGTCTGTGTATGACTTGTGTGTATTGTCTGATTGTCCTTGAAATGTGTGATAATAAAATAACAGATGAGAATGAAGGTGATTTAAGATGCATTTGTACTGCAAATAGCAAGTATTTAAATTCAGAGAACTTCAAAACATACTCAAAATTAGTGCATGATTAAGCATTTCCTTGAAACAAGAGCCAACATTTTTCTCTCACCAGATTGCAAAAGGTTCAAACTCTGGCTGTCTTAATGAAACAAAATCTATGGGTATGGGAATACAGCAAATCCATTACAGAACCTGGTCCTCAATTAGTGCTGAAGATTGAATACCATCTCTGTCATTACCACTGTAGCCACTTTCCTTGCTCTCCAAGCTGTGGCAGCTATTCTCATACTGTAGTCAAGTATGCAAATTTGGTAAAAGAATTGCAGAGGAGAGAGAGGTTACTGACTGCTTTGTGTGGTTAAATAAAAGAACTGCATTTTCTACATCTGTAATTATTCTCTCTTCTTTCATCTGTAGTATTTTGTATGTTCTATATAGTACTAACTTTAATGCTTTAGATATACTGTGTGCGTGTCATAAAACTGAGGTCATGGTTGCTTTCAATTTTTATATTTTCAAAGCTTGGTTTGAAAGCACAACAGCCTGAGCTGTCACTGTGATTAATTGGAAACCATACTCCCAAAAAGGAGGAAGGGGGGTCAGGTCATACAAGGCATAGGAAACTCACAGTCAGACATTTTCTAACTTTCAAGTGCTTAAAGTTTCAACCATAAAAATGTTTTTCCTTATAAATGTTACAAACAAACGAAAATACAGTTGTACATACTGCAGTAGCTCCCTAGCCAAGGAAATAGTAAAAAAAAAAAAGACTGAAATTCTATAATTTAAGTTCTTAAACTATCACCAGTCTCTAGATCTTCTAAATCACTGGGCTAATGGATTAAACAATGCCACAGGACTCCACACCATATCCAATGAATAATGTAGTAAGGATTAATAATATACAACACTTTCCTGAGGCACACGTTATTTCAGTTTCATACTATGCACAAAAAAACCCCAGAATCAGTATTTTGGTCCAAAATATGAATTTTACTTTTTTAATAAAAAGCAGAAGCCAGCTTGTCTTCATTCACATTTTTTCCCCTGTCAGTCTTTTCCAGGCTGATGCATTGCCTCTTAATTTTTCTCACCCTCTTTATTCTTTCTACCTCAGCAGTTCCAGACACGTCATGAAACCACAGAATGGTTTCATGTTGGAAGGAATTTTAAAGGTCATCTACTCCAACGCCCTGCTTCCCATGGGCAAGGACATCTTCCACTAGATCAGGCTTCTCAAAGTCCCATTCAGCCTGAATTTCAACACTTGCAACTTCAAGTTGTTGATCCCAGGATTGTTGAAAACGCCATTTCACAATGCTGGAATGGCATTCACATTCCCAGCCTGAGCTGTCTGTCAAGCAGGGTTTTCTCACACCTTTCAACTCCTTGTTTCTTTTCCCAAAGTTC
The DNA here is from genome assembly GCA_037834095.1 of Argya squamiceps. Taxonomy (NCBI): domain Eukaryota; kingdom Metazoa; phylum Chordata; class Aves; order Passeriformes; family Leiothrichidae; genus Argya; species Argya squamiceps. The sequence continues at coordinate 96,618,184 of JBBMKD010000102.1, read as the reverse complement.
ATACTGTACTTACATGTCCCTCTTACCCCTTTTGCTCAGTAAAGCTTTGCAATATTGCCTTGTGATTACTACATTCTTTAGGGGTTCGTTTTCCTATTTGTCTTCTATATACTGCCTGATCTCCTTATCCTAAGACAATGAAACATATTCATTCCTTCAGAAGCTCTCTCCCTCCACAGCCTCAGCTCCTTGTTTAAAATCCATGTTTCAAATAGCCTCAGAAGCCCTGAACTGAATATATACCATTCTGTAGAATCATGAGTGAAATACATAACTCTTAAGACGTTACAATTACTGAAGTGTAAAATGTCAACTCATAACATTTGCAGCATCTTCTGAAGAGCAGAGATTTTTCAAAAGCATTTAAATTAGTTAATTTTGACAGAATTCCCCAATACATTAAAAAACAAACAAACAAACAAACAAAACCCCCACAAAATGCTCTATTGACACAAGGGCATTCTTTCTTTAATCTAAATTTCAAATCTAAATTTTATTACTTGTTATATATTTACATATTGTGGAAAAGGCCTTCACATCCTTGCTAGAACACACTTGGGAAAATATGAACTCTCTTACATAAAAGATCAAGGTCATGCTCTGAGGAAAAAAAAAAAAATAGGGGTCTTTACAACTTAAGCTAGGGAAAATTTCTTCTTCATGCCATTGTTGGCTCAGGTTTTTGATCTCATAAATGCAAATGAGATGCAATTAACAGAAAATCAATATTTTTTTTTCTCATGATTGGCCATGCCAATATTCCCTCATCAGTTTACTTCTAATTCTGATCAAAGTCCCGAAATTCAGAGACTAGAAACAATTTGAAAAATTATATGTCAAATGTTTTCATGATTAAAGAAGAAAATATATCTATATATATTAAAAAAAAAAGAATGGAGCATGAGATTAGAACATTTGTTGCATGATGCAACAAAAATTATCAAGATTTATTTCAATCCCACTTCTTACTTTAGCAAAGTGAGTTTTAGTATTTAATCAGATTGCGGGTTTGCACTGAATGTTATTATTAAGGGGTTTTTTATTTCTCTAAAAATACTTTTTCTTTTTTCTGTTATGACTGTGATTTTTATAATTACTTATCTTTTCCATTTAACTGCAAGCACCTGTGTATCCTGTCTTTTAAACACTAAACAAAAAACTTCTAGTTAATCTTGCTGATTTGTGACACCAAAAAAACCTCAAATTGTATAACAGTGGTGTTTCATAGCTTTCATGTCAACACAAACCAAATCACAATAAGACTGCTATGATGCAGTTAGATTTGCTCTACATCTGTTTATATCCAGTTTTCAGGAGAGAATTTGTAATGATTTTTTTTAATATGTTGACTGTATTTGTATACAATGTTGGTACACACAAACTACATTTGATGCCAAAATATTTGATCATTTCAACGTGTTTAAAGAGGTCATAGACTTTCTCTGTTTTTAAATTACTGTCTCTAAATTTACAAGTGATTAATCTATTGTGTCAATTACTATGTCTCTCTTGGTTTGCCTATATTTAAATGAAAAATACATTAAAATATATATTTAAATAATGCTTAATACTTTTTAAATATCTGTACATGTGAGTTTAAATCATTTTATATTAATTAAGATTGATATATCCAGGCATATATGTACATTTGGTCATATATATAAACAACTATAGAAACACACACACACACGGTGGGAATTACATTTACTATGAAGTCAAAAGCTTTCCAGCCTGGAAAATCTCCATTATTTAGAGACAGAATTATGTTCTTCACAGAATTATGTGAATTTTCTTGCCTGGTAGGATGATGCCCTTCACATTTTTGTAGATAAGCTGTAGCTAATGTGGGCACAACAATGCGACCCTCCAAATTGTGCCTATAAAAGCTGATAGCTGTGTCCCTGAATGCAAGACAAGGGCACAAATATTTCCAAACACTGTCCAGCAATATTACAAAAATCTTTTTCACTACAATTTTGGTCAACTGTAAGCCAAAGTTTCAGGAAATGTGCTACCTAGCCAATTTATTACAGCATGGCCATAGTGTTCTTTACTTAAGATAAATAAAACCAAACCTTCCCAATTAATTACGAGTTTTCATGATTTCACTGTCAGACAAATTGATTTGGTTGTACACTCAATTTGATTTTGTGCTGAACAGCAAATGACTCCCTTGGAAAATAAAGAGATGTGGTTGGAACATGGCTTTAATTAATTCTATTGAAAAAGTACCTCAAATGCAATATACCCTGAAGAAATACTCCTCCAACTATATTCAATAAAGGTTGTTTATCAAAGTAATTATTTCCTTTAGGGAATTTCTTAGAATTTTCTCTTTAAATAAGTGAAGGCTCAAAAAAAGCAAACTTTTACTTCTGTGACCTTGAAGAAACACCTCAGCACAAAAAAATTTGCTTCAGCAGGAAAAAAAAGTGTTCTGCTTTTTAAAAAAATATTTCATTGTCTCTGTTACTAAATCTTATAACAAATTAACCCTTAGAACTCTCTAAAATGTTTCCTTTTTTTATCCACAGTACACATTTCCAGTTATGAGAATATATTACAAAGGATATAGAATGTAATATGTAATATAGAGGGTATAATACCTTATGTGATATTTATATGCAATAAAAACAATGTTCTTTTAATATAATACTTTGCCTAAAACCTGCTGTCCCTACACTTGCATGTTATTTTTAAAAGTATGAAATATTCTCTTAACATAAATATTTTCATTGGTGGCATTGATAATGGCAGTGATGTTGACTAACTTGTGTTTAATGCTTTGCTAGACTCAGAGTACTAAATCAGAAATCCACTGGACTTTTCAGATAGGACTTCATTGGGGTTTTTAGACAAATTAATTGTATTATCTAATTGGGTACACTGCAAAGGGTTTGAGTTGATGGTTCCCTTTAATAACTACTTAAGTAATTCTAAATCAGGGAATAAAGATTTTCCATGAAAGTTCCAAGCCCCCAAAAAAAAGGAGAAAAAAATCAACCCAAAAATCCACTGTTAAGTTTATACATCCATATATACTTGAATATAACTGAAAACCTCCCAGAGATAGTTCTATATAAATAGATATATGCATAAAGAACCTTGGTGTGTAGACATACATGCTCCATTTTTTGAATGAAGGTGATACAGTTGAGAAATCAAATCCTTTTATCCGCTTGTAATGCTTCCATTTCATGGTGAAAATTTCCTTCTATCTTATTGAGAAGACTTCTGAGCAAACTGATTTCCAAGTTATTTCATGCAAATTACTGTACTGAGAAAGCGAGACTAAATTTCAGCAGGTATATTTACATATTGCCATAATGGCAACAGAGGAAGTTTCAGGCTTACTCTAACTGCCGAGTAGTTTAAATGCAAACATTTGAATAAGGTTGACAGAGTCTGGTTTTTTCAAACCTTCCTTCTTTTAGTAATTTTCAGCAGACACTGCAAGGCATAAAGAAAAAACCATTTATACTTAATAGTTCTGAATTCTTTGACAGGACAGTTTTTCCTCTTTCCATTTTCCACTAAGATCTTTTCAGACCCAACTTCACATATCTTTCTGGGGAAATGAAATTCCTTGTATGTGCTAACTCATAATTCTGAGGCTTTCTATTTACTTTTCCCTGAAGCACTTAAACAGAACAGGACAAGAAATTGTACAGCAAGAACCACACCTTCTCCAGCTTGCAATGATATTTTAAATACTGTCTTGTGATTGGTGAGACGACATTTAACATGTGGGTTGTTTGGTTGGTTTTTTCGGTTTTTTTTTAACCTCAGGCAAGCAGTAATCTCTGCTTGTTACCCGCAGGTTATATATTTAACTTAAAATGAAGAAGAATAACTATATTCTTTTTGCCCCTGGGGTTTTCCAGCAGCATAAAATGTTAGCTTCTGGCTTCCATGTTAATTCGCAAACACTGAATCTCATGGGTTTTTCATTAGGAATGTCTCATCTTTTTTGTAAATGATTTTCATTTCACTGTAGACATTTGTAAGTATCATCATCTCTAGCACTTTTCAAAATGTAGAGAAAAATATGCTGATTGTGAATATTTTTTGGGGAAACCCAAATTAATTACTTTAATTTTGATATATTTTATTTTCATGACTATTTTGAGGAAATAACTCATTGAGACAGCCTAGATGTCAGGCAATCGGGAGCAATAACCAGTTATCCTGGCTCTCAGGGTCTGGGGTATGAGAAATAAGTTTTGTGGAAAGATAAAGTAGGTTTTTTTAATTATAATGTAGCTAGGTTATCCAAGTAACCCACTTACACTGCAGAATTGATTAACACAAGTAAAAACTCACAGATTTCTCCAAGTTGTAGTTTATTGTTTCATTTCATCTTTAGCCTTGGGAACTCACAGATATGTAAAACAAAATGGTAAATAATCTGCTAATTACAATATAACCTTTATGCCTACACACTTTAACTCTCTCCAATTAATATTACATTTTTTTAAAATGCTCCTAGCTTTTTCCTTTTCCTTTTGTTCCAGACTTAATTTTTTAAAAACAATTTTTAAATGAATGATTCTTTACTGACTTATTCCTGCTTTTACATTATAGTTTCTTAGATGACTGAGGAACCTCTCATTAGACCTTCTCAGTCATATTTTAATTCTTACATTACTTTACTCCCTCTTTTTATAGCACAAAACAATTACAGTGTCTCAAACTTTAATTACAACTTCTTGCTTATTCACTGCAATCAAGATTTTTTTGTTATGCATCTCGAATTTTACTTTTGGAGAAATCCAGGGGAACTCAATTTCTGATACTTGTAGCCTCAAGATATACCTTTAATTATCTCCAAGCTTGCTTTCTTGAAATATGCTTATCTATTATAACACATGTATTTCCAGTACAAATGAAAAATTAAATAAAAACAATTATAGTTTCAATTAAAAAAAACAAAACCACAGACTATCCTTGAGGTATGCCTCTAAATGTTTAACATATAACACTTGCCTCCTTTCCCATAACTTTTTTACACCTAGTGAACTGAGGAAGGTGGGGAGGCAAGGAGGAAGGGAGGGAGGAAGGGAGGAAGGGAGGGAAGAAGGGAGGAAGGAGGGAAATCTGAGCTGCTCTTCAATGAGTGAAAGCTAGGGGTTGCTATAATGGAAGGCAATTTTCTCACAGAATAACACTTCCTGGCCATGATGGAAATGTAACTAAACCCATGTAACAGGGTGTTGTGCATGTTGCATATGTCTGGGAGGCTGGATACTAGGTCACACTGATACAGTTCTGGAAAAAAAAAAAGCCACTGATAAAGCAAACAAATCCAAACCATGGAAGGTTCTTCCATGTTAACCTTTGTTCTGCTAAATAAAGAATATAAAGAAGGTGACTTTCAACTGTTTCTAAATTTAGAGAACTGTGTACTGCCTGCCTAATCTGGGAAAATCCAGTTATTTAAGGGATAATTCATACATTAGTTTGCTTGCCTTGCTCTTTGCTAAGAAAATAGATGAGATATTTTAGCACAGTTTGAATTGTTCTTAGCTTTTCATTATTACTGTTATTTTTACAAGCATATTAATAAAATAAATATTTACATTAAATTTTATATAAAAAATCAATTTATTTTTTCATGTCTAGGGTGGAGTTCATAATGGAAAATATTAATAATGGAAAGACTATTTGAATTATTTGATTAAAGCTATTAACTGCAGTTATTTTAAATCAATTATGTTACTCTGATTTTGGATGAGCACAATACTTCATTCTATTTAACCGATATCATTCAGCATCAGTTTGAGGAAATAACAGGTTACTTTCTCAGCTTCACCTGTTACAAGACAGTTGATTAATAAAATTTGCATTAGTAAGACCATTGGGAAAATTCATTCATGGTCACTAAACCCAGTAATGCTGATGAAGTTCTATGAGGGATGAATTCTGCCTTGAGTATGTGTCTAGTCTGAGCGATGAAGTACATTTTAGGTTTAACTTAAGTGCTATAATCTTAGAACTTGTCCTAGCACTGATAAATTTGGTATGTGCTCAAGACTAGTTTATGAGTGATGGAATACATTTTAGCCTAATACCAATACTCTAAAACAGGAATTCACCCTAGCACTGACAAATTGGATACAATCTCAAGACCTGATTTGTCCCTGACGTGACCTCATTGACTCCAGTGTGGTGAGTAGATGTTGCAAAAACTTGGCATGAAGTAATTATTTGTGTGCTCTTTTGACAGATTATGTAACAAAATCTTAAATTTATGGAAAATTTTGTGTGAGGAATTACATTAATCCTCAAAATGACTTGATTCTCAGTCACTTATGGGGATTCTTTATTATCATTTCTAAATTTACATTACTTGAAACTTCGACAGCTCAGTAGACTTCAACTTTATTCTGCTTATCTCTGTAGAGATGTTAACTTGAAGAATTGATGTTAGTTTGAACAATTCTTTTAATATTTTGAGATACATTTTGAGATTTGCCAATCTCTTTACATTTGTTTCAACTGAGAAGATACTCTCTCAAAGAAAGAGGAACCAGTCATTTATCGTTTATACCAGGAGATAAGTAAATCATATCCTCTGTATTTTGTATGATCACTAGGAGAAAAGGATTTATATGTGTTATCAAAGGAAGAAATTTGCATGGATATGGCAAAACTCCCAGACTGTATACTGAATATTTCCAGGTCAAGATCCATTAAATAAAGTTGCGTGTCTCCCCCTACACTGGTTTTCAGGCAGTAACACTTCAAAAATATCATGGGGACATTCTTCCTCGTACTGTTGAAACATTGCATCTTCTTTTACATATGAACCTCTGAGTTTCAAGACACTAGTCTGACTGACAAATCTTCTGGAATTAACTTCTCCTCAGCTCAAGACATGCCACACTGCCACTGACAGATTGAATGTCAAGAGCTGTTTGCTTTGATCTACAGGTATTAAGGACATTTTTACCTCTGGAAAAAGATATTGATGAAGACGGTGGCTTTGGAGTGATTGTTTCCCAGGTAGCTTGCTCATCACCATGGTTTAAAATAGATTTTCTTTGTGAAAGTGTTCTTATCCTCTTTCTGTGTGGGGGATAAGGTGCTGAAATGCACATCTCACCAGAGTATTACTCTCTTTTGAATGAATGCAGACTGCAGAACCTTTGAGGTCCTCAAACACACCCTTCAAAGCAGTTCTGGAAACTGAACTTCATGACAAACAGCCTTACATCTATACACCGAGGAAGTTTATCAGTCTCAGAACAGCTTTTGGTTATAGTAAAACATGAGATAATTTGAACATAAGGAATCAGAACAAGGTCAGCACCACTCTCATTCATTAATCATCATCTTTCAGAATAGCATCTTTTCTTTCTACTACAGTTTCAACAGCAGACAATGAGGTTGAGAAAAAAGTAAAAATGTTCTTTTTGAACATTACACCTTTTCACTGTGTCCATGTTATGTTTTTTACTTAGTGAGACTGTGAATTCACAAGTCCCAGATATTGTGTTGTTCTAAAAGTAGCTGCATAAAATCATACCACCTTGTATGAAATTTAGCAGTGTAGTTTCACCTGCATTTTGTCTTTATACCAAAGAAAGATGTTTTAATGTTTAAGCACACATAGATGTTACAAAGGCAAATTGTTTTTCCAGTATAAATCATTTGACAAGTTTAGACTGTGGCTCATGCCAGTCTCTGGATAAAACCTCTAATGCTTGCTTTAAAAATAATAGTTTTCCTTGTACGTGATTTCTAATATTTTAGTATAACATTAAAATGATTCAATCTTTAAAAATTTTGACAGATTTTTTAAAATATTTGTCCCATGAAAATTTATACATCTCAAACCAAAATTTCTTTTGGTATATGGTACAATTGAACTACAGATTTACTTTTTCTGACACAGGCAAAGACCTTCCAGCATTATATCTGAAGTGTACATACCTGTGAGAATATGATCACTGAAATTCAAAATTTCTTCTAATCAGAAAACATCAACAAATTTTCAAAATATTTGTTGATATTTGCTTGACTTAAAGATTTATTGTGCAAATGTTGAGATTCATACCTATTAAATTTAATACTCCATACTACGATATTTTTTTAATTCAATTTTTTAAATTTAAAATTATTGGGAGTTTTTTTCTGTTTTCACTTTTCCCTAGGGTACTTATTTTCTGATTTCGGTCTCCTATTTTTTCATTTCAATTTTCCATAAGATTTTTTTGCTTACTTGTTTGGTGTTTTATTTTTCTTTTTTTTAACTATTTTACTTGCAATTTCTTTGTTTTGTCAGAGATTTTTGATCATTCATCTTTTTATCATCCTGTATCAATAGCCATTTATTCTATTTTTATTTTTAAAAATACACTAGAAAAAAGTCACACAGTATCGCTTGCATGCCATTGGTGATTATTTTTCCATATGTATTATGTGTATTTCATTGGTTTTACTTAAATACTTTTAAGAGAAAAAGTTCTGCCAAGGATGAAATGAAGCTGTTGTCAGCGGCTATAATGAAGTCGGTGCATTTTGAAGGGAACATTTTTGTCCTTACAATATTGACTTTATTTAATATTGGCTCTGAGAGTTTATGTTTTCATATGCAATTAAATAGAATTTAATAGGTCAAATCATGCTAATATAGAAAAATCTCATTATATGAAAAAACTTTGACTTTTCCTACTGATTAGTTACCTTTTTTTAGAGTAGGAAACTGAATCATGGATTTATCTTCAAAATCATTCTATTTTTGTTCACAATTTTTAAAAAAAACACACCATGAGCAAAGTTTCTTTTTCTCACTAGGAATGGGTAGCTTATTCTGCAAAATATTGTCAAATTGGCCTATTAATAATTTTTAAAGATAAGCAGGAATGTTTTTCCTTTTTCTTTCTTTATATTGAAAAAGGATAGCAATTAGCTTTTACTACTCACTGGTGCAACTCTGGTAGAATTCAAGTTTTGTACAACAGTTACAAAACTCAAGACTAAAATATCACATGGGCAGAACAATATTGTAGTAAACTAGAATAGTCCATTCTGGGTTAAGTGGGAACCAATCCTGAGTGGAAACAAAGCTTATTGTGTGATAAAATGAAAGGCAATTGCATGCACATAAAGAATGAGAAACAGTGTAACACAGCCCAGTGAGCACTTAATGATGTTTTAACTGTCTAAAATCACAGTTTAATGAAGAGGAAAAGTTAAACTTCTTTTTAAATTAAGTATTCACATTTCAAATTTTGTTTGTGACCTTCTAGAATTAGGTGTATCATAGTATCTTTAATATTTTGTAATTACATACTGTAAAAAATCTTACTTATGTTCAATCTCTGCATGGTTCCTTGTCAACTATAATGTTAAAGCTATTTTCCACCAAAAAGGTATTAATAATTAAAAAGGCATTAACAGTCTAAAGCAGCAAAAATTAATTTGTTGTTTCAGTTATATTTAATTTTTCAAGATCCCTTATATTGAAGGATATGTACATTTATCCCAATTATCAAATTATTGCTAATCTGAGAAAAATTTTCAACCATGATTCTAAATTTTATTGCTTTGTTGGACAATTCTGTCACATGTTGAGGGTTATTCTCTCCAAATTTGCTATATTTGCTTTTATTAACTATGACATTTTGAAGTACATGGAATAAATGTGTCAAAAAAATCCAAACTAATTTTTTTTATAGCTGTCACCCTAGGACACCAATGGATATGAAAAATAAAAGTTTGGGGTTTTTTTCTAAGCCTTATAGCCTCTGGATGATTGCTGTGCCTAATTTTTAAAACCCAGTTTGCATTCTTGAGCTTAGGTTGCACAACTTTCCCAAAATATTTTAATTAATATTACTTAAAACCATGGTTCAGACAGAGATAGACTTGTTCTAAATTAGCATTCTCTAATATGAGCAATGGAAATATCAGTTTTAATACTTTTAGAAATATTTCGGCAAGATGAACAAGATTCTTGTTGTGCCTGATATGGAATATTCATCATTAAATACCTCCTTGTCATCCATATTGATGTTTTCACTATTAGTCTTTGTCTGAAAACTCAAGCTACGGAATGTGACAGGAACTCATGTTAAGAAGAATCACTTTTTACAAATGATGTGGCAAGGACAGGTTAAGGCATAATAGGGATCAAATCATTGATTTTATCTCAACATGTTCTACAACTTTAGTTATAACAGGCAACCTCTGGCTTCTGCTGTTTTGATGGGTGTTTGATATTCCTAAGCCAGAGTGAGGTTAATGTGAAGTTTGACTCTACTGATTCCTCAGTTGAGCTATTCTATGAATTAACAGGGTGATCCATCACATATGCATTATCACTCAGAGGTGTACAATGTGTCCTACTTTAAAGAGCACATCAATTTATGAGTCTTGAAAAAATGTCCAATGCCACGAGTCACTGGCAGGAAAGAAGTACTAACACTAATTTGTTCCCATGTGTGATAGTGATGAATGTCCTTTGGAAGCAAACAGATAACCATCATGGCAGAAACCTTCTCAGTAGTTCTTCAACTTCATGAAGAGTTTTCCCATTCCTCTAGGAAAAGCTGGATTTGTGCTTTCTGTATCCAATGGTATGACCAAAACATATCCAAAACTCTTAAGCCCTATGTAAATGTCCAGCTGCCTGCTCAGCAGGAATTCTGTCGGTGCTGTCTTTATTAATGGCTTCAAGCACTGTGTGGAGATAAATACAGAGCAAGGGCATGACCTAGCTTTTTTCAAGCTGTGCTGCCACACTTTTTATGTATGTCATTGTCAAATGAAAGAAAAATCTTTCCATCTCTCCAAAAAGTACAGCAGACAGGACCTGCAGTTTCTCAAAACCCTTTCTCTGTATTCCATGAAGCTGTTCTACCAATTTGAGACACTAAAATACCATAATGTCTTCTGGGGTGCTGCCATCACTGTTGTTGAAAGATAAACATGCACTGCACTTCCTAGAGTCTAAACCTGCCTACGTTAGAAGTGGCATGATGAGAGGATGAGCAATTACAAGGACAATAATGCCAACATGAAGTGCTTCTTTATGGACATATCCCTATCTTCAGGGTTTGTTTTACTTATAAAAATATGCATCCAAACAAACCACTTCAAGAAACAAATAGCATGGTCATTCCAGAGTAAGTCAGCAAGGCTTTTGATGGAAATATCACTGACTTCTGCAACTCAGCCTTTACGAAAATGCATCAATGGGCTGGACCATGAGGGTTCTTAAGAGCGATCAGAAAAACTGTTTGGTCCAATACATTCTCCATAGATATATTCTGAAAAGTAAAGAAGAATCTCCATCATTTATCATTAGCATTTCTCTCTGAAGGAATAATCAAGCCCTCCAAAAATGTAAAGATGCATAGAATGTAATTATGATGAACAATCTTTCCTACTCACATTATTTTAGACAGCACACAAATAAACAGTGAAAATATATTAAAGCTTCAAATGAATTACAAAAGAGAAAAACTGATACCAAAAAAAAAAAAAAAAAAAGCCTTTTAGTCAAACCATGCAAGTGGTTGAAATGCATCAAGGGAAAACACTAATAATCAGCATGTAAAAAAATCGCATGAATAGTGTATACAAAATCAATTGTCAAAATCTCTTTACCTAGAAATGCAAATACAAAGCTGTGCTAAGATCGAGGAGGAATATTTCAAAACTTTTAATTAAAGGATATTCAGAAATTATTCTGAGAATCATTATTTGGAAGAAAGTGATAAATTACAAATACAAATTATGTATAATAAGACATCAACTTACTTTTGTGGGGAGTCATAATTATGACATTAAAATAAGTTAGAAAAAGAGTTATTTATATTTATACTTATTCAGGAGAACTTGGAAATAGGTGAGAACTGTGGACAATTTCTTTGTCAATGTTCATCACCATATTCTTTCCTATGATTCAATGAAATGTTCCCTGAGCCATTCCCTTATTCACAAATATTCCATTTTAACAATGATTTCTCTTCATGTAGCATTACCTGATTTCTTTTCAAGGACACTGCTTCTCTTTCCTTGAAGAATCCTTTATCATCCTGACCTTTCTATCTTATACCCTACCATCTGCACTTAATTTCCTATTTTCTCCTTTGTTTCATTGCAAAACACCTAAATAAATATGTATACATGTATTTATACACATATCAGCAGCTGTAGCCTTTCTTCTCTTCCACCTCCCTTGCTTTTGCAAAGAGTATTTCCTTCCTTCCCCTAGAACAATAAAGGTTTTGTAATTATTTTTCAGCCAAGATCAACTTTGGACAGAAGAAAGATAAGTGAGTACATGGATAGATTTTCTGCCAAGGGTAACAAAATGTTGAGAGTGGTACCCAGTTTACTCCAGAGCACAGGAATGTTCATTTTTTTCCTAAAACAGATCCTGAGGAAAAGATTAGAGACTGTGAATAATGGCCAGTTCTGTTACAGGAGAGCTCTCACTTTTTGCAAGAGCCTCGGTAAGAATGACAAGCTTAAAAATTCCCCCTTGTTTGGCTGTGTATCTCCAATGCGCATTTTGCATCCCAAAGTGAATGCAGAGGGTCTGGGAACAAACACATCTTGAATATGTCCAGACTTCACCAAATGGTATGAGATATTGGAATTTGCATAACCTGCTTTTATTCACATTGATGAAAATGAAAAAGGGGATTCACATCATTTAGGCAGATTTGAACTTCTCACACTAGGATTGCTACTTTCACCGTTGGCACTCAAAGAAAGCTGGAAAATACCAGACATTTGTAAGGCACCCACACACATAATAACAAAAAGTAAGAAAAAGTCAATGTTTGATTTGACTTATCTCTTTGACCGTTGTTCTCCATGGTAAACACATCTCTTTATAATGTTTTCATATTTTTCCAACATTGTTCCAACATTTTAATTCAGATAGTAGTTTCAATTTTTTTTATCCTGTTATATATGATGCTGTGAGATTCCAGTGGTTGTTTCTTCAAGTGAACTCAAGGTTCTGCAGAATGACATCTTTCATTATTGGAAGTTTATGCCAACACATCTTTTCATTTTTAGTAACACATCTTAAACCAGGATGACCTAAATCAAGAATTTTTGTGAAGACAATGAGTGTTATTAGCATTATTAAAAGATACCAAGGAAATGTCAAAATATAGCTGGTTTTGAGTTAAACAGTACTAGTTCCTGAATCAAGGGGAATATTGCTATTGATATGACCCATCATTCAATCAAATTTTATAGTTAATTAATTTTTGGGGTTTTGATAGTGTAAAACTCCAAAATCGTGTCAAAAAAACCTGCATAAATGCTGAACTTCTGGGTTTATTCTGACTGCTAGAAGTGAACTGTTGTGGTGTGTTCTTAACTCCCCCCCTCTTGTTCCTCAAAAAGTTCACGCCATTTTTCCTGCCCATCAAGTTGACCCTGCCCTTTATTCCAGACCCTTCCATGTCAATCCACAGTTGTACCAAACCCTCACCTATCCATCAAGGTTTATCCCCTCCCCTTTGTCTGGAAAGGTCTATGTTTTTTGGCACCCTGTTGGTCCATTGACTTTGTATCCACCCCTTTGTGTACCCTTATTGGTTGCAGTTTTTGTACCACCCCTGGTGTTTCCCACCCACTGAATTCCCATTGGATGCTGTCTTGGACCACTCCCATTTAAAAGTTACTGTCGCCCTGAGATCATTGCTTCTCTCTCCTTGAGTCCTTCAACACTAGTAAACCCCATTGGAGCCTCACAGAGAGAGCCTCTCCCTTGTCTCCTTGTCCTGGATTCTTTGTTGCTGTCTTCTTCACACAGCTTGGAGTTGCACTCCCCAAAGGTTTGGCGTCAGGCACTGCCCATGCTCTGGCCATTCCCCACGCCCTCTGTTTAGCTCCTTGCTGCTAGCCAGAGCTTTAGAGATCAAAAGGAGCTGAACGACATTGAATGAGTACCTGCCAAGAGTTGCTGAAGTGTCCCCCAAATTTTTCTAGAATAAAGTGCTGAAAATTCAAAAAGCAGTCTAACCTCAAGTAGTCTTTCAAAGACTGCAAAATAGTTTAACATTTAGTGATTTCTGAAGCAGAAATAATTATTTTCAGTTACAGTACCTGATTCCAGAGCATTGAGAGATCACAGAATTTTATACCTGGAAGTCTCAGTGCCCAAGAGCATAAGTGATACTCATACAAATTGAGCAGTAGTCAATCTTCATCACAATTGCACTGTCTTGTTTTGACAATTACCAAAAGTTATTTAAGCATGAAGTATTTTATTCCCAGATACACACATTAATACACCTCATAATTCCTCTCTTGAACGTGTGGTTCACAGATCTGTTACCAAGATAGTAAACAAGTTTGTCTAGGATCTCAGGACTAATCAAACAGTATTAATTAAGATGGTTAGATTATTGTGGGTTTTTTAGGGGTGAAAAATCTAATTCTCCCTACTAGCCAGTAGATAAAACCAGGTGAAGGGTGATTCCTCTGACATATCCTAAACAATGCCTCTTGGCGTGAGATGAGTTATCTCTTGGAAATGCTTTTTACTCTCTGAGTAAACAACTAACAGAGCAATAAAGATGTCATGTCCTGCCTTTTGGACATCTAATATTGAAGTTCTTGAATCTGAGCAGGTAAAGTCTGTTCTGTGTTTCAGATGGGGATTCCAAATCTTTTTTCAAGCAATACTTCCCATAATGCAATTATCCCATTCATGAGGAAGTCTGTTGAGTTACCACAGCAGTGACCTGTGTTTACAACCTTTATTTTCCTCTGGGACTTTATTGTTTTGACAGTCACTGAGAAAGACCTTAAAATATGACCCTATTACATGCAGAGATTTGCAACAGGGAATTGAAAATTAAAATTATGATTTTTTTCTCTTAAACATTCTAATTTTTTTAAGTCAGTCTCTGATACTGGGGAATCCACTAATCATCCCTTTAATGCAAACCAAACTTTTCAGACTTCTTTGTAAGCTGTGAAGAAACATAACCCAAGACAAATTCCTTTTCCCCTGGAAATAATCCTTAAAATGTAGCTATGGGAAGCTTTTCTGTCTGAAGTATTTCAGAACTGAGACAATTTATCTCCACAGCTATCAAGCCTCATGGCTTCATGACTTTAAAGAAGAAAAAGCAGTAAATGCTGTGCTTTTACCTTAGGTGATACGATACATCACCTGGCATAGTACTTGAAGTTATCCTCAAAGCAAAACTATCTTACTTTATCCTTACTGTATTTTTACCTTTCTGGGGCTATACATTTAGCTGGGCTAAGATAAAACAGATAAAAAATAAACAGCTTTTAGAGTACCAGAATTCCATTGTCACAGAGGAGCCCGATCTGGTTTGACTTTGTGGCAGAAGAGCAATGGTGACCATGACAAAATCATCCACCCTGTGGATATGAATCAAACTTTCTTCTTTAGGAGGCCACACAGTGAAACTAGGCCATTTTCCTCTGTAATATGTTGGACTCTATGAAAACTTCATTTTACAAAATTCTAATACTTTGGATGTCCAAAATGGGGCTGCTAATAGTAATTCGGATTTTTTACTCTCCTTCTGAATTTAATCTTCCTTCCATTAATGCATCCAGAAAGAAAATTTAGTAATCAGTTGCTGAAATTGTTATATTTTCCTTCTTGAATGATGGAATTACAATATCACAAGTCACTGAGTTCAAGGATCAATGAACCCAGAGATGTAAAGCACTGTCGTACGTAATGTATCCAAGTTTGTTAGGATGGCACTAAAACCTATAAAGTGATTCCTAACCAAGGAATAGATTGTAATAGGAGAAACATGGCCTTTCTTGTCAGACATACTATTTCCATAAAATTGTATTTACTGATGCATGCACAGGTAAATTATAGTAAAGCAAAATTTGTTGTGGGGGACTTGGTGAATTCTGTAGCCTGATATTGTGCAAAAAATAAAGTACATCAGCTTTTAAGAAGTTATTGATAAAATTTTCTGCAAACATCAACCATGAAATCACACTGTTGCAGTTGGGTCATAAATTAATAATATTGCAAGAAACACCAAACGCACAGAGGGAATAGTAAAGATTCAGCCAACAAAATCATTGAGTACTGCGCATGACTAAACCACCACTAAATAAGGCAAGTCACATTCTCTGAAATAGAAACTCTAACCTCATTAAGCAAGTATAAAACTGTCTGAAGTGATGGAAAACCACTTTGTACTTCACCTAATAACACAACTGGAATCCACTTTGGAGGAAAATTGAGGCAAAAGATTCTGTACAAATCAGGGAGACTGCAAACAAACAAAGCACTAAAGTAAAATTGCCCAAAAGAAGACAACAATAAGAATTTGTAATACCCTGAACAGAACACAAGAAGGCACTTAAAGAGGCATTCAGAACTAATGGTGACATTAACTCAATAAAGGCATATGCATCCAAAGAGTCCCTGAAGCAATCTATACCCAGTGACTATGGCATCAGAGTAGCTGCATTTGAAAAATTAACACCCCATTACCATGGAGTAACAACAAGGTTCAGAGACTTTATAAAAGCAAAACACAAAACTTGGCACTTGAAGTGCAATGAGAACCCAAATGATAGAAGATGAGAGGGAGAATGAGAAGTAAGAACACATTGAAATAGTTTTTCCTTGGCATTGCCGATTGTAAGAATAGCTAGGGAAGAAAGTATCTACTCAAATTCATTCTGGAAAAGTTTTGATGTTGATTTAATTTGTTCTCAAGATGTGAACATCCAGAGAGATAGAACTCTTTAAACACTCATTTCTATCATTGTTTGGAAGTGATTCAGGAACCTTCATGTGTTTGCAGCAGTGTAAGTGTGTTTTAGAGAGGAAATGTTTATCTAGGTGAAAAGGAGGCTCAGGGTGACCTTACGACTCACTACAACTATCTGAAAGGAGGTGGCACCCACGTTGGGATTGGTCTCTTCTCCCAGGTAACTAGGGATAGGAAAAGACATCGCCCTAAGATGCACCAGGGAAGGCTGAGGTTGGATATTAGAAATCATTTCTTCACAGAAATATATTGAAATGGCCTACCCAGGGAGGTGGTGGAGTCATGTCCCTGGAGGTGTTTAAGGAAAGACTGGACATAGCACTGGAACCTAATTGATCCTGTGATTCTGTATTTTAATAAAATTCCATGGATGCTGTCTTTTTGATGCCTAAAATACATACAAGTAATTAAAATCAGTTTTATTTCTGAGATAATTTCTTCCTTCTTGAGAATATATCTCACTTCCTCTGACTACAGATCACTATTTGCTACTTCTAGTTCTGTTACTGAGGACAAGAGGAGACCGACTAGCAAATTACTGATCATGTGTTGTTAAAGATCTGTTTTCCAAACCTTTTGTCCAGATTGAGAAGTGTGTCATGCATTTGAGTAATTATTATTTAGACTTCCTGTCTGTCACAATAGGTTTCACTAGTGTTTCTTCTCTGAAGGTCAGCAAATCCTAGCTTTATTTGTACTAGAAAAGAATTGCTGAGTATGTAACAACATGCCATATATTAATGTTATGGTCTTGGTATAGCGCTTGGGTTAGAAATAAATAACCTTCAGAAGAAAATGTAAAACAGTAAGGTTCTAATTTTAGTTCCTCATAAAGCTCAAGAATGTGTACAGAATTCTTGCTGTAGCCGTACAGGAGGGGTACTGAGGGCTCAATATTTTAATAGATATGCTGGAATTGGTTTTGAATAGATTTTGTCACTTTTAACTAGGGATGTGTGATATTTCTATAACGTGTCTTTCCAAGTAGCATAGACTGTTGACTATGTGCTTTGATTGGGATTTCATCAGGCTAGCTCTGAATATTTTATACCCATATATGTAATGTTCTTTTGACATATATTTATCTGTTTCCTCAGGTCTTAGGTTTATCTTTTCCAGGTACCTATGGGTTTCTAGTGCAACGAAGATATTTTGTTAAAAAAATTTCTAGCCTTACATGTTGAAATGCTTGGTTTATCTTATTAATTTTAAGTCTGGGAGACTATTTTTTAACATGAATTATAATCTTCAAGATGTTAGCACCAAGCAGTCCTTTCAACAGGAAAAGAGAAAGAGTTTACTTTTGGTTATTTCACTCAGGAAGAGCAAAGCTTCGGGGGTTAAAACATACTTCTTTTTTTGCTCATAAAAGCAAAGCAGATCTCTGTGACTGGTAGATAGGGAGATGGGAATGGAAAAAGAGGCATTAACAAGGAAATCTAAATTGCAGTTCAATGAGGGCACTATCTGAAAAACTATTCAGTTAAAATTAAAGTTCCTAGGGAAATTGATGCATGGAAAATATAAGTGTTCAGTGTTGTTTCAACTTGAAGTACAGCATGCACTTTAAATTATGTGCCCACCTCAGCCTTAATAGGATTCTCCAAGTGAGCAAAAGTATTATGAAAAAGAAATTAAAATAAATTCAGATGACTTATATTCATCTTTAATGTTTTCTGTTTGTTTTTCAGTGTGAAGCACATTATTTGAAACTGATATAAGGGTGACCCAGAGCTCTTGTTTTGTGCAACAAAGATATAAGTAAAGTTGAGAGTAGTTTTCTTTGTTCCTTTTCAGAATAGCTGCATATAAAGTTGGAAGCTTCCCTACTGATTTCTCTAAAGACTGATTTAATTTCCATAAAAAAACTTATGTTGTTTCCCACTTTAATTCTTATTTCAAAAGATGACGCTGGCACATTTTAAGAAAGCAAGTGATAAGGTAAGGGGACACAATATGAACAGCAAGTTTAAACTTTATTGTAAATGGGCCCTTGTCTGATTCAACAGAAATGCTAGTGATAAGAATGTCTCCTTTATGGAAGAGAGTGATTTAAAGAAAAATTCTTGTTATGAGAAGGAATGCAGGATCGGGAATAATGGGAAACCAAATTCCTGGAGTGAAAGCCCTGGCCTCATTCTGATTCAGTTGTTGAGGGAAAAAAAAATGTAAGAATTTAAAAATAACATCAAGAACTCTGCAAGTACTTTCCAAGAATCAGTCTTTATATTCCTTGTTTTGGAAAGCAAGAATGTCAAACAGTAATACTGTTGAGGATGTTGTGCAAATTTTCCCTTTTCAGGCCAAAAATAGTAAGTTAGTGGCTAGCCAAAAAGAGTGAATTTTGCAGATTGTTTTTATTAGAAGCTGAAATTCATGACAGTATGGTCAGGTGACTTTGATAAGTAGAGCTACTAAAGGAGGAATCAAAGAAGCAAGAGGAACATTCTTTCTTTACCTTGCTTTGGCTAACATACTCCCCCCAGGTCCCATACTTTGGCTTTTCTCTTGGTGATTTTGTGCTGTGGTGGAAACTAATCCTCTTTTTTTACCAGATTTATCTCTCTGTTTTTCCTTATCCTTTCTCCCCTTTTCATATTCTCTGCCCTAAAACTATTCTCAGCACACTCTCCATCCATCATAGAATTTTTCATGCATCTTTGCATATCATTTTGGGATGGAAACTTTTGGGATGGAAAATTAAGCCTAATATTGTGTATAGGAGTGTGCATATTGTGTACATAGTAAAACAATGTTATATAATCCTGTCTGGTCTCCAGATGCCCACCCAGTCACTCTTCCTCAGGAGGACAGAAGTAAAAAAATAAGATGAGAAAGCTTCTGAGTTGAGATATAGACAAAGAGATAATTTGTCAATTAGTGTCACAGGCATACATCCCCCATTCTGTGGGGTGCAGTGCAAAGGGGGTGGGAAATGGAGGACTGCAGTCCAGAACAGCTTCTCTCAGCCAGTGAGAACAGCAAAAAAAGCATGACGAGGGCAGGGGGTTGTGTTTCTTGGTGTTTTTGTTTGTTTGTTTGTTTGTTTTTTGTTTATTTACTTTAACCAGTAGTGACTGATTTCTTTTAGCTAATTACAGTGCAGGAGTACTAGTATTTACTCACCCAGGATGATGGATTTTCAGCAAGGTGACAGATTAAGCTGATTTTTTTGTAGACAACACAGAATGTACACTGCCGACAATGAATTCAGCCTCTTCCATTTCAATAATGTAAACACTAATTATCAGGCTCTCAGAAGAGCTAACTTGTATTTTACTGATGACCTTGTTCCTGTTTATAGACTCAGTGGCCTGGAGGCAGAAACTGTGAGAGGAGGAAAGCTGCGAGAAAGGTGGACAGAATGATAAAACAAACAAGAAACATGACTTCCCCTGAGCTAGATGAATCTATTAACATTTGTTTCATTTCCATATGTCTTCTTAAAAAGTTTATTACAATTTCCCATAACAGCACTCTCTGCAATACTTGACATTTCAGTTCTGAGGCTCAGCTCTTGGCAGTGAATTATTGTAACCTACATCTATCCTGGTCAAGCCCTCTTCCTCTCTCTGTGACTATCCATATTTTTCAGCAGTTGGCTTATTTTGGATGCTGTCCAATCTTTTCTACCAGAAGACTTTTCACCATAGGGACACTTCCAAGGGTCTACATCTGGTGGATTTCTAATATCTGTCTTTATCATTTTTCATGAGAAGCAATTCTTCAGAATACTTCAAACTTTCTGAAAAATAGAGTGCTATCTTGAGGCAGGCAGAGAAAGAAATAACAGAAGTATTTTCATTGGCTTGGTCCTCTAGAGTTGGGATTCCAGGGAAAGGAAAAGGTCAACAACTACTTACTGTCAGGTCCACTAATTCTTCATCCTTGTATAATGGAGCTGAATATGGAGAAAGTAAAGTCTGGCAGCTTAACACTTCAGAGGTAAGTAAACTCCAAAGTGAAAAAGGCAACTTGGTCTGTCTTCTAAGAGCTTTGTGCAAGTGAACTATTAACTTACTTCTCAATTCAACCCAGCTACAGGATAATTTGAGCTGATTCTTACTAATTCATGGCTTGTAGATAATTTGTGGATTGTAGATAATTTGTTGAGTACTTCCTTTCCTTTTTTTATTTATCTAATTCATTCTGATGTATGAGGATGTCCAGTTTTGGCCCCCTCACTTCAAGAAAGACATTGAGGTGTTAGAATGGGTCCAGAGAAGGACAACGAAGCTGGTGAAGGGTCTAGAGAGTGAGTCTTATGAAGAGCAGCTGAGGGAGCTGAGTGTGTTTAGCCTGGTGAGGAGGTGCCTCAGGGGTGACCTTTTAACTCTACAACTGACTGAAAGGAGGTTGTAGCAAAGCGAGGGGCAGCCTTTTCTCCCAGGTAATGAATGACAGGACATAAGAGGAAATGGCCCCAAGCTGCACCAGGGGAAATTCAGGCTGGACACCATGATAATTTTTTTTCATAGAAAGGGTTTTTAAGCATTGCAATGGAATGCCGAGGGAGGTGGTAAAGTTACTATCCCTGGAGGTGTTTATGAAATGATTGGATGCAGCACTCAATGCTAGTCTGGTTGACAAGGTGGTGATCAGTTAAAGGTTGGACTTAATGGTCTCAGAGATCTTTTCCTACCTAAATGATTCTGTGATTCTGTAAAATAATGCAATACTTAATCTGGATCTGTTTTTCAGCTCTAAAACAAGGTAAACTTCTCTGGAAAACTCTTGCAGCCCCTAACTTTTTATAACATTATAGAATGTATGTGCAATTTTTTTATAATGTATCTTTCATTGTTTATTACAAAATAATAAGGAATTTATTCTATTCACAGGAATTATTGAATTATACTTTCCTCTAGGCTGGTTACCAGAAGAATAGACCACAAGGTAGATGTTCTCTCCTTATTCATGTCAGCCATTTAATTTTTTTTTTCTTTTTTTTTTATATTTATTGAAATGAGGGGTGAGTCAGGGAGGGGGAAGATGGTGGGAAATAACTATAACACCACCAAAAAACCCAAACAAACAAAAAACAAACTAACCAACCAACAAAAAAAAGAAAAAAAAAAAAAAAGAAAAAAAAAAAACAAAAAAAACAACCCTGTTAGTGGAAACTAGGTTTTATAAAATTTAGAATGACAGAAAAGTGATGAACAGGTGATTTTTGAAATATATTTGTAGACTTACTTCATGTACCTCTTTTGGCTGCTGTTTTGCTGTTCCATCTCATCTAACAAGCAAAACCTCCTGTGGTTAAATAGCATTTTTCTGCTCCTGCTATCAATCTAATACAATGAGTTGCACACAGCTCTCTATCTGCAGCAAAACTCCCACTGATATCAACAGCCCAGAATCAGTAAATACTGCATCAAATATAAATTCTGCACATACATTTAGTTTCATCACACATTTTTTTATAGATATTACAATGTTATATTTTTACTTTATGTCTTTGCTGTCTTTTTCTAGTCCCAACTAATAAGGAATAAAGCACTAACACAGAAAGAGTTTGACACAGGGAAATAATTCTGGGAATTCCTGACATAAATTTGTTAGTGCTCTATTTCTGTATTTGGATAATTGCTTTGTTGATGGTTGCTCCTTATATCTGTTTGACAGAAATATTAAGGATGTTATTCTACTCCTATTTTCTCTTTTTTAGAACTATTGCCAGGAATATGTAGGCATATAGGTAAATTACAGTATTTACAGAGTGTTAGGATTTCATCTGCCATCCATTTACCTGATCGAAACAGCCATCTCTGTTTATTGATTCATTTATGAAAAATAAATACAAACTTGTAAACTTCACTCTCTAGAACAACACTTTCTAGGAATTTATTCAGGATTGGCGTGGTCAGAAGGTCTAGAATAGGCAACACATGTTGTTCATAAAATAATAAAGACGAAGTTTATTCTTATGGACATATGTTGGAATTGTTTTCCAAAGCATATCTAAGAAAAGATGAAGAAGCCTCGTTGTTAGGAAAGCCTATATAAAAATATTCAGTGGTCCCTTCTCTTAGTAAGAAGTGAAATGAAATATGATCATTGCTGAGTTTGCCACACTGTTTCATTTTAGTAATGCTTGCATTAAGATATATCAACTCCTAGGTAAATAGAAGAGTTTGCTTGACTATGTATTTGAGACAAGTACTATTTCTGATTGTTACCTTGGATGTAGTAGCAGAATTCCATGGATAAACCTGAGGTGTTTTAATTTGCAGAGGTTGTGTATCTCACCTTTTCTTTGCTGTTCAGACTTTTTAGAGGACTAATGCAGCCAAGTATTTCAATTTCCACATTTCTGAGTAGTAAATCTCCCAGATCTATATATATCCATATCTACTAAAAGAAAATATTTAAGAGCACTGATTTAAAAAGTATTAAAAGCACCTAGAGGTTTTTCCCCAAAATTAGTTTTTTGGGGGGTTGGGGGTTTCTGTTTGTTTGTTTGTTTTTGTTTTGTTGGGTGTTTTAATCTAGATTAATCAACACAGAATTTCCTAGGTTAGATTAATCATTATTGGTTCAGCTTAATCTTTTAAGTGTTATGATCTCATGTGAAACCTGTTCCCCATTTTTTAAATACTTTGTCTTTTGGGGGATTTTTTTGAGTAGGACAAAAAAACATGGACTTTTTTTTAATTGTGAAAATTTCAAATATTAGAATATTTTAAAATTATTAAAAATATGAATATTATCTTTCTTGCTCATGTTATACACTTCTCTGAAGCCTGTTTTTAACATGTGATTGATTAATTCCACTCTAATGTGTGACAGAGGGTGGACAAGAGAAAGAGATTGGGTGCAGGCTGGAGAGGGGTGAGGGAGAAAAAGAGAGAGTGAAAGGATTCCCTTGTTCCCGGTATTGATTAAATTTCATTTCTTTGGATAGGTTCAGAAATTATGGGAAATCAAGAACTATGTAAGGATGTTCAAGAACATGAGTGGAAGCAGCTGTGGACCATATTAAAGCTTTGCCCAGAAGCAGCTATAGATAGGATTACAGCTTTGTCTAGAAATTAAAATAGTATTGAGCTGGAAAATAATTGCCCTTTGGCTGAAACTCTACCAGAAATCTCCCAATTCAATTCAAGAAAGAATAGATCTGTAATAAAATAAGGGTAAGGAATATTTTTCCCAGTTGGGACACCGTTACTGGACGAGATTGCAACATGGTGCCTTCAACAATAGTTAAGGCTCTACTGGAAGAATTCAAAGAGCACACAAAAGTTGTTCTGCTCACTGAACAGGTGCAGCATGTGCCTGAGGATAAGAAAGTCCTCATGCTGCTTCCAACCTACTTCCCAGACCCGAGGGCTTGATTTAAGGCAGGATGAGAGGATAATCCTTCCTCTAAGTTCTTTCCTTTCCTAGCATCTCTGCGGGGACTTCCAATAAAAGAGTCAAATTATTGTAGTGTTTTCTGTGAAGTGGAAACTTGTCTTGTGCCTGCCTGCTAGAAGACACAGCAATCAATTCAGCTCACTAAGAGGAGAGAGCTGCAGAGCAGCTGTCCAACAGCAGCCAATTAACTCAGAGAGCAAGATGCAGCTCCCACAGCTCAACACTACTTCTTGAGTGTTTTGTCTCCTTAGAAGTATAGAGGAAGGTAACAAATTCAAGTAAAGCAAAAGAAAAAAAAATCTCTGAAAGCTCTAAATAATGGGCTGTGACTCCTGGTCTCTTATTCTCTTTACCAAAAACATATGCAAAGAGTGCACACCTATATCTATACATAGCAATAATATTTTTGTGTAGTCAATTGGCCCCAAATGTAAGCAGTGGCTGCCAACCCTTGGCGAGTAACATCTGCAGGGGATGGAAACATAAATGATTTGTTGTCTTGGCATATTTGTTGCTTGCTAGCAGCTCGGATCTATGATGTTACAGAGAAACTGCTGAGGCTCATTCAGTCTGCAAGACATTATCCCTTGTTGCTCATCCATACAGAGACAAATTATGTTACTGGGGAGACCTGTAGTGTATCATGAATGACATCAAGGTCCTTGGGATGATAATGAAGGGCATGAGAAGGCAGGCAGTGTTCTTAGTCTTGCTGCTGAAGGGGAAAACTTAGTTAAAAGTGCACTGCAGGAAAACCCTGGTTGCATGGCTGGTGCTGAAGCAGGATTTCGTATTTTAGGAGTGTGGAATCATTTCTGAAAAGTAACGACTTCTAGGGACAAAAAGGCATGAGGGTGATGCAAAGTGGGTCAAGACCTTTTCTCTTTTTTTCTTTTTTTTCTTTTTTTTTTTCCCAACAGACCTGCTAACCTAGTGAGGAGGGCTTTAAACTAGATTCATTTGAGGATGGTGATGATAACCCAAAAGACATGGAGACAAAAGAAGGTATTCCCCAGGGCTCAGCATAACACAGACAGTTCTTCTGCTCCTGCTGTTAAAGCTTTATGCGTAAGGGACTATCACATATGATTTTATGCAAAGTCACGAATCTTGGGAAACAACAAGAACTTAGAAGTCTGTGGACTGTTGCAGTTATTACCTTACTAAGATTAAAAAGAGGTGATGGAACAACACCATCCCCTGGACTCAAGTTGCACAGGGAGAGGCTTCGATTGGATTTTGGGAAAAAAAAATCTTCACAGAAAGAGTTATCAAGCATTAAAAGAGTCTACCCAGGAAAGCAGTTGTGTCATCATCCCTAGAGTTATATAACAGAAGTGCAAATGTGGCACTTTGGGACATGGTTTAGTGGTGGATGTGAGAGTGCTGGGTTAACAGTTGGACTTGATGGTCTTAAAGGTCTTTCCCAAGCTAAATATTTCTATAATTCTGTGAACAGAGATTTCTGTAGTTTGGTTCAGACTCTTTAGGAAAGATGGAGAATATAGGATGGAAAGGTTACACTTTAGGCAAAGGATGGGTTTGAATGTGTGCAAACAAGTGAAGAGTCAGCTGAGATCTTATTGCTAAGCATCAAAAAGCAGATGAAAACAGCAGACATCATGGCAGGTGTTATAGATTGAGAAGGAAGTAGACAAACCTCATTACAACTGAAGCCTCATAAATACAGGCACTGGGACTGGTGGTAACTTACACTGCTAATGTTTGAAAGGGTAACATGGGAATGTGATTCAAATTTCTGGAGTATGTTGATGAAACTGATGATCAATGAGCCAACTGTTCCCTGCTGGTTACTATGAATTAGAAAGTACAGCCAGACCTGTGAAGGCTGAATTCAGCATTGGCAGAAGATATTTCAAGACTGTAAAGTTTAAAACCCTGAGAGAAGTGATCAAGACTAATAGTAGAATTACAGCCCAGGAACTAAGGAGAACAGATATTGGCTTGTTAAGAATCTGCTTGGCAGAATCGTGTAGAAGACTGCCCTGAAGGGCAAAGAGGCCCAGGAGAACGTCTTGATAGTCAGTCTGACCTCCTGACACACAAGAAAAGTCTGCTTCAACTTGCAGAGAGTTACAGTCATGGCAGAAGGCCAGAACTGATGAACAAAGAACTCAAATACAAAAAGAAAGTATGCAGAAGAAAGAGGGATGAGCTACCAAGGAGTAAAACATAGACAGTTCCTGAGCATATAGAATTGGAATAAGAAAAGACAAATCTCTGAGCTTTAGCTGACACAGATTGTAAAGGACAGTGAGGTTTTCTATAATACACTGTAAGCAAATGGAAAGATAAAGAAAATGTAGTCCCACTGGTCATTGGAGTCAGACACTCAGTGACAAAATACAAGGCAAGCCTGAGACATTCACTGTTTTTCTCTTATTTTTACTGGTAAATTTGGGCCTAGAGTCCTTAGGACTAGAGATAGAACCTGTGAAAACAAAGCATTTAATCACAGTGGAGAAAGAAAAAGCTAGAAATTATTTGAATAAATTTCACAAAAAGAAGTGAATAGGATCAGATGAGATATACCTGAGGGTGTAGATGAAGCCAATCAATGTCAATTGCAAGACTACTCTCAATTAACTTTGAAAGGTCATGGCAATCAGAGGAGGTTCCTGATGACTGCTTATAGATCTCATGTCTATTTTCAACAAAGTCAAAAAAGAGGATCCAGGGAACTGCAGACAGGGCAGCTTTAGCCCCATTCCTGGAAAGACTATGAAATAAATCCTCTATGAAGCTAGAGGTGTATAGAAATGATAAGGTACATGAGAAGTCACAATCCAACACATGAACAATTGTGGACAATAAGTATGATTTCACAAGGACAACGTGGGTCTGAGCAATCCAATAGTTTTGATACAGCTAGTTGGTGGAAACAACCATTAGAGGAAAAATAGTGTACGTGGATAACTGTAGCCAGTTACTAGCAGCAGTCTTCCTTGGTTGGCACCAGAGTCAACGCTGCCAGTGTCTTTATTCAATTTAAATTTAAAATTTGAAATATATTTATAAATTTGAATGAAGACACAAAACAAATAAATATGTATACATTAAATATATATAGCAGCTTCAAAACCGTAAGTATTGCTAGAATACTCTGCAGCTCGTACAATGCCACTTTTACTTGCAGCTCCATAATCTGTGGCAACTGAATAGGCTTTGCCAGCAAAAAACCCCTTTCATCTTATGTTAGCTCTGTTACTGAATTTTATTTATTTATTATTACAGAATCAGTTACAGGCATTCCTTATTCCAGTTTCTAAAAATATAAATTGAATGAACCTAAATTTAGTGCAAACAGTTTTATAATTTGATATTTTAAACCATTCAAATATACAAAGAAGTCTCCCAATGGAAAATTTAACAACAGCAGAACCAAGATTTTTCCACTATCTGAAGAGACTGAGGAGTCAGGATTCCGTCTCTCCCCTCACCTTTGCTAAGACTCTGTTATTATGCAGCCTATACACTCTAATTAGATCTGTTCCCACCCATGGATGTAGTGCTCAGCAACATGATCTAATAAAACGCATCCCTGCCCATGGCAAACAGGATGTAATTAGATGATCTTTAAGGTCCCTTCCAACCCAAACCATTCTATGATTCCATGATTTCTATTGGCTATTGATAATAAAGATTACAATTAATTACTCTGAAATGTAGCTTTTCTATATAAATATTTATATACACCTACCATTTATTAAAAACTTATTGTAGCTGTGACAGAGTACTGTGGAAGAATACACAATTTTTTTTTTAAGAATAATCTATAAAAGTGTATTTAAGTATAGAAGAAATGCCCAATGAAGTAAAAAATCAGGAATAAGTATATTAACTAAAATTCTGATAATTTTTGAATGCACTGAGTCATTAATACCTACCATGTGAACCAGTGTAGAAGTTTATAGGAGAAGAGAAACTCACCAGTCAGTTTTACGAGCCTCACTAGTAGCTTCATTCAGAAGTTGTTAATTGCTTCTCATTTTCAAACATCATTCCTTTTGAAATCAAAGCTGCACAATCTTTTATCCAATCTTTTATTTCTATAATGTAAAATCAGGGACCACTGTCAAACTACTTTTAGAGTAACTAAAATGGTAGTTATCTTTATGTCTGTTTATCTATCTGCAGGTGATTAATTACTCTTCTGAACTTTTAAATCTTTCTATGTCTCTCATTAACTGGCCGTCAGATACTACATCTAGGAGAGAACATCAGGTAATTTAATTTGCCTCTTGCATAGAATAAACTATATTATGTGACCAATTTGTTTTGTCATTGAATCTTCTAATATGTGCTTGGATTAAACACTTCTTTCTGAAAGAAACCAAACTGACATTAAAGCACCAAAAATCCTCTACTTTCTCTCATAATTTGCTATAATGACCAGTCCCTCACTCTGCTGAAAAAAATATTTTCTACCTCACAATGAGGTTGAGCATCAAAAGAATGTTATCTATTGCTCTTCATGTGTTTGATCTTCTCTGACTCTCCCTGGGAAAAACTTAATTAATATTGCAAAAAAGTGAAGGTCAAACTTCCGTTTATAAATGATATTTAAAAGTCAGTGTAATTGGCAGCATCTTGCAGAGTGCCAGGTGGACCTTCTTTTGCGTTATCTAGAGAAGAAAATTTCATCTCACATACTTCCATCACTGATATAAGGGGTTTTTCTGTATTAGTTTTAGCTGCGTAACCTAATTTATGTCTTCCAGGCTGTAAAATATCATGCAAATAACAGATTTTTACTGGTTTACTTACTAAACCTTCAGTATGCTGCATGTCACTATCTTAAGAGAAAAAAATCTATCTGGAAGATGAAAACTCCGATTTCAATGATATTAAAATAATCATAGTTTTAGAGTTTTGTCACTATGTAATGCAGTTTCACCATGAGGGGAAGCTTCCATTATTTTTCAGTGGAGATGTCCCCTTTGGTAAAACTGTATCACTTCAGATCTATTAAGCAGCCAGGGACAGAGTCCTGGCAGGCATTTTCTTCTACACCTGCAGAGAAGTTAGCCAGCACAATGGCCAGAGTAAGATTATTTACTTTAAATTAGCTGCATTTTATATTTCTCTATAGGCAGTTCTCTTCCCACTCAATGATATGTGTTTGTTTTTAAATTTTCTTTGAAAGGCAAAGACCCACAGGTTTTTGTTGGGTTAATCATTAAGAAATTACATCTTAGGTCTTAACTTTGAACCTGTAACTTTGTGCATAATGTCAAAAAGCAAGTGCAAATTGACTCTATATGCTTTTACTCTCTTCATCCGCAATATTAATCACCTCATACTTTCCAAAAAGTCATTTTTTGTGTATTCCTCCTAGCAACATCATTCTCTTGAGTCATGGGTTCCCAAATAAATGTCACGTCTTCTTGAAACACCTGCCACTGAGAATACATTCAAGCTGTTATGCTGCTTCTGGCCTGCAAAGATGTTGATTGTAACTGGCTCTGGTTTATCTCCCTCTTTAGGAATTACAACTTTTCTTCTTCACATAACTTTTCACTGATATTAAAAAAAAAAAATGTATTTGTTTTAGATGCATGCAACTAGGTTTAGATCACTAGATTTATCAATGAATTTGATTGCTGAAATACAATGCCAGAGTATATACAAGAAAAACTACCTTCTCCCTTTTGCCAGAGGTGAGATGGTAATATACTGATGATTGTGAAAAAGCTTTTTTTGGGAGGGGGAAGGTAGACTTTAAGTAAAATACTGTGATGTTCCACACAAATTTAATGTTTCAAACAAAATAAAAGTAAATACTACAGCATAAACTCTCTGGATTAACTTGGATCAAATGGTATGTTTGGCTCCTGAGACAGACAACATGAACAAATTGTTTTCTTGTCTTGTTTGCTTTGAAAAGAAAATCACTGTAAAAGAAACATAACAAGATAAACCTGATCAAACACATAGATAAAAAGTGAAAATTCGCACACGAGGATTTCTACACCCACCTGCAGTTATTCCATCCTGTGAAAAACTGGACCTTCACAAATGTGTTAACATCTGAAAATTCTTCACTCAACTTCAGGAAAAAATGCATCATTAGAAAAGTTTGTTAAATTCTCTCCTTTACTAGTAAATGTTACCAGTAAAACAGTAAGTAAATTAGCAGCTAGCTGAGAGCTCATTACAAACCAGCACAGTGACATGCATGTGACGTTACAAAACCATAAACACGACTGCATATGATCTATTTCCCTCTTCTCTCCTTCATTCCCTCTGTTCCTTCTTCCTGCCTTCCTTCAGATTTTCTCCTCCTTTCAAATGACAGGTTTCTGAGTTTTAAGGAATAATAATACACTTAATGACTTGAGTAAATCAGAATCTTTGCAAACCCATATATTTCCATCACAAATGCTAACATCTGTAATGTCAGCTTTTCATAGATGTTGACAAAGTGGGCAGGACAGTGGGTGTGCCCTTGGCAGGGGCTGAGATAGCAGAATCAGTAGTAAAATAATTTTGAAGTTATACTCCCTTTCCAAAAAACCCCAGCAAACAAAAAGTTGCTCACAATACCGTATGTGAACAGAGTGCCCAAAGGATAGAAACCTAGCCAAAACATTTGATTTATTATTAGTAAAGTTCTAAGCTATTTGTTTGGTTTTTCAGTATCCCGTTCCCATCTAGATTGCATAAGAAAATTATGAAAATACAGAGAATTTGGCTAAAGTCTACGAAGAAATCAGGTTTTGGAAAAGGATTTTACTTTTCCTTACCTACTTACACTTAGCACTTGTTCAAGGTTTTTAAGATTCTGAGAACACTCATCTTCCCCTGAAAGTAGCTCATTTATTAGCTCACTGGCTTCAGTTCCAGATGCAATGCTAGAAGGATTTAAAGTATCTACCCAGTTCTGTTCATGATCGACCTCTTCATCATTACAGTAGTTGGAATTGAGGCTTAGGAGGTGAATAAGTATTTTGCTTACATGACTAATTTGTATATAGTTCTGCCTAATATATAACATAGCTAATACGTGTAAATCTTTCCCTTTTAAACACCACACTTGGATATTTTAAGGCAAAATACATAAATATTAAAATCTGCCTGTGAGGCTTCTGCACTTTCAATAACTTACTTCCAAAAGCTGCTACAAGGACCACAAACATCTAATGTTTTTGTTTGAGAAAATTTAACAATAGTATTTTGTACATCTTATGCGTGACATATGAAGTTTTGTACATGTGTATATGGATACACAGCAAAGCACAAGAATAATATTTTGGAGAACGGGTTACTGAAATTTGCTGATGTCCTGTGCATTCTGTGTTTAGCATTATCTGATTTCGGTTAGTGAGAAAGTTGAAGAAGTGAAAATGCACTGAATTCCAATGAAACACATTTCTTTGCCTCAGAACTGGCATGGTTCAGCTCCACAGTTATATGTGGGGTTCTATTAGTAATCTTCTTTCTGTCTTTGGACTTTGGTGATTAATGCTTTTTGTACTTCACTGCATAAATAAAAAAATAACAAGAACCTAAACTAACAGAATAGCTAGATGCTTGTCCTAATTATGCTGAGTGGGGGTTCAAGTGACTTATTTGAAAATTATATTGGAGAAGACACTCTGAAAATAACCCATCCTTCCTCTGGCTACTCGTTCACAATCAAATTTGTCCTGAATTTTGTTTTTTTTTAAATATCCTTTTTTAAAAGCACAAATTAACTACCACTTTAAAAAAAAACTTTTATGGTATTAAATCCTACCAAAAGTGGGTAACTTTCCTGAAAAAAAAAAACCAGAAGTCTCTAAACAAACATATCAGTTAGCCAAAGTCACCTCAAAATACTTCTCTATTTTTGGTTCCAAAATATTTTCTTAGTTTTCTTCTTCATCCAGGTATTGTGCAGTGATGTACCAGAATAGCACAGTACATTGCAGATAGCAAGAGTTTGTGCTAAGTGCTACCTTTCTCAGTATTTTTAGTAGCCTTAAACAAGATTCTCCAAGTAGTGTCTGTGTAACCAAAATCGAAAAGAACACTAGATAAATTTAAAAGTATTAAATCAGGCAAATAGATTTACAAAGAACAGGAGCCAGTGGTTTGGATCATTTTATATGGGATGTCTGAATTATGTTGACAATCTAATAATGTGCCTGAGTAGCTAAAGGCTGATACAGGCCTGCAGGACCTGGTAATGTGGCTGTAACATCTTATAACATTAAGGACATCATGGAGATAAATGAGACTAATGTAGTCTGAAAATGAACACCTCCCTCGGTTTAAAAAATAAGTTAACTATAAAAAAAAAATTGTGCATTTACCATTTATATCTAGAATCTTCAGTGCAATTTATACATATTGCTGTATATTAGTCACTGAGATAAATATTACAGTAAAATATTCATGGTTTATTTACAAAGCAAAAAATATAATTAGCAGAGGTGGAAAGCACCATTTTCTCTTGTTATCCAACCACAGCTATTACTTTAAGCAAAATCATAAAAGTGACATTATATGGCAGAAGTAATGAAGTGTGGGTGGAAAATCAGCTGAGTTGACATGTAAAATGAGACACTTCAGGGCTGTCTGTGCTTGTAAATGAAATGTAGTCAAAATATTGCTCTATGTGGAATCTCATCAAGAAACTGAAAGACTTACTTTATCCAAATTGGGGCTGTAACATTTATTAAACTAGAACAATTATTATTAAATATTGCCAATTTTTTCTCGGTTTTCTTTTTCCCATCAGTAGAGGGGTTTAATTCCCACAAAATATTTGCTGCAAATAACTCACAGATTTATTTATGATATAGCATTTTTTATTGCAATTTCCACCAACAAAACATATAACTTATATTTTGCAGGATTTTGGATGAATGCTAGAAACTAGCTAATAAATTAAAGGTTATTTACATTGTCTCATTTATCCCTTTAAAAATAATACCACATCATATGAGTAGTATTTGTTTTCAGAACCTCTGCTACTATGCCTCATTAGCAAAAATAACAGGAAAGAGATATGAATTAAAGAAACATATAATACAGAAACAGAGCTTGACTATTATCACCTGTTCAGGAAAAACAATCCTGAACATGCATACCATCCCAGAACCATAGAAGAGCTGAGGCTAGGAAGTATCTCGAAATCAAGCCCAACACCCCTGTTCAGAATAAGATCAGTCATCCCACAGGGCTCGTATCCAGTTGGGCTGTGAATATCTGTTAGGATGGAGACTCCACAGTTTCTTTAGTTGCTCCAGTGTTTGACCATTAGCACAGCAAAAAAGGTTGGTTTGGTGATATTTTTCTTCTTAGGTTTAAACAAAATTTCTTGCATTTAAGTTCCTGTCTGTTGTCACTCATTATGTAATTGAATAACACAAAAAGAATCTGGTGCCATTTTCTTTATTCCCTGTAAGCTCCAGTAATAACATGCTTGTTTTCATACCTATATTCTTCGTATTTCAGCAGCAACCAGGTTGAGGCACAAAGACAGATCAGGAAAACAGGGAGGAAATAGTAGATTAATTGTTGAAGTTAAAAATAAAGAATAGTGAGAGTCAAATACTGTCTGAAGTTAAACAGCCTCTCCTTTGCTTATTAGCATTTTTACCCTGAAACATCTTTGGAAATGTAACAGCCTAAGGAAGAAAAAGCTCCTCTGGTTCCCTTTCCATTAGTTACTCTTGCATATTGTATTGTTTTAATAACTGTACCAGTGAAGGCAGGAAGTACCAGGCCTTGTGGCAAGTCAGCTTCCTACTAGCTAACATTACACTCTACATGATTTCCCATTGGGTACACTAATACACAAATTACATTTGAAATGCTTCTCTCTCTGTGTGTGTGTGTGTGTGTGTGTGTGAGTGTAATTACTAAAACATGCAAGACTGGAGTCAGTATGGCACTGAAGATGTGCCTATATTTGCTGTTCTTGTAAAAAATTATTAAATCATTGGGCTGAAATAAATGCTAAGAAAAGAAATAATGAGATAGGTAGCACTGGGAAGACAGTTATTTCTGCTGAAACTTGTAGTTGTCTTGCATATCATGTTTTATTGCTATACAACAAAATAAAGAAAAAGGAAAGAATAAAAAAGGCTAAACACACATAGAAAGATCCATCAGCAAAGACCAAAAGTGGCAAAACTGTGTGAACCTTATCAGTATGATGGGGAAGTGTAAGTAGGACGTATTCTTGACTATTCAGCTAGGGAAAAGGGAATTAACACACTGGTATACCAACATGTTCCATTTCTAGCAGCCTGAAGAAAAGCAATACATGAAGGAAACTTTATTGCATTTAAAGGAAAGTAGCAGAATCTCTAGTAAAAGGAATGCAGTTTGCTTGCCTGAATAGAAGATTCTAAAAACAAAGTTATCCTATCTTCCTTCTACACTTGAGTCAGATTGTATTTCTTGTTCCAGTACTGAACTGTACAACTTAAACTTGTTCATCACTTTTTTGATGAAGCAATCTACCCAAATTTAGGCTGTTCTAAGGTATAAACTCCTAACATAGGTTTATGTTACTGTTGTAAAATAGATGACCTTGAATTATGTACTACTGAACTTTCACTCCATCTTTTTATATTTTAAATAAATCCTGTTTTATTAATTATCACAAAAGACATATCTCTAATTACATTGTTACCACACATGTATTTTATGCATCTATCTCATAAAATATTGAGTGTTCTAGTTAAACACAGATTTCTTTGAAACTGCATGAAATCTTTCTTCCTCTTGTTTATTTCCTTTTCCAGCACATCCCAGAAACACTGAACTTTTTTCTATAATCAGTTCCCTGTCCTTTCTCTAATGCTTCCACTAAATCAGAGCTTCTCCAGTTTCACTTCCCTTGTGACACCCTCTTATTTGAATCTATGCAAATTTGGAGAGAATATTTCCCCCCTATTACATTCAGCACTTTTTCTACTAGCAACATTTCTTCTGGAATATGCATCTTTAGAAGCTAAAGTCTACCATAATAGGAGGGATCTCAAGGCTATGAGTATTTCTCATATTTCAGTTTTCTGTCACAAATAGGAGTTTATAGAATATTTTTTCAACTATACTTCTTCACTATTCTTCCCTAAAGAGATTTAAAACTGCCTTTTGTTTTATTCATGCTAAGTGCTTGGGTTTTATTAATGCCTAGATGTCATAGAATCCTAGTACTTTTACCTTCACTTCTGTCTTCTCTGAAAGGATATATTGTTACTCTATTTCATTGCTGGTTTTGTTGGGTTTTGTTTTCTTTTGAGTTTTGTTTTGGTTGGTTGGTTTTTGGTTTCTTTGTGGGTTTTTTGTTTTTGTTTTTTTTGTTGCAGTTTTGTTTTGTTTTGTTTTTGTTTGTTTTGTTTTGTTTTTGTTTATCTGTTACCCCCTTACATGTCTAATGTGACATTTACAGTTTGTAATTCAGATTTCAACATTTGTAGTCTTGGGACAAAGATGGAAGAGATAATTTAGATGCTATTTCCTTTTCCCAAACATTTATGATCTTAAACCACTAAAATCATAAATTCCTTGCCCACACTTCCTGATTTTGTTATGCTTTGGTTGAAGTTTGGTTAGTTGATGGCTTTGAATGGATCTTGCAAGTTTGTAAGGCACCGTGTTCTTGTGACCGTATCAGGGCAATTGTTTTACAGGATCACAAGTCAGCTCCCTGAAAGGTAGGAATATATTTGTTGATTCTTCCCAAAGCTAAACCTAATGAATGAGAATATGACCACAGATAGAGGATAACCTACCTTTCAATCCACTTCATTTTTTTCATAGATTTAAAATTTCATAGAGACACAATGGACCTGAATACCTGGACAAAGATCATGCAATATGAACTCTTGTCAAAATCTGTATCCTAAACAAACTTGAGCCATTATGCAATAGTGTAAGGAGTACAGTTTTCAAACATATAGTGTAAGGAAGATGACAGTTTTAATCCCAGTGTTGTATTAGTTTGAAATGTATATAATGCCAGCTTGTATCTTGCCTTTATACAAGCAGTTAAGTTCCCTCTGTGTACACAAAATAACATTAAAGTAGCTTTGATAGAGGGTTATAATGGTATATCTATTTAGATTATTACATGACTAAAATAATTTTGATATCAGTAGTAGTGGCGTAGTGTTCCAGAAGAAAGCACACCTGTAGTATACTTCGGAAAATAAACCAGACCTACTTCTTTTTCTTGATTACTTAGGGAGTTTGTTTCCCATAATTTGGCACATTGATAAAGCTTAATATAAATTTCTTAACTGAAAATTGCAATACAGTCAGGTACAGATCCAGAGACCTTAAAATCTTCCTATTTGAAAGTGAGTTTCCCACCCCACACCACATGCTGGAATTACGCCTTCAGAAGAATCCAGTCTTGAGATGGAGGGATTTACTTGGGCTTCAGAACCTTGAAAACCAAAACCTTGTAGACTTCCAGTTGTTTCCCTGTAAAGTAGATAAAACTGGCTGCAAACAGTAAAATACTTTGATG
This sequence comes from Argya squamiceps, assembly GCA_037834095.1. Taxonomy (NCBI): domain Eukaryota; kingdom Metazoa; phylum Chordata; class Aves; order Passeriformes; family Leiothrichidae; genus Argya; species Argya squamiceps. Next base: position 96,581,563 of record JBBMKD010000102.1, on the reverse strand, counting down.
AAGCAAGAGGTCAGATAAGCAAATTTTATTTTATTTCTGTTCTGTATGCTGAAACGAAGAACTGGGTATAAAACTGTCTAAATATCAATGAATACTGAAGTCCAGGGATTTCTGCCAATTTCTACCAGCTTAAAATCTGGTCTGAATGAAGTTATACCTTTTTGTCCATATAATGGCGTATTTGAATCATATTATGCTTCAAATATAGGCTGTTTAATTTTTTCAGTCTGCATGGATTTTTTTCCTACAGATTATAGGGTAGACAAAATTGAGGTTAAATTTCTGAAGCCAAAGGGACTGAATGTATTTGCCTCATCACAATTTCCATGCTGTTGATGTATGTCCCCAAAATATACCTACTCGTTAACACTAGAAAACTGTAGGCGGAAGGCACTTTTTTCCCCTTTTTTAAAGCCTAAATGATGCAGCAGTGTTTGGTTGGGTAGCATGTGGGCTGGTGTTGAAACTGGGATGTGTTGGTCTTTCTCTGACTCTGCCTGCTTACAGAATCAACTTTTGTTTAAACTGTCACTCTAGGGATGAAGAGGATGTTGCAGACTCCCTATCTTCTCCAATTTCCATAGTAGTAGTACTGAAAAATTCCCCCCAAGCAAGAACAGCTGTGGTGCTAGAAGCTGCATAAACAAACCTTTGAGTAAGACTGCTCTGTCCCTCATGCAAGTTGAAAGGAAGCTGAATGGCAGAACAGCATGGCAGTGATCATCTCTACGTGGCAAAAGAAAGGTGAAGCACGATCAAATAAAAAAATGCTTAACAACAGACTCATTCAGCCACCTTTCTACCTCAGCAAGACATCAGGGTTTTGCAGTCACTGTGGCAGAAATAATAAACTGGTTAATCCATATTGTTTGCATCTGGTGTCTGAACAGAGAGGATTTCCTTGGGGACAGTTTTTCAATTTCTTTACTGATCACTTGGCTGTGATCTAATCTGAACTCAAAGCTCTCTTGTAGGCAGAATGATCCCTGGAGGTACAAGCATGACTCTTTCTTCTGGTGATGTCCTTCTGGTTGGAGGTAATGGCAAATATTCAGACTGGGGCTTATATGGCAGAACTAAGGCCTTCTTGTAGAGCAGAGGCCATCTGAGTGCCAGCACATCCACTTCTGAGTATTTTAATTATATTAAAGCTTTTCTTCTGGAGAGAAACAATCAATTTACTATCTGTATCATTCTCTTATGCACTATTCCGGCATTGAGGGTGAGGGAGCCTTCTGGAGCAGAGAGGGAAATAGTCATTAATAGATGGCTTATAAGGAAAAATGTAAGTAATCTTGGGGGAGAGGGGAGGGGAAGAAGATGAAAAAGGCAAGGCAGAGGGACAAACATGCCAGACTTTGTATCAGAACTCCTCTGTACTGCTCCTGTAATTTGCTACTCCTGCTGTGATCCAACTGCAGGTAAAAGTTGCTTTTTGATGAGGTAATTGGGTTCAGAGAACACAAAGTCATGAACACACAATTATTTCCCATGTTTCTTTTATCCACCTACACCCCTAGAAAAAAAGGCATCTGTCTTTAATGTGCCATTATACATTAACTGTGCATTTTGAATGTCCCCATGGTGTTGCTGCTGCAGACACTGAATCTTCCTGACCACAGGCAAACAAGAAGCATTTCCTCTGGGAGGACATGGAGCACCAGTGGGAAGTCTTTGCAACTATGTAGATTAAAAGAAGTTGTAGATTAAACACAGTGAGGGCTCAAAGTGAGCAGAAGTGACTGGTTCCTCTCACCCTCTACAGAAGTAGCAGAGACTGCTCCTGGCCCCACACTGACTGCTCTCTGGCTCTCAAACCCTAGGAGATGCAGCTTTTATGAGGACTTGTAATTATCTTTTGGGAACTGGAGTGAGCGTTCAATTACAGGCATCTCAAAGAGCTGAATTCATACCTGATCCTTCCGTTATCAAGTGTGGCTTTGTCATTAAAGTTCTCCTCGAAAAAATACTTATTAACTTTGCTTTCTTAGCCACAATCTGTTAAGCCTTAAAAACTAGTAATGCATTTACTCATTTTAGCTGTTTTTAAACCAAAACAGAGTGGTTCTATGTTGTCAATTATATGAATGGTCAAAGTGCATTACCCCAAGGCCATTTTGATTTCTTTGCCCTCTAATAAATGACATGGTTTCATGAGTATTTAAATACCTTGATTTAAAAACTTTTCTAAAATATATCTTTACTATTCATGTAAGACAGGTTTTAAAAACAAATCTTTGGGTCTTTTTGTCCAAGTCAAAACGTGGTGTACAGGCAGGGCAGGTTACTTAGAGACTAGTATTATCTGCAGAAAATATCTGTCCTTGACTGAAACATGTAATCATCAAATAATACTTCTGGGTTATACCTTTTCATTGTGCTGAAAAAATATGTTGCAGGAAGAAATAAATGCAAAAGCAAATTGGAAGAGAGTAACTCGGTATATGCTGAATAATTTTTCCATCATTATTCTGATGAGCATGGAGTCCATCCATAGCCATTTTTTGAAGGTTCTTCTGCTAAAGAGCTGTAGGATGCAATTTAACAGTTTAAACTACTTTCATCCCTCAGCCTATATCAAATAAAAGATTATGAGATTAATGATGTCTCTCATATCCCTCCCTATGGAAGAGTGGCTGCCTCCAAAGTGAAATTGCTTTATCTTGAAAAGGAAAATAGGTAGGGATGTGTATGTTTTTGTGGTTTTTGTTTTTTTTTTTCCTAGCGAGAAACAAGATTGCTATCACAAATTCAGGAACATGGAGCCTGAAATTATTTAAAAATGGTAATTTTTTTCTTTTCAATATGCTATGAAAGTCTTTTCTCTGAAAATTCTCTGTGACAAGCAGTATCACTTGTAATGATGGATGACTTCACTCAAAAGGTGGTAAAGCACTGGCACAGGTTCCCAGAGAAGCTGTGGATGCAGCATGCCTGGAAATGTTGAAGGCCAGTTTGAATGGGACCCTGGCAACCTGATCCAGTGGGTGACACCCCTACCCATGGCAGAAGGATAACTGGATGATCTTTAAGGTGCTTTCTAACCTAAACAATTCTATGATTTTATGATTTCATTAAATCAAAAGAATATGGGGCAGAAAAAAACGCACATTCATTCCACACACTTCTAGACTGATATCTCCTAATTTATGTTATCTTTCAGCCTTATGGCAGTTACTTCCTTAATTATTATTTGTTCTTTCTATTGTGTGTCAAGAAACTTCTAATTTTGTTTTGTAATTAATCACTTCATATGTGTTGGTGGTTTTTCCTTGGGGGCTGCTTAAAAGCAAGCAGTGAACCCCAGACCAACCGAAGCAGTTTGTGTGGATTCTTCAGATCAGCTGGCTGAGCATGGATAAGGCTGGAAATGAAGAGCGGGCTTGCCGTGGGTTTAGAAGGTGTTTATTGGTGCAGCTCCACGTGTAAAAGCACGCCTGGCCTGTCCTTCTCCTTTTTGTACCCAAGGACACAGCCTGGGGCAGCAGAAGAATTCAGGCCAATGGATGGAAAGGGTGGGATGTCCAAGAGAGGGACACTTAACACAACCATTGAAGCAGGCGGGTGTTGGAACACCTGGTCAAATGGGAGATGATCTCCCCTCAAGTTACCAGGGTGATTGACAAGGGGCTCCCCTCTGGGAGATACCATGTAGGTTTGGGAATGGGTGAAGGGACTTTGGAAGGAACATACCAACACAAAATAAATAAAACACATATAAAACTTGGAAAGCCTCAATCATGCACTGCAACACATATGGACATAGAGGTTAATAACTCTTAAGAAATTAAGACTGGAAATACAAGCAAAAGCAATGCAAAACAGCATTCTTATCACATTTTTGAAGGGATCTCAGGGTTAAGTTAAAAACTAAAAACCAATAAAACATATGATGATAGCTGAATGTGAGTTTTGCAGACCAATGAAATTATTAATGCAACATGTTGGTGCATGAAATAAACAAAAGGTATGACAGATAATTCAGCAACAAAATATGTGTTAATATATACCACTGTATTCATAAATTTTAATAGAACTATTTATCACAGCAAGAATTGTTAAGGAATTCTGTAGGCTTTCTGCCACTGTGGTAAGATGAATGATGAATCTGATGCAATGCAGGGTTTTTTAATAATTTATTGGGTCATGAGTTATGGTTTTATTCAATTGAATATTATTACATGGGTTTGCCCCAGGCAGTGAGCATGGTATATGAAAAAGAAAAATAGATTAAGCAAACACTCGATGAGTTTAATCATTTCAAACAGGGCAGAGGATAAAGGCACTGACAGATTTGTCATTAATTCAGCAGAAGTTTTTACCTGCACACAACATAATCACAAGATGAGAGTTGTCAGTGAAGCCCTGAAAGTATGATGATAATAATTAATAGTCTGTACAATCTATTATTTTCACACAATTGATTTATTTCCTCTGTGAAAAACAACAAGGGATGGAACAGAGGGTAGAAGGTCTTTTCAGGAATGGTGACATAAGAATATTTTTCTTCATCCCAGATCCTTATATCTATTTTTGATAAAATAGTCCCATTCAGCACAATGATAGCTGGTGGTGATTTTTTCTGATGGAGAATGGAATGAATCATCATTGCTGCATTTTGTCCACATTCTAATGATGTCTCACCACAGAGACTATCCATCAAATTTTTGTCAAGAACCATTATCACTGGCTTCCCACTCAAAACCTTACCTGTAAGATGCAACCAAGTCCATTTTTCTATAAAAAATATTGAGCTTCTTTGTAAAGAGAGAAGGGACCTGAACTATAGTAGAATAAGATGTATGCCTTCTGTGCTGTTCAAATAAGTATAGGCAGAAGTCAAGGTGGTAAAAGACTGATCTCGACACCTGCAAACTTTAGATTTATTAATCACTTTATTATTATGATATGACTACTTATCACAGAACTGCTTTTCCAACACCAAATCAAGGAGCCATAAGTGTCTCCATTACATAATTTGCTGTTTTTCTTGATCGTTGCCCCAGTCATATAAATGCCGAGCATTTTCATATGTTTCATTTGTAGCAATAATTACTCAGCACTTAATTATAATTATTTAAAATATATATCTGAAAGGGCTTTTCAAGAAAGAAACAAACATGCAGTTCATGGTCAACACTTTGCCTTTCACAATTAATCTGGGGCTACATAAGAAGTGTTCGACAAAGCCAAAGTTAATATTCAACTCTCCTAGTCAATGCCTAGCTACCAAAACTGCAACTTACCCTATTTTTTTTTCTCAGTTTCTTGTGGGAAGTTCCAACAGCCATGCTAATGCATCACTTTATGCCCAACTGACATTTCCTGAATAGTGATTCATTCCATGGCTTTCAACACAGGATCCAGACCCCCTGAGTAGATCACAGAAATAGAAATTTTGGGGACCAGTATATAGGAGCTGAATCACATTTATGACAGGGGGAAAAAGTCAGTTCCTTTCCTTGGCCAGAAAATTATACTTCTTTTTCTATTAAAGAGTTTCATTGATGAGACTCCAATCGTGTTAAGTACTTTGTTCTTAAGCAAAGAGAAGCAGGAGGTTGTTATTAGGTCACCCAGAGTTAACCTAAGTATGTTTGATATTCTGCAGATATCAGTTTCAAAAGCTACTTTTTCTGAGTAATGTTCATAGCCTATGAGGTAGGAATATTTTTGCTTTCAAATTTTACTTTATTGAATGTTTTAATGACTTTTTCTCTTCAGAATGGTCAAAGAAATATAAAAATACTAACTAATTTCATCTCCCTCTTTCATCAGAGTACCTGATAACTTAGACAGATCTGTGATGTAGTGTTTAAGTCTTTGAGTCGTTAAACTAGTCTGCTTTTCTTTCTCAAATGCTGTAATAAAAATGGCAAGGAATTTGCAGGCAGAAGATATGTGAGCTACAGGAAAAGACAGCTTCACTGTGCTATCCAGTCAGAATGGGTGCAAGGTTTCCATACCCTGAACCTCAGGATTGTTAATGAACATTTCAAGAGCAGGTTAGCTACTTAATGACACTATAGATCACATCTGCCATTCCACATCAATGGCAGCTGCTGCAAGACTCTCCAACTATGAAGAAAGGAACCATATCTGCCAAAATGAGAAGAAAAAGTCAGTGTTTGCCTGGATTAAAGTATCTCTGTAGATAGATGTATACTTTTAAGCTGTTGGACAATAAATCTTAATAAAAATGGAAATAGAAACAACAACAATGGTATTACTAGTTTAATATAAATATTTTATTCAGAACTTAAAACTTTTCTTATTTTCTCTCCTTGTGTTTCCTTTGCTGCTTTTATTTCCTTTAAAAGCCGGTTTCCAGAGTAACTCTTTTATATCAGTATATATTCCTTCTCATTTTTTAAAAATATTTGATGATATTTTTATTTCATAATAAACCACACAAGCATTCATCTTCAATCTGTTACCTTTTTGTGTGAATATGTTATTTTAAAAATACTTTTTTTTTTGGCTAAAGGAGGAGGGAGGGGAAAAGTACAAAAGGCCTGGAGCTAGTAAATGGGGGAGTTAGGATAGAATGCAATGTGGCAGTTTAAGTTTGCTGATGCTGTGCATACAATGTAAAATGATCATTAATGTTATTCAGTAAGGAGACTTGCATAAAGTAATTAAATGAACCCTAAGGATACCTGTCAAACTGTCATATACTCACTAGCAAGGAAGTCACCAAGTAAAGCTGTCAGTCAGAGTCTGACATTCTGAAATCCTTCAAAAAGTGTTAAGCATTCAAAACTCTGCTAGTAATAAACCTGGCAACAGTAAGATAAGCTAGCCTGCCACAGCCCCAGGGTTCTTTTGCAAATGACACTGCGATATGACTCAGTACCCTTACATTGGAAAGAATGTAGTTCATTTTTTTTGTTTGTTCAAGGAAGAATCAAAGACATGCTTTACTCTTCCCTGGAGCAAGCATGAGTATTTTCCAATTTGTAAATAAAGAGAATATTGGCTTTTGGTGAACTGCAGTGCATATTGACCAGTCTGTGTAAATCAACTTAGAGGACATGTAGGCTGTGGTAATTTACATCAGATAAAGATTTATCTGACACTTTTCTTTTTTTCTCTTTTCTGAGCAAATAAATGTGTAAACATAACAGCTATATGAGACAGTTTAGCCATTGATGCTGAAAGCTCAATTTCAGTAAACCAAGTCCTCACTGGAATTAAGGTCGCTTGTAGTAATTACTTTAAACAGAGAGCTAGTAATGATCAGAAAATGGTCATTGCCTAATCTAGCATATTATCACTGTCATTTCCAAAGTGGCTATTAACAATAGTGTCTGTGTGCCAACTGTGTAATTTAGAATCATTAAATGCATACAAAACACTTCTTGCTCTTTATTGTTCCATTAACTAGAGTTTAGATTTTTTGTTTTCTATTTCCACCTTTGCTTTCTTCTCTTTCATCTTTCTTATACCTTCCTTTTTTCTCTTCACTTTCTCTGTTATTTTTTCCATGTCGTCTTTTCCTATTTTTCTTTTTCCTTTTCTCCTTTTTCATTCTTTCTTTGATTCTCTTCCTCTCTATCCATTTGTTTCTTTGTTTGTTTTTTATTCTTCTCCATTTGTCTCTCCTTTATATTTTCCCTTTTCATTTCCTTTTCTTGTCCTAGATCTTTTTTTGCAATTTACTAGATTTGTTAATTTTGAAACGCTCTTAAAAGAAATGTTTTGTGAACTGTGCCCTAGTGGAGGAGCTTGTAGGAGACCAAAGTTCAAGGTTAATCTTAATCCATATCAAGACGCTTGATCTCATCTGACTTTGTAAATATAAAAGATAAAAGGTAAATGTCTAAGTCAGAACCATACACCTGACCTCCTTTTGTAGGGAAAGTAACATCTATAGAGTTTCAGTCAACTCACCCTAATCAGATTGCCTGGTCTGGGTCAAAAAACATCTCTGGAGATGTCTCTTTTTTTTTCCTGTGTATGAAAAGGGCTTGGATAAGTAGTATAGACTCAACTGTCTACATATAATCCAGACATCTAAAGTTGGGTAATTTTAAACATACCTTTTGTAACTCCTTTGTGCACCTTTACAAAAAGCTACACCTTTTGCAACTTTTGTGTTCAAAGGGTTGTTCCTCTCTCATCATTAGACTGATTTTTTTTTACTCTGTTTATGTCTAAAACCACTGAAGTGGTTTTCCCTTGCCTTAGCTTCTCATCATTTGGGATGCCTTTAACTTTGAGGTATTCTTTATTAAAGTTTTTAATTTAACCAATAATTGATGTTTATTGAGTAAAGGTGTATAGACATTAACAGTGTCTGATTAGTGGATTTGTTATCTCCTGTAGATAAGTGTGGACATAGTAATTCAAGCATAAGAAACAGTTGGAAAATACTGACAGTCACTATTTTAATAAATACTTTAATATCCATAGCCCAAACTTGCTTGTTCCCTTCTTCAGAAATTGTTGATGAGGGACCCAATTATTAAAGGTTGATTTTGAAAATGTGGACCCCAGTGATTTCCTAGGATGATAGTAGAACTGTGTCAAAACAATAATGAGAATCCAGACCTCTCAGCTACCAGGAAACAGGAATATTGATATGTAAGTAGCATGATGTAAAGTGTATTTGCTTTCACATCTTGATAAGTGAACTCTCTTAGAGGTGAATGAGTTTTCAATTCTTACACAAATATTTCATCCTATATCCACACATATCAGAGTGAAGGGTGGAGACCACTATAAAGAATTTTTTATTAAATATCAGTGCAGTATCAGGTAAATAGATTGGTGACTAGTGTATTTAATTCTTGTCTATTACTATGTAATTCAACATTTTGGGTCACGGAAGGATGAAAGTTAACTAACACTAGAAATCAGTGTTTCCATCCGTGATGTAGGGTTTACTACTGAGAATTAGAAAATTGATCAAAATTGATCCTCTTGTCTTGTTTTTTGAAAATGCATTGGCCTTCTAACATCAATATTTAGCATGTCACCACTTGAAAATAGTAATAAATTCTTTTCTGAAACTCTACATATCATCTCCAATGAAATTTCACTAGGTTTATGTCAGCAGTTTTTCAAGGTAAGCTGTTTGCATTCCTCTGCAATTAAAATGTGGAGCTTACTTCATAGCGATCTCCCTAAAGGGATTTTAATGTCTATCATCACTATAATTTCATGTTTCCTTGACAGTAAACAAGAATTGCATTGTTTTCTGCTGAAATAATCATTTGGAGATTGAGATTTTGGTTTGTTTTAATCCTTTTAGCCTGCAGCAGTTCTCCCTCAGTCATTCTAACTGTAATTTAAGTTTATTTTGAGTAGCACATGTATCTTCCAGTCCAATCCATTTCCACACCATTTTTCACTGTCAGTCAAGCTTAGCTAGCAGAAAACACTGAAAAAGATGTTGCTTTAAGCACTGGTGAGTTTTCTATTACATCCCTCATTACAATAGAATTAAAAATATATAACATTATAGGTTTGTGTGCTGGTATGTACAAAGCCCTACAAAAATAATTTCCAAACACTTAAACCAGCAATTCTTGATTTTCTTAGCTTTTTTTAAAAAAAATTATTTATTAAATTTGAACTTTAAATTGGAAGAACTTGGTAAAATCAAAGTATAAACTGGCTTTACAGAATGGTCAAGTTCTGCCTGAAGAGATGCTGTGGTCTTCTGTAGCATCAGCCCGATGAGTTGCTTTCATGTTTATAACCTGCCTTTTGGCCAAGTGCCAAAAATGTTGCAACATTGAAATAAAAGGCTAACTTCAATTCTTTTTAAGCTTGGATAATGAATTGTCACTTAGTCCCAAAATTCTCTAACATATTTTCAGGGTTTTTTTGTTTAGTTTGTATGTAGCTGTAGCACTAAACAATAGTCTAAAATCTATGTCTGTGTTGTACTTTAAGAAGGATTAAATGTACCTGGAAAGGAGCAGTATGTTGTCCCACAGACACCAAAGGGAGTAATCTCAGCAGCTACAAGACTGGGCTTTAAAATCAAGCTCTAAACCTGGAGCAGGATTATAAACCCCAGAAAATGCGTACGAAAAAATAATGTATATAAATCTTTAGCCTTATTCAGCAAAATCTTCATGAAACAATAAGGGTTTTGAAACCAGAAAAATGGGCAAAGACACACAGAGAAGTGCTGCCACAGAACTGAATTCAGAGTCTGCTTCAGGGATTTCCTTAAATACTAAAGTTAATGTAATTTTATAGGCTTTATGAGAAACTGCTTTTTTCTTTTCTTTTCTTTTTGTCCATGGCAATTCAATATTTTTGCAAGCATGTTTATTTTTCACAGGTAAAGACAGCACATTAAGTATTTAGATCAAAATAATTGCTTAGTACCTACTCATTCAGACTAAAGCCAACAGTAATAAAAGACATTCAGAGGGAATATGCTTTGGGTTTCTTTCATTAAAACTTCCATTAAAATCTGGTTCTTTCTTCTTTTTCCCTTTTATCATAATGCCCTGTCTAAGTATTTATCTTTGCTTCACTTTGCATTTTTTGTATTTTTCTTTCAGCAGACTGCCTCCCCATGCTCTCACCCCTCTCTACCTCCTCTTTCTTTCTCTCTCACTGTCTCCATGTTTTTTGGTACTTTTTCTACATATAGCAAATGAGTTCTTTTTCTCCTAGTCTGAACCCAGCTGAAACCTTTGCATGTCATGGAGTAGAATGCAGCCTACTACACTGAGAAAATGATGAACTAAAATCTTTGAATATAGGAGAGGAAAAGAGGCTTTTATATCATTATTTTAGAAGCTACATAAGGCACGTCATCTCAGAAGATTCTGCATGACCACAACAGGCTTTCAGCTCTGTGACTATATGCTCAGCTTGCTGGAAAATTAGGCCAGTCTTTCTGAAGGCATTTATCTATTTATTTATTTATTTATTTATTTATTTATATGTCAGGTTTAGTTATGGCATCTAAAATATTATAATCATTCTTCATTTTCTCTCTTTTCCGGAAATCTAATTGCTGCTTTCACAAAAAAATTAAAAAGTACTTTGAACTTTTATTTTACTTTCAAGTTCTAAACTCAAAGTTGTTTCAGACTGATTAATTATTTTAGCAATGTTCATTCTTGAAGGATTCAAAGCATTCTACCAAGATATATACTTCATCATACTTCCAAGTAAAAAACCTGGAGTTCAATAAGATCTGGAATTAAAGTGATGACACTTTCAACCCTCCCTTATAATTATTACTCCTTTGAAATTTATACTGTTGTAGACTCTTAGGATTTCTGAGAACTTTTTCTTGGAGGTCATATGAGAAGCAGGACTGTTATTTAGATGAGATAATTCTGTAAGAGATCTGTGGGAAGACAGAAATGGTGAGTAACTTCAATCTACCTGTACATATTAGCCAGCAGAATAATGTCCATAGCAAGAAAATAAAACTGCACCCTTTCAAAAACAGATGTCCTCTGAGAGAACTAGAGGAATGTGGTTTTTTCTCATTGATGACAAACTGATAAGGGACCTGCGGTGGAAATGTAAAAGTACTGAATCAAACTTTTGAAGTAACTGAAGAAACCTTTCATAACACACTGGGTCTGTCGTAAAATCCTAGTATTACCTATAACAATATGACTCCTGTATTTTTGTACTCCTATATTTGCATCTGTGCTTTGCTGCCCCAAACCACTTTTTGCTAAGGAAACAGGTCACAGTCAGTACATCACAGAACAAGAAAGATCAGATGCCAGACTTTGATTTCCCAAGAGCCATCTCTTGAAGTTAATCTATCTACCATTCCATACACAAACCCCCATTATTTTTATATGCATGATAAAAATCCCTTCTGCCAAGGTGTTACAGTCTGGTTTAAACCCAGAAGAGCAAAGAAAATTAACTCTCTCTATATAAAATGGAAAGAACTTTGAAGATTCAGAATATACCCAAAAAACGTGATTAAAACCAAATGAGATTTAGATATTGGTGCTGAAAATTGATGTGTTTTATTTAATAGTGAAAGAGACAAAGAGAGAGAATGAGAAGAAGGAAGGAAGGAAGGAAGGAAGGAAGGAAGGAAGAAAGAAAGAAAGAAAGAAAGGAAGAAAGAAAGAAAGAAAGA
>JBBMKD010000102.1:96522618-96559415 GCA_037834095.1 Argya squamiceps | reverse complement strand
AAGAAAAGAAAAGAAAAGAAAAGAAAAGAAAAGAAAAGAAAAGAAAAGAAAAGAAAAAAAGAAAAGAAAAGAAAAGATAAAGCCCTCACACATGAACTGATCATAACCAGAAACTAAACCTACCTAGCTGCTGGATCATTCCCTCTTCAGTGGAATGAGAGAGGGAGTCAGAAGAGCAAAACCCAAAAACTCGTGGGTTGATATAAAGACATTTCAATAGGTAAAAAAAAATTTCACACACAAGAAAAGTGAGGCAAGGAATTAATTATTGCTTGTTATTGGCAGGCAGATATCAGCCCTTCCAGGAAAGCGAGGTTGCATCCTGCTTAATGATTACTTGAGAAGACAAACGCCACTGCTATGAACATTCCTCCTTTCTCCTCCCTTTCCTGCAGCTTTTTCTGTTGTGCATATCATAGAGTGAGGCATGTCTCACTGGTCATCTCATATCAGCTGTCTTTTTCAGGTCCCCTCCCAGATTCTTGTGCACCCCAACCTGCTCACTAGGGTGATTGGGTCAGATATGGGGACTCTCACAGAACTGCACAATGGTTTGGGTTGGAAGGGACCTTGAATGCTACCTAGTTTCAACAGCCCTGTTCTGGGCAGACACCTTCAATTAAACCAGGTCACTCAAAACCCTATCCAGCCCAGTCTTAAAAATTTTCAGGGATGAGTATCCAAAGTTTCCCTGGGCAAACCATTCTAGCTCCTCACCACCCTCATAATAAAGAATTTTTTTCCTAATATCTAATATAAACTTAATCTCTTTCAATTTAAGCCCATTTCCTCTTGTCCTGTCACTACATGCCATTATAAATAGTCTTGCCCCATCATTCCTGTAAGTTCCCTACAGGTACTGGAGAGATAATTAAGTAGCGGGGGGGTAAACAGTTTGTTTCTAAAGCAGGGAACCTCAAACTTGAGCTCAGCAGGGGTGGTAAAAGAAATTCCATGTTCCCTTTGTGATTTCCATCATAATGGGTATAACTGAGTGCTGCCAACACTAGCCACAATGCTACCAGTACTTCATGATACTGTGACACCCCCACAGCACACTCCTCTACAGAAAGGATCCCAAAGAGCATCTTTGAATCATCTCTGTTTGATGCATGCTGAAATAATCAGTTTATCCCTGTTGGGAGTTTTTTGAAGGTTGTCTATTCCCCAAGTGCAAATCCACCATATAAAATGAAAAACACCGTTAAAAAAATCTATGGGGAACTGGATAACAGACCTAAACCAGAAGAAATTTGGATTTTTTTTTAAGATTAATAGTATATTACACAATTAAATCATAGGTTTTCTTTCTTTCTATGATAAAGTAAGAAGTGGGGAGGGGTGTGATTTACTGCATACTTCAAAATTTGCCTCTGTGAAAATCCTTGCATACAGTACAGCATGAACTTGTGTTGTTATGCATCATTTCTCTACATAGAACAGATAGAGACATCAATATACTAATGAGTAACAGCTCAGTTTCTAGAGGCAGATCTTTGGCTATGTGTTTGGTGATGTTCAGAGAACAGAAAGAGTTATATTTGGCTTTCTACATCTAAGTCCATTATCAGTTCTAAGATTTGCTGTAAATCCCACCTACAATATACAGCATTACAGAACAGAGACATAAATCAGGATACTCTGTTGTCTTAAAGCCATAAGACTTACATATATACAAGAAATATAAATTTTGTTATGTGCAATTCCTGAATTCTTTTCTGAAGAAGGGAATTCCTTCATGGATCAGACCTGAAGTACCACAGTAGAACATTTATTAAAGGCTTGATTCGTAAGAGTTCATAAATCATCAGTGGCTTCAATGTGTCTGACTAGTGCAATAGGGTAATGGAGCTCTGCTAATTTAACTGAAGTATCTGACCTAGAGATGGGTCCAGAGCCCCCTGCTCAAGAGACTACCCAATCAAATAAAACTGCTTTAAGATGTGCTGTGTGTTTTAGTCCAAAGAAATTAATGGGATCACTTGGAGCTGAAGTATCTGAAAGGCAATAAAACTATATTTCTCAAGTCCTTATCTCAATGATAGGTTTATGATTTCACTATCCTGTAGAAGTATCAGAGACAGCAAAGACAGGCCTATCTGACTGAACACATGAGCTGAACCAACTTTCCAATGACTGACTGTGCACACAGACAAAACAGTGATGACACAAAGCCAGTCGCCTAATAATCCTGTTGTAGCTGTAGAGCATTGTGCAAATATTTAGGGGAAAAAAGACAAAATCGTATTAAGGATAATAAATATGCTTTCATTCCACTTCACAGCTGATAAATTATTAACAGATTAGCTTCTCCAGATGATGTGCCTATGCAGGGGAAGCTTCACTAATTCTCAAGACTCTGTAGACTCACTTCCTGGCAGCAGCCTCCAGTTGCCTTCCCCTGGTGCCTGAGAACCATAATTCAACAGGATAACTATCATGGCAGAGGACTAAAGGACACTTTAAAATATGTCATTAATTAATGAGTCCGTGTGTGGCACAGTAAAAGTACTCTGTACAGTGACTGGAAGAAGAATTTATCTTTTTCTTGATGGAGCTTTTGCTCAATGAAGTTACAAGGGAATTAAATATTCAGGCCAACCATACTTCTGCATAGACCCTAAAGAGCATTATCTATTTCAAATATATGACTTATTAGATCAGACCAAATGGTTTACTCATGTGACTGGAATATTCTGCTAATCTCTGCAATAGTGATGGCCTATTTGAAGTAGATAATGTTTTTATTATCCAACAAAATGTTAATCATAATAGATGTTCACAAAGCAATAAATATCTGGAAGTTAGGTATAAAGTATTTCTACTTCACTTTTATTGGACATAAAATTCTTCATTTAGCTTTTCAAATAACACTGCTCTTGGTAAATGCAATTATATTATTTTATGTGTAATATTTCAAATTCTGTTTGGCCTTTGGAAGAAATTGATTTTACATTCAAAATCGAGATGGTCAGATTATGTGGAGAAAGACAGCTGGGTGCCTGCAAGGTGCTAAATATTCTACAGTCAAGTCTCCTAACTCATCTTCTTCAGCAGCCCACCTTTTAAATAAAGCAACAGACTAGGCAGAAAATAAAGAATATTGATAAATAGCAGCTTTGAAGAAAATGGCTAACTGCTTGCAATTTATTCTTTGCAACCTCTTGAGAATATATCTACCCAAAATCAAGTTTAGTAACACTCTAAGTGTGAAGAAAATAATATACCTCATGATAGATAAATGAGATAAGCATGATTTCTAGTCAACAAGGGGGACATCACTCCAGAAAATGAGCATTTGTCAATGCAATCAGTGCAGGCAGCCCATCATGTCTATCAATACTTAGGGAAGTAATGCTACAAAAACCTGAAATTAAGATGTAATGTTTTGAGAGATGGCAAGGAAACTACTGGCAGTGCAACCTTAAGCAAAATTTGTGTGTCAACAAATATTTGGTATGCATGGCGTAGAATATAACCCATGCACAGAAAATTAATAGTCTGTAGGATATGTTGCAATTTTAAAGGGAGATGGAGGGAAGGGCAACTGAACAAAGAATCAAATTAGCACCTAGAGAACTGGTGATGGTTTCTAATGAAGTTACACCTTCACAGATTGCAGTGAGGGGATGGTAGGTCTCAGGTTAAGTTTACATTATGTGCATGACAGTTATCTGTTTTCTTCATCTGCTTTAATTCTAGTGGTAAAATAAACATTACTTGTGTCTGTTCTGTTAGTTGTATCTATAACTGTTCACCAGCTTCTTGAGGGAAGTAATGTAGGTATTTAATCTACTAATTTAATCAGTATCTATTAAAGAGCTGTGATTAACTAATGAATTGATTCAAAAATCAGACACTTGGAAAATACAAATTCTATTTGATAAGCAAATGAGAAGGAGGGACCTGAGAGAAAGCAGTAATAACCATGAGAGACCAGTAACTACTCTCTGGTCATATATGAATCTCCACTTCTGTGGCACTGGGCCTATGGAAGTTGAAAATAATCCAGTTTTCTATATTTTAGAGAACCTCTCTGATTAAATTGCAGAGCAATTACTCATATTCTGAGATATATCTCAGGTATTGGATTAGCTCTTGATCAGTAATTAATTGCATCAGAGTTTTGTTGACTAACTAGTTCTTCACTTTCTGCTATCAGCAACAGAATTCATAAGAGCGTCAGCAACTGAAGGCTCCAGACTACAGAGAATATCAATGGACTTCCAGTAGTTATAGTGGTGGATGAGCAGAGTAAAAATACACATCCAAACAAAACCCACTATTCCATCACAAACAAAGCAAGTAGAATAGAAAACAGAATTCCCACGCTACGTAGGACTCCACAGTTGACCCGTTGCAATTTCACTGCTCATCTGTCTGTTGACTTCAGATGCAGAACATGAGGAAAGTTTGGCAGAAGTTCAAGGGGGTTGGATTTTAAATTTGTAAAGTCTCTGTAAATTTATTTGAATACACTACAAAGAATGATTACACATAACTCAAAATCATAACTGAAGGGATAATAGAATCTTCTCACCTACAGGATGTTCTTCAGCTGTGCACAGGCTGCATGCTTCCTCCAGCAGAGTGAATTATTTTAAATGCTTTTGACAAATTAAGATGCAGTCTTTCATTGAGTCAGTTAGCTACAGCAGATTGGCTGAAAATGACAGATGACATGATAATGATAGCTAAGAAATTAGGCATATGAGGAAGGTTCTTTAAAACATACCCTGTAACTACTCTGCGTCACAGCAGCCTTTCTTGTCAATGTGAGCTTTATTAATCAACACAGACACAGAGAAACATCCTTAATAAATGAGAAGTGTGGAAGTTACCTGTTCCTCCAGATCTCTATAGGAGGTAAGAGGTAAAGGAAGAGTTCATTTTCTATTTTAAATGAGAGCAGATGTACTGTTTTCAACAGGTAAGTATGGTTAGGAATCACCTTAACTGAAATCTCAACAATCTACTGCTTCATCTTTGTACTACTTAAAATTTGTCTGCAAATGCTAACTGAAATCTAGAGACATTCTGAAATTCTTGCATGTCAAAGCATTCTCTATTCTTGTTATAAGCTGACAAAAGGGATTTCAGATGCATGGATCCCTAGGGTTCTTTCAGACAAGATGGTGTAAAGTCATAAAAGGAGAAGAAAGGACACGGATCCTGTGCAAGCTGCTTTACATTACAAGGCAGAACAGAGAGGTCTATTTGACCTTCCTCTGCTCTTTGTCTCCTCATCTTGTGTAATACATATTTAAATATTTTTATATATGTAATATGTTGTGGTGGTTCAACTCCAGCAAGAGCCAAGCCCCATATAGACACTTGCTCACTCTGCCACCAGTGGGATCAGGGGGAAAAAAGGATGATTCAAAGCTGGAAAACTCACAGGTTGAGATAATAGCAGTTTAATAGGGGAAAAAAGTGTCCATGTACACTAGCAAAGTAAAACACTGCTTCCCATAGTCAGGCAGATGTCCAGCCTCTTCCAGGAGAGCAGGACCCCATCATGTTCATTTGCTATTTGAGAAGACAAATGTCATCACTTCAAACATTCCTCCCTTCCTCCTTCTTCCCTTACTTTGTATTCTGAGTATGATGCCATGTAGGCATGCCACATAGGGTGGAATAATCCTGTGGTCAGTTTGGGTCACCTGTCCCAGGTGTGTCCCTCCCAACCTGCCATACACCTTCAGCCTCCTCACCAGCCTGGCCATACAAAAAAAGAGAAGGTCTTAACTTTGTTTATGTCCTGCTCAGCAAAAACAAGAACATTTCTATATTATCAACTCTGTTTTCTGTGCAAACCTCAGCACTGGACGCCATGAAGAAAACCAACTGCACCCCAGCCAAAACCACATATATACACACATATATTTTCTCTCTAGCATAAGTTATTAGAGGAAGAATATTTATTGAAGTAAGAATATCAAGAAGCTCAAATGAATCACATTTTTGAATAGAATGTAAATGAATCAAACTTTCTCTAATTGAACATGTAGGAAAAATGTGAGTTTAACAGAGAAAATAATTTCTAGGGTACAAAAGTGAAAGCTGATGCTGGAAAAATTATCTCACCTTCTGTTGATAAGAAACACAGAAAGAGCATACCAATGACAGTGATTTTCCCTTCAGGTGCGTATGGAGAGAAGACTGTGTGAGAAAGAGGGAAAACGATAAATCCTGCAGCTTGCTTGACTGCAACTAAACCAGAATGCAGAACATAATCATTTAGCAGGCCAAATTACAAGCAGGCCTGATTGGTTATGGACCAGACAGGGGAGACTTGTTAAATCTGTCCAGGGTAGTGAGGTAGATGACACAGCACTCACAGACAGCTTAACCACAACAAAACCTCTTAGAATTAAAACATTAAATCATTTGTGGTGTTTCATGGGAAGGCTGATAATTGTCCTGCTGCTCAGTGACTTGGAATGTTAATGGATTCCTGGGAACTGATTTCCAGTGCAGGCCTGTAATCAGCCTAATGAAAAGTTGCTCTGAAATTCAGTTTCTGAACAGCAGCTGTGGAAAGGGAAATATCCTGGGCTGTATGTGTAATACTTATCACATAACAAACTGACGTGCTGAGTCACAGAAACCTGTTATAAATCACATTTATCAGGCACTTCTGCCCTAAATGCCTTTGCCCTGTAATTCCTTTCCACAGTCTGTTCAAACATGGAATACCAAGTAGGAAGGGAAGTTCAGGATCATCTGGTCTAACTCTTCTTGGCAAAAAACATGGTATAGACAAACTGGTCCAGTACTTTGTTCAGTGTAAGTTGCTTAAGCTCTTTCTTAAATTTCAGTGAGTAAATCTTGTGCATACATGGTTTACAAAGAAATGAATTTTCTGCAATTATTGTGGGGTGTAGTGAATTGTGTGTAAACAATATGGATGTTTTGATGTAGGTTTGAGTGACTTGAAAAAATTATCTATGCCTTGGAAATAATCCAGAATATGATAAATCCAATTTATCATATTCTAAAAAACTGTGGGATTTTGTTAGTACCTTTAGTTAATTTTTGTTAGTAACTTTATTCAAACTCACCATATTTTCACTTTGTATTTCTGTCTTACATTTCAAACTAAGTAACAGTCTTAGAGCCCAACTGGTCTCATCCACCAAATGGGAGAAAAGGACACAGACCATGGTTTTCCCTGTGTTTTCAAGCTAGGAATAGATTCAGAACCTTTCTGCCTGGTCATGTGCCCTTAGTTTCCACCCCATAGAAAAGAAGGGATCAAGGGGGTCAAGCTTTTTCAGGAATGCAGCTTTGGGAGAAATAGAAACTTCTGCTCTGGCTGTTAACAAAAATCTGGTGTCAATGCTTTTCTTTGATCCTGCTGTTGATTGATAACAATTTTCTTCTGTAGACGATTTAAAAAAACCCCAAAACTGCAAACTAGATTTTTTCCCTATTCTGGATAATTTTATTAAATCTTTAATAAAGACTAATCAAAAATACTTAGAAGGCTGTAGAAACCAGATTCTTGTTCTGGTGTGCTATACATTTTATTAATACTAGTGAAAAACAATCAACAACACAAGTATTTTAATCAACAGAAAGAACAGGTGCTACAGGAAAGATGGACTTCTCAGTGAAAAGTGACCTGCACAAAATCACTCAGTCAGTTTGCTGTGGCATCCAGTCATAAATATAGGAATCATATAGGTAGTCACCAGGAGCTGAAGGCATCTGCCTGAATTTCCAGTCAATGTATTATGTTAATCTTTCTCTCAGTACCAAAGTTTCTTGTAATGAGCAGGACAGCGTTTCTCAGCTGAAATTTTATCTTGTTTCTTTTAAGTCAGCAGCAAAATTTTCATTCACTTAAGCAATGCAAATAGCAGGCTTGATTGTCCTAATTAAATTAGTTATAAGCACCAGAGTAGCACAATCTGACCTTCACATGTAAAGTGAATATACATGGACTTTCCACAGATAAATTAATTGGAAAAATGATTAAGAGGAAAAATGGACTTACCATACTTACATCACCCCTGCATTATGCTAATACTTAATATCACAGCAGCAGTAGAAAGCTTACCTATCATACTTACATCACCCCTGCATTATGCTAATGCTTTTTGCTTCAGCAACATCAATCTGATGAGGCATTAACATGCTCTATCTCTGAAGTGATGTACAGTAGCACTGATGATATGTTAGTTTAAATCATTGTCAAAATGATACTGCTGTAATACTGCTATGCTGATGATTTGATCTAATGTATTGCTGGAGAAACACCATGCTGATTACATGCCAGTGTAATAGATCATTATTTTTTCTGTCACTGTGAGGATACAGTAGAATAATCCATGGAAAAAGAAGGAAGACAATCTGACTGAAAAAATCTCTCAAAAGAAACTTCTTTAAATATTATTAAAATGGTCTCTTCTTATTTGGCCACAGAGAATTCAAGGAAAATAATTTTGCCGTAATCAAGGATAGCGACATATAGGTTTCCTAAATTCTTTATGCAAATACAACAATAATAAATTAGAGGAGTACCGTTAATTTACATTTTTATTGTTCTACAAAGCAGACTGAAAGGAGAACCAAAAGCACATGAGCTAGATTAGTAGAAACAGAGGTAGTTAAAGAGTGACCACCAAAGACACCTAATACGTTGGCTCTTTGGACAGCACAAAGCGCATGTTCTTGGTGTGCAGGTGGATAGCTAATAACTGTCAAGAGACATTTCTCCTGGCCCCTTAACCTAGTAAAACGCAAGCAATTTCTCTCTCCCTGAGCTCTCAATGAAGCAAAACAGCAATATGTTGTGATTTTTCAGATGCTAACGTAAGCATGTGGGAGGAGGATTAACAAAGGTCTCTGACTGTATTTGATGCAAGTGGTTTGGAGACACTTTGAATTCCTCCAGGGAATGCTGACCCAGGAAAACCCTAGAGCTTTGGTATTTCCCTTTCCTGCCAGGAGTCCAAGGGCTTCATATTCTTTGACAAGGAAAGTCTAGAGACCTGAATGACCTTTCTTGACATGATATCTACACAAGTTTTCAGTTCAGGAAAGTAAAACTCCTTGGAGCTCCAAACTTTGGGCGTACTGAAAATCCTGGCTTCCCACATCTATATTTTTAAAAGCAATTATCTGTCATGAATCACTTTTGTAATACCTTTTTGCAATATTTTTCCCATCACTGCCTGTCAAAAAAGGGTAAGGAAAAAAAATCCTCTTTTTAGATGTCCCTTCCCCATATGACCTCCCTGTTCATGTTCAATGTACAAAAATCATTTAAAAGTCTATGACTTACTGCTGACACAGTCATCTCTAGTGGAGTCTGCCTTAAAATTCTGTGTGCTTGCTTCTATCTTGTTGTAAGGGTCATTACCAAAATAATAATAAGAAAATGAAAAGTAGGTATGATTGCATTTGCTGGTACATCTCATCAGAAACTAGTCACAACCTCAAAAGCTGCTGAACCTCTGTGAGGCCACAAGGTCAGACTTCATGGCAAGGTGAACTATTCAAAGCTAGTGACTTATATTCCCCATTTTTATGCTTCTTTAAAAAAAAAACAAATATGAATCATTCTGTATAACAAAGCATTTGATAGAGAAGCTTATTTTTCTTCCCAGGCCTATTCCTGCTTGAGTATGTTTGGGTTTCTGCTCTCTGTAATGGTTTTCAATAGTCTTATGCCTTTACTGCAGCCTTTCTTTTATGGCAATATGTCACTGTAGAGAATTTAATTTTAAAATATCATGAGAGTCTAAAGATTCCATTCCTACTGTTAGGGACGTCTCTATGGTGACCCGTGACCCCAGTTAAAGCTATTTTAGACTTTCTTGTTCCCTTGTAGCCAGAATGGATGTTAGGAGGGAAGAGCATTGTTTGTAATACCTTTTAACTTCTTTATTAAACACCTGATTTCAATCAGACCAAGAAGTATCTTTCTGCTCTGTGGGGAAGTTGAGGTGGTTGTCTCCTAGACTAAATGCGGAACTGTGACTCCAGAGATTCAGGATGTGGGAATACTTCTATTTAGCAAGTAATCATCAATCACCTTCTGCTGTGCTGCTGGAAGTGACATTTTCTCTATGAGATGGGAAATTAATGTCTTCATCATTTTGATATTGAACATTTTCAGAAGCTTTCACAAAATTAGCAATGTTAGTGCCTAGTTACTAGCCAGATTTGGGGTAGATAATGGTGTCTATCTAACACAAAATTAATCCTTAAATTTCATCTATATACTTTTACTTCCTGGTCTGTTTAGTGCTGCTGTAGTTGGCTGGTTGGTTATTGTGTTCCCTGCAAAAATGACCACCTGACGGCAGCTACAAATTGATACTTAATGTCATTCCATTAAGGATTTACTTCAATTCTTTCTACTTCTGAGGCTTGGCTAAGATTATCTCAAACATAGAGTTCAGCCTAAAGACCATTTTAAAGCTGAGAATATGTTGCTTCAAACACTCTTGGTTTATATTTCTACGATACCGGTCCAATACATTTCCCTGTTTATCTAATAGAACATTAAAACCAATCAAAAATATCCCTTAGAAAAAAAATGTAAATAATTCACACAAGTATTAGTAGCTTTTGCCACACACTAGGTTCTTCGGGAATGTCTACAAAGAGTTGTCTGAAAAATGCATTATTGTATAAATCTGTACTTATTCCTGAAATATTACTTCTGGTATTTAGGCAAAAGGATAAGAAAGAAGCAGGGGATTTATCTTCAGTATCTCCTGCCTCATATGCTGTCACATATTTGACTGCTTGAGTTACTGGCACACACATCAGTGGGGATCCCAACCCAGAGTCATGCGTTCATTTGATCTCTCTGCAATTCCTGCTGCTCACACAGGGTGCAGTGACTAGCATAAAGCCTCACAAAAAAAACCCAACAAAACAGAGTACTGTGGATTAGCTATAAATATAGCACGGTTGTTACTTGTGTGTAACTTTCTTTATAACAAAACTGAGCAGACAGCTTGGCAGTCTAGCAACAGTGCATTAGGTTGTTACACAGAAATGCCTGTGTCATGTGTTTCTTACTTAAACAAAGCTATTCATCCCTTCTATAGCCGAACAAGGAATTTATTAGTGGGAAATAATTACTTTAAAACTTCTCTCCCTGTGGGCAATCTCTGTCTCTCACACATTCACTGGAGTTTCTCTCCAGAGCAACCAATACCTTGGTCTGCTTTCCCACTGCAAAACAACAGATGTATCTTCATATTTCGAAATATGAATGTAATGAGTGTAATACTAAGTTTCTGTGTGCACAAGAAGGCAAACAAGAAAATCAGGACAGTTATGTCCAACCACAAATCTTTCAGATAGATGAGGTCTGGGAAAAAAGAATGCTCTGAACAAAAACCAAAAATAACACCCCCCCCCCCTAAAAAAAAAAAACCAAACAAACAAACTAACAAACTAACAAAAGTGAGACGTCTTCCATCATATAGGAAGATCTCTTCAAGGTTTCTTTAACCATATATTCACTCTTCACCAGCTGCTGATAGTGGTTTCCTAAGGAAGAATTTAAGACCAGGACAAGTATATACTGATACTTCCCAAGTGTGTTCTCCATAGTTTTAGTCTGTGAGGTAGTTTTGCATTTTTGTAATTCAGGCTTAAAAAGGTTTCACTGAAATCTTCCTAGCCCTGAAGGGAAAAGGGAGAGTATTTCTAGTGAATACTTATCAGAAAAAAAATTTAAAATGAAGAAGAAAAATACCCCCCCAAACATCTCCATCTGCTCCCCCAAACCCCCCAGACAACTAAACTAATCAACACCCAACACCCAAACACCCAAGATCATATAAGAGAAAGGAAAGATGTCAGGGTCAGGGTAAACCTAGAGATTTTCACTTTTTTATAAAATAAGAAAGGAGTGAGGAGAGAGATATTCTTCATCCAGATGATTCTGAATCCTCCACAGATTCCATTTTTAGGGAAGAGTCCTTGCTACATACAGTACCATTTTCCACAGTAGGGGAAACAGCATTGATCATTTGCTGCTTCCCTAATCCAACAGGCAGAAATAAGGAGTTGCAATACCTGAATGAACTGGAAAAGCACACCACAAGAAAACAAAGAAGTACTGATTTAGTTCTGTTAAAAAAAAAAAGAGAAAAAAAAAAAAAAAACCACCTTCTGTTGTTATGAACTTAATGACAGTTATTTTACTCTTCAGCCATTTTCTCCATGTATGGAATATGATTCAAACTTTGAAGTCTTGGTGAAAAAAAGCAGTACTTTTAAATTGCCAGTGGATGTGACCCACCTTTTTCCTGAAGCTGGATTTCTGAAGCAGGAATCTACAGGAATCATGTTATTCAAAGACATATTCTACTTTATGAAAGCAAAGAGACAAACCTAAATGCTTTCTCCAAGAAAACAAACAAAATTATAACCACAACAAGCAGACATCTGTTTGGTTTTATGTAAAGATACCAAGTTTAGTTCCTCCAGGAGACAACAAAACCATTGCTGCACATCAGCTTTCTAGTGCTGCTCAAACACAAATATCCCTGCAGCATGCTACTGTACAAATGATTTTGCAAACATTTGAACATTAAAAAATCCTAATTAATCAAGGAGAATTTTTGGATCAAAATGAGTGTAATTTAGAAGAGGTATATATGTCCTGTTCCAGTTCTTTAAAAATACTTATTTTATTGTATTCAAATCAGTATATGCAAATGTTTGCTTTAATTAAAGTAGCATTATATCTGTTTTCTGAAACTTTGTCGATGGTTGCTGCTTTAAATCTGCCCTTCCATACAGAGCACCAAGGGCATTTCAAGTTTATTGAGTGAACAGGCATTACAGGCTGATTTCAATGCGTCGTTTTTACCCTTGTGAGGGAAGACATTACTTAAATTAAATGATGCTGACTGTCAATACCATGCCACAGACCTTACATTTGTGTCAATGAATAACAATGTTTGGTGCAGGGTGGATAATCTTCAGCGTTGTTTCTAGTTACTGCAATTATTGCCTAAAAAAAAGAAAAAAAACAACCGTCAAGTTCTGCTCAATCAAATTTTACGTCTGTGCTCGCTTGCCCTGTGGCTGCTGCTCTGCCTCTAAAGGGGTCGGGGTACTCCAGGCAAGCCTTCCTAAAGTTAGGTGTGCAGGGACATCTAGCGGCACAAGGATTACAGACCTGAGCGATAGGCTGATTATTACAGTGCCTGGGACTCCTTCAGGAGACCCAGAGAGGGACGACCAAGCAAAGGGATGTGGATCCTTCCCGCCTCGGGGACTGTGATGGAGAGCAGGAGCCACTTGTACTGTTAGCTGTAGATCCCCTTTCACCAAACGACACGTGCTAGGAAGGTAACAGGACAGAACCTTGCCAGCATTTAAACCTGTCATGTTGCTCCGGTTTCTCGTATCAGTGAACAAGTCAACACATGGCACTGCTGAGACTGCTATCCAGGAGTGGTGCTATTTATTCTAGTGACAAGTGTCTGCTTTTCATTATTTTATGTCCTTTTCTACACAGGTTTATGTCATCAAAATAACTGAACAACTTCCCTGAATTAATTTTAAAACACAACTAACATTTGTCATGCTTTGTTTCTTTTTTTTTTTTTCTTTTGGAGAGAAACACGGACTGTGAAATGACTTCTATGCAGGCAAAGTTTGGTTATGACTCTCTGTCTGAATATATGTGTTACTAAATTGTACTACATGAAGCATAAAGGGGTGATTCATTTATCCTTAGTTTGTCAAGGTATGAACAGGTGAGAATTTGCTCCTTTGAACTAGACTTTTAAGATAGTTCTGACTTCTCAAAGGCAGTACTTGATTTTATTATAGATAGTTCTGTTATGCTGAAAGAACAGAACTGTCATTTGTGGACATCAGTGGTTGCACATTTTCTGCATCTGATTGCAGCTTACTACAAACAAACCTCACTGACATAAGTTTTGACTTTAGTGATACCCTGGTTTTAAATGAATATGGAACATACCCTGGGGTGTCAAATTATGTTAAGCCTTTTCACTGTAGGAAAAAGTAGGAACAAAAAAAGAAAAAAAAAGAGACATAATATATATTCATGTGAGAATATCAAATATTTGGACTGATTTGAAAAAAAAGAACTTCAGGAATGAAATATTCATTATAAGCACACAGAGAGAGCGAGAAAGAGAGAACACATAGTTGTATTATGACCAGCTTCTTTATGTGTACCAAATAATTTAGGGTACATCAAAAGATACTACTAAAGATATGATTTTGAAAGTCTATTTGTATTATTAATACACTTTCCTTCTGCCATGCAAAAGTTTCTCTAATCATAAAGGTTTTGGAATGTTAGAATGTAAAATTATAAGAAACAAAAGGAATGAAAATGGGGATAAGAGCCTGTACAACCTGTACTGATTTCTTATAAATTTATTGAGATTACTTTATAGAGTTAAGGAAATCAGGAAAAGAAAATAATTTGGGCTTGGTTTATTTTGTTTAAATTTTCCAATTCCAAAGAAATAATCACCATTGTTTTGTAAAAGGGTAATTCTCATATTAATTCTCATAGTAAAAGGCTTCCAATCAAATTATTTTTATCACCTCTGATTGTCACATTTTCAAAATGCTGACATTTGGAAAGATACATCAGAAATTATCTTCAAAATGTGAATAATGAAAAACCATGAAATCTACAATTAATAAAAATCCCAAGCATCTTCAACTTCTAATATCTCACTTTTTCTGTAACATTCCTGTGTTGGATTTGCACCGCCTGGTTTTCAGCAGTGGGGGGCCACAGAGGTGGCTCCTGTGAGAAGCTGCTGGAAGCTTACACCAGATCTGGCAGAGCCAATCCCTGATAGCACTGAAGATGGACATGCTGCTGGGTAAGGCTGGGACAATTAGAGATGATGGTAACACCCCAGTGATAACATATTTAAGAAGAAAGCAAAACAAAAGTAGTGGAGTTTTAATTGTAGCCAGAACAGACAGAGGAGGAGGTGAGAACATGTGAGGGAAACAACATGGAGACACCAAGGTCAGTGGTGAAGGAGGGGCAGGAGCTGCTCCAGGCACCAGAGCCAAGATTCCTCTGCAGGCCGTGGTGAGACTGTGGGGAAGCAGCTGTGCCCCTGCAGCCCATGGGGATCCATGGCAAATGCAGAGATCTGCCCACAGCCCATGGGGATCCATGGGGGGGTGCAGAGATCCACCCACAGTCTGTGGGGATCCACAGAGGATGCAGAGATCCACCCACAGCCCTTGGAGATCCATGGGGCATGCAGAGATCCACCCACAGCCCATGGAGGACGTGCCCATGACAGAGCAGTGGATGCCTGGAGGAGGCTGTGATCTGGTGGGAGACCCGATGGAGAGAGGGTCCCTGCTCCCAGGCTGGAGCAGCCTGTTGTTGGAGGACTGCACTTCATGGAAAGAGAGACCTGTGTCACAGCAGTTTTGGGAGAATGTCTGCCTGTGGGAGGGGCTCACTTTACAGCAGGTGCAGTTTGGCTGCTGCTTGTGGGGGTGGACCCACACTGAAGTAATTCACAGAGAAGTGTCTCCCATGGGAGACTCCACGGTGCAGCAGGGGAAGGACTCCTCTCCCGGAGCAGTGGAAGAAAACCCCGGGTAATGAACTGAACCCCCATGCCCTGTCTCCCTGCACTGTCGGTGAGAAGGAGGGAGGGGTAGGGGGGAAAATGGTGTTCTTTAAGGGATTATTTTTACTTCTCATTATCCTTCTCTGATTTTGTTACTAATTAACTCACTTTATGTCTCTAAGATGAGCCTGTTTTACTCTTGGAGTGTTTTCTCCAGGTCCTTACCTCAACTCATAAACCCTTTTTCCTTCTCTGCCCGCATGTAGCAGGGGAGGGTGAATAAATGGCTTTTGTGGGTGCCTGGCATTTGGCCAGTGTCAAACATAACGATTCCTAATATTTATTTGTTGGTTCTGGTTGTGAAAAAAAATCATCCTCTAATTTTAATACAGTAATGAATATTCCAGGACTCCATCTTTCATATTAAACAGCTATCTTTCTCCTTGACAATTCATGATATACCTGACATCAACAGGCAAATGTTTTATTCACATGCAGAAGAAATCTCTGACAGTTGATTATGCTGTCACATTTCACCCTGTAACTCAACGTATCAAAACATTAGCCAGCATTCCTGTGAATAACCAAGGCAATATTCACCAGATGTAGTATCTGCAATGAACTAATTTTGGATAATAAACTAGAAAATACTTCAGGGGAATTAGGATTGAGACTGCTGTTTCACTCATGTGAGTGATATTCATATCACTCATCTCAATAGTCTTTATACCCAAATCTAGTTTTTAGAACGATAGGAATAAAGGGGATAATGGCCAAGAAATCCAAATGAATATGACATGAATATGAATGGCATGATATATGAATATAAACTTCAAATGAATATGATTAAGAACTGTACCTCATGTAGTTTAGCAAATTATTTAACTACATCCATTAAATCTTGTACACATATGCAATTGAGCAGAGAGCTCCAATCAGTAATGTATAAAACATTCTCTTCTGGTGCTTGGAGCTGAGAATCACCACTGTTGTCCACAATACTGGGAAGATAGGATAATAGAAAGCACTGAAAATTTGATTTTTGCTTAAGTAACATTTTAATTTGTACAGTGATGCAAAGATTTAACAATCATTTGCACTACCATGTGATTAACTGAGATCAAAGCAATAGTCAGATAATGGGCAGGTGTTGGGTGAAACTCAGCTCTGTTGCAGGAAAATGAACAAGTTGTAACCAAGAGTTCTTTCTCCATATTTTAGAGAGGAAAAGCAGTGATTTATTCTAGCTATCATGAACATATATTTATAAGATCACTAGGGCCCTGGGTTCAACAAGTACTGCAGCATCCATCCTACCCCCTATTCCTCTTCCTTCTCCTTCTGGGCCTGTGGAGGGAGGTAAGGGCCACTTCTGCTGCTGTGTGGCAGTGACTTGGATATGGTCCGGGATCAGCCTCTATGGGTCTCCTCCTCCCATGAGGGCTGTGCTGGAGCTCAGCCCCTTAGCTCTGGCCATTGCCTGGGCTGTGCTGGAGGGATACATGTGACACAACCAACCCTTTATGATCCTTGCCTTCCTGACTTGCCCTTGAACATCCCTTGGAAAGTCATCCTGGGGCAGCTCTGTTTGGACCTGCTCTGCTATCCTTGGTAAGGGCTGCAGGACTATATCCCATGTCAGGACTCTGCAGCACCACATGCAAGGTGCTTAAGTGTGTTTGTGCCTGTGAAAGAGTGTAAGAAGGCGACACAGAAATTCTGCTGATAGCACTACTCTTTACCTGTACTGAACAAATCTGAGCCACTGGGAGGAACTGTGGTAATTTCTGTCAGCAGTTAGTGGAAAAAGGGAAAAATTGCTTATTTATCCTGTCTCTGCAGAAGCCCATGGACAACTAGCTAAAGAGTCATAAATGGAGAAACTAGAAATGGAAATTTTCAAAACTTCTAAAATTCTTATTTTGAATTTTGTTACAAGCTTTTTTCTTTATTAAGGAACAATAATTTAAAATTATTTCCTTCCCATGGAAAAAAAATTCCTCCACAGCTTTACTTTTCACCTAATCTTTATTAAAAAAAAAAAAAAAGCCCACATATTCTGAAATTCAAGCCCAGACCTCTGAATAAGGTCACCATAGCTCTTTGCTGTTTGATTAAATGAAGCATGGTTCTTGCTTCAGTGTGAAGTATGAATAAAGAGTATTTATTTCCTAACATCATCAGTTCTGTAAAATAACTTGTGTGTGTGGATGGTGTAGAGAAAGGGTATCCCAAGGCACTCAGCACTGGCCTGGTTTTACTCTTACTGAAGTTAGTGAGAATTTTCCAGAATTTAACAAGAGCATATAACTTCCTTTAAAAAATAGTGTCCTTAGTACTTCTAAGCTGCTTTGAAAGCCTGAAATGAAAAAGCCCTTTAGAAGTGCAAAATTGCTGTATTATCGTTATATTGAGACAAGTTTACTTTTTTAAAAAAAAACTGTTTAAAAGAAACCCTTTGTTTCAATGCAGTGGAAGAGTTAGGGCTTCCTGAGAAGAGTGGTATAAGTAAAGTTTAATTTAAAAGACATGGGTTAATATTTCTGGTTTTAGAGAAAATGGAATTATACACATTATTCTTTATTTTGCATACAGAAAAGAACTTGCAATCTGATATAAACTTCTGAACATAAATACTGTTCTTTTTTTCTAAACCAAATAATTCAATTACCTCAGCAATAACTATATATATATATATATACATATATAAATGGGAATTAGAATAAATATCATGTTGTAATTTCAGAGATGATCAAAAAGTTAATATTAATACATAATGTCAAAAACACCATTTGGGTTTCTGTATAATGTCTGAAGAAAGCACAAAGAAATATTTCTTTCATCTGTAATGAGCCTTGGAGAAAGTATTTTAAAAAATCTAGGAAGATGGTTGAAGTTCAAAAGAAAGCCTGAGCTTTGAGATACTGCAGGTTAATATGATTGGATAATAAAACTCTCTTAAATATAAGAAAAATATTAATCTGAGGTGCACTTCTTTGGGCTTTTTCTCAAGTTATAGCCATTGTCCATAACGCTATTTCCAAGCTAAATTAAAATCTGCTGCTAAATTTGTATTTGCTAATATGATAACCACTAACCTTAGGGCTGGATAGGAGGAGAGACTTGCATAATTCCAGGGCTGCTCCCTTTTATGTGAAAGGGAACTATTTTAGAGCACTGCTGGGTATAATCCTCTCTTAAAACACTTTCATCTGGGTATCCTTAGTTGCACTCAAACACCATAAGCAGTATTTCTACTCAATTTTTGTGAACATGTAGTTTAATCATGAGCTAACAGCCAGAATAGATGGATTAGAGTGGCATGCATGAAAGTTAAACATGAATATGCTCTCTGCTTTATTGCAGGCACTTAATGAGGGCCACTGCAGGCCAAAGAGGTCATGAAGAGTAGGTGTCTGTAGTTCCACGGGATAGAGAGGTCATCAGCACTGCTGAGTTCCTGTCTTCCAACTCTGACTTCTACTCAGGATTGAGTAATAAGACAGATATATCAAAAATGGCAATTTTTTCTCTGAAATACTGGTGTTACTAATATCAGCTTAGCGATTCCACTTTTGTCACTAGGTTGGTTTTCTTTGTTTTTTTCTCTTTTCTTGAATGTCTTTAATTTACAAGCAGTCAATATCATAACTCATTATGCATTCTAGAATTCAGATCATTCACAATTAAGGCACGTACATCTGTACAGATTCCCATTAAGTGAGGAGAGTGTCAGAAGAGGGACATGTTTTGAAAACTGAAGTCACTTATTTTGTAGGATAACTTGTAGGATAGGCTGGCTCCTCACAGCCCTCTTCTGCCACCCACAGCTATTCAAACTTGTACTTTCCATTGTTCCCTACCAATTACTCTTAGCACACTGGAACTCAGCTGATCTTCCTCCCACACATAGACATTTCCAGTGAATTGTATTTGCCCTCTGTAGCTGATCAACCATTGTAAGGACCAAACACAGACCATAAAAAAGGAGCAATAAGAACTTGTGAACATATTTCCAAGTTACAGTAACTGATCAGAAGTAAGTAAATAAGATTTCATTGTGCTGCCAGGACTTTGTAATCAGTCAGAGGAAAGTTAAGTATGATGGAAGCCATGTAACATGAAATCTAAGATTTATTTGCTAAGTAGGATGAGCACAAGAGTTAGATAACAGTTCCTATTCTATCTCATATATACACACACATGAGTCTGCATAGGCTGCCCACATCAGAAAAAGTATCCAATCCAGCTGTGATCAGCACCATGGTCTCAAAGGCACAGGACAGATTTTCCACCTGCCTGAGATGTCCAAGCCCTGTATGACAAAGTGATTTCAGCCTGTGGCAGTGATTAACTCATTAATGGGTGTTCTTTTCTCAAGAGGAGCTACTGCCTTCACTATTTATTGCTTTCTATCCTAAAAATTCTGTGTAAGCCACCAGAGGCATAACCCAATTCCAATCTCTTGACTTTCTCATGTTGTAACCCAACCCGGTAGGGAGTGTGATGTCTGTTATGAATTCTCATCAGGCTGAACAAAGACACTAGATGTGTGTCAGGGAGCTCTTATATTTTATTGCACTGTCACCTTAATTCTGGCAACAGGTCCACTTTCTATACTCAAGAGGTATTAGCTAACAATCCCTCAAATTCTTACAATACACTTTCACAAGAATGGTGGTTGAAAAGCCCTTAATTTTTTATAGTACACTTCTATAAGTTTTCAACTCCCACAATAAAATCCCCAAAGGAGCTGGCTAAAAAGCCACAATACACTTCTATACTTCCTCCATTCCCCCAACAGACTTCAGTATGGAAGAGGGGGTAGAATGTGATGGTTTTGCTTTGCCCAGGCTAAGGAAATGGGGAGAGAAATACAGACAGAAGAGGAGAGAGAGAACAAAAAAATATCACCACTCCTTAAGGTGTCATATTGGTTCTGCCACATGGATGGTTTGGATCTGGGGCATCGGGACAAAGAAAGTGAAAGAAGAAAAAGAGAGCCGGGAGTCCCAATCCACTTCCCTTTGTAGTTAACCTGGTGCATGTCTCTTACATAAACTAGATTTTTTTTGTGCTGCTTTGTTCATGCGTACACCACCAGCTCTTTGTGCCCTCCTCCAGGGGATGAGTCCAGGCACAGGACTGAGCCTCGAGATGGAGCAGGAAGTTGACTCATAACAGTGTTGCCCCAATTTAACTGGACCCTCTCTTCCAATTCCAAGTGTCCAGTTGTAGCTATGACTACATTAAGTCAATTGCCTGTTGATAACTAAATCACTGTCATCTTCTGGGGGCCTACCCTAGATGAATCACATGGATGAAAAGCTGTAAGCACTTTATCTGTGCATCTTCCTTCCCTAAATTATTAGAGAAAGGTGGATATAGTCCACCTCTTCAGGGTAAGCCTTCTCCATAATAATCATCCGTGCTTTGTTAGTGATCCCAGCTCAATAATTTAACGTGATAGAGCTGGGCAGATACGGTCAAGATCTTATTTAAATGATTTTTTTAATATGTCAAGCTATGACATTCCCTGTCTAATTAATGTCATCTCCATTGAACTTATCAATAATTTACCTTCTTCCTCTTCACAAAATGAACTACATCTGGAAGCATAATGAGTGTCATAGGTGCTAGTTTTTGTTTCTTTTTTTTTTAAGAATAAATTCAAACAATATAGAGAGAGCCTTAACTTTTGTTCAGATTTTAGTGTGTAGTGGATATACATGACTCAGAGTAGATGTCAGTTCTTAAGCAAGTAGTAGCATTGAAAATCGTCCCAGGGTGAAGGCTACCACCTGCAAGAAGAGGAGTTAAAATATTTGTCCTCAGATTTTCATAGAAGGTGGAATTATTTGTCGTCCTTTGAGTTCAGAGTCATAAGGAAAGTGTCAGAAAATTATGGATGTCCAGTTATCCCAGTCCCAAAGTATAAAATGATAACCTTCATCAAATACAGAAAAACAAATGATTGAAATATCAACACAACTAAAGGAGATGAAAAGCCATATCCTTGTAACTTATGTCTTGTTACAGTCATACCCTCTGTAAAAATGAAGGAAAGGGTAAGGCATTTATAATCTAGTGGGTAGAAAAATATTAGAAGGATAGAATAGGCAGCAGTCAATACTTATGTCTGTGAATTTAGAAATATTTCTTTCTGTGACTAGCAGTCTTCTTACTGTTTTTACCACCACTTCTTCTTAGTCCTTGCCCCTATTCTCAGAATTATCTGCCTTATCTTTAATACTTCCCATCCATCTTGCACTTGTGTTTTTCAACTCACTTTTGGCTTTCTTCTTTTTCCTCATTCCTCATCTTTAATCAGCAGAACAGCATAAAGAACAGAAGGCAGAAAAAACTGATTCTGGTGAACTTCAGAAAGCACACCACATCAAGGTTAAATTTAGTATTCTGTTTCTGAAACTGTATACAGACAGATGTTGAGAAAAGAGTATGAACAGGATAATAATACTACTCCTCAGCACTCTGTCATAATTTAAATACTTCCAGTTGAAGAGATTACATTATCTCAATGTATTTTCCTTTTAGAACTGTAGAAGTACCATGTATTCCTTAAGCAGTGTTAACTTTTTGCCATCTGAAGAAGTTTCTAAGGCTGTGTGAACAAATTTTCCCTTTTTTTTCTGGTTAAGTTTTGTTTTGGTTTGGTTGTTTTTGTTTGGCTTTATTTAAGCCTGTATTGTATATTAATGATGTACAAAACCAATAATTCATGTACTACATGGAAGCTAAAAAAAAAATGACGACAGAGGGTTTCAGCTGCTAAGATTTAGGATTTAAGAAGGAATTTAGGAAAAACCATGTGACTGTAACCTCTAGTCTGCTGATAGTTTCTTTGTTGGTGGTGATGTTTTTTTCCATCTTCCTAAGACCTCTCTTAGATTTAATAACATCTGTGAAAGCAATCTGGGGTTCAACTGATGAAAAGTTAAAGAAGTTTGTTCATGCTATTTATATGCAAACAAATTCTATTTCACATCTGCATTGACATTCCTTCTCGTTTCAGAAGGCAGTAACTGTTAATAGGCATGCATGACACATGGGTAATCTCATCTGACATTAACTCTTCAAATTCACTGCAACACAAAATTACCGTTTATAACAGTTAACTCACGGTTACAAGTTCATAGACTTCTGTTTAAGTAAATTTCTCAATAAAATTTTCATAAACTTCAGAAATTTTAATCTAACATGTCCTGCTGTTTTTTTTTTTTCACGGCAACAGAAAGTTCATTTTGCTTCATCTGCACTACAACTACTCTGCTCTGTACATGCAGGAGAAAAGACATTCTCTATTTCAGCTATCTTTGTAGATGAAATGTTCCAAATTTGCCAGTATATCTATTTAAGTGGAAATGAGCACAAGTTATTCTGTATTCTGTGACTCCACTGATATCTTGAAATTCAACTAGTCTTTCTCTGACTAACCTATAAACAGTTTCTTCCTTTTTTTTTTTTTTTTTTTTTTGTTTACTTGTTTCAGAACTTCAAAAAAAGAAAAACAGGAAAAAAAAAACAGTAAAGCATCAGATACCAACAATGATGAAACAAAAACAGGCTGATATTTTTTTCTCTTCAGTATAATTTGACTTCTTTTATGTAGAATTTTTTTGTCCTTTTTTAAGCATCAGGAATCTTCACATGTATTCTTAATTTTGAAATCTCTAATAGCAGAGGCATCCCACAACCCAAAGGGACAATGCCACATTAATTTTCAAATAATAAACATTGTGTTGAACCCAACTGTTTATTTCAGTGGCCCCATCTGACAAATGGAAACCAATAGAAAATTCCAGAGAAAGCAAGGTGAATTTCAAGGTTACGACTGCAGTTTTGTTGCAATCCAAATAAATCTCATAGAAACTCCTAAGTACTCCTTTCCAATAGATATAAAATATATATCATTCACTGACATTTAATAATTTTTAAAAGTTCATTATTTTTCAAGTATTGAAATTTATTTGAGACGTGCTGCATTCATACTCCAACAGAGACTTGACTGTGTTTATTTAATTCTTCCACTTCCATTCACTTAAGACCACCTGAGAACTCTCACTCTGTGTGCTTTGCAGAGGATATAGTGATAATATATTTTAAAATCTCAGCAGTGACTACAAACAATTTATAGGACTTTGAAATTAATTATCTGAAGCTGAAATTCTTAGATCCAATCATGTTAATATTTATTCATACCTTTCATGTCATCATTAATGCAATGGAGCACAGTCAAACAGATACCAAGCTTCTAAGATTCAGCTCATGAAGAACTAACAGAAAGTCAGACTTATTCTCATTGGAAATGAAGAAACCTTGTGATGTCCTAATTAAAATACTGCTGTTTCAAAGATGGTAAATAACACTGATCCAAGGATTAACAGTTGCAAAGAACATCATGATCTCAAAAAGTAGTAAAAACCCATAAATAATTTATAGCAAAAACATTTTCTTCCTTCATATGACAATGTACTTAGGAAACAAATGAAAGATGTATTTTTTACATCTATATTCAGAAAATGTTTGAGAATTAACATGATCAAAAATGTAGGTAGGATTTACTGGAGAGAGAATTCCAGACCTGGTGCACTCCAACCAGACAATTGTGGAAAGACTTACTGTTCAGAAAGGTATCAAATTATTTTTGATTTAGCAAAAATCTTTTTTTTTTTTTTTGATAACTGATTTCAGGAACCTAAAATACTATAAAATGTTCCTTTCATGTTTTTCTCCCCAGAAGTCCATGAAGCAAGCCTTGGGATGTTTCTATCTTGAAAGCCTTGGGACAGGAATGAGAGATTGTTCCATGACACATCTTGGATATTGTTATGAAATTTTTAGATTGAGAAGATAGCTCTGTATTCTTTCAAGAGTTTAATGAGATTGAATATTCTTCCAGGTAGTGCTCTTAACATGTTAATGAACATATATAAACAAATTCATTAGCTAACTGTCAATGTAAATGCCCCTAAATTGTAAGAAGGTGGCTAGTCCCAGTCATTTCAAAGAGCTGAGAGAAAAAATATGAGGTAGGATGTGCAAGTTCAGAATGTTCTTAAGCCAGGAAATTATTTCAGTATCACACAAACCAGCTTAATAGCCCTTTATTTTATAGGTGAGAAAGTTCAACATTAATTTAAGCCAGAAATAGCTTTTTCAGCAATAAGAATACTGCAGATTACTTCACCTGGGCAACTTTGGCAAGGACTTCAGTAGCAAACCTGGTGGGTCAATTAAATGTAAGTGCTACACTGAACCTTTCCTTTGAGGGAGGAAATACTATTGAAGAGCAATTTCTCCAATACAATGAAAATGGAAAATTGATTTACAGTCTAAATGTGTCAGTTCTTATAAACAGAGTTATAACGAGGGTCTATGGAATGTCAGATAAAGAAACAGAGGACTAACTGGGGGAACAGATAACACTTCTGTATAAATGAAGTATAATTGTTCAATCAATAGTTTCCTTTAAAGGTTTAGGTAAGATTTCATTAGACACAGATCAAACAGGTGTCTCTTTGTACAGAGAGCAATGAACTGCAGATTTATGGTGGGAAAACACTCGCTCAGAAAAGAGTTAAAACGATTAAAAGCTACTAAAATGCACCAAAGCAGATCATGGTAATGAATAGTTTTTAACACCAGCTAAATAGTATCCTTTATCTCTCTTTCTCTCTCCCTCTCTGCCTTACTTTTGTGTCAGCAAAGGTAGCCACTGAGGTAGGTTGTTTCCTGCAAAAGCTTTCCATTTCAGCTATTGTTGCAACATGGCAGGTGTCATTCTTTAGGTATGAAGCAGCTGCTGCTAAGATGAAAATCCATAAAATGAGTAGCATTGCATTTAGGCTCCAAGGACTGCATACAAATAGATATTTGCCTACAGGACCATTCCCCAAGTATCGATGCAAATATTTTTAACTGGCTTAAACAGCCCTCCTCCTGCTTTTAAGAGGTTCAGCAATCTAATCAGGGAGCAACAGCAACACTGTGATTTACAGCACACTTAAAAAAGCAAATACTCAAACAAATAATGGGAACAGACATGATTGCTCTCTATAAATACTCCAGGAATGAGCAAGGTAGTAAAATGCCCAGGAGGAGAAGGAACTTTTTAAACTAAAGGACAATGTTGGCAATTGGCAATAAATAAATTTCGACTGGAAATTAGGAGATTGCTAACTATTAGAAGAGTCAAAGTCCCAGAGGGATAAGTGAAGGAAAAATAACTACTACATTTGAAGACACATGCAAAATTTTTGTAAAAGCTATTAGAGAATAATAGAGAAATATAATAGAGAAAATGGAGATTAGGCCAGTTTGCCCAGACTCTTTGCAGCCTTCTGTCATACTTTAACAAGAATGATGAAGAGAATAACAGCAATTCATAGGGTAATACCGATTGCCACGCCTTTCAATTGGCTGGAAACAGTATTTTAACTATGAAAAATTGCCATAGTCATTGAATGTGTTGGATATAGTTTGAAAATCTGAAGTGAAGAATAATTTGATTTCAGCGGCCTATTTCCTACATACACCCATCATATATTTCAGAACAGGATATATAAATGACCTGAAGCTTATGCCTACTGCTCTGACTAGAAGGTATGATTTATTGATGGCATAAACCCCTATAGTCCCTCAATAAGTCCCCTAAGTACATCACTGCTTAACCTCCTTAACATTCTCTAAAAGAAATCAGATGCAAGACATGTATTAGGAATCCTGACACTAACTTAAGTCACTGCTGGAACATCCACAGACTTGAATGGAGTTTGCATTCAGCTTGGAGCTTCTCAGTGCAGTAGTTTAATTGCATATCAAGTTTTTCAAGCCATTAAAGCAAGGTTTTGCCAATTGGAATCTACAACTGCATAGTGCTGTGCTAGATTTACTTGTCTAAAAGTCAAGCCTTCCTTTTTAGTCGATTTATGTTTCGGCACAAAATCCAAAACCTCACAAAATCATAAGTGCCTACCATTTAAAATGTTTAATAAAAAATATAGAACTTGAAGCTTGAAAGATAGTGGTGGTCCATCAACAGAGGATGCTACTCAAAAATCAACTTCAATAGCAAAGGTACATCCAACATGATAGATTAAAATCCAACACTAATGAAATTATTATAATGTGTTTTGCAGAAAAATGCCAATAAGTGATATCAAAGCAATTCTGCTGACATTACAATGAAGAGCACTGATATTTTAAATGGTCATTGGCATTTCATTTAGAAAGTTTTAAGACATAACAATGAGCCTTATATGGACAAGCAGCTAATCATTATCTAATTACACAAGACTGCTTCTCTCCATCTGTATCCTTGCAGTCGTTTATGTACTTGACCTTCTTTCTTGAAGTTTGTCTTAAACCCACAAATACTTATCCTGGGATGAATGGAAAGTGAGATTGTCTCGAGTTACTGCTTCCAAAAGCCACATCCCTTTGGTGAAATACAGCAGTCTAATGGTCCCTCATACCCTTGAAAACCCTTAAATGGATTTCATATCTGGCAAAACAACTATGAGGACTGCACAGAGTATTTATGGAGCAAAAAACCAAAACAACCATCACCAACAACAACAAAAAGCAAGACAAAACAAAACAAAAACCAAAACAAAAATAAAAACCCAAACAAGCTGAACCAGAAACGAAGGAAGAGGATAGAAATCATCATTCCAGTGGGAAGAGAAGTATTCTGTTCAGTCACTGAAAGGGAAGTATGAGGCTGGATTTTTAAGGCTGAGAACCTCCTGTTATAAAGGAAAAGGTGGTGATGAGCAAAATAAATATTCCCTTTTTTCTGTAAAAAGGACATACATGATAAGCACTTGCTTGCAGTCCAGAAACACTTCTCAGAACCCAAGTAGTTCTTTAATAGGTTAACAAGCTAACAAGCTATGAATCTGTGCTCTTTTTTTCCTTTCTTCCATCTGTCCTGATTCTTGTGTTTTACTACATCACAATTATGTGTCAGA
Source organism: Argya squamiceps (assembly GCA_037834095.1). NCBI lineage: Eukaryota > Metazoa > Chordata > Aves > Passeriformes > Leiothrichidae > Argya > Argya squamiceps. The sequence continues at coordinate 96,531,844 of JBBMKD010000102.1, read as the reverse complement.
ATAAAAGGAGAACAATATTACCTGAAGCATCCTAGATTTGCCAAAGATTTGTTCCACGGCAATGAAAAAACTGAATTTTGGGGCTATTAGGACTGTGTTTTTCTATTTAGTAAATATCTAGACAACAGAGGACTTAAAAAAAGAGCTATGCAAAAGATAGATTATCATGATAATTTAAATCTTGAAATTCACTCAAAGGGTTTTGCACTAATTTTTTGACTGCTTTATGTCAGTTTTAAGATAATCAGTCTAGCTCTATTTTTGAGAGGTTCTGTCCTGTGCATTACTAGATACAATCCCTTGTAATATTTAGTTAGAAGAACACTGAAGTTCTCTGTCACCACAGTTCTTAGCAGAAGATAATTGTTTCTAAGATTCTGAGCATGTGGAATTTGAGATTTATTTTAAAACTCAGTCTAGAAGTCGAAGTCAAATAAAAATGGGCTTAACTTAGTTTGTGGTAAGACAATGAGAGAGTATGGAAAACTGAGATTTGGACAAATGATTTTATTTTATTAACCACAGCTTTCAATTTATCATTTGCAAACTCTCTTAGATTAGGATTTTAACTTCCTAAATCCTTTCTAGATCTTCTCACTTAGGGTAGTCTCTTGTCATGCACTTGCTCAGTGCTTAAACCAAATAACCTGGGTAGAAAGCATAATCAAGCTGAATGTAATTGAAATATTTTCTTACCAGAAGAGTACTAGTTTAAACTCTGGGAAAAGACTGAACCTTTTATCTCCCACAACCTTGGTGACAGCCTAATTTTCAAACTCTTGGGTTCTGTTAGATGCTGTTTGTTCTATTATTACCATTTTATGGTGTCTTGAGTAATAGATGTCCCTGGAGAAATCTGTTGATCAGACAAAGTAAATATTCAACCTCTTTAGAGGAACAGGAATGTCTGTTTAAAACTCTGAGCATTTTCCAGGGCTAGGTAGGCTCTGAGAAGTAGTTATGGGAAATTTTCTTTTCCTTAACAGTGGCAACTTTATCATTACTTGTATTAAAGGATGTCTTGGAATTGTTTAAATTATATCATTGGGAAAATCATACAAGACATTTATTAATCAGTCTGCCAGGTGCTTCTTCCAAACACATGGATGGAATCCTCACGTGCAAAGAATTTTTGAGAACTTGTTAACAAAAAGAAAGATGAGTTGTTTCTCTAATTAGGTTATATTGTGGATATGTAAAAACAAACTGCAACAATTTAGCAACTAAAGAAAAGAATGATTTTTGTTTTGACACTACACATTACTAGGAAGAACATCTGTGTATCTAATTTTCTGCAATGAGCAATTAATGGCTAAGACATAAATCATCTAATTAAAAAAAATGTGATAATGATGATAGTACTTGGCTTCCAACTTACTTTAGTCATTCTTTAGAGTTTTTTCTCCTTCAGTACTGATTAGAAAGGTGCACTATATTGCTGCTGAGTTATAATCAGTTTAGTATTTTTAGTTTTTAATAACAGTTTCTGTATTCATTTCAGTTTGTGATGATGATCCCAGCATGTTATAATAATTTGCATCACACTTCTAAATGAGAATTGATTTTGTTTGCATGGGTAATTTCTCAGCAATTCCCCTTAATTTCAAGATGAATGTGTTTTTCAATTTTTCCAATTATGTAAAAAACAAACAAACAGCTCCCCCCTCCTGTGGAATCTCTCAGAGTTGCTAAAACCTTTATATCAATCTGTTTTAAATTAATTGTCTTTAACTCTGTGGGAGATTGTTAAGCACCAGCAGGATGCACTGAGGCTGTGGACTCTCTTTCCTCAGGGATTTTAAAATCTCTGTTAGACACAGCCCTGGTCAACCTGCTCCTGCTTTGAATCAGATCTGCAACAGGATGACCTCAAGATCTCCCACTGAAACTGAATCTTTCCACGACTTTATGAAAACAGTCATTAATCAGATTATATATTGGCACCCTTGTACATTGAAATTTACAGGGAAGTAATTTGCACAATTCAGTCAAACAGGAATACAACAATAAACATTTTAGAATATCTACATTTTTTAAAGTGTCACATTTGTGCATGTATGTTTTTGCATATATACATACATGTATGTATATTTCTTTCTAGCAATACGTGTATTCATACACATTCTATTATGTTAAAACACCCCTTTTTTATATATATTTTGGTGCTTAATACACTGACATTTAAAAAAAATTCTTGATATTTGTATTTTATTTCCAGTTCACTCTAATTATATTTCTTCACAATGAAGATTGAAACTAGAGCTAGTCCACAAATGAATAGCTTTGATTAAGAAAAATAAATAGCCTATCCAAAAAAGAATAATATTTTATTTCCTTTGGAAAACACTTAGTTGATTGAATTTCTTTTTTTTTTTTTTTAATGCTGTTGACTTCTTTGGTTTTCCAAATAAAATTATCTGGAAATTTCTGGTTCCCATAATGCCTGTATAAATTGAATGTAAAACTATGATGTATACAGAGTTACAGCTGCTGGTGTATTTATTCAAAATTGAATACGACTCATTTACACACCTAATTATATAGAAAATAATGTTGTTTTTGTGATGAATTTCATCCTATCACCATCTGTTACAGATTTCAGAACAGGTTTTTAATCCAGAAGGTGCCTTTGCTTGGAATGATGACAAGTGAATCTATATCTTTATTACTGGACATATTAATTGCATTACAGCCTTATTACATTCGAATATCATATAATGTCAAATTCTTTTTTCTTGCTTGCATAAAATCTGTACTGAATTTAAGTTCATTCCAACCAAAATACCTCTGGAAATCACACCCAGCATATATCATAAAACATATGGTATTGAAAGCACAATCTGTTCCTAGAAATTGTCATTAGAAATATTTTCTAAAAGTTGATTTTGAACTACAGGAATAGACATTATTACATGAAGTGAGGCACTTGATGAGTGTCTCAATTCTGAGCAGCTTCAATTCCCCAAAAGATTTTTTTTTAGAAAAAGTATTTTCCATTCTTTACTGGAGTCTGTGTTTCCATCTTCCCTGGAGATGATTGTTATGTTTAGGGATAAAATGGTACTTATGTCTATGAAGCTATCCAGTTTGAAGTAATATTCAACATAATCCATCTGCTGTCTGTAGCATAGCACTTCCATTCTTTTCTTTATGCTTTCTTTTATTAACAACTAAACAATAATACAAATCCATTAAAAAAGAATTGTCTGCTTGAGATACATTTTCCATAGTTTGTTCCAGAGAAAGCTCTGATTTCAGACTGGAACTTTCCCAGCTTCAAGCTGATGAAGATACTGTGCTCCTCAGAATGTGAACCTGCACTGTCCTGTTTTGTTCTAGAGGTAATTTCCAGCTCAAGGTCTTTGCAGGGAGGGCAGGGAAGGAAACTCTAAGGAATCTAGATTATTTTAGATGCTAGAGATAATCATATTCTGCTTGACTTGTGAAACCATTTGCTTTAAAAAGTGCTAAGACATGCTTAATTTAAAAGTGGAAGAAATAATCCTACTTGGGCCTGATGAGGCCTGAAGTCTATCAGCTGCATTGCTGGTAGAGAGCCCTTTGATGGAAAGCATTAACTCACCTGCTTCATTTCAAGCAAACTAAGCTTGTAAAAGAGCCGTCAAGAGAATCCAATCACATAACTTTTTACTGGACTTGTGTCAGCTGTGCCACATTTGTCAGGCACCTGCAGCATTAGTCCAGGCGGCACAGCCAGAATCAAGTGGATGCTGCAGAGATTATATTTTGTCATGTTCTGCTCTAAACATTTGTTTAGCATTTCAACCACATTGATCCTACATTCTAGAGAGGCTGCTGTCCTTCTCATTCAAGATAAATTTAAGGAAAAAACATTGGTTGATGTACACATGTCACTGCAAATAAGGAGGACTCTCTTCCTCTCTCACACATCTAGGTACGCATTAAAATGCAAGATGAATTATTGAATTTAGCACCTAAAACATTAACCTTTGATAAAACTTCAAAAGAATTTGAACTGTGTGACCCAAGGACTTCAGGATAATAATAAATAAATCTATGTCACAAACCTAAGGTCCACTTTCTTATTCAGATCTCTAAAGAAGACATAGGTCTTTTCACACGGCTGTTATGTACTTTTAATTTTTTTTCCATGACCTTTAACCCTGCCCTTCATCGAATAGAATAAACTCTTAGACATGCTCACATCCATGCCCCCTCAGCTACTGTAAAAAATTAACTCTGCAACAGGTTCACAAGATCATTCTCTGTGTCCCTGCTAGAATGTACAACGTGAGAAAAGCAAGAATAATGCTAAGGATTTAAACTTATAGAGTATCAAGGAGGGATAAACAGATGAATGCTCTCAATAAACAGACCAGAGCCTGTGCTTAAGACGAAGGCAGAAGCTCAGGGAAATTCCTTTTTTACTAGGGAAAAATGTTTTTTCTACCTGTAACTTTGGAGCTTCCTGAATCATGAACAAGGACGAGACCTATCAGGCACCTCAGAGATTCTCCAGATTATTTGAGACACTGCATTTGTTCCATTGACCATAACCTGCTTGGGTTGTGGGGTTTGGGAGAAAGGCTTTCATCTAATTTCCTATAATTTTCACTGTTAATCCTTTAATTGAGTCATGCACTGACCTTCTGTCAAGACATCTAGATAAATAAAAAATTAATTTAGACATTGATAAACTGAATGAAATCTAAAGTATTGTATTGTCACTGCACCAAAGAGCATCCCCTGAGAAATTGCTAACATAATAAAACAGTCAGAAATAAAAACATTCCATCACAATTCATGTCGAATTACTCCGGGTTTTTAAAGGATAATTATATGCATGAAAAAAAAAAGAAATGTAGGAAAAAAATTTCAAAGAGATAGTATTCCCATGATCTGGGAAAAAAATTAAAGAAATGTGGAAGACAATCACAAAATTTTGCACAAATTTTGGCAAAAATTGTCTAATAAAGGAGATACAGAAAATTAAAAGTCAATCTATGCCTGATTTAGCATATATACTTATTGTTAAATCCCTTGCATTTAGAAAAACCTGTTCTTTGTAAATCCCAGTCCTCTCCAGCTCCATAACAGATTTTCTGTTAGGAGCTGGAGAGGACTTTTACTTAGGGAGACAAGTACCAATTTTCCCATCAGTTTCATCTACCCCTTAGGCTTCAATCTCTTTGAGATACTTTGCAGTTTTGAGATCACAGACAGAATATCATGAGGTAATTTGTCAAAATAAAAAAAAAGGCGTAAGTCGTAATATTTGCAATAAGGAATTATTATAAAAGTAAATTTCTCCAAAGATATTGAAAAGAGTTTGCACAGCAAGTTTGCACTACACAGCAAGAATGAAACAAATAGTGTTCCTGAAGCCAAATTTTTGTGTGGTACAAATTTTCATTATTTAATTATAATCTTTGTTGTTGCTATTCTTGTTGTTGTTGTTGTTGTTGTTGTTGTTGTTGTCTTGTTAGTCTTTATTCACTTAAGGAGTATACACAAAGCAGATTAGTGGACAAAAATAATTTCCCTAAACTCTAACCCTGTCTTCAGTAAAGTTAGCAATCCCTTTGAAACTGAGATCACTGCTATCAAAAATCACAAAATTCTTGGCAGTCTTCACTTATCTCAAAAAGATAAAGGAAAGAGAGGGGAGGAGAAAAGAAATGACAAGTTTTTGGCTTAGGATCTTGTTTTATTTACTTCTCTTCTCTTCTCTTATCTTCTCTTCTATTTTCTTCTCTTCTCTTCTCTTCTCTTCTCTTCTCTTCTCTTCTCTTCTCTTCTCTTCTCTTCTCTTCTCACACTCTGGGAAGTTATATCTATGTCCTTTGGCACAGAATCACAGAGTTGCAGAGAAAACCAACAAGGCTAGGGAAGGTTCTGGAATGTACCTCCTGTGAGGAGTGACTGAGGGAGCTGGGGTTGTTCAGTCTGGAGAAAGGAGGTTCAGGGGAGAACCTCCCCTGTTCTTCTGTACAACTACCAGACAGGAGGTTGTAGTGAGGTGGTGATCAGCTTCTTTCTTAGGGAGCTACTGATAGGATAAAGTGAAATGGCATCAAGTGAACCAGGGGAGGTTTAGGTTGGTTATTAGGAAGAATTTCTTCACTGCAAGAGTGGTAAAGCATTAGATGAGGCTCCCAGGGAAAGTAGCAGAGTCACCATCCCAGTGTTCAAGAGTTTAAAAAAAAAACAGTGGCTGTGGAACTTTGTAACATGTCAGTGGGTGTGGTGGTATGAAGTCAAAATTTGGACTTGATTTTCTAGAGGTTTTTTCCAGCCTTGATGATTCCATAATACTATCAAAAGTGCTTAGCCCAAGTGACACCCAGGGACCTGCAAGACAAGCCTGTATTTTAGAAATGTAAAGTAAACAAGGACAAAGCTGGAATCTAGGTAGGAATTTTGGGAACATTTGTTTCACTGAAATTCCAAGAAAGTCTCAATGGAGCCACTAAAAATTAAAGGTACAATCACATGGAGAGTTTTATCAAAAGTTCAATTGGCACATAATTTTTAGAGCCAGGTTTGGAAAGGTATTTATCTGGATAGAGACAGAGATTTTGCATGAGTCACTACGACTCATACAAGAGTTGTATGCTTGACATTTTATAAACGCCCACTAAATGCTTTCATGGTTTTTATGACTAGATATTAATGGACTGATTTTTAAAAAAATTACAACCCCCTCCCCCCACCTTGCCTTTTTATCTCAGATTAGCCCAATTAAGAAAACTCAGTGTCAGACGATCTCATCTTTACAGCTGCACAAAATATAAACTCTAGATTTTCCTGTCCTATATGTATATGCATGAGTGGTTATATATATATGCAAAAATTCTCCACTTAGAATATAACATTGAATGTCTTCCAGTGACATATTTCTTTTAAAGTCAAAGAGGATCTTCTTCAATCTGAAAAATACTTTTTTATAATCAACACTGTGTGCCACAAACACATAATGACTTTTTCTCCCTCAGCTGCCATTAATACTAACATTAGCATTCTTCAACAGAAAAGTTTAATTGAACAGATTATTAAATTTATTGTAGGAGTGTCTGTATGCTCATCTGAGGATACATTAATTTATTTTCATAAATATTGTGCAATGCATCTACAGGATAATTGGATGGTGACACTTCCCTTTTCTTTCAGAAAATGGGTAAAAATTAATTATAAAGGACTTAAAAGCTTGAGTTCTGAAATCCCATATTTATGTGTATATTTAAAAATATTAATATTTCAATTGCAAATACTTCTGTCATCTCCTGTATTAAAAAAAATGTTCACCAAAACATTATGTCCCATAGCTCTATCTCCCAACAATTTTAACTCTAATATTTCATATTAATGTGATGTACATCTTAATAAATTTTTCCCTAGCTGTTCAAAACTTCAACTAGGAAATCTTTCAACAGGAAATTTATTAAATTATGTCTTTCACAACCATTTCTCTGAAGAGGAAAAAAGGAATCTGCTGTAGGCTTCTCTTTTTTTCACAAGATGGAGCTCAATCCCTGTACTACAGTTCTGCAACCCCTTGCGCGGTGGCTTTTGTGCTTTTGCCATTCTCTTATAGGAATAAGTGACAACCAGAATAAGTAGTGTGATGCAATAGATGACAGAAATGTCTGCAGAAAACAGTGTTGTGATCCTACAGTGATGTATCCTCATCCAAGTATGCAGTTTGTAAACTTAAGATTTAAAGATAAAATGCTATTTCATTGGAGTAACTATATATTATTAACTTGATGACAATTAGATCCAGAGTCCAGCACTTATTCAATAGAACAACACAATGATAAAACACACTCCATACAGGGCGTTTTATGATATGTAAACATAATAATTGCATCTTTGATACAAAAAAAACCTCTTTACATAAAACTGAATTTCAGAATATGAATTACATCCCCTAACATGCATCAACTAGAGTTTTTCTCTGAATATTGTGTTTCATTAAGATGTACTCAAGGATTACCAGATTAGTATGCACACACAAATAGAAGTGTTCTTTCACGGCAATACCTGAGAACCACAGAAACACAATTTGTCTGGAAAGGACCTCTAGAGTCTATCTAGTCCACCTGCTACAACAAATCAGATCAGGGACAATTTCATATAGTTCTGGTTATTTTTAATGTGTTCAGCTTTCTGAAAAGTGGTGACAGTCTCTTATCCTGACTGTTCAGTTAAAAATATGAGCTTTGTGCTTCCAGTATTTGAATGCAACTTTTTAGTGGAGACATCCATCTTTCAGTTACAGGGTAAAGTGTTGGCACACTGAATTGCTGAGGACATGTAAAATGTGTGGAAGTAGATCAAACTGAGATGGAAAGCTTTTATATTTCACTAAAGGACACATCTAAAAGCCAAAGCAATGATGTATGCTGTTTCAGTACCTCTTCAGTTCAAAGAATCACATAGACAAGAAGGTTTTTAACCTTGACAATTATGTCAGTTAGAACAGCTTTAGAATCCAGAAACCTCATTCAACTGGCAGGCAAATAAGGCAAGCTCACTCAACACTACAACTCATTTTGCAAGTTTGGTATGCCTTCAGAGAGCTTTCATGCCTTCTCAGTTGTTGGATTACCAATTACTTTTGCTTCTGTGAGTGGGTGAGATCCGGAAAAATCCAATTTCAGAAGCACAGAAGAATGTAAACTGTCAAAGTTTTGTTTTCTGTAAAAGCTTTTGATGGCTCACAGATGCTGCAGTAATGTCTACCTATTCCCACTGTTTTTGTACATCTTTCACCATATCCACATCCATGTTCAGAATAATATACCATTGTCTTGGGGTGACATGATGTTTGTATCCCAATTGTCTGATAGGTCTGGGAGCTGGGGGGAGGGGAGAGGCGCGCAGTTTGTAGAAACTGTCCTCCGCCGGCTGGCCTTGAGAGTCGAATTCAGCAACACACAGAGAGTTTTTTTCCGTAGTTAGTTAGTTAGTGTGTAGCTAGCAGGAGGGGGGAGAAGCTTCGCTTTATTTTTTTCCTTCTCCTCCTGTTTTTTTTCTTTTTTTCTTTCCTGGTTTTGTTTTTTTTTCCTTTTTTCGCCTTCCCTTGGAACTGTTAAAAATCTCTCTGGACTGAGGACCCGGGGGAGCACCGTGGGGGCTTGCATTTGGAACCCACCAAGGTCTGCGCAGCAACGCTCCCCAGCACCAGAGGAACTGAGACAGAGCAACCACCTACAGGAGGGACTTCTTTCCTGAATCTGTC
>JBBMKD010000102.1:96462417-96518799 GCA_037834095.1 Argya squamiceps | reverse complement strand
TTCCCTTCCCTTCCCTTCCCTTCCCTTCCCTTCCCTTCCCTTCCCTTCCCTTCCCTTCCCTTCCCTTCCCTTTTTTTATTTTTGTCAGCCAGAATTCCAAAATTTCATCTCACTCCTATTCAATAACAAAACAATCAAGATTGTTGTTCCTCTAAATAAAGTATGATGGTGCTAAGAATCTAGAAATAGCATCGTTTGGCAATTAAAAAAAGAAAAATCCTGCATTTCAAAAGTTCTACTTCAAAGTTTTTAAGCACTTTTAATTAATTTGCTTAAAAATCAAATAAAAGAAGTATAAATCTAGATACTGTCAAGTCAAAGTTGGACTGTTCAGAAACTCTGGCATCAGACTGTCTCATAGCTGGACTTTTGCCAAGGAGACAGAAAATATTCTTGTCACCACAAGGAAAATATTAAAACATTTTTCACCCTGGCTCATCTTTCTGCTCTCATAGAGACAAACAGCTGAAAACACAAGGCCTCCTCTACTGTGTGTTTGCAACACCAAGGTCACTTTTTTTCCTACTGTGAATCCCTATGAATGAGATGAAGAAAGATAAACAGAAACATCCATGAATGAGTAAAGAAAAAATTAATAAGGAATTTGACTGTTTATGCAAACTTATAATGAATATTGGTGTTCCTATATGAAGGAAACAGAAAATTCCTTCTTGGTTTTATGATCATCTTATCGGACCTAGGTTTCTTGTTTCTCAGGAACTCAACATATATGAATTGGGGGTTTTTTGTTTGTTTTCCTGGTTTATTTTTAAATGCAAGTTTTCTGTGGGGCAGAGACAGCTTGTTGTTTGGAGGATGGAAGGTAAATTGGACTCTTATAAATAATGAAAAAAGAATAGATTTTGAGAAATATTTTTATATTTAAATTCTATGGATTTACCTATTTGAAGGGAAATCAAATACACAAACACCTTTGGAAATCTGTCCCAGAAATATTGTACTGCATAATCAGGTATATCTAAGAGGAATAAGATTTAAGAGATTTGCTTGGTTAAATTCTGAGTATTGCACCAGCCAATGTTTTAATATACCTGGGATTTAAAATACGAAGGAGAAACATAAGGAAAAAAAGGCAATGTGTTAAAGGAAAAATAATATCACGCAAACTCAGTAGTCAATTTGATTTAAGGCATGACCTGTCTCCTAAGCTTCCTTTCCACCCATTGGCTCCTTAGGCAGCTCACAGGCACCAGGCAGCAAGGAGGGATAACTCCAGTATAGCAGACAGCCTGTAAGCCAGCCTGGCAAAAGGCAGGATTTACTCCAGCCAGTGCGACCCCCAGCTTTTATAATTGTTTAAAAGAAATGCAGAGCTTCATCATACTTTGTTCTTAGAAAATGTTAATGTATCTTCAGACTATATTTGAAAAGAATGCATCTCATCCATAACCATATCCATTTATCTTAACTACTCCATTTTTCAGTGTCACTGAGTTTTTTGGTGGCTTATTGTTATGCTAGATGTATATTTTATTCTTAATAAAACTTCCTTATGTTAACTTTTATTTCTCTTTTCTATAATTTCCTTCACAGCTCTTTCTCCTTTCTCTATGTAAGGACCTTTCCTCACCCTTTTACTTCTCTATCTCCCAAACTCTTTTCCCTTTTTCTCCTCTTGTGTTTTCATGCATATTCACTGCCATGCTCTTTTTTTTTTTTCCTCTAGTTCATTTATGATTCCTGTTTCTCAGAAGACACTTAGAATCAAGGACCTGCCAAATACCTGTTTTCATAACTTACATATATATATATATCTATATATCTATATCTTATGCTCTGTTACTCCAAATAATTTGATTTCTCTATTCCCCACTTCCTTTTTCTAATCCTAATTAGAAAATTTACACTATTTGATTAATTCTGTGATTAATTGATGTTCTAAGAGCACAGTTACTTCTGAGGTCCCTTCCCAGTAATTTAGGGAAGAGATGTGACTGGGAAACTACTGCTCAAGGGCACATATATATATAGTTCACGTTAAATTTACTCTAAGTTTTCCTATGAGATAGGAGATACAGATAACTCATGAGGCAAAATATGGAAATCAGATGGAATTTTGAAAATCTGAAAGAAATTGTAAGAAGATGCAGCATCTGTCCTCTTTTAGAGTCAGAGAGACAACATTTGATCTGATAGCTATGTTAGTTCTTGTACCAATTCTTATTTTCTTCTTATAGGAACTTATTAACAGATTACAGTTTCTTACAGTAAAGTTTCTTATTCAGTGAAGGAATATCTACAGAGGGTTTAATTTTTTCATGATTTTAAAATGGGAAGACACCCAGATCCATTTTTTTCCTCCTCAGAGTTATTTATGTCTATACATACATTTTTTCTTTATTTTTAATGGAAATGGTTTGCTACAGTACAAATGCAGACATTTAACTCTTCATCACTTAATTAAGAATTCACACTATTGGTAATTAATGCATTAATCCACTTTCTTGTCAATTTGTATCATGTAATTTAACATTTATGATCCAAGACATTAGTAATACTGCCTCACCCCTAGGAATTTGTCAATTTAACCCCTGCCAGCATGGGCTCATTTCAATAACTATTAAAAAGAAAAAAATTAAGGAGAATTTCTCTTGCGCTTGGTTGTTCACAATAGGATTTGGTGCCATTAAAAAAAATCTAATACGTAATTGTTCAAATACAGAGATATATTTAATTGTATTCCTAATACTGAACTATTTTAGGTTAGACAAGAGAATCCATAAAGATAACAGCATTATTGTCAGGAAACAAAAGATCCTAATACTGTTCACAATAATTTAAGAGTGGTTCAAATTAGATTCCTGAGTGATGAAAACCACTATTTCAAAAAAATAGCCTTATACAGGGGAGGTAAGAGTAGCCATCTGACAGAAATTTATTTCCTACATTCCATTGTTTGTCACAAAATAGTAGATTCTTGGAATCTACTTGGAAGAAATTCAATGCCAAAGGTGTATTAAAAAAACCTTTTACTTAATAATTAGATAAAAAGTTAAAAAATAAAGTATTCATTGTGGCAATGTTTCACTAGAATTTTTAGTTCACGAGCAAAATGTTTCAAAGCAAAAACGGGATAATCACATATGATACCACTGGGATTCCAATATTTTATCTTTAACATTTTATTCTTTAAAAAACCCACTGAACCCTCACTCTTTCACCTGTTAAATCTCTTTGAACAAATGTGCTTTGGGACATAGAAGAAGAAAAAGCATATGAGAACACTTCAATCAGAAAACCTCATTTACAGCCACAATTAGATGAATACTTTTAATTGGGATGATGATTATTAGGAATGTTTGCATTGAGAAAAGCATTTATGAAAAAGGTCTTAATCTTAGACTTTATCTGCTGGCATAGCTGTGACCTTTAGATGGCTTTTAAAGTCTGTGCGTATATTATCAATGCATAGTCTTTGATCATATTAGCAGAAAGGCTTTTAAGGTAGATCAAAGAGATGGCATCATAAGAGGTGACCAAGGATGCACATATGCCTTAAACCCACACCAAATGCATCTAAACTATCTCGGATGTGCTTATCTGGATGGATACAGGAGATTCAAAACTAGAGCAGTACCACTGGTTTGATTTACAGACTTTTGTGTGTTAACTGAGTAATACAGGAGGCTCTCACAAGGCTGAATACAGATATTAGCTCAGTGGCCTAGGCAAAATTTAGAACAAAACTCGAGGAAACCAGCACACCAGTTCAGAAGTAAGCCATTATGCATGGATTATTTCTATAGCTGTATTTTATCCAACTAGGCTGACGCAGGAATCTGCATTTCTGACCTAAGTAATCATTAACAAATCACCAGAACATCAGTAATGAAAATACTGGAATGTGTTACTCACTGGTGTAAGCAAGTGTTTGAAATTACACAGTATTTATAGGGTGCCAAAATCAGGACAGTTCCTCACCTCAGAAGGACAGGAAATATTTGATTTTGGTCTTCCAATGTCTTTTTTATAGTCCTATAAGGCAGCCTATTTAACTTCAGTCTTTTGTATGCTTGTTTCATTCTACTTCACTTACTTAGCATCCACTTTCCTTCTTATAATTACAACTTATCATCTTTCATTCTTCTGAAGAGTACTCAACATTCAGAATGAAAATCCTTTTTTTTTTCTCAAGATCAGTTAAGAAACTAATAAACATGTTAGCATAAAATAGGGAACATTATGTACTTACATTTTATTTTTAGCCTTTTATTTTCCCGTAATTATTTGGCAAGGAATTGGAATTTTATCCAACAACATAACATAAGTTTTTAACCTCAGAGTAATACTTATACAAATATTTATATATTAAGCATCAATCTTATCTTGCAACCTAGAGATGTTTCAACATAAACCACTTAAATGTCTTTTTCTGGGAGAGTAGGATAGGGGGTGGCATGTAAACTTAAGAAAAGCAAACAGCAACAGAAAAATGAAACCTTTTTTGATACCAAAGAAGCAAATAATTTTTCCCTTTTTCTAGAATGTATCTCACAATTATCTGTTCCCCTGTGTAAACAGCTCAGTCTTTTAAATAAAAACAACAATTTCTGCCTTTGACAACATTTCTCTCCTTTGATCAGTGATTTACATGTATTTGAGCTTTTTAATGTCCAGTGTAGCATGCTGACATTATTCCTTCTTGGGAGCACGTTTGATCTTCATGGGAACATGCTGTGGTTGAAAATAATGACCTTGGATTAAATAAAGAAAGCAGAGCCATATCTGAAAGCATGCAGAACAATGATGCTTTTACCTCAGGCAATGTCACATTAGTTGCTCTTTGCTCAGCAGGAGCTGAAGGCTTATCCAACATCTTTGCTTTGAAAATTTCACAGATAACATTAATTTGAAAAACTGCTAGTAATCATGCAGGAAGGCAATAACAGAACTATAGTAAATGGCATACTTAAGTAAGTGAATAAACATAATTTTAAAAATAAATAGTCCTATTTTTCTCTCCTCATTAGGTTATATGTTTGGATCTACATCTGCTTTGGCCAATAATTTATACTGACTTCTAACTCTGACATTTTGTTTATTTGTTTATTTCATGGAGTAAAAGCTTCCAAGTTATATTCTTCTTCTGAGAACCTTTACTAAATCACTGTTCCGTCCTTCAAAAAACATCTTTCCATCGACTCCAATATACATTGAGGTCTTCAGGATTCATTTCCTGCAAACATCAGGGACTTTTATTATACTGACAAAATGTAATGGAAATTAAATGCGAATAGGACTTTGGCATGTATGTGAAAATATTTCCTGTTTTAATGTAACAATCACAGCTCAGAAGGAAAGATAGCACATCAGCAATTCATGAACAGATCACAAACAGAAAAAACATACCTGAGAAAACTGTGATCTGCTAATACGTGTTGCAGGATCAGTCTGAGAGTCTGAATTTGAGTTAAATATGGACTGGGAATGTTTATTTTAATTTCTGCCCAGTTCCTTTTCAGCTGCCTGCATGACTGAGAGATGGGACTTCAAAGAGGAGGTGCAAGAGTAATCCAAGCAGAGAGCCTTAAGTCAAAGCTTAAGCAGAAATAAGTCAGAGTTTGAGTTGAAGTTAAAGTTTATTGAAGTCTAAGTCTAAGTTGAAGTCAGGGTAAAAGGAATTGAAGTCGAAGTTGAAGCTATTGAAGTCATTGAGGTCAGGGTAAAAGGAATTGAAGTCAGATATTATTCTCACAGTACAGTGTTATATACTTGTTTCAGCTCAAAATAAGCTACAGCCCTAAGCAGTCACAAGACTTTTCCCACAAACTACAGACAGCTTATTGTTTGTATTATTTTGGCAGCTTTTACAAAATTACGTAAAGACCTTGACAGTCATGTGCAACTCTCTTCTTAGTTCTTTTCCATATCTGTGTTCTCTCTGTACCACAACCTGTACCCTACCAAGGCTCAGATACCTCCATTCACAAGCTCCACCATGCCCCCCTCTTGATCTCTTATCTGCTCTTCCATAATGCCATACATTATATCATGGTCGTTTAGCTGGCTTTTGACAAGATACATGCCATGAAAGGAAGAGTCTTGTTCTACTTTGTTAAAAGCAGTTTATGGACCTAGAGATAAAAGAGCTTTTAAATCAGTTTTGAAAAACAATTTTATTACAGTTTTCGATAAACCACATAATTATAATAAATTATAATTTTTCATTTTCTCAGGAGTGTCATATTTCTGTAACATTTATTGATAATAGTATGATGGAAATGAGCCAGAGAAGGGGCCTGGCACAAAGTATCTTCCAGCTTTGTTCAGTACCCTATATCCTATTGCAAATGTTGAAGACTGACAAATGGATGATCCGACAGTAAGACAAGTATTTTCTTCAGATGTGCTCTTGCAGAGTTGCTGTTTTTATTTCCCTCTCATTACCATTCTGTCCATCTTGTCCAAGACTGTTACAAGGGTTACAGTAGAAACTTCAGAAAGGCTTTTATTCCTTCCATCATATTGTTTCAAAAATGTACTTTTCTATAACTAACAAAAATAGGATGATACTATATTTAAGAAGCACAGTAATTCTTGCTAGATTTGTAGGAATATATGAAGAGTTATTCAAGAAATACCTAAAAATTCAGCAAATTTTTTGCAGTCTACCACTACAAGGAAACTTGGGAGCAAACATATTCTTGCAAGTTTAAAAATTGCAGATTTAACGGGTATTTTTTGGGTGGAGTGTTTATATGCCATGTAGTTTTTTAGTGTGACTTTTATCCCTGTAAGTAAATATTCTTACTGCTCAGGGTATGAATCATCTTTTCCACATAATTATGACCATACTATTCAAAATTTCTCCGTGTTATGTGAAAACCAACTTAATGACTGTGCTGGAACTGAGATCAGATTATCTTATATCCTGACATTGTCTTAGTATTGAACACTGCCTGCATGACTTTTAAAGGGAACAATCAGATTAAGGGAAAAAAAAAGTTGCAGATCAGTCATGGAACTGAACAAAATTTATCAGGAAACTTAAAACATATACACTCGGCCACAAAATTTTAAAAGGATTTTTTTTTATACATGCAAAAATTTAATTCCCAAATTCTGCTAATTCTTGTCTTGAGGTAAGTACTATCAGAGACACTCAGTTCCAGCTTTGTACATTAATGAGCACCTTGAAAAGCAGTATTCATCTAATCTAAATTTAGATACCTAGCTCAGATACCATAGGAAAAGAAGTTCTTAAATAATCACCTTTTTTTTTCCTCTGTGCTCTGTTTCCAATCAGAAAGATTGGAAAATTTACAATATTTTACACTTTAATTAATTTTCTTACAATGAAAACTTCAATTAAGAGATTTCTGCTAGAAGGATTTTGACCTGGAAATTAGAGAAAAAGAGAGAGATTGAGAGTTTCTCTAAATTTTCTAAGGGTCCTTAAAGTTGGAGGCATTGCTTATACCTATTTTCATAAATAGCCTGGATTGACCTTGGCTGGATGCCAGGTGCCCACACAGATGTTTTACCACTCACCCTCCATCAAAAGGGCAAGAAGAAAAAAGTATAATTAAAGCTTGTGGATGGAGATAAGGACAGGGAGACAACTTACCAATTGCCATCAAGGACAGAACAGACTTGAATTAGGGATAGTAATGTATTTTATTTCAAGTATTTCCAACACAAATAGGGTGATGAGAAATAAAACTAAATTAAAAGCACCCTTTCTCTACCACTTCCTTCTTTCCAAGCTCAGCTTCACTCTGACTTTTCTACCTCCTGAGCAGTGCTGGGAAATGGGGGTTGCAGTCAGTTCTTACCAGTGTGTCTATGACTCTTCTTGCTCATCACACTCAGGCTGCAGTTCTTCAAGAACTGTTCCAGAATGGGTCCTTTCCATGGGGTAGAATCCCACAGGAACAGGCTGATGTAGTGTAGGATCCTGCAGGTACTGCAGGTGGATATCTGCTTCACCTTGGACCTCCTCGGGCTGCGGGGGGACAGCCTTCCTCACCACAGCCTGCACCCCACTCTGCAAGGGAATCTCCTCCCCCTCCTTCTCCACAGCCCATAGAGTCTCTGGGCCTGACTCTCTCCCATATTCTCCCTCCTCTCTCCCAGCTGTTTTGTCACAGAGATTTTTCACCCTATCTTAAATATATTATCACAGAGATGCTGCCAGTGTTGCTGACAGACTCAGCTTCAGCCAGCAGGGCGTCCTTCTAGGAGGCAGCTGGAATTGACTCTGCCCCACATGGGGGCAACTTCTGTTGCCTTTTCACAGAAGCCACACCTGCCAGCCCTGGTGTTATCAACATCTAGCCACATAAACCCCATACAATATTTAAATCCAAGAGTACTTTTTTCCTTGCGTTTTATTTTTTTCTAATAGATTTATAATAAAAAGTAATTATGTTTGCTATTTTCTCTTTTTATTGACTTTTGATTAGTCAGAAAATGTTAAAAATATCTTTGCATTATAATATTTGTCACTTGGATCTGAATGGTAAAAATAAAATAATTTGGGGGCAAGATATGTTTTAGGTTTAATTTTGGAAAAAAGGACTGCAGATATTGATAGTATTGAAACAGAATGCATGGGAAGTAAATGTTGAGTTGAATGTCAAATCATACTCAGGAAAACTGAAATAGATACACTGTAAATTTGTTAATTCCTAATTTCGATTACAAATTATCAGTGCTCAGGAGAAAGGGAAAAATGAGAGACAACTGCAGAAAATTGGGGCTGCAGGCTAGAAGTCAAACCATGAAAGAATAGTGGAGTAAGAATGGTAAACTGAACCGGTGGTAAATAAACAGGGAATAGCAAAAGAAAGATCTGCTTTTGCAAAAACAAAAGCCTTTTTTTCTGCATACTTTTCGTAGAGCTTTTAATTTTGTATACTAAGATGAGGGGAGACTCTAGAAATAGGAAAAAGAAAATATACTTCTCTGTGAAACATTGGCCACTTGTGCAATCATGAATCATTTAGCTATAATGTACAACAGTATGGGGATGGCTATAGAATACTTTGAGAAACAAGAAAAGTAAATTTTAAAATGGTGTATTGTTCCTCATTTGTTTGAAGGTACCTATTAGCTTTTCAATTACCTGTATCTGAATTCCAAGTGGAAATTCTTTATTACTACTGCTCAAAAGAGAAGGTTTTTCTGTAGCAAAGCTTTGTACTAATCACCATTAATCCAGCAATATTTAATGCCTTGAAAAGATTACAATACATTGGAAGATCAGAATTGAAAGAGGATTTCTCATTTAATGATTTGACCCTTGGAATGCGGAGAACTTCTATTCTTATATTCTGATTTAGTGATTGCTTTAAAATTCAAACAATACTCACCCATGGCTTGCAATAAAAACCAGATTGGGTCCAACCTTGTCCTCCTCATCTCCCATCACTCTTTCACATTCCAATAAAAAATCTTGGTTTAGGCTATTCCTTTCTTGCTGATGTAAAGAAAGGCATGTAAAAATTATCTGGGGTCTGATACATGGCAAATAACTGCAAGGAATATAAAATCAGTGCCTCTTATTGTAAAACAAAGCCTAAGAAATAAAAAAAATATTATTTCTTAAAAATAAGCCAAATATTATATCTAGTATAAAAAAATTACACCACAAAGAAGCAGACTTAATCCATTATGTATTTAGTATCAAAAGACATATGAGAAATTACCCAATTTCATGGCAGCTGGAAGTTGTTAGTTTTGTTACTAATTATACCAGACCACCATAATAGCAGGCAGTATGACACATAGATAGAACTTATGCTAACACCTTATTTTAAATCTAGTGTTTTGATGCCAATTTTCTAGAATAAAGGATGCATTTTAGCCTTATTTATTTTTTATTTGTGTCTTTTGCAAGAGTGGTTCAAAAGTTGAATTTATGCTCCTTAAGTACGTCTGAAATTCCATACAAGAAATGCCTAAACCCTTACACAAACAGTAAAAATGGTCACTTTAACACTCTTGCACAAAAGTGAATAGCATATGCATCTGAAAAAGAAACTAATGGGAAGACTGATGGAAGAGTGTCTCTCAGACTGGCCTTGATCAGAGGCCAGTAGTGAAATTTACTGTCACAGAAGGTAGAGAACACTTTCGTGGACCTACAAGTCAGGCAGGTTGCATTCCCATGAATTGTCATTCATGTCAGCACATTTTCTCTTCCATAAAACATGAAGAAGCAGATAGATTCAACTCTGATGCAAATAACAGAAAAAAAATATCCAACCTGGGATTTATGTTCATTAGTATCTGCTTTTGTTGCATATCTGTTTCTGTCTCCCAGAATACCTGATACTTTCAGATATTCTTAGAGACAAATAATTTTGATGTGAAGAATCTACTGTTAATATGATCCTGCCTATTATATGAGCTATGAGGATGAGAGAATTTTCTCAAAAATACACTGTACTGTAAATACTGGTGTAGATTGCAGATATCGATGGGTAACACAAAGAGTGATTTATTATGTTTAAAACCATTTCAGTAATTTTACCCAAGAAATAAGCTTGGAAATGTTAAGAGTTTCTTTAGGCAGATGATTTTATAGCACAGTACACATTGTATGCCACAATGCTCAGCATCAGCAATTTTACTCTTTTCTTGGCCTGAGTCAGAACACTTCCAAAGCCATATAAATTAAACCAGACAATCCTTAGAAGCATTTAGCTTTAAATCACTCCCTGATTTACAGAGAAACTACTCTTTCCAGTTTGAAAATTTCCAGTTCTTTAACTGCAGCTTTGAGAAACACTTTTGAGACCATGCCATGTACCAGGCTAAATGGTCCAGAAGTTTTGTACTTCAGAAGTACAGGAACCACTTTGAACAGTTTCAGAGATTTTTTATGGTAGTTCTATAAAAGTTATTTCTTAGCCTCTGAATTACCCAGAACACCAAATTAGAAAACATGTTTCCATTGTACCTTTATGTAATCTGAAAAATTTAATTTTCTTCCTTTATTCTGAGTTGACCTTACCTGGCATACCTTACAATAAAATTGAAACACTTCATCTTCATTCGGCGTATAAGCATCACCCTCTGTTCAGAAAGGAAAAAAGATCAAAAGCCCTAATATTAGCTATGTTAGCTATATGAGAAATAAAATCAAATTTAGCTACAAAGAAATAATAGCTGCTGTCTCAAAGAAATGACTGTTTCATTCTTGCATTCACTTGTTTGTCTCTCAGCCTGTTTCTTACCTACAACTTAGAGGAAAAAGGTTTTTTAAAAATGGACTAAAACTTAGACCCTCCTGAAGATTAAGGGTCTTCATTTTTCTTCCAACTTCCAAACTATGATCTCCCCCTTTTTTTGGTTTTAGAGAAGAAATCACTGAAAGGTTAAGACAGGACCATAAACTCATTTTGAGTTAAAGCCTAATAAATTTGTGGATCACACAAGCTTATCTGGGTCTTGGCAACTAGGTTCAAGTTTAACGAAGCTGAGGTAAGGAAACTGAACTTGTAAAAATGGAGCACTCTTGTAGAACAAAGAGATGACAGATATTGATACACCACATTTTCTCCTTTCTTTCTTTCTTTCTTTCTTACTTTCTTTTCTTGCTTCCATTTCTTTCTTTTTCCTTTTTTTTTAAATGAAGCCTCCATGCTTTAATGTGTTTATAAATTACCTAAGATCAGAGTTTGCAGGTCAAGAAATCGAGATTTTTTTTAAATCTAAATATGAATGAGAAGAGCCAGAAGATTTGCGCATTAATGCAAAACAATATCTGTAGTAAACTCCTACTACTCCTACTAAACACATAATGTTTAAATTTTTAAAAGATAAAATAAAAATGTTTTAAACAAATAGATGTATTTTTTTGTTTATAAAGATGCCATAGGAGCTAAGAACTCAAAAAGGTCCTTTTTTTCTGATTTCTGGAGTGGTGTGATGAAGTAATAAGTTTTATTCTTAGGCTTTATCTAAGTGTTTGTTTCTCATATACTGCCAAACAGTATATAGGGCTAGTGCTAGAGTGATCCTTACTCTGGCTCAGCACAGCCATCAAAATACTTTTATATTTACTCATAATCCTCATTATACCCCATATAACTAGACCATGAAAGCAAAGAATAAGAAAATCTATAATGTCTTCACCAAGAGGTGTGTCTCATAGAAGAATGATGTATGGCTAAACAAAAAGCTACCTCAAGAAACGTACATGGGACTGGTAAAAGGCACATTTTTCTAAGTAGGAGTACAGACATTTGAATAAAGTTTAATCTCTAGAATGGTGAAACCAGACCAGGGTAACTCAGCTTCACTGTCAGTGATGATCCACAATGACCTCATAGGTTAAGAAAACTATTAGGAAGATTTATTAACCAATACTCCCCAAGGAAATTTGGTATCTTCAAAGACAGACTGTTTGTGCTTTGAGGATACTGTAAGCAGCATGATTTGGTGCAATTCACCCATAACCTATAGAGCATGCAACTTGGGACCAGCAGCTGCCCTCCATGCTGGAGACAGACTGCTCCAACGGATCTACTACAGGACATTGCTGAGTACCTCAGCCAAGATGGTGATTCCCCTTGGAAATCAAATTTTAGAAATAGCAAAATGCCACTATAGCTTCCCCTGAAGCTGGTGCAGACACCACAAAAGAGCAGATATCTACACTTGAGCTTGTAGAGAAATCCATGCTGGACCAGGTTTACCCTGAAGGACCGCAGTCCATGGACAGGATCCATTATGGAGCAGAGGAGAAGTGAGAAGAGAAAGAAGCTGGTACAGAGTAACCACAACCAACTTCTCCATCTTCCCACACCAGTCAAGGGATAACAGGTAGAGAATCTGGGAACAGATGTGTTAAGTTGAGCCTGGAATGGAAAAAGAACAGCAAAGGATGATTTGATTTTTGTATTTCTTTCTCACCATTCAAATCAATTTTAACTAGTAAAAAACAAGTTAAGTTTCCCCAAGTTGAGCCTGTTTTGCATGTGAAAATAACTGGCAAGTGACCTCCCTGTTCTTATCCTCAGCCTCTGCTATTTCATCTCATTTTCTCACCCTGACCTGTTGAGAAGGGGGAGTGAGAGAGTGCCTGGAGGGGGGACTTGACCTTGAGTCAAGTTAACCCACCACAGGTAGGAAGTGACAGCTCTTAAGTCATCATCAGAGCAGAGGAGGGCAGACAATGCTAGGCTTGTGTCTATTCAGTGAGCTGCCCACCTCTAAATAAGACTGGTGCAAATATAAAACCTTTCATTCATGAACAAACTGCTTGGCCATGTGATTTCTGTGAAAAGATTTTCCAGGTAGTCTCACCCATGTTCTTGGACTCTTAACTGCAGAGTGATGAGGACAGTCTTTCACTGCAGCAGAATTCAGCTGCTGAAAGGTCCTGTTTACCATGTACACACTTCTAATCTTTTCCCTTGCAAGCCCACAGGATGAGTTGGCTGACACATTCACTTGATAGAAAATTAATCCTCTCTTCCCTCCCACATGCTGAGAAGTGTACTTTCTGTCATCAGTGACCTGAACCAACTCATCCTTCTGGGAAACTGCATAAAGATAGATGATACAGGGGAAGAGGTGGAAAAAAGACTGGGCAACATGTCAAAGTTATATCAGATGAGGTATGAAGGGAAAATGTACCTTGGTAAATGTCTGTAGAAACACTTGGTGAACTTGCAGTTGAATATTTTTTGAATTTTTTTTCTTTCCTTCAAAATTAGCATCTACTTGATATTTCTATGTTTTTTCACATGTATTTGGAATAGAAACCCATCTGTAGGTGACATAAAAAAACAAACATCATTTGCTGCCTAAGGGTAGTAGTGAAACCACATTTGTCTATTCCTACATTTACACTTAGAATCATTTTGCTTATTTACATGTCTTTCAAACCTAGTATTGCAGGAAGTATACAGGCAGACATTTGTATCTCCAAGTGGAGAGAAGAGTTACATCTGTCTGTAGCAGGTAGCAACTGGAATAAAACGCCCTGTGGGATCCACTCTCATTGTTAAAAATATGTAATGGCCTCAGATTCCTTAGTAGATGGCAGACACTATATAGTGTGATCAGTGACAGTTCTAACTTCAAATGGAGTTAACTCCAGGGAATATTTTCATCCAAAGCAGTATATTAATAGTGAATTTCATAATTTAAGAAAATTAAACATTGATCTAGTTCATTTATGACCAGATTTTCTTCAAAATAACTTTTTGAATCAAATATAATTTAATTTTATATCAATAAGATTGATACATAAAATATATATTGAATCTTAGCAAAATTTCATTGATCCTTCCAGCAATGAGAGCACCAAGAGATAATAAAAAAATTGTCAGTTCCAAAAGCTGCTGATATAACTAATCTGTTAGACATACATATGAACATTGATTTAAAGTAAAACTTAAAATTCAAAAAGAAGGCTGATGATATGACACTTTTTTTTTGCCAACATTTTCTGGCAACATTACCCTGAAATTTAAAATGAGGGTCCCTGGTTTGTTAGCTGGAGTTTTATTTACGCCACTGGAAGGGCAGTGCCTGTGAGAATACCAAAGCTTTTTGGAGAAATAAAGGGATCTAACTGAAATGGCCATGGCTATTAAGTCTTTTAAAATGGTGGAGTTTTTTAAGGATCAGGAAATTACTGTTTTTCTCAAGTGAGTAAAGAATTCATAAATCAGGGAGGCTAGAGGAACCAGTAAAAATTTCTGATGTCATGCTGTCAAGACCAGATCATCCAATAGTGTTACATACCTTTTCTTATTTTGTAGGACACACCAGTGAACAGACAAGAGGGTAGGAAATGTAGTCTTGGAGATTCTGTGAAGGGCAAGGAGGTAGAACTCACACATGCACATATGTTGCACCACCTGCTCTTTGTGTAAAAAAGAACTTGCACAAGAACTGATATTTATGGGAAATTATTATTTTGGTTTCTTTATAAATTATTAACATAAGAGGAACATGCTATGCCAAATAAAATACTTGCACTTCTCCTCTTCATATCTCTCATTTTTCCATGTATCACTGGAAACCTGAATATGAATTTGGTTTGCTAAAAGTTAAGTTTATTTTTTGTAAAGTCTGGAATACACCAAGAGGCTCTGCAGCCACGAGCCTTGTCCCTTCTCTGTGCTGTGCCATGGGTATTGCTGTGTAATTAGTTCCCTTTTCTGGCTGATTCTGACCTTGCTGATATGATTTATAGGCTTTGACTTGGACCTCTTTTGTCACTGTGGATTCACATGGGCACCACAGGGCTGTTCCCCAAGATTGTCTCCTCTCATGAGTCCTGCCAGGCTGCACCCTTGCTGGTGAGGACACCAGTTCCCCCTTCCTTGCTCTCACCATTGGCTTTAGCTTACATTTTGGTTTATTAAATTGCCCAGCCTTCCTGTGCACTGGCTTATGCTCCTTGTCACTTTGTTTAGGTTTATTTATTTACAATTATTATTCAGTAGAGAGCTGCTCAGCTGAAGCCAAAAGGTCAATTTATGGAGATTGAGTTCTTGTTATTCCCAATTCAGCAACTTAGCAAAAAACTTATTAGACGCTTAGTGAATAAAGTATTGCCCAGTGGGTGTTGATCTGCATTAAGTCCGTTATTAAAATCAGCTTTAGGGAAGAATGGAAAAACTTGCTATTTTTTCCACAGAAACTCAAAACTCAGAAACATTTGCATTGTTAAGACTTCTGGCAAAATCTCCAAAGTCTGGTAGAGATGTAAAAATAGACAAAGTGGGTGAAAAAAAAGCCACCAGTTAGACATACATATGATATATGTATATCCTATATACATAGGATAATTTTGGAATGAATATAAATTTTGTTTACTCTCAAAGAACAAGTGCTCCATTGAAGATAAAGTAATTGAAGTTTACTGTACAATAGGCATGAGCTGCACCAAGTCTAATATTTTACCTTAAATATTTTCAAAGAAGAAATAATCATGACAAATCAAAAAATTGGTTACTAAAATGCAGTTGCCCTCCTATCACTGTGATAGTGGTGTGCAAGGGCTTCTCCAAGCATCAGTATAGAAAACTGCAATGACAAACGTCACCTTTTAATAACTTTTTCCAGAGTTTCTTATAAATAAACATATTTACCAGGATTGTGATTTTAGGATTGAGTTTCTGGATAAAACAGAGGATTTTCAGCTCTTGCTTTGTTTTATGTCAGCAGTTTGAAAAAGAAGCAGCTCAAAACCATTCTGACATACTGCCATGACCACTGAATAAGTATTCTGCCCGCGTGTGCTGTAAAGCTATCTAAAATATAAAAAAAACCCCTTTCTGTTTTAAGCAAGGAATTCTTTAAGAGTTAGATTCTTGTTTGTTGAGTTCTTTAAGAGTTAGATTCTTGTTTGTTGAACAGGTCTTAAATACTTTTGGAGCAACAGGATGCCCACGTGACTTGTTTTCATGAGGACGGACAAGACAAGCTAAATAAATGAGGCTTGTAGGGGCATTAATAACATGATGCTACTGCTCAGGGAATTCAGGCAAGCTAACACATGTTTCAAACTCAAAGTATATTCCATGCAGCCACTGCAAGACCTAAATTACAGCAGTATTCCTGACCACAAGTATTTTGCTCAGCTCCTTGGCTAATATGCCACTATGGCTCTGGCTGACATTTCACACTTAGTGAGTGCTGCTCATCACAAAGAAATGCATATTCAGTGTTAGGCACTGGGTGGTGCCGAAGAGCTAGTTAGTAGGAAAATGTGCTTGAGCTGACTAAACTGACTAATATTCACCTTTCCTTGCAGCCGATGCAGCAGGATTCGTTTTTCAAAATAATTCATCTGGTTCCACAGACCTATTCAGGTACCTTGAGTTAGTTTTCCTATTTGTAAAAGCATACGGAGATGAAGTCCTGAGTTTTATTTTTCTCTTATGTTTGGAGTTACAAATATATGCCTGTAAGTAAAGCAGCCTTTTCATATTACTTTATCACTAAAAAGCTTCTACAACCTGACCTTGTCAAATTTGAAATAAATGTTTTTCCAAAGTATTGTATTTAATCTTACGGTGTGTTTGACACAAACTGTAGAAAGATTATGTTATTGGGGTTTTTTTTCTTAATTGATTTTACATAACACAAGTGCAAGTAAACATTAGAGGAAAAGAAATCATATGTTAGTTCACCATCAAATCAAAGGATTTTAACCAAGGTAAATACTGATCTCAGATATAGAGACCAAGTAAGAATAAAAAAAATATAATTTATTTAACATGTGTCATTTAAAATTACTCTGCTTAGAGTAATTCCACTAAATAAACTGCAATATTCTGCTTTAAAAGAAGACAGCATTTAATAACAGCATTTGTAGATATTTACTCAGCATCTCCAATTTTAAATACTCTGAAAAGTTTAGATAAGTCTGAAAATTGTATGCAGCTACACTTACAACTAACAGGTATTTATGCATATATAACAGAAATAAAATCATACATATTTATCTCTATTAGATTTCCAGGTCAAAAGCATTTTGTATGTTTTTCTGAGGCTTAAATTATCTTCAAGATCTTCTCTTAATTCTAATTTTATTTCTAAGGATAGGTGGTCTTTAGTGTATTGATATCAAAAGTTTTGGAGTTTAATTTCCAGTAGCTGTTCAAAACAAGATTTCTCAAAATATATTAATATTTTTATGATTTAGAAATCCATAGCAAAAAAATATTACAACAAAATTGGCCTCTCCATAGATATCAAGGAGCCAAATTTTCAGCTGCAACAAGCCTCTTTAGCAGTCATCTGTTTCCTGGTTTATTAAGTACCTTCTAGTCCCCAAATGCACAGAACGTATTCCAAGGGATAAAACGCTATCTAATTCTTTCAAATATCTCACAACTTTAAGAAGACTTTGTTTGTTAAAAGGAGAACTGGAGTGAATATTATCTGCTATTGTCTCTTATCCCTTAGATCTATACCATAATGAAGACATAAAATTAGTGACTCCCACACTTGCTTTGCATTGCAGACACTGGTGCTGAAATAGTCACCTTCACCAGGAGAGCTGAGATGGGGCCCAAGAGGAAGACTTTTAACACAAAGCTGCCACAGAGCTGTGGGAAGATGCAGCAGTAGCTCTCTTTCAATGCATTCATATTAAGAGAAGCCCATGGATTGCAACAGTTATCAGAGTACTGCCACAGACACTAATAAAAAAGAAAGAGATGCAAGTGAAGTAGAAAGTAACTCAGAAGAGCCAAAAGGAACACAATGAAAGCAAAAGTGGTAAACACAACAATAAGTAAATAAATAAATAAACATCCTTGTCTTTTCAAACCACAAAACGTGGCAGACCAAAAAAATTACTTCCAAAAAATATTTTTATCTAACTCTGCACACTTATTCCATCTGATGTATTCAAAGTTGTTTAATTCTCTCTACCACCTAATAATGGGCCTTTTAATGTGCAAACTATAAACCACAGTACTTCGGGGTAATTAGTTTATCAATCAAAATAATTCTCATTTATACCCATACTCTTGTGATCTAGGGAGGTCATTTTAATATTCTGCAAATGCCTTTAAGCAAACCCCAGGGACAAATCAGGTAAAAAACACTGTAAGCAGATCTTTTTCTGTAGCCATGTGCAGTGTTTATACTCTGCTGGAAAACACAGTCGGTTGATTTTATCTGGGCTTTTGAGTCTAATGAGCATAAATGTGACATATACCACCATATGGTTTCTACACATGGACAGGCTGCAATTAATGCTGCAGCATGTAATTTGTGTCTTACTTGTGTGTTTATCTGTCAAAGTTAACTCATTTGCAAAGAGCATCTGTGTATACACATGTGTATGTGACTATAGGCATAACCACTTCTGTGTTTAACTACTGGTTATGCAGAACAAAGCCTGTATCTAATATATAATCAATAGCAGAATGCAGAAGAAGGTTGTATGTTATGCAGAATAAAGCCTGTATCTAATATATAATCAGTAGCAGAATGCAGAAGATAGTTCTTATGTCAAGAAAGTTGTAAAAATGATTGCTGTAATGATTGCTGTAGTACTGTTTTTGGGGTTTTTTTTTTCTTGGTCTTTAATTTGACTACTACCAGAAAACCTAATACTGTTCTAATTGAATAATTATTAATAAATTGCACCATGTATATACTGTCATATATATATATATATATATATCCCTATCATATATATTTCACTCTACTATCACATACATAGAATGTTTAAGACTGTGGCCTAAATTCCTTAATTAAATCTTATATTCTGATTCCAGTCACTGCATCTGCTGAAAAACTTCTACTTAGAAGTAAAATTTTTTAACAAAAAATCACATGAAATTTGCAACTGTAAAAATAAGGAACCTGTAGTATTTGTGATCTAGTAGTGGATAGCTGACAAAATAATTCCACAGCATCAGGACTGATTGCTTTTTCAAGTCATACTGAGAAAAATATGCATGCCCACTGAAGAGGTTTCTCTCTCTTTTTCACCTTATTTAGAGCATAATTAGACACCTACTGTAAGCAAGGAAGTACTCTCTCCCCTTTTCCCAGTAAAGGACACCCTGACATTCAGTACAACAAAAATTGAAATAATTTCATCACAAATTTCTGTTTCTTTACACTCTAAGTACACAATCTTATTTTTTATATCCTTGGGTAATGCTTTTGCATACATTCCTCATACGAAAACACCAGAAAAATCACTTTGGCCAACAGAGGAATATCAGATCTTAAAATGGCAGCCAATCTTTCTTGGATCTTTGAATGAAAGTTGTTTCAAAATAGCATTTAACACTCACCAGCTACACTCAAACAAATATAAACAGAACTACACAAATAAGTTTCATGTGATAAATTAGATTATATTGCCTAAATGGTAATGCTGGTTTATGCTGTTGATCAACATGTATGATGTATTTATATGTCATTAAGCTTTCACATGACACTGGTGGAATAAGCAGTTTGATTTTAGCAGAGCAGCTGGTATGTGAAATCTTCTATATAATGTCTTTTTGGCAAAAAACATACAGAACAGTAAATGCAGCATAATATAATTGCATATATAGGGGCTAAACAGTAATGAAAATCAAAACATACGTGAAGTGCTTTCTTCTTGGGAATATTTGGAGATAGATAAAGGTAGGTTTAATAAAATCTACTTTTTGGACTGTATGTATTATTTAATAATGTGGCATGAGCAGAGTTTGCAACAAAGATACAGGTATAAAATTTATGACCTTGAGGAATGTTCTGTTCAACTTTTTTGTTTCAAATATTTTATGTCAAATGCAAACTGAGATTTTTTTCCCTTAAGACATGAAAACATTTGAGCCTTTTCAATACTAATAGTAAGGAAATGTGCACCAAAACTGTGGTGGAAGTGTATTTGCCAATTATGAAGGTTGCTATGAACCGAAAAAAAATAGTAAAAGGGTCTGTACTAAAATCCACCTTCAACATAGCTCAGTTGGATCTAATGAAGTTGTGATGCATGGATTGTGTTGTATTTCCATAGGGATGCTCTAAAATTATACACCTACTTCAAATATGAAAACCAGTGTCAATAGGGAAAGAAATGGAGACACATTCACTACTGTCATATCTTCCCTGCATTTGTGGAAAATTATGCTCGTGATTTTTTTTAAGATTACTTAAAAAAAAATTAAAAGTAGATTGCAGAACAGTAGATTGTGGGTTAACTGAGTGGCAGTCAGGGCAAATCCAAGAGCAAGAATAATTGGGTATTCTCCTTTACGAGCCAGCATTTCCCCCACCATTTGACTTTGTTTAACTTAAAGACAAAGATTTCACTGGCAGTATGCTGCGTTTGGCCAGTTTTGTTTAAAGTCGCCATACAGCAAATATTTAAAACCACTAAAAACAACTGCACATCCCTTTCAGTTGCAAAGTTTCATTCATCCACTGAGTAAATATGCATAGACTGGTGATTACTTTTTTCCAAAACACCTAAAATTTATACTAAGGGAGAGTTTTAAAGGTAATTTAAGGATGTAGTACTCAATACTGCTTGTATCAGGCAAGACAGGTTCATACTGTCTGTTTAATTGTCACTACTAATTTAACCAAATCTACTCTTGGTCAATCAATTACAATTGATTTTAATTCTTATTGGTGTGTTTTGTATTGTGTTGTATTTTTTAATTTCACAACCTAGACATCACTGATTGGATAAAATAATAAAATCAAATATCCATAACAACCTAGGTCTTTGTCAGTGTCTTAGGTAACAAAAATATAAATCTAATATCTCACAGGCAGCAACAATTTGGTTTGATGGCTAAGTAAATCATGTTTAAATCTAAAATGAAATTTCAGGGGTGACGGACTCTAACAATTGTTTAGGCAGAGCAATGTGCAAATGATTAACATTGACCCTGTATTATAATTTCCCCAGCAAAGTTGGACTAATATGTAAACAGAGAAAAATATAGATCTAGACTGCCAATCTTCCATATCAACTAAAAATATCAGTGTTTATTTAATCAAAAAGCTGATGAAACCTGATGCAATAACCGAAATATAAGCCAGTTGGTCTTCAGGGCACGTGGAGGAGGCCTCCAGGGGACACGTGCGAGAAACCCTCATAGCATCTAAACACCTTCACCAAGGCCTTCAGTTCTGAGCATGATCAAAAACACACCTCAGGATCATACACTTTTATTTCTAAATATATCTCTTCACTGAAGAGTGAGTCTATTGGAGTAATTCCACTGACATCCCTTCTGCAGGAGAAAAAAAACAAAAGCAAGTACAAAGCAATCTTCACTTGCCATTCACAGGAGCCAGAGCTTCACAGCAGTCCAGGCTTAGAGACTGATGTTTCGTATGACAGTAGAAAACTACCAGGAAAAAGGAAAATCCTTGTACAAAGTATCAAGTTGATTTACTGCAAATCAACAGAGAAAATAGAAAAGAATTCATTTTCAGCTGTTTCATAGAATCAATTTGCCTGCATCTAATAAATGAAGATCACATATTATGTTTTTTAATTCATTGATATGTATAAATAAATGTGACAGATTATTAAAATATTCAGAGGGTGAATAGAGTATCAGTCCAAGATAATATTCCCTGCAGCTTTTACATACAGAAAAACACCTCTGCATGGTAACCATATTAGCTCCAAGGAGTCTCCAGGGAAGCAAGGAAGGTATGACTACACACAACATGCAGTCCCTCATTTACCGTCTTGATTTGTCCTGGTTCAGAAAAAATTAAACAAACAGTCTGGGGGTTTTTTGTTTTGTTTTGTTTGTTTGTTTGTTTGTTCGTTTTGTTTTGTTTTGTTTTGTTTCTCTGGTTGGTTGGTTGGTTGGTTGTTTGGTTGGTTGGTGGTTTTTTTTGTTTGCTTGTTTGTTTGATTGTTTCTTGTTCATTGAAATTCTCAGGAGAATGAAAAAATTCGAAGAAATTTTAGAAGAATATTCCCTTGTTTGTACAACAGTGTTCTTGGGGATTGAAGAGTGTTGGGGTATTGAAAACTCTGTGAGTCTTCAGATATAAACTTCATCACAATACTAATCAGACAATTGAATGTCCAACTTTGATAAATAACCATAAAGTTAAGTTTCCTTTTGCAAGAACCATGCTTTGGTTTTACTCAGAAGCAGGTGTCTTTTAAATGCACATGCACAAGAGCAAGGAATGCAGAACAAGTATTGCCATATCCTTTTAATGTATCAGCTCCTGGGAGCAGCTCATTTCAGTCTGTGATGACTTCCTTTTGCCAAGAGAAAAAGTCCTTATCTAACAAGTCCCTTGCACTTGCTGATTTTATTTTGGATAACTGTAACAGTGCCACAAGCTTCAGAGGTATGTCTGACATCTGCCGTCACCTCTGTATTATATATCTCTTAGTTTCAGGCATTGTTACATCCCAAAGCTGAATGTGGCTGTGGTGTGACTTTTTACTTCTGTTACCAATTTATCTGCCATCTCTTTTTTATTTTTTTTTTCCTTGTCTTCAGGTCCTTTAGTTCCCTAGGAGCATATAGCATCTATCTTTTTCAGGCAGGATTATTTACAAATGGGTCAGTGCCCATCAGAACTCAGCACTTCTGCTCTTTTCAGATATTTTTCAAAATTAACCCATTTCTCTTGGAGTTGTTATAAATACCCAAATTTGTAGAACTTTGGACTTTTTTATTCAGTTTCTCTTTTACAAATTTTGGTTTTCAGTGAAGTTTTGTTTTGGGGGATTCTTTGGTAGGTTGTTTTCAGTTGGAAAGGAAAAAAATAGTCTAAATAAAATCCAAGAAATCTTGTTCACTGAATCTCTTCCCCATCTTTTAAATGCATATTTTGAGACATCTACACTAAGCAGGGGTTACTTCATTACTCTTCTAAAGGAGGACATAGAATTACAATGGCACACCAACTCTGTATAAGGGGTCAATATTCACACACCTTGCACTGTATGTTGCACAGTAGGGAAGAACACAGTGTACCAATTAAGAAGATACA
This sequence comes from Argya squamiceps, assembly GCA_037834095.1. Taxonomy (NCBI): domain Eukaryota; kingdom Metazoa; phylum Chordata; class Aves; order Passeriformes; family Leiothrichidae; genus Argya; species Argya squamiceps. Next base: position 96,495,357 of record JBBMKD010000102.1, on the reverse strand, counting down.
GAAAATGGGGAAAAAAAGCAATCACTTTATTTTTTTCTTTATAATTGCCAGTATCAGGCTATGCTGTGAGAAATGTCCTACTGCTCATGAAGAGTATGTTTCATCCAAAGGAAAATCAAAGATAGTTCGTTCCAATTTACAAGTCACTGAGGAGAAAACAAAAAGGAAAGAGACGAATTTTAGATGTGACGATTCTGTGTGCCAAAGAGGAAAAGATGACCAAGTTGTTAAATCATTATTTTTTCCCTACACTAAGGAACACATTGAGTCCAAAATTGTTGACACATATTCCATTTTGCTGCATCTCACCATACAAAACCTAAGGTCATTAACAAATGGTCAGGCTCAATAACCTAGGACAATGCAATATTTCATGTAAGAAGGCTTGAGAGCTTTCAAAGTTGCATATGATCTTCAGTTTTAAACAGCAGGCTTTTCATATTTAAAGAAATGCAATAAAATGCACATATTTTCATATTGAAAATGTATGAGGAAGAAGGTAGAGGAATAATGAGAATTTTTCCTTGCTTTTTTATTAAAAAACGCCCTAATTAATGAAAGCTTCAAGTATACAGACAGAGGCAGCCCATGTTTTAAGCACAGAATCCTTTCAAAACTTCAATATGTAGCTTTTATACTATATAATAGAAAGAAAAGCCACACTGACACAATATATGGCTTTTCTAATCAGTCAACAGCTAAAAGCTAAAGTGAATGTAGTTCATGTAAGACACAAGATTTGTGAATCTCACACAATTCTAAATCTCATTCCCACTGAAAACTATTCTAATGGTTTTATGTCTGCCTGGATAATAGACGTGACATCTCCTGTTTATAGCCTGACCTCCACATCTCTGATTTCTTACCCTGAGTTTTTGGTCTCATCCTGGCTGTCTTGTAGCATTTCAAATATTTTTTTTTAAATAACGTCTTTTACAATTTGGAAAGAATTTATTATGTAGCACTTTATCTACTTCTACTTTGAATTATCATTCTGAATTAATTCCTTCATGTCTATTTTTTTCCTGGAGGTCTGTAAATTTAATGCTGCACTAATTCAGGCTTTTCTTGAGCTGTTATTTAAATCATAGGCTAAGAAGAGACAGTCTTTTGCTGCTTAGCTTTTTCTCTCTAATCTCTAGTTCTCTCTCTCTAATCTAGATGTAGAAAATATCTTTATTACTTATTCATTTATTTATTTTTGCACATAAGGCATTACAAGTGTATAGATAGAGTTCCATTCCTCCAGTGCACATATCCTCTCCCCCTACAGAGGATCCTGTGACCTTCTGCCTGTCAAGAGGCACATTTGCTTTCTTTTTTGTTCTTCATTTTTTTTTCTGATGTAGAACCTTTTGAGCTTCAGTCACAGTAAACAATCATCTCTTTGCCCTCATTCTTGAAAGGCCCAATGTGATTTCATCACCACTGCCCAAAATTTGTTCTCCAAACCAGTTATATGCAAGAGGAAAATTGATACTGGACTGTACGCAAGACAATATTTTAACTTCATTTTAAATATGAAAAAATGAAGATTTAAAAAATATCATTACTTAGTTTGAATCACATGCAAGCAGAGATGCTTGTCTTGCTTCTATATGGGTATTCAGGGACCATTTTGAAGTATCTTGAAAAAATTAATTATAAGCTTAATTGATAGCTGGGTGAGTAAACACCAGTTTTACCATTATTTGGGCTGCATATTGTTTGTTCGAATGCATTTATATAAACAACATCGGTTTTTTTCTGACCTTATGAATGAAAAATTTATTTAGCAAAAATTACCAATGACCATTATGAAATTATTTATACCTATAAGCAGACACATTCTCAGATTCTGAAGGATATATTATATAGATCATTTGGTGATGCTAAACCTTAGCTTCTACACTTAGTGTATGAGTAGAAGAGACATTTTTGGGAGGAAATCATGTATCTATACAATATTTGACATTTTGATTTTTCTTTCATTCTAAAAGACATAACATGGCAGAAAACATAATGAAAAATTTTAATAGAGCCAAAATATTTGTGTATCAATGCAACATTGAAATGTCATGAAAATAATACAGTATCAATATAAATAATTTTAATTAAATTATTTTTCTTTAAAAATCCATTATTTTAATACAAAAAAAACCACATGGCAACTTTTCTTTAAAAACTGTTCAGTCACTGAATACTTCTTTTACTATTAAAACACATTCATAAAAATTCAGCCACATTGTTGTTCACCTAAACCAAAATCGCACTGCTTTTATAGAGTCATTTCAACATGATACTCTCCCATTTAAGAAACAAAATATTTCCAAGGGATGGAGAGTGAATTTCATTCCAATATGTAATGATCTTTTTGTCCTGGGCAAAACTCAGCATAGCAGTTTTATTGGTATCATATTTCTGGGGCAGAAATTCAATAACAGGGGAACCAAGTCATTCAGCTATGAAAGCTGTCTGTCTGGAGACATGCTATTAAACAACACTTGAGCTTTCTGTTTACTTTGGTGGTATTTATAGTTATGGCTAAGCATTTGCAGCTTGCACTTGCTAAATATTTCTAAAATGCAGTTGCTGTAATAGACAGCACAAATCGTCATAGCTTCAGTGCTATTCTTTTTCCCTTTAAGAAATAAAAAGCAGAGGCAACAGAGGACTTTTGTTGCTGTTCACTTTTCTTCTACATCTTATTCTTCAGTGCCCTGTTGCTTTATAAATAATTTATTGATATTACTTTTTATTAAGGTGTATGTATTCCCCATTATTATAGTACCTGAACACCCCATATATGAAGGCTTTTATGCTCACAGATCCCCTTGACATGAAAAGTAAACATAATGCTGCCATAGAGCTGGGGGCGCCTAGTTTGCAGTGGGGAATCTACTCAGAGTTTTTTTTCCTAAAAGCAGTGCTACAGCTAATCTCAAAATTATCCTGTCCAAGATCCTGTATTTCAAGTGCACAAATTAATTCAAAGACTGGTTAAAATGTCCTTCAGGCCATGCAAGAATCTCTAAGCTCATGTAGACAGCAGGGCAGGGCAAGGAAGGCAGGTGACAAAAGTCTTGAAGAAGAGGACATTACCGTTCTGGTCATTCACAGAGACATGGATAAAACCCAGCAGATTGGTTGATGGCCAAGGACCACCAGGAAGGGGTCAGTGGAAGAGCAGGGAAATAATTTCAGACCTCCCTAATGCAGGGTGTCAGTTTTACTTAAGCTACTGGACAGTACAGCATTTTTGTCAAGATAAATAAAATAATAGAAGTATTTGCACATAAGCAAACAAAAAACCAAAATCTAAACCTTGAAACAGTATTACTAGGCAAAAAAAAAAGCCCAAATCAATCCATCAGGCCCCGGCTACAAAAAACCTGATGTGCTTTAACCCTAGGCAACTAAGTACCATGCAGCCACTTGCTCACTGCCTCCCCACTTTACCTCACCCCCCTCGTGGGGAGGAGAATCAGAAAGGTAAGCCAAACTTTGTGGGTTGAGATAAGAAAAATTTAATAATGGAAGCACAATATAATAATAATAATAATAATAATAATAATAATAATAATTTAACAATAAGGAGAGGGAAAGAATGTAACAGAACACAAGAGAAGTAAGAGAAGCACAACAGAATTGCTCATGATCCACTGACTGATGCAAAGTCTGTCTCAGCAGGAATTGGCTGGGTATGTCTTCTAGTTCATATAGTGGACATTATGTCCTTTGGGAGGAAATATCCCTTTGGCCAGTTTGGTTCAGCTGTCCCAGCTGTGCTTCCTCCCAGCTTCTTGTGCATCTGCTCACTGGCAGAGCCAGCAAGAGAAACTGAAAAGTCCTGGATTTAGAGCAAGTGCTACTTAGCAACAACCAAAGCAATATTCTAATACTGAATCCAAAACACAGCACTGTACCAGCTACCAATAACTCTGTTCCAGCTGAAACCAGGACAATAACTTAATCAAATCACAGATAGTCACATAAATGACCCCTGACCTTTAAGCTATTATTACCTGAAGTGCAACTCACTGTTTGCAAAAATAATCCCAGAGAAGAATTTCCTGGTTGGAAAATTCTTTCAAAAGATGAATGGGACAAAGTAAGATAAAACCAGGTGTGTCTCTGAAGGGATGAGATGCCACTGCAAGAAAACATATGTTGTACCATGTTTCGCTGCTGCCCAACATTGAAAACCAACAAAGAAATTACGGATTTTGCCTATTTTGTTCAGTGGCAGAGAGGGCCATATTTTACAGCTTTGATGCTGCTCCTAAGTAAAATTTATCTTAGTCCTGAGACTCCAAGAGTCTCAGGTATCTGAGATGACCACCTCCAAGGGCTGCTCAGCTCCTTAAAGGGATGGATCTCTACTAAATGCAAATCAAAAATGTTATTAAGTCTGCTGGACCAAGAAGCTCAATGCCATAATCTAAAGGTAGACTGTGTATTTGATGCACTGAAACACTGGGAAACACCAGTATTCCTGTATTTCTCCTAAAGTAGCCTCCATCAGTTTTCAAGACAGAATGATACCTCCTAGGCACAGGATTTAGCTCCTCCTGCACAGCCAGCTACACTGAAGAACAAAAAACCTTAGAAGGAAGACAGGGAGAGTTGGACATCTGCTCTCAAAATTTACTGAACCTGAACTTTCAGGATTATTGTCTAAATGTTATAAAATTGCAGTAGAATATAGTGGCTTCCCACTATTACTTTTTCTTTTATATTCTTGTGGTGAAAGATGTAAATGTCCCATATACATTGGAGGAATTTTTTCACTATTATTAAATCATCCATTAGCTTTTCTCTCTGGAATCCCTATAAAATACTCTTAAATTAAATATCCCTTCTATATGCAATTGATAATACTATAATCAAAACTATTTATCTAATAAACATCTGCACATGAGTGACAGTGAAAACATACCTTGATCATAATTTGAAACATGAAGGCTCTTTTCAGGGTCTTGCTACAAAACATATGTCTCAAAAAGTTTCATCTAAATATTTTCTTTCAAATAAACTGAAGAGGTTTAGAGGATGAATTAGAGGAGGGCAGGTAAGAGGTCTTGTCAAAAGCTACAGTACACTCAGTTACTTTGTGTCGAATTTTACAACCTTGGCATTCCATATAAACGCCAGGGTATATCTGCTCAGCCGAAAGCATATTCCTCCTTTATCACTTAACTCTTCCAGGTAAAATATTGATTGTACACATTGTGAGGCAGGTGTGGCAGGGTAATAAATAAGGGGCTTGAATCCATTTCTGGTGCATGGTAAGGGATTGCATGCTTCAGACAGGCATATCTGGAAATCAGGTGGAAGAGCATGACATCAGGTTTTTTTGTTAGGGGATGTAAGGAAGAATGGCAGCTGGGAAGCATTAACATCTGCAGCCACAATACACAGTCACTCATCTTTCCTCTCTTCTCTTGGGGTGTGATCACAGGGTGTACCTCCCAAGCCTAGGGGTGTCTGACCTCCAGGTCACCACAAAAAGCCAAGGCCCTTGTGCAGGAGCAGAGCTTAAAGGGCAGACCAGTGGGATTTATGGGGATGGGCCATCTCCCATGGAAGAACTACATGTGACTACTCACCCTATGACTTTTAGTATTCAAGGTGACGAGCATCAAAGAAACTATATGCAAGTAATAGAAAATAATTACTGTATTCTAATACAATGAATAATCAATAGCATATTAATATTAAATATATTAAAATATATAAATCTAGGTAGGTTAATTAAGTATTAATTAGAAAATATTATTAATGTTCTCCAGTTATGTTTTCTGGATTATGCCATCACTTCTTTTCTTCAAGAATTACATCTATCTTGGATTATTTCTGTTTCAGTCTTCTTTGCATTTTACAAGAAGAGCACAGGGGTACAAATATAATATTAGCCTCCCAAATCCTATCTTTGCCACAGAATTCCTGGCAGAGATACAAAGATCTTTTAGGATAACAATATGTAAAAGACAGAAAATAGTCTCTCCCTCATCCGCATATGTATCTGACTTCAAACAAGATTTTCTCTACACATCAATCCCTGCTTTTTACTCTAAATGCTAGAGCCAATGTCACTTTCTTCCTCTCATCATCGATAACAAAGTACTAAGGTCAAACTCCCCCATCTCTCAAACAAATAGAGGATTTTAGTTAGGTTAAAAGAAACCAAGCAAGCACAGTCCTGAAAAACACTGCCTTGTTTTGCATTCTAATCCAAAAAGGTAAAGATTTCTTGCATGCTTCAATGACTTGCCTTAAAAAGTGTATCTGCAAATTGGAAACCGTAGGTAATAAGCAATTTAGAAACCTCAGTTCCAATCTCTCCTGTTACCTAATTTTATCTCTGTGTCTACCAAATATTCATACAGGCAGACCCAAATATAATTTGGAGGTGCAATTAGAAATCAAATATGTGTGGGTTTCATTTTTTTCTTTCATATCATTAGCCTTCAAACACATCTTAGGGTTTTTTTCTTCGAGTATTTCTCTGTGTCCCACTCAGTTTGCTCCTTCCACAGAAATATCTTAGTGGAAGCTTGGTCATCACCCTTCGTTCACATTAAACAGAAGGAGGAAATAAATCTCTCTTAAATGGTAATTAAATGCTCAAACCATGGGTGCCACCATGCACAGCAACCTGCTGCTTGGAAAGGCTAGTGAAAAGCTAAGCCATCAAAGCAAAACTGTGAGCTGGAAAAGCAAAGGCAAACAGGGATCCCCATGGTTTCAGCAGCTGCAGCTCTGTGAGTGGAGCAGCATGCCAACAGGCAGGTGGTGCATGCTGTGTTCTGCATGGACCTGGGGGAAAGCCGAACAGCATTGGCCAAGATAGTAACAGAAAAGGCAAATCTGGGAATCTTAAGATCCTTCCCTGCTTGTTCCCAACATACTGGAATAAAGGCAAAATTATTTAAAAAATATACGCCTATCATACACTGGAACCATACAGTTAATGATTCTTATTCTGGCAATCAATTAAAAGGGGTCCATGTACTGGCTGATTGCTCAGGCTGGAAGGGTTGTGGTGGTGTATATTGTTTAGTATTATTAGCAGTGTTCAGTATTTCCAGTAGTGAAGTCAGTGGAGTAACAAAACGTTCATGCAATGTATGTATGCATGCAATCTTGAAAGATTTAGTAGGAATGAAGCTCTCATTAACCTAAGAAACAATTACATATAATGAGAAAATAAGAAACACAGAGGAAGTGTGACAAACTGCTAATAAAATGTAGATTTTTCTACTGATGTAATGTGTTAATTTGTACCCATTTTATTTTGATGTAGAGAATTGTGATAATTGATTGCATTAGCATCCAAATTATTTTGGGTTTTTGTCAATAACAACAACCATGAACAATGACCAGTCTGTCTCGCAACAAAAATATTAGCATATATTACTGGAGTCTAATTCCACCAGATTTTCCCTATCATGACTTTGACAAACATGATGGTGACTGATTTATTTTTATGCCTTTACTGCTGCACAAAAGCAGTTTGGTGAATTATACCACATCTGATTTATGTTATGACAGGCTCTTTCCATAGGAACAAAGCTATGGAGTCACGTTTCAGAGTCTTATATATAGGCAGCTCTTTCTGCATATCATCACATCAATCTTGAGAATTAAATTAAAGATGCTTTAGTAATTCGTAAAGAAATTATTTTTACCAACTTTTTTTTCAGTTTTTAGTTTATCCCTTCAAGACCTAGCATTTCCAAGCCGTAGATCATCATGAGATAAATGCCAAGTGAGTTTCTACAAAGCAGTGTGACAAGCACAATGTAAGCCCATCTTAGGTGAAATGAAATGGCACCATTCAGTGTAAACTCTCTAACTCCCAGTCCTCACACTTTTCCTGTTATTCTGATGAAAAGCCTAACTAAATCTCCTTTCCACAATTGACTATAATCACATTTTACCTGCCTCTTCTGAAGGGCATTGAGTCCAGACTGTTAAAAGGCAAATAAAGAGACATAAGCATCTTGCAGAGCACACCTGGCTCTTGTTTCTTGAGTATGGTACAGGCTTCCAGGTCAGGCACCTCTGCTCAGCTCAGGCACAGTGAGCCACAGACACGGATGTGTACACTGACAAAGGAGGCCCTGAAGCAATATGGTACCCCCACAGTGAAAGGATAACTCTTGTCATCACACACTTGCCTAGCAGAAGGTATCTGGACTTAACATTTACTTTACAGGTGTTGTCAAAATATTAAAGAAGAACACCCCTACTTAACCTTTTTCAGTGAGACCTGGGTTTAAGCTGTCTGCTCTTTGAGCTGTTTCAGTGCAAGCCAACTCTGAAAAGGCAATCGTGATGTAAAGTGGAAGGGTTCCGGAGAAAAAAGCTCCTTTCTTTAGCAGTATTTATCTTGTACATAGCAATGTGCAAATGAAACCTTGCTAGCACAAACCAGACTTGGCTTCAAGTGTGTTTAAAAAGCTTTTGCCTTTTATTTTTTCAAAATTGTAGCATTTTAATCATATATATACCATGCCAGTTATCCACTTCTTAAGCAAGTACTTTCAGATTTCCTGTTTTGTTGTTTCATGGAAAGAAAGTTACAGATATAAGAAAAAATGTGAAAAACCGAAAAGGCTTCAAGGTTTCAAGATGAATTCAAATTCAGTTAATGTGTTCATCTAAGTTGCATATTCTATCCTACTTTATGATTTAGGTATCAATACAGCAGCAAAATTATTTTAAAAATATTATTTACAGTTCAAAACTCTTGATAAATTTTCATTAAAGTTGTGTCTATTCATAATCCTTACACAATATTTCTAAAACAATAAGGATATATTTTTACCATATAATATGCTTAGTATTTGTATCTCAGAATAGAGATTTAAGATAAAAATGCTAATAGTTTTGATATACTTCAAATGAAAAAGATTGGAATTAATTTCTCAGAATATACAGATTGGAAACCAAATACAACATGGAAATTTAGAGATTTGTTATGCATATCAATTTGTTATGCATAATCTACAATGATATTTCAAGCTTTCAAAGTCCTACGTTTGCATTTCAAGAAAATGAATATGAAAAAAGTGGTTTGGGGTTATTTATTTATTTATTTTGCAGCCCAAAGGTAAGGACAAAATTAAAAAATGCAACTAGCAGGATGTTTTGTGTGTTAGATTTAATCCAACACAACTGAGGACCTACAACAATTGGGTTTGTATAATTACATGCTCACTCCACTGTCAGCAGCAGACTACCTTAGACTGTGACCTCTAAGCAGTGATAGTCCCTCTGTGTGCTCCACGCATGCCAGGAAAGTGATGAGTTGTCCTGTTCTTACACATTCATTCAAGGTTACCTTGGCAACCACTTGATAAGATGGTTCCATAATGTCTGTCCAGCTTTTTTTGCTATAGCATGAGTTTAGAGACTAGACAATTTCAAAAGATGGCTTTTCCCCCTAGGGCTGTAGAGTCAATATAAATTTCCTCCTGTCTCAATAAACTTGCTAGTGTACTTGCTAACAAACCTATGTGTTTATGGTGTTACTTCCCATATATGTATGCAGACACTGATTCCGCTGCTCTGTATTCTACTGAATGCATTTACTAAATACTAATTTTTAACGAAGGTTTTTCAAATTTTATGTGATGATAACTTCTGTGGATATAGTTGTCTTTGCTCGTTCTAAATTCTGCTTGCCCCTAACATTCAACTATGTAAAAATATAAAATAAATTTTAAGAAAAACAGGGATGGCAAAGGCATAGATTTATCTTATTTTAGTTTGGTATAGTAATATTATTAAAGAATATAATTTTATATTAATTTGACAAACTAACATACAGAAAACAGATTTCAAAGACAGTGTTTTCTGATGCAATGTCTGAAACTAGGCAGCTGAAGAGAGGAGGAAAATAGAAACTGCATTATTGTCATCAGTGAAGGAAAGAATACTCTGTGAACTCAAACAAAAGTACAGACAGGACACAGAACCTGAAGCACTGAGAAATGCAATTGGAGATTGTACCTTCTAAGACACCAGACAGTCCATTTTGAAGTTTTTTTTCTTTGAGCTTTCCACAGTTGCTGATGAAGGTCCAACTCACACTGCAGGTTTAGTAGAACAGGAGTCTACATCAGACACAAGAGAAATTCACTGAAAAGCCTCCCAACTGTGCTGCTTCTATTTTTACATCATGTTTATGCTTTCAAATACTTCTATATTCATGGAGGTTAAAACCTTGCAAACAAAATTATTCTAGCCTGTCACAGACCTGCCTGATCAGTCAGGCAAATCCAACAGTGCCTGCAGACTGACCCAGAGTAAACTTCAGAGTTGGCATCCAGCAGCTGTCTCTGTGAGATCTGGCATAACTGCTTCAGTTCTCAGAGAAAATGGGATTATTCAAGGTGAGGATGAGGGGATCCTCAGAAAAATAAGTCTTTATGGGAAAAAGTAAAATGTCATGTACTTCCTATTGACTGTAAGAGAAGTATTTGCAGTCACTTTTTTGTGAACTATTTCTTTCAGTAGCGAATCAGCCATAAAATTTCTACGGCAAACTATTTTGATCACATTATTTTAAAGTACTTTCATTTTCACTTTTTGTGACCTGCATGAATCACTCTTATTACGTTCACTCATCTTTTAACTACCACTTAAACCATCTTCTTTGTCCCAGCTGACAAAAAGGGGGGAAAAAAAGACACTGAAAAACATCAATTCTGGACATAAAAGCAGGTATCACAGTAAAAAATGTTAATGGTTTCTTATAACTCAGGATCTTGGAAATTCTCTTTAGCATGTAAATTTTCTACTCTAAGAGTATTTCAGTCAATGTTAGCTGAGGTCAGTTTGTCAGCACTGAACGCATTAGGTAGTGGGCCTGTGAAGGTTCAACTGGAACAATTAAAAGAAGCGATAAATAGTCTTTTTCTCCTCGTTCATTTGTTTTTTAAAAAAGATTCTCCTAAATCTATGTTGTAGTGAAACTTAGAGGAGAAAAGTAGTATTAAAAGCTTGGATTGCAGTCTTCTGAGTTTTGAGAGTGTTTACTCCATATGGATGTGAGGTTTTTTTCGTTATTCATGTATCTTGATTATTACATATTCCTTCCTGCTCTAAAGTCAGAAAGTCTCACTAGAATTAACGATTTTACTCTCATAATTTTCAAAAAAATAAAACAGTTACATTTCTTTATTTTTTGAAAAGAAAAGGAGGAAGGTCTTACTATTTTGCATTACAGAGCAAAATAAAAAAATATTAAGCAAGCTCTTTCATAGTCATTTAACTTTTCATTCTTAAATTCATAATTCATTAAAATCCAAGAACAGTTTGAATGGCCTTTGTAGTAACAGGTATAGTTTGGCCTTCTAAAAATTACAATTCTATATGTGGTACTCAGTTGTTTTAGCAAATTAGTAGTGTTCAGTGCTCTTATTTTTCTCCTTTTTCTTTTTGGCATGTTAATTTATTAGCTTTTTTTTTTTTTTAGTGACATAGATAAGCTAATTTTCAGCCTCCTTTTGACAAACAAAAATGAAGCCCCGGGGATGTAATTTTTTTGTTTTTTAATATTATTTTAATGCCTCAGTAATCATTTGACAAATTGTAAAGTGGGAGTTGAGAAGTGCTGAGGCTGACAAATCCTGCTGTAAAATTAAATGTGTAAGAAATTTCAGTGTCTGGTGTGTAAAGAGAGAAGGATGCAGGGTACTTGAAATAGACTAGGTGAAGCTACACCCACTCAAGTGCACTAATATGGTGCAGCACCCTGAGGAGGCACTCATTTGTCTGTGCTGAAATAAGAGAAAAGCTAATTTAAGGACAAGGACTAGAGGAACTAAAGCCTACATTGAAGGTTTCAGCAACCTGAACAAAAGACACATTAGAGCTTGAATTTCAATGCTTTGACCTGAGGAGATACTAGATAAGACTAGATAAGTTCAAAACTTTATGCAACATGCAGCTTATCACAGCCTGAATCTCTGCAGATGCTGCAAAACCAGCACTGCTGTGCTTTATGATTTTAGAGCTGGTTCAATGTGCAGCATGCTCTGTTGTATGGCAGAGACATGTTCTGCCTTCACTTTCTAAGATCTCCTAGAAAATCTAAAGTTAAAAGAAAAAGAGACTTTCAAAGACAAAGTAGTGCCTAAATTAAAAAAAAAAAAGAAAAGGTTTTAGATTCTAGTCACCCATCCTTTCCACAGGTAGTATTAGTATTTTTGTTTTTTCAAAACATCTAGAGAAAATATTTGAAGGTCAAACTTCCTAGCATTACACATGCAAATAGAAATTATTGACATTACCAATTTTACTAAAAATTATTTTCAGTCATGCTAGAAGGTGGACTAATAAACTTTTAAGGTTCTTTCCAACTGTGCACTTTTGTGATTATATGAATTCAAAAAAACCCTGAAAAATTCAGATGTCTTTGGTCTTGTAAAGATCAAGATAAACAATATATATACAATGTTTTCAGATCTGAATAGATAAGAGATCAGATTTGGAAAATAGAAAGTAATTATTATCTACTATTTATCGTAAGAAAAAATTTTGTGTTTGTGGATCAATCTCAGCAATCTCTGAACTTACACATACTACACAGTGTTCCTTTAAAAAAAAAAAGACATCTGGTTCTGTTAATTTCATCTCGAAATATTTCAGAGTAGTCTTTGTTATGATAATCAGAGGAAATCCCAGGTCAAAAATTTCTGAGCTGCTTCTTGCAGGCTTGAAATTTTATCTACAATGACCCATACAAACTATTCTGTTTTAATTATTCCAGTTTATTTCCAACACACTGGATATGTACCAAGTCCTTTTAACTTGTTACATTTTAACTTTATCTCTAAGTATTTATTTACTAAATGGACTTGTAAAAGGAAATTGGCTTTAGTTTGAAAAAGGAGATATTTTATTAAGAGATTGAATTGCATTTTAAATTAATTCCATCATTAAAAATAATAAAAGGATACTTACCTTTGTTAAAATAAGAGCCATGTTTTATTAAGATATTTTATAATGGTGGCAAGAATATACTTTTGGAGTAAACATGAAGATTCTTAGCAAATATAGCAACATGGTCACTGACAGGTATCCACCATACCTTCATCTTCTTTTGTATTTTCTTTTTCCCTGAAACATCTTTATCTTTCCTTTCTGTTCAGAATCCTGAACTTCTTCTTTAATGAACTCTGATTGAGCAAACCTGTATGCTATTCCATATGAAGAAAGATTTTATACATATCAGAGTAATACCATGGAAGAGATGATTACTTCTTCATCAAAATGACAATTATGACTTGGCAAAGGAATAACAAGCTCCTGCATTTTTTTTTATTTGCTCCAGGCCTCCCATGTATTCAAAATTACTCTTCACATTTCTTGTAAAGACATAGATTTGTTCTACATAATTTCAACAACAGGTCTTTTCCTTCCCAAGCAGAGCCACGGTCAGAGAAAATGTTCTTACTCATAGAGAACTTTCACATTTTTCAATTTCCAATCTATCTTCAGCATAACTTATTTTTGGTTTTGCACTCACACATTACTTTTAACTGTAATCCTGAATCCAACTCAGGATATTCTCTGTAAAACTCTTGGTCACAGAGCAGCCAGTCTGGCCAACTAGTTTGGAACTTGAGATGCTACCTCACCCCATCTGTGCCACTTAGCTGGCCAAAATTCAAGGACTTGGAAAACTGTACTCTTCAGATTTCTCTGAAATCAGAACTTGCAAAACCCACAGTCACAGTAGAATGTTCTCAGTTGTAAAACTGAAAATTCTAAAATTATCTTCTCAGTCATTTATTATTTTTAATTTTGCATCCTTCCCTGTCAAAGTTAATCTGGTCAAACTAAGTCCTAGCCATGTGTTACCGCTTAGCTAATGTAGCTATTCAGAAGGAAAGAAGATTTAGCTTTTCTACGAAAGTTGTCCTGAGACAGGTCATGAATGACAGTCCATAATATCTAACAGTAACTCTGCATTGCTCTTCCACTAAAGCTATCAGTAGAAAAGATTGCATATGGAATATAAACCCAGAATAATTTTGAATAAGTTATTGTAAATAAAAGCTAAGATTCAGATGGGGCTACTTGCTTTAAAACTTGGGAAACCAGAGGTAATTAGATGATGATATCACAAGACCAGAGGAAGAGATCTTTTCCTCTTCCTTTACAAATCAATAAAATTAGATACAAGAGAAGAAAAAAACCAAAACCTCAGAGTCATGAGGGTTTTTTTTTGTTGTAAGCCCTTTTCGATGTCCAGTGTTTCTAATGACCTCCATAAAAATAACGAGCTACATCTGTCTGACGGCTGGTCCACTTGTGGTTATCATTACATAGAATCAAGTACATGCTCTTCTGTTCTGCCCTTGACATTTCACTCCAGTTAGCTTCTTTATTTACCTCTCAGACTCTCATATTTTTTTAAAGTCTGGTAAAAAAACCTGTGAAGTATATTCTATTGTCCTTTTGTCAAGCAGTACCTGGTATTTTGGCCTTTTAGAGGCAGTTTTCTGATGGAAGTAAAAGTAGTGACATGGAGATCTATTTAGCTTGTTTATTTATAGAGTCCATGTCCTTGACTTGCTCCACAGTAGGTCAATGACACAGGAGTCTCAGCTCAAACATCAACAATTGAGCTCTGAAATTTATCCCTAATTGAAGTTTCATGGAAAAGAGCAACTTCTTCCTTTTGCAAAAAATGCACACTAGGAAACTGTGTCAAGGAAGCAATAATGTCATTTCTTCAGCTAATCTACAGAGCTGACATAAATTTTAAAAAACATAAATTCATGTAGAAGATTTCCACCTGAGTATTCTCACATGAAAATTATTTTCTCACTTCACAGCCTTCCTTTATATCCCAAGACATCTTAACTAAATAACCCTGTTAAAAGTATCAGAATGAGAACTCCGGAGGAAAGCCATGACCAGAATCTAATCACTCAGTTACATCACTTTTCTGGAAAGAGATATTCAGAGACTTGACTGCATGAAAAACTGAGACCTTGTTTTACCAAAAGTTGAAAAAGATTTTTTTCCTATTGCCTACACTTATCCTTAGTCTTCTAAGGAAGGATATGTTCTTCTAAGGATGTGATTATTGTCAATCAATGGTCACTTAGACACCTTTCAGCCTTTGATATCAGGCTGGATTTACTCTGGAATAATATAAATATTATAAATTTCCATTTTCACATAAAAGCATACACAAAATATTTTCCTTCTCCTGATTCTTGGTTTCCTTTGTCTCTTAATATTTCACCAGCTAAACACTTTTGTCAATATATCAATCTACATCCACAACAGAAACACTTTGCCTGACTATTTTTTGACCTTATTTTAAACTCTGAATCTCATATGTCCTCTTTTCTCACTCCATTTTCAGTACTATATCGAGAAGTTAAAGCAACATGAGCTCACATCTGAAGGAGCTCCACAGGTGGTGCTATAAAAGGTGTTTATCAAGTTGCCTGTCACCCATGAAGTTTAACTTACTCACATTCACCTTGGCATTTCCATGCTCGACTGCAGTGATTTAATGACAAGAAGAAAGATAAGGAAGAAAAAGGTTATTTTTATCTCTCCTTCTCCATCACATTTATCATCTATTTTTTGCCACCTTTAGTACAGATCTAATTTAATTCATGGAAGGAAAAAAACCTACAACAAACCTATCTTATTTTTTCCTCTTAGATGAAAATATGACCTAAATGGCCTAGAAACTTTAGATATCTGAAGAAGTGCTCTTTAATCTATCTCCCCCTAAAAGATAGCCCTCCTCTTGACCTCACTGGAGTCAGTAGAAAGATTTAGATTGAATCCCATAAGATCTGGATTAATTTTTCTGAAAGCACACACTGCATCTCAGTTCTCTTGTTAGTTCTCCAGTTTGCTGCAGGATTACTGAAAATTCTCACCTACAAATAAAGTTCAAGTTTACACAGCAAACCAATCAATTTAAAAATTGCTTAGGGATTTTTAAATTCAGTGTTGTATATATGAGATTGTTTATACTGGCATTTATTTTCTTTCACATAATCACTGATCAAGAAAAATTGCTAAACTCAAATTCAGTTTCTGTAAGCATCACCACATGTGAGAAAATGCTAAATGAAGATGTTGAGCCATGTGCTAGAAAGATCTTTGTGGACGTAGTTGAATTTTGCATGCAAAATATTTTAAAGAGATAGTTTTACAGCTTAAAGTGATTTGATAAAACATTATTTTTAAGTCAAGTCTTTAAAATATTTTGTTTATTCCCACCTAAAATGACCTTTTTTCTCTAACTTATGAGACTATTTAATGGCATTATAGAACCACAGTCACTATTTGCTTGCTATTTCCATGCAGTGGTAACAGGCTTCTCTCTCCTCAAAGTGAAATGCCCATGATACACTTCACCAGCTCTCTATATGTCATCCCTCCTATGATCTCATTACCATCCTGACCAGCACCTGAGAATATCTGGGTTTTTTGTCCACAGAGCACTCATGTGGGGCAGGGCCATGCCACTCCAGAGACACTTAGAACCATCCTGACTCTCACAGCCCAACTTGGTTCCCATTCAGAAATCCCATCCCAGAACCTGCAGGGCCTCCCACGCCATAAACTGATGACTGCACTGCTCTTCTTTGAACTAGATTTTGTCTAGTCCGAGATGCTGTCTTCCAAGCAGGAAGGGATGACAAGGTAGGAAGCAGCAATTAAGATGCTTCAAGAGGCACCTTAAAGAACACAGAAGCTAAGAAAATAGCACTTGCCAAAAGCATCAGGAATCAACAAATTTCAATTTAAGGGTGTTTACAGAGACAAATGGAATGTAGAAGATAAAATCTAAAATGATAAAATGATAAAATAGGAATCTAGATCTTCAGTGTTTATGTAAGATCTGGAAAATCTGTGTGTTAAACAGTTAAATATAAGCCTGGAAACCATATAAGAGTGTTACACCACTGAATTCATAAAGTACTGTGCTCAAATATAGAGACTGATCCTACATTTTCATGATGATTGTTATAGCAGAAAATTCTATTATAAAAGATCAATTTTTATGTTGTTTGCCTGCAGGACTTTGCAAATGAACACAGAAACAACAGTGCTGTATTTATTTTCAGGTTTACTTGGCATCCACTTGGATTTCAGAGTCACATCTTCCATTGAGTTAAAAAATCACTAAATGAAGAAGTTCCTACAATATGTTCCTAGCTGGAAATTTGTCTAGTTTCCAGACTGATTTCACAGAATCAGTTCTATACATCTCTTCTCAAACTTTGCATTGCTGAAACATCACTGGCTCTTCTTACCTTTACAGTTAATCTCTCCATTATCCTAATTATCCTTCTTATCCTAATAAGAAGAAAAATGTCATGTGGTTTTGGGTTTTTTTGGTTTTTTTTAGCAAAAGATAGCTGTTGATTAAAATTTTATCTTTATTTTTTTACAGAAATAAGGTATGTACTCTGAAGATTGTAAAATCATACTTCAAGATTAAATTTTGTAAGCCATTTTTTCTAAGCCAAGCTTTTGAAAAAGCTAAGATTTCTCCCATAACATTATATGCAGCCTAATAAATACCAATGATAGGAAATAAACCCTCTGATTTCTCCTAGCTGATCTCCATTTGTCCATAGTATAAAACATGCAGTTCAATTAATTGAATGATACTGTCTGAATCAGCTTTATGTCAGATTTTCAAGGGAAATAAAAATAAAACTCTTTAAAAGACGTAACATTCTTCCAGAGGAAGTCTGACTGAGAATTTTTTGTAAAAGGATGTAACATTTCATAAATTATGTATGTAGAAACATTAAAAGGCAAAATCTACTCAATTTAGAGGAGAAAGGAATTTTATCTCTATCCTTTGGAGGTCTGAATTATGTATATCCTAGTAAATATACATATTTAGTTCCAGTAGAAGGCATTTGCTTTTACTTCATTGTAGAACATTAGGCATTTGATTGCCATCTGTACCAGAAGCATAGATGTAATCTGTGAAAAAAAATGTGCTCTTTGTGAATTTAAAACATCTTAAAAATTCCTCTTACAGAAACATTGCTGATTCTTGACATAGATGTGGAGGAAGAAATTTCCCATATGAAATAGTTCCTCAAAATAACATCTTGATCTTTTCCACTATATATTTGAACGACAGCATAAGGTTAAAATTTGCATTAAGAGACAGTAATTCTTAAGCAGAATGGAAAAGCACAGATTTTCCTGGTTTCAAGAATAAATACAAAAAAAAAAAAAAAAAAAAGCCCCACTAGAAACAACAACAAAAAATTTCCAAGAAGTCTCCCTCTTCAAGATGGAAAAAACCCCATTTCTGTAGTACATGATCTCTGAGTCCTTCATCTGACCTCTGTGGGATACAGGTGAAAAATGAAGAAAAAACATGGCAAATGGTAGATCAGGCTCAACGTCTAGCACCCCTATCTGGCTTTCACAGCTGCCTGCAAGTCTGAACCTTTCTTTTATAACTGACCTCCAGCTCCTTAGTGAAAAACACAGCAAGCTGAGAACTGCTATCACTTTCTGAGTTGCCGCTCTTTCATACAAGACCTCTCTTGGATTCTTTTCAGAAAGCCAACCTGGACCCTTTGAAGTTTAAATTCAAGAACTGCACTTTTAAATGTGCTGCTATGAGAATTTTTAGAACAATTCAGTCCTTTTCTTTGGGGATTTTTCTTAACTCTTTCTTATTTAAATATTATTCTGCAAGCACCTAAAAGCATATAATCAGGGGTTCTTCCCTAACATATGGCCATACAAAGACTTAATGTTTTCTCTTTGTGTATTCATAATATATGGGAATGGTAATATTTGTTCTTTAAATTATCCTCCCAAGATCAGTGAAATACTGGTCCCATCATCAGTTAAAAGTTCAGTTGAACTTCTGCAAAAGGTTGAGAGGAATTCAGGTTTAATGCTGAAGGGAGTTATTTCACAGCTGAGGCTGCAGCAGAATTACTCCTATTACCTCAAGTCTGGCCAACCTACAACAGTCACAGCACAGCAGTCACTAGCACTGTAGGTGAGAGGTTAGAAACTCATATTCAGTTTAAAGTCTCGGTTGGAGACATCAGTCTCTGGCACTAATTTATCTTATAATCTTGGATTAAAGTATGTTGGGAACTGTAATTACCATGAGAACCTGGAATTTTCACCTATAATGGCAACCTGTGGCAGCAAATGTCGAGACAAAAATAGTTCTCCTAAGCCTCAGCAGAGGGAATGATCTGTTGGCCTTGAAGTCCATTTGCAACAGACCAGTGACTACATAAGAAATATGAGAGGGAAGAAAAATTGTTCAACATTGTGACAGGTTTCAGATGAATAAACTGTAAATTCAGAGGGAGAGTTGAGGTGAAGATTGCTGGAGTGTTCAGATTAAGAATTGGCAAAAAATAACGGAATAATTCTTCGGCCGTCAGAAGAACAAGATCAATATACAGATTGGTCAAAGCCACTTGTTTGGCCAAGGGGTCTAAGGGCACCTCACATTGAACTGGTTCAGTGAGAAGCACGTACCTACAAATTACCAACACTGCATGTCATCCTGTGGCAAAAAGAAGAACTGGAATATAATAAGAATTTCACTGGTAAGAGAAGACAGAGATGGTCCACAGCAGTGTGGTCACACTGTGGCTTGCAGACCATTGGTGGTGAGTGAAATACCAGAATCTGATCTGTAAAATAATTAGCAACCCTGTAGCCTTTTCCATGGCTTTGTGCAAGCATAACTTAGAACTGACAAGCATTAAAATATTTGAATTGATGTTTATAACACAAAAATTCACATGCCATAAATGTATTTTATTTCAATATAGATGTTTTCAGCACAATTATCATCATCTCTCCCAACTGCTAAGAAATAGTAGGCTGCAAGTTGTCCAGACATTTTTTAATTGCATTCCTTTAAAGTGGTTGGGAACCCCAAATTTATAGCAAAACTGTGGGGAAAATAGGAGCTCACACTTTCTTTTGAAAGGAAGACTCTTTGAAAGATTATTTTGAAAAAATTTCATGGGGCTTCCAGCAGGCAGGATCTCACTTTTCATTTTTTAGTATCACAGAGTAGACCTATCATTTAACCTTAATCCTTTCAGAAGGCCCAAGTTTATCAACCTATTACACTATAGTAAGTTCTTGTTGACAACTGCTAGTTATCAAAATTATAGTATGAACAGCAGTATATCAAATGTGAATAACCACTGCAAGCAGTGAATTTCTGATTTAACTTTATTTAATGTAGGAAATCAGAACAAAGAATAACAGGAAACCAAAATAAAGCCATGTTTCCCAGACAGAAACCTATCTTTATCACAATTATAACTTTCCCTTAGTTTGAGGTGTTAATTCTGTGTGATTACCATATGGTAATCACATAGAATTGTGACCATTTTATTTAATTTATAATGATCATTTTATTTCAGAGACAAAGTTATTCAAAAGAGGATGCATCAAGATAGCATTCATCCAGCACTAATCCTGTTGCCTCCTTTTTTTCTTCCTTTCTGTATCATCAGCATCCCATTAATCTGGAGCTGCACATTTCTCCTTCAGCAGCACTAGGGACGGTGGGGGGGAAAAGCTCATCCCACTGTTCTTCCCAGCAGAAAGGTACAGGAGATAGAGGTAGCAGCAGTTGACACATCAGGGGTTAAACAATTTGCTTTTCTTTAACAACACTTCATTTTTGCCCTCAAAGTTTATCTACATTAAAATATTCTAAATGTAGTGTGTTTCTGTAAGTGTAATTATATGCGGCATGCGAAAACATATTTGATAATCACATTGCTAATTATGTGCAATCACTTCAATACACAGGTGCAAAGCTCCAGAAATATGCACATTTTAATCACCTTATATATGGATATAAACCACAACTTTTCATTTAAGTGTTCAGTGACTCCTTATTTTTCTGGGACTACACTTCCTTGGATTTTTGACTGGGTAATGCCAGAGAAAAAAATATACTAGGCTACTACAAATCTGGAATTTAATTTATCTGTGTATGTTCCAGTGCTAAAAAACCCTGTAATTCCTTACTTTTCTATGGTTTATGAACATTTGAAAGCACACATTTTATAATTTATTGATGGATACAGCATGCTGACTTCAGAGATACAGGAATCATAATTTTTATTTTTCTTCTGGGAGCTTTAATTCTCACAGTGTTTCTTTTAGTGTAAATTTGCCCGGAAAATCATGTATATATGCATAGAAATGCATCTTCTCCAGTTTGGATTAAACTTGAAGGACCTTCTTAATGGTTTAAAAACAGAATGTCATAAAAATCTTGAGCAATAAATTCACTTTCATTATTTTTGTAATAGCTTGTGGCTGCACTTTTTGCTTCTCTTTGATTTACATGTAACTGTTATTTTTTACATTGATTTTTAAAGCTGCCTTCACAAAATGGATTGCGATTTTCTTTGTGTATAAATCATAAAACCTGAAAATTTTATATACTCAGATTAACTAAAAAGGACATAAAATATTAATTTGCATAATTCAAAAGTAATATTTCTATTTTCCCTCTAAAGATATTTAGCATAAATTACTGGAAGGAATAGCTTTAGATTACCTGTCCATAAGTATTCTTTTTCATTTTGGGAAGTGAGCTGAAATTACCCGACAGACAAGAAATAGACTCATCTACTGGTCTACTTCTAACATTTACAAAACGACAGACCAATAGGAGGGACACAGCAAAATGAGAAAAGCAGCACTGAAATTTGTTCCACTGGAAACAAATCCATCATATTTCACACAATAAAGCAGCCAGCTTGTTCTGTTTCACTTTAGCTACACAAATTTTTAATTAAAGTAAATTACACTTAAGAGTCACAGAATAGTTGTTACAGGTATTACGCATGCCAGCCACTGTAACAGCGTTCAACAAGGTTTTTGCTAAATCAATGAGCCAAAAAGAGACTCTTCTATGAAGCACTTTTTATAAATAGTGCTACAGCTTAAGCTGGGTGCCTCTAAAAAAGGACCCTGAACAAAGAAATTGCTGGGCAATTATACCCTTAGAAGTTTCTCACCCGTCATGCAACTGATTGGAGCAGTAGTAATATTAAGCTCCTGATGGGCACAACATGAAGCACAGGGGGATCCATCTAAATATGAGGAAAAGCTTCTTTACTGTGGGGGTGACAGAGCACTGACATGGCTGCCCAGAGAAGTCATGGAGATACTCAAAACCTGCCTGGACATGAACCAGTGCACCTGCTCTAGGTGAACCTGCTTTAGCAGGGGTTTAAACTACATGATCTCCAGAGGTCTCTTCCAACTCCATTCATTCCATGATTCTGTGATTCTGACTAGGGTCTTCCCATTCCTCCTTGGGTCCCTTCACTGTCTCTACATGGGCCATTTCTCTTCTTCCCTCAGAGGTTTCAGCTTCTGATGACGATGGCAATTTCCTTATCTTCTGACTTGAACTGGCTCTGGGGCATTCTTTTACATAACTATAACATATGTTCAAAATATCTAGGTGAAAGTCCACAGCTTGCAGCCTACAACTTCAGCAACTTTAGCTATCAATGCTAAGCAAGTTGTGCAAAACAAGTTCTGTACAAGTAGCACACCAAATCACACCACATAGTTTAGGCTGGATGAGTGCACTGGAGGCCAGCTTGTTCTGCGTAAATCAGGACCAGCTTTAAAGTCACCTCAGGTTGCTTATCACTTTGTCCACTCAAGAGTCACAGCACCATAAAAGACAGGTATAATTAATTCCATGTCACCACTCCGAAATTAAAACAGCATAATGCACAGGGTTTGGAAAGTAATTTTTGTTTGGTGAAATATTGGAACAGGTTGGACAGTAGGTGGTGGTTACTCCAGCCCTGGAAATATTCAGGGTCTGTGGGCACGGGGATCTGAATAACCTGATCCAGTGGAAGGTGGTCCTGCCCATGGCAGGCAGGATTGGACTAGATGATCTTTGGTGGTCCCTCCCAACAAAACTATTCTATGATTCTGTGATTCTTTCAAAAAGTGCATAATAGTTTTGGTTCCTGCATTAGAAGCGTGCTAGCAAAACATTCAATGGGAAGTGAGGAATAAACACAAGATTTGTCCTGCCAGCTGCTCGGTCACACAAAGCCTGCAAGCCAGCTGATCCTGGCACCCAGCTCTGCTGTGACCCAAATGCTGCTCCATGCAGAACCAGGAACAGGGAGTTACTGCACAAGTTACCTCTTCGAGAGCCCAGGCTGCCTTGCAAGACAATAGTTTCTGCTGAGTCTGTAATTCAGCCTTGAGCCAGGAGCTGCTGTCAAAGATGCTGTCACTGGAGTACTCTGGATGGCGCAGCCTGCACCCTGCACAGGTGGAAATACAATTGCAATTCTGACCCACTTTAAAAAGGATAGAAGAGTTTGTTCAAAGAGAAACTGCACTTGGCTTTAAGCAGACAGTACATCACGGTGCTGCAGTCCTCGCTTCTGTCAAAGGTGACGTGGTTGAGTGCACATTCAGCACTCACTGACTAATTTCCCAACTTACATTTTTTTAGGCATTCTGAAAAGGATTCAGAACTCTGCTCATTTATCTGACTAAAAAAGAAAAATCACTGATATACTTTGTCATATAGGTACATTTTATCTTTATATTTTCCACCTTGCATGTAGCAAGAACACCTTTTGATCCTGACATGGTAGGCCTATAGTTCAAATCCTACTACCCCATTCTGGGGAACAGTGTATTTGCTCAGTGAATACACCTGTACCTTCACACTAAATTCTCTTTTGATGCTGGTGTTGCAATATGTGGCCAGACTTGTCCTGAGGCACTTTATTGCACACAGCAGCTTATCAATTAATGTAAAAATACTCAACTTTGTGCATTTTGTTTATGTTTTATCTTCTGAAGTTATAGTCTCCCAAACAGTTGCATGTGACAAATCATGTCAAAAATATAAGTATGTGGCTATTATTTGAATCATCAACAATGGTGATTTAATAACCTTATTTGTACATTTTAGGCTTAATTACATATCACCTGTTCCTTCCACTGAGTACATAGATTCACAACCTACAACAAGAGAAAGAAGGAAAAATGTGCTTTTTTTCAACCCCCCAGAACCTCACAGCGTGTTGTAAATAAGAGATTAATTACGAACACAGGTCAGTTAACAACCAAGATTGTTAGTTGGCATCAGAAGTGCCAATTCATGCTACATGATGTGCTTGAACAGTGAGCTAAGATGTAGCATAGACAAACTCGGAAAAACCCTGCAACATTGTAGATAAGCCCTGCTTTTATCCACTGGGACAGTTAGTTGTTCAGATTTGGCATGGTAGGAGGCAGGACAATACAAAAATCAGTACAACCACACCGTTTGCTGGCACAGCAGAGCAGTGGCATTGCTTATGAACTTGAGCTGATGTATCCAAATGGAGCTGCATTCCCCATTACAAACACATTTTACTGTTCTCCACTACACACTACAGACATGCCCAGAGTTTTGCAGGAAGTTTGTTGACCTGGTCCAAGAAGTATATCCTCCAGACCTCTGCGGTGGATAATTTTAAATAGGAGGCTGTAAGTCCTATGTTTATTTCATAAAGCAAAATATTGCTTTTTTTCTCTTTTTCATTTTTTTTCTTTTCAGTAGAAGTTGGAAAGAGAAGCATCCTGGCAGCAAATAATTTGCTATTGCTGCAGCTGTATGCATGGGCATGGCAAAGCAACATAAATTCTCATTGATAGAAAGTTGCCACTGAGCAGATTCCGTGAGCTGTTGAAACCAGGCTTATGTTACTTCTGCATCATTTTTTCTTTCACTGGCTCATCCCTGTAAATCAAAATGAAAAGTTAACAGACTATGAAACATATTGTGTATGGTCTGCTCCCGAATAACACTATATTGAGATATGCTAATCAAATAACCATGGCTGGTCTATAATGGAATGGACAAAAAGCGATGCAGTGCAGCATCCTTAGTCTTTTCAGGGAAACACCTCAAATGCCTGTCATAGTAGTGACTTTGACAAGTTCTGAAGAGATTGGCCTGCAATTTCACACAAGATAAAAGGATGCCATCAGTTACTGCTCAGGAGGCCACCAATTAATAACTACATAACAGGAATATCTTTTGATTAGTGTTAAACATTTACGTTACCTCCAAGTAAGGGAGAAAGGGAGCCCTTCACCATGGAAATTGTTTTCAATCTGTTAAGAAAATAAAGTTTTATTTTCAGCTAACTGAATATGCTGGTGAAGCTTAACTTATTTTCACTTATTGCTACAGTTTCTATAAAATATACATAGTTTACTGTGACTTACAAAACATTTGCATCTTACTGAGAAGCATTCATTAATCACTCTCTCTATTCACACTGAAACTACTATGATAATCAATTCCTATTTGCACAGCTGTGATATGAATAATTTTAAATTTTGGCTCTAATTGTTTTTCTGTTCTGCTGAAAAATGGTTTCAGAGAACTAAGGGTTTTTTCACACACACAGAGTTATATATATATATGAAATGTATGTACAAGGATGGCCAAGTGTTATTTAAAATACCTAATTACATAAAATTCTACTGTAGAAATGAAGATTAAGTCTGCTCTCAATCTACTAGGTTTGCATTTTGCTTAACAGATTAAAATTTGCCTTTCTCAAATATACAGAAACAGATTTTTTTTAAAGTGTGTACTGGCTCTTTGTGGCTAGAATGTAATTAAGGTATCAAAGCAAGGGGAAAAGTGATAAATATGCAAAAGTTTATATAAGGAATGTCATGTTCTCTTACAACACTGTATTTCTTTCCAAGGAGCAATCCAAACTGCATCTCAAGCAATGGATTAGGTTGCCCAGAAAAGTTGTACAGGTGCCAGCCTTGAATTTTTTTTCAACACTTGACTGGACCTCAGACCTAACCTTGTTCTGAGCTGGGCTGGACTAGAGACCTCCTGAGGTCTCCAACATCATTTCGCCCATCTATTATCATAAATTTAAGGCCCTTAATAAAACAGTAACCCTAAATGTGAGAGAGAAGTATCTCAGTAGGGACTCTTTCTGTCTAACAGAGATTTCTGAATTTAAGCAGAAATTATCTTTTCTCAAGAAAACTACTGGACTGGCTATTTTCTGTAGTTCACCACAGACTAATGATCTGACCTTTGATTCAGGGCTACCACTTTATCTTGCCACTGAATTCAAAGCTAGTTATCTTTCCATAGCCAGTGCCAACAGATTTTATTATCTTCCTGCATGACAAATCATAAACTGTCGCAACTCAAGATGAAACAAGTACAAGTTTATGAGTTCACATTTAAGCAACAATAGCAGACTATCCAATATCAATATAAACCAAAATGTAACAGAGCAACTTTATATAGAAAAGCAATTGATAGATGAGGATAAGGTGGCTGCATCCATCATCACATTGTATCACATGGAGATATGAAAAATGCATGCTAAATTTATATACAGGGGGAATGTGCTATGTACATCTCAGTTTTTCTTGAAGAAACATCAAAAAAGCAACTTGTAACTCCTTTAACCATAGGATTACTTGGGCTGGCATGTTTTCTGGTAGATGGTCACTACAAACCAGCTATGTCCCATTCTGTGCAGAACAAGCATAGCATGAGCTCTTTTAAGTTCATCAAAAGCATTTTGAACTTTGCTAGGGAGTGGTGGAAGTATGTTTTATCAGCTCATGGCATGTGTACTTATTTTCTATGGGTGGAAGAGTTTGGCCCCATACCTGGGTTATTAGCATAGAAAGGCAAGGGGGTCCAAACTTGCTCATCCATACAGTACTCTGGCCATGCAATCCCTGTTAGCAACTCCTGAACTGTCAGTATGAAAGAAATTAAGTGTATCACAGCCTTTCTCCATAGAAAAGATGCTGATTTCTGTTATTTCTAATGGCCTTACAACATAAACCAAGAGAAATATTCCTGTGGTTTACATTATTTCTGCAGAGGTGTATTTAGGCAGCACTACAAGATTTAAGGTAAGATTTACTTAACCTATTAATATTAAAGTTGGCATCACTGATGTGACACAGTGGTAGCTGGAAATTATCTGAGGTCTTATAACAGTACAAATTTGTGTGAACAAGTCCAAAAAAGATCTACCACAAAGGACCCAGGCTGGATTTAGATATGAATGACCCTCAGGAGGTATTTTTCATATTTTGACGTTATAAAGAGCCAGAAGCATGTTAAGAACAGGCATTCTGTGAAGGCAAGTTTCTGTACCATAGTTTGAGATTAGCACTAAGCATTTAAACTATAAAATGCATAGCCTGCTCACTGGAGTTATGCCCTCACCGGTTTCCACCACTCATAAAGCAACTTTGAGCAGTCAGGAGATGACTGTGTGCAAAAGAAATTAAAGTGTACACAGCAGTAAGACATTCTAGGTTTCAGCTTCGAGTTCCATGAGTCACATTTTGGAAAAGGCAACACCCCTGTTTTTAAATCAGCTGGAGGGTTCTTCCTCCAATGGACAACTATGTAGAGCTGCTCTTTATTAGCATCCCATAACACAGCTCCAGCACCACCAGCCTCTCTTAAGTCTGGAAACTGAGGGAACGTAGCAGGTTTGTTGAGGAAATGGAATTAACCACGGAGATTTTGAACACAGAAAAGAAATTAGAGAACACGAGTCTGAAAATTCCAAGATTAGGCAGAAGGTAGAGGTAGGGTTCCGGCGAAGCTGATGATGGATGCTTCCTGGGGGAAAAACAACATGCAGCTAAAAAACACAACCAATCTCAAAATAGAATTCGGTTTGGAAAACTTGGAGGAAGGAGAAACTAAATACCCCCCTGTGTGTATATTCAGTCTGAAGCTGCTCACTCAGAGTAAGCCTTTTATTACTGTTTGTAGGCTGGAGAAGGCCGGGGGGAGCAGCCCGCTAGGACACGGCCAGTGGGAGCTTAGGAGAGCGCCAGGGCAGGCGGCTGCTGTCTTTGGACACAGCTATCTCGCTCCTCGGCCTCCTGCAGCCACCACTACCCAAGCCTAGGGCACCCTACGTAAATCACACACACTAAACAACGCGAAGCCATAAAAAAAAAGAGGAAAAAAAAAATAACGGCACTTCCCCGGCGCCGGTGTGGGGGCGGGGCCAGGCGCGCCTCAGGGCGGAGGGGGCAGGAGCGCTGCTTATACGCCTGCGCACTCTTGGCGCCGCGTGTCGCGGCGCCGGCCGCCCCGCTATTTATGTGCCGTCAGCCACTGATTGGCCTCCGGGCTGACCAATAGAACAACGCTGGGGGCGCGGCGCAGCCAGTAGGAGAGCGGCATGGATGTGTGGGCGGGGCGAGCGCCGCGGCCGCGGGGGCCGTGCGGGGCTGGGCGTCCCCGAGCACCGCTGCTCCTCATGGCGGGCTGGGCGCCGCTGCTGCCGCCGGCGCTGCTACTTTCCCTGCTGTGCGCCCGGCCGTGCCCCTGCGGCACCGCTCCGGCCTCTTCCTCACAGCCCGTGACCGCCCGCCTGGCCGCGAAGTGGCCGGCGACCCCGCTGCTGCTGGAGGCGAGGTGCGTGCAGCCTCCTCCTCTTCTTTCTCCTTCTCCTCCTCCTGCCGGCGGCCGCCCTGTCCCGGCTGTCTCCTGGGGAACAGGAGGGCGGAGGGACCCCCTTTTCCCTCCGCTGAGCGGGAGGTGGGGCTGGCAGAGTGGGCTGGCAGCGTTTTTCTCTGTCGGAGGGTGTGTGGATACTTTGTGGATGTGAGGCTGAACGGCTTTCTCACCTCGGAAAGTGTTGCGGACAGTACTGGCAAGGCTCTCCCGCACTTTGAGGGAGCTGTACAAGCGGCTTCGTATTTGACCTGCTGAGGCGTTTTGCAGGTCGCTGGGTTGAGGAGATGTAATGGGCCAATTACACAATCCCTGCCTTCTACTGAGTAACATCTTCGTCTGCCCCCAAGTAGTTGGCACGTTAAGTGATTATAAATGTACTAGTGTAGATGTGAACCTCTGAGAGTGAAACACGGTGGTATTTTAAAAGGTGTTGTTAACTTGTAGTCATAACTTCAGCCTGGAGGAGACTTTGGGATGACCTAATTTCAGTCTCCTGAAGGGAGCCTACAAGAAAGATCTCTACAAGAGAGAGCCTTTCTTACAAGAGTATGCAGTCAGAGGACGAGGAGGAATGGCTTCAAACTGGGAGTAGGTTTAGACTAGATGTAGGGAAGAAATTCTTCACTGTAAGGGTGGTGAGACAATGGAACAGTTTGTCCAGAGAAGTGGGTGCTTCATCCCTGGCAGCGTTCAAGGCGAGGCTGGATGGCACACGGAGCAAACTGCTCTAGTGGGTGGTGTCCCTGCCCGTAGCAGGGGATTGGAACCAGATGATCTTCATGGTCCTTTCCAACCCAAACCACTC
Organism: Argya squamiceps; assembly: GCA_037834095.1. Lineage (NCBI taxonomy): Eukaryota > Metazoa > Chordata > Aves > Passeriformes > Leiothrichidae > Argya > Argya squamiceps. Next base: position 96,466,000 of record JBBMKD010000102.1, on the reverse strand, counting down.
TGTGACCCACAATAGAAAGGGAAAATGTTCTCCAGTTTTAGATGCTTGTGACTCCCCTGCCCATTTGGCTTAAATTTGTTTTGTTTTTAAACTTAATTGCTGCTGTTTGGAGAACAACCATTAAGGGAAGAATTGCAAGCTTCTGTAATCAAAGGAGAGGCAAACTTCCAAAGTAAAGATTAGAAAACAATATAGTCATGCTAGCAAATGGAACTTTTTGGTAGACATAAGCAAGGGGAGTGAAAGCAACTGATGTCCCCTTAAGGAAAACCACAAACCTTAGAAATGTTACCTGTAAATCATAGAATCACAGAATGGTTTGGGTTGCAAGGGGCCTTAAATACCATCTAGTTCCAACCCCCCTGCCATGGACAGGGACATTTTCTACCAGACCAGGTTGCTCAGGTCCCCATCCAGCCTGGCCTTGAACGCTGCAAGGGATGAGGTATCAACTTCTCTGGGAAACATGTTCCAATGGTTCACCACCCTTACAGTAAAGAATTTCTTTTGTATATCTAACCTAAATTTTGCCTCTTCCAGTTTGGAAAAAAAAATAAATTTGAAGGGTGGTATTTGATATAAAGTAAGCCTTACCTTTTATGCTTTGTAAGGATAAACTCATGTCTGAAAGTGTTTCAAAGATTGACCATCTCCCTCCCTGCACAGCAAAGCAGATGTTGTTGATGAAAGCCTGTAATTTAATGAAAAACTGTAACCTGACAGAGAGTGTGTTCTTATTTGTATAGTTAGCTACTGTTAAATAAAATTTGTATACTGAATTGATTTCATTTATAAGTGTATATTGGAATATCAGTGGAAAAATAAAGTGAACATTTTGGTGTTTTCTCTAACAAGAGAAGAGTCTGCATGCTTTACAGCTCTGATTGTTGAGTTTGAGGATGATGGTACTTTGTTCAAAATGTCTTTTGACCAAAATACAGCTCAGTTCAGTGTTTGTGCTATGGAGATAGTAATTAGTCCTTGAATATCTAACATTTGGTTGCTGATGGGTATTTATTATTTTAAACAACCAAAGGATTTTACTGTGGTACGTCTTTAGACAAAACCAACCTATGGACAATTAATTTCTATTTTTAAACAGTGAATTTATTGCAGAAGATGGTAATGAGAAGTTTTGGCAGTTCTTGGAAACTGTGCGGGAATTAACAGTTTATAAGCAAGGAGGTAAGTTAAACAACATGCTGATTTTTATTATATTATCCTGTGCTGTATTTAACTTGAGACAAAACACATTAATTAGTTCTAGGCAGGTCAAACCTGACTCTTCTGTTATTGCTTACTAGGTAGGTTTCTTTCAGAAACTTGTAGCATATTTTTCTCTAAAGGCAATACTTGCAGAGGAGTTTAAAAAAAAAAAGGGAAGTCAAGATGGACTGAATTGCTCTTACAATATGGAACAGAAGTGTAAAGATTAAAGATACCTACCTGCTTACATGACTTGTCAAGAGCTTATAGGATATTGAGACTTCATGTTTTCTGTAGGATGGGTGCTTGCAGGGCATAAAATCACACAAATAACTAAAATGAGAATGCTAGGAAATGCTAAAGGAAAAATTTAATGAATTACCGGAAAGGTTTAATACTTGCACATGGGATGGAGACTTTCTAGCATCAGTACTGATGCTTTAGAAGAAGGTTTATCACTGACAAAAGAGGACTAAAAAGGTCTTGCATGATTAGACAGAAGAATATTAAATTGTTAGAAATTTGGAGAGCAGACCAAAGCATAAAATCCAGCAAAAGAAACATAAAAAGCCCCCCCAGAAGAAACCTTGGAGAACAGTTTACCAGAAATGTCCATGGTAATGAAAAATTGGGAGACCTGCAGGGCTTTACATCAGGTTGGGCAGTATTAGGCCTGCCTGATAAGTCAACAGATGAACAAGGTGAGAAAGGCCTCAAAACAAGGTAAGACTGCTTCATTTTGCTCTTTACTTACAAAATGATATGACTCTTTAGGCATGAGTGTGAGCACCCAACACTACCACTGGAAGAGACTTGAAGGAAATTGAATGTTAAATTAGCTATCAAAAGATAAAAAATTGTAAAAAGATCATGCAGAAAATGGCAGTGAGAAATGCAGGTACATGAAAAGTGCTGTTGAGAAACATTTCTCACATCAATGATTGTGACTGACTAAATACAACTTAAAAAAGATTGTGGTGTGCATATGGTAATGTTACTTGAGTGCTCAGCAGTGCTCCAAGCAGCCAGTAGACTTAAAAGATTAGTAAGAAGAGAACAGAGTCACACATGGTAAACATAATTTTCCTGCTTTTCGTTCCATGATGTCCTTTATGTCAAGTAAAGTGAGACTTGTGACTTTTGACTTTACTATCTCCCTGTGTTTTCCTTATCATTTCTTTAGAATTGAAAAAGTTCAAGCAGAAAATGTACAAAGAACTGTGATTTTAATTGTAGAGTATCAACTGGGAAAATTATAAAAAATCACCCAAAATTACTGTGAGATGGTGATCTCAAGGTCAGAAGTATGTACAAAACCAGAGAGAGTCACTGAGAACAGAATGCCCAGGTGGTGAGTGCTGCTAAAAGCCATTTTGTATAAGGCACGAGGACATGGAAAATAGAGAGAGGTGCAGAATTTGACCTGTGGTCAGCTTCTTGTAGCATTTGTTGAGGTTAAAGCTGTTGTCTAATGTTGTTGAAAGTCTTTCTCAGCATACTGGACAGTGGCATGTGTTACACCCTCCACAAGGTTGGGAATGACACAAAACTGGGAGGAGAAGCTGAAGGTAGGACTGTAATTACAGGGACCTTGGCAGCCTGGAGAAACAGGCCAGCAAAAACATTGGGAAATTCAGCAAAGGCGCTTTCCAGGCTCCCTGCACCTGGGCTGGAATAATCTCAGCAATGGTGTAATCTTGGTGCTGACTGACTAGAAAGTGGTTTTTTGAGAGGCAGAATGGGGATCCTCGCAAACAGTGAGAAGGCCAACTACATGCCAGGTTGCAGCAGCAAGAGGTCAGAGTGTTTTCCACTGTAGGAGACACTTGTAAGACTGAATCTGGAGTACTGGGGCCATGTTGGGGCTCCCTGTGAAAAGAAAGACAAGAGTCCATCGTTGGAGCAAATCTAGGAGAGCATCTCTGCAGTGGTTAGGGAGGTGGAGCAGACTTCTGAGCAAAGGCTGTGAGTGGACCTGAGAAAGGAAGGGGTAAAGAGAGACCTTGTATCTTCAGCTTCCTCGTAGAGAAATGTGCAAAGAAAATGGAACCAGGCCCTTCCTGAAGGTGTACACAGCAGTATGAAAAAAAGCAAAGGGCCGAAGTTGAAATGTGGAAGTTATGGTTAGATACTGGAGAAAATTTTCTGCCCTGGGATTGTGTAAACATTTAAACTGACTGCTCCAGGAGGCTCTGGAATCTCTATTCATTGAGATAATTCAAAATTCTACTGCATGAGGCCTTGAGGCAGTCTTAAGCTGCGTCAGGGGAAATATAGGTTAGATATTAGGAAGAAGTTTCTCACTGAAAGGGTGATTAAATACTGGAATGGTTTGCCCGGTGAGGTGGTGGAGTCACCATCCCTGGATGTGTTTAAA
>JBBMKD010000102.1:96432739-96453655 GCA_037834095.1 Argya squamiceps | reverse complement strand
AGCCAAACTTTAAATGAATATGTGACTCCTGTTCTGAGATCAGGCTGCTTAATATATATTTGCACTTAAGCAACTAAAGACATGAATTAAAAGACATTTAACTATCTTGATTCTTATAATTTCTTGATTCTTGATAATTATCTTAATATGTAAGCCAGAGTTGTATTTTCTCTTGCATGCATTAAATAAGACAAAGCATTATTTCTGTATTTCAAATAGTCTTGCTACAGTTACTGTTTTCAAACTAGTAAATTTTAGTGGTTTGGAACATAAAATTCTGTTCTAAATTACTAAAATTCCTGATGATTTTTAATATGTCATTGTTTTCAAATACAGTATCAAACCACATCTACAATAGATAATACTTCAGAAATATTGTTATTTGCTCAGTAATTTAAAAATCTATTAGTATTTCCAGAATTTTAAGTATGTGAAAGTGATTCTGTATCAATCAACACAGATAAAACTACTTTCAGGATTTGACAATTTCACTTTCTGCAAGGAAAACTGTTACTTAAGATAGTCTGGATAGAAACCTGCTGGGTTTTTGAGTTATATTTGTTTGTCCTGCTGCTTCATCCAGCTGTATATTTAGGAAGTTCATTTCAGCAGTATTGCAAGGAGATCTCTTGACAGAAAAAAAATACCTCAAGAAGAGTTGGGAAAATAAACCTAGAAATATTGCAAGCATAGCCTTACCATTACACAGTCATGATACACTTGTAACAAAATCCCTGCCCCAACTGTTTTCTTTATTTTACTTTATATAAAAGGACATAGGATGTCCGGAGAAAGTCTAGTACTTTTTAAATGGAATACAAGGGCTCAACAATAAAAGGAATTTTAATCAATCCCAGGTCTATTTCATGTCTTAATCCCACAATCCATTTCAGTCAATTCACACCACAGAATTAGAACACTCCTTTAATCAATATGAACACATAATCAATTTAGAAACATGGTGGCTGGCTACCATGACACCAAAGGAGATGTATGTGATGGGGAAGCAGCGCCAGAACAGACTGTACACAAAGCGCTGCTGAAATCAGGATATTGACTTGCACTCCCAATGGCACAGCAGGGAGAACATCATTGCTGAACAGACTTGCTAGTAATTCTGTTGCCTACATAGGTCATGGCTGCTAAATTAACTGTCTTAAGTGATATATTAAGTTCTCCAGGTTCATGACAGATTTCGTTCCTCATCTGCTGTGAAGCTGACAAGCAGCCATTTCCGCTTCTTCTGCAAATCACGCTGAAGCTATAGACCTTGTGTGTATGACAGTGACTTCACTGTTATGGCTGACAAACAGAATTCTCAGTTATTAAAAAAAGAAAAAAAACCCGCAGCATCCATAAGTGACTTATCACACTTGTGAGAATGTTGATTGCATCAGTTTAAAGTCCTTTCACTGTATCTTAATTCACCAACTCAAGGTATTGTCATATTGCTCCACAGAACCACAGAATTACAGAATGGGTCAAGTTGGAAGGAACCACAGTGGGTTGTCTCCTCCAACCTCCCTGCTCAAGCAGGGAGCATGTAATACAGATTGCATTCAGATGGTTCTTGAATATCTCCAGTGAGGGAAACTTCACAACCTCTCTCAGCAGTCTGTTCCAGTGCAGTCACCCACACAGTAAAGAAGCTTTTCCTCTTATCTAAATGTACAGAAACTTTTGTACATCTGTTTCTGTCCATTCTCTCTTGTTCTGTTGTTTGAACCACCTAGAAGAGCCTGGATCTATCCTCCTGGCACCCTCCCTTCAGATACTTATGGACACTTATAAGGACCCCTCTCAGTCATCTCTTCTCAAAGCTGAACAGGCCCAACTCTCTCAGCTTTTCCCCATAAAAGAGATGCTCCGGTGCCTTAATAACTTTTGTCACCCTCTGGTGGATCTGCTTCAGAGGGTCACGTTTCTCTTGTAGTGGGCACCCCAGAACTGGACAGAGCACTCCAATGTGGCTACTAGAGCTTGATGACCCTCTATAGGTAAAGCAAAGAAAAGCACTTCTTTTTTGTATTACTTCAATAAACCAATTCCATCTCTGGAAAAATCCATGTACACACGCATACACACACCCCCCCAAAAAAACCCCCCCACACACACGTAGTGTCCTTAAGCTGATTTACCGCAACCCCTTCCCACCTATTTACATTAAAGAAACAGTTAGTCTTTTCAGTGCCTGCTCAGTAAAAATATCCCGAGTTCAAGCAACAATCACATTTCCACATGCTATGTAGTTGTACATACTCAGTTTTTTACCTCAAGGTTTTCATGACCTAAGTAGCAAACTTTTAGACAAAAAATGTGGTTTTACCTATTTGTCTGGGATTAAATGCCAATATTTTTAATAATGGTAGTTACCACTCTAATTAAAGACAACCAAGGGGAAATGATAACAATCTTCACAAGGAACAATTGACATAAGTTGTTTTCCCCACCTTTTCTTGTACAGTGTTTGAGTTTGCACAGGAAAAACGGGCCAGATAGTCAATGGGCTAAGAAACGATGTGTTCAAGGTTTGGGTTTCTTTTCTTTTTAGCTCAACCCCCAGCTCATTCAGGCTCCAGCAAAAATCCCTGAGGAACCTACAACCTGCCAGGATTTGGTGGTGTTTACCTTAAGCAAACTGTGAAATATTTATTTTGTCATAGTGTAAGGAAACTTGCTGAGAATTCAGCTTCATTGGTTAGTTCAGAAAAGACCAGAGGAAAAAAGAGTGTTTCTTACCACAGACAGTGTGAACACATGAGATAATTTAATTACAACTAATAAGATCAGTTCAAACATTAGTGGCACATAAACTGTATTCTGGCACTGTAGACAAGATATATACATTGCAAACATACCACCTAATGTGACTATGGAACCTACCATGTTTTAATGATGCTGCATAGTAATACATCATTCTCTAATAGTATAAAATTCATCCTCATGAAAATAAAATAATTCCTCTTTAATCCTAGAAACTCAGAAGCTACCAAAAGTTCATTTAAATACAATAGCTTGAAATAAAATAATAAAAAAAAAATTATATATTCCTAATCTACTTCAGCTTCAAAGTTAGAGTGAAAAATTAGTGCTGAAAATTTTTCCTCCTAATGTGATTAGGCATCAGCAATTTTTAAATGTCAGAAAACTGACCAGATTCTGTCCTTGAACTCAAAGTTTTGAAGAACCAATATGGATAAAAAAAGATGCCAAAGCTCAACAACTTTTCTTTAGGAAGGAAGCTTCCTAAATAAATGTTTAAAATGATATCTTGACACAAGTTACATTGACCTGGTTGTAAACATTGATTTTTACTCAGCTTAATGCAATACTTGGAACACTTGGAAAAACAAAAAAGAAATAGAAAAAGATTATTATAGTTCTGAGGTTTTCATGAATAAAGAAAGATACAATTAATATATTTTAATACACACTGGAAGCATGATATGTCAGATAATTTTAATTATATTGAAAGGAATCCTATTTATGTAATTATATTGATGTAAAAAAACCCTAGAAAAAGGTTTAGTAGAATAACATAGAAGGAGATGAGAGTTCTCCATACAAAATTCAAACCTATAGTCCCTTTATGCTCTATAGTATTAAAAGAACAGTGTAGAGACTGTAGAGTGTATTTAAATTACATCTCAACATCTATGGACATTTGATAAGAGCAGGGGCTTTTATTCTCTGTTTCACTCTACAGAGTGAAAGCCTCCCACAAAGACCTGCTTTCTATGCTATACTCTCTGATGGAATATATGCTTCTTTTGTGCCAGGAATTCCCTCCAACTGGCTTCAAAGCTGGCCCATTCTAAATGTAACAGGGATGCTAATAGATTTGCAAGTGGTTCATGAATGAAAATCAAAGTCATACCTCAGGCACTATGAAATTGTTGTTAAATAACACACTCTCTATACTAGATCTTCTTCATAAAATGAAAAATGAAGAAAAATTTAAAATGTCCTCCACTACAATAAAGCACCTTCTTTACAGTGCAATGTTAAGAATTCCATTCTTATCTGAATAATCAAAAAACATTCTATTTTCTGTGTACTAATTACAAAGTGAAACATCTTACATAAAAAAAAAAAATAGAGTGAGATAATTCTAAAATAGTTCAATTGTAAAAAACGTAAATTGAACTCAAAATCCTTGTACAGAGGACTATAGTCAGATTCAGAAGGTGTCATTTAATGCCAGTTTTTAATTTCTACATCTTCAGAAAAAGCTGGGGGGGTGTACATGAATAAAGTATAAAGAAAGATCACTGTGAAAATACTCATCCAGAATATGATGTATCCACATACATTAATTTGGAAAGGTAATAAGTACATATTTACCTTTAACTTTGGAAACATATGCATATATATCATACATAATTTTAAAAAAAATCCTGCCTGAGAATACTTTTGGGACTGCATGGATTATCTTTTCTAACTCAATTGTGTATAGTACATGAACATCTTCTGAAGAGGAAAAAAATGTGTCTGCTGTTTAAAAAAGTACTATCATCACAGAAGATGGAACACAGAAAAACAGCAAATTCTTAATTCCTATCTGCAAGCAGAATTAATTCTTACTGTCATTTTAGCTGATAAGATACTTAGAATCCATTATGCAAAATGTTGCAAAAAGTAACAAGGGGAGAAAAGACCAGTGAAACAGTTGTTTAGTGTTGGAACTTTATCACTGAGATCAGGTGGTCAATGAGCAAAAGTGATTTATAGCACCTGAGACGAGCTGTGGTAACCTTGACTGTATTTGACAGAGTGAATTATTTAGAGCCAACTATCAATGTACATTTTAATCTGTGTAATCAGATTCACTTTGAGAAAAAGGAAAAAATACTGTATGTCTGGGCTGAAATGCAAATCCCTCAGGATCACGTAAACGTAGAATCATTTAGGTTGGAACAAAACCTCCAAGAAATAACCTTCTTGTCAAAGAAAACCATTTACCCAAAACTGTCAAGACCACTATGAAACCATGTCCCAAAATGCCACATCTACACACCTTTTTATTACTTCCAGAGGGAGTGACTCCACCACTCTTCCAACGCTTGACAGTGTTCCCATGAAGAATATTTCCTAATATCAAATCTAAATCTTCCCTGGTATAAGTTCCAGGCATTTCCTATTGAAATATCACTAGTTACTTAAGGGGATAGACCACCCCTCCCACCTCACTACAATCTCCTTTCAGGTAGTTGTGGAGAGCAATAAGCTCTTTCCTGAGCCTCTTTTTCTCCAGGCTAAACAACTCCTCAGCTGCTCCTCATAAGGATGAAATATCCTGGCCTGCTAAATCTGACATTTCTGTGTTATCTTGAAATAGTGGAGAAAGTTCTGCTGTCATTTAAATTGTTTGTCAACTTGAACACACCCTTAATAATGTTTATTAATAAAGTAGTTTATCCAGAAATGTCACCCTGAGGAAAATAGCTGTAGCTCAAATTTATACTTATACTCATTTATTGTAGGTTGTTAACTCCTAAGACTTGGCTCTTGGATATATTTACAGTGTCAATAGCAAAGCCACTGAAGAATTTGAGAAAAAACATTGTTTTCTTTTAGAATAAAATTAGTAATAAAATTCATCAGATCTTCATCAGATCTAGAGAGAAATTCACAGTAAAACCAAAAAGATGAGGACCAGAGCAACAATAGTAAGAAATCATCAGTTAGAGCACTGATATAGAAAGTGAGATATGCATGGGCAAGTTTTAGAATTCCTTGGTTTATGTAAAATATGTATCAGTGTCTTCAACTATCCAACCGGAGTCCCTCAAGCAATGGGTCTCTCACATCTTGCTGATAATGTGTTGGGTTTTTTCCATTATTAATATCATGTGGAAATAATGACAAAATATCAAAAAATTACATTAAATCCATTTCTGGTTTGCTTGTTTTGTTGTTTTTGGGTTTTTTTAGTAACTGTAGCTGGTCATGCAGTATCTATCTCTTTCAGTGGAGAATGTACTGATTTGATTTTTGGGTGCCTATTTCCCACATGAGTATATTGGTCAAGAAGAAAAGATAAGAAGCTGCCTTTTATTGCAAAACTGACATTTCGATAAGACATCTAAAAATGTCTCTGGAAAGTTTGAATTCAAAATAAAATGAAAGAAAGTCAATATACCTGTTATCCAGTTACTGTGCAATATCAATCACCACTAACTGTTGAAATAACTTTAAACACTTTGATGTTGTTTTTCTTGTCCTGAAAATAGTCCTGGTTTATTTTGTTCACTTTATTCTACCAGTTCAGTGATAACAGTAGATTCTACAGACATCAAATAAATTCACAGGAAAGTAGAATAAGGACAAAATGCAGTGACTTTCAAGCAATTTCAACTAAACATGAAAGAAAATGAATGACACATCAAAGCATCAGCTTCAAAGACACTCCCAGGTGACTCATTTCAGAATACGTGTTACAGAAATCATACAAAAAGATGTTTGAACTTTTCTATTCAAGAAATTTTTTAAGAACATTTATCAGGGAAAAAAAATGGCTGTATTGAAGGACAGCTAAAAATCCAAAGTCAATGTATTCCAAATGTGTTTGATAAAAGGATGAATAATAGAGGAAATATTTTGTCTCTGGCTTTTTCAAGGAAAGGTATTGTGAAAGGGAAATAACTGTGATACTGAAATTGCATGCCAACATTTTAGAGATACGTTGTTTTGACTTCAAAAAAAAAATTTTATATCACAGAGTACGAGTTTTGCTTGGCTTAATTCTTGAAGCTACATTGGGTGTCACATTGATAAAATTCATAGTTGCAGTATAGTACTTGGTGGGATATAAAATTCCAGAGTCAAAAATTACAAGATAAATTAGCATGACACAAATCATAGTGGAGTCCAATGGATGACCAGATGATTTTTTCTGATGTCTGGAATAATCTATGTAGAAACAACTTATGCAAGTAACTGCATTGACAAACAATAAGCCTACCATGTGATAACAATGGGTAGCTATGGGCTAAACTCAAGCTAAATTTTCAATTTTCCACTAAACTTAGATAAGTCAAAAAAGATTAAATGTTTAAGTGAAACTTAGAACTATGACACTCTTTTTGTTTTAAACTGAGTTTACAACTATTAGATACCTAAAATGAAAAAAACCATCTAGTTTATGATGTTAGCTTCCACTTCTGAAATCCTTGTCCTGACAGAAAGGAATAAGAATTAATTGTGGTAGACAGAGCAACCATCCCTACCTTCCCTGTTTTTACATATAATCTCCAGCTACTATAAATTTAAGTCTCACTAACTTTTAAAACAACCTACAGGTGCACAAGTCGTTTGGAAATCTGGGACTTCAGCTTTGCAGCCTTGAGATACGTCTCAAGTTTTTGCATTCATATATTTCTTGGATGAGAAGAGTGCAGATTTCTGTTGCAGTAGTTTAAAGAGATATAGAGGAGTCAGGAGGTTATATAACTTCAGAACTGGCTGCTGGTTTTCAGCTTGAAACAAACTTTCTGTCAAAACTTAACCTCCATTTTTATCATAAAATGTTCAAATTAGAAAGTATATACTGAAATAAATTGGAACAGATTTGAATATTTTATTTTTCTGATCCACATAATATTTCAAATTTACTCCTCATCACAAACAAAATAAAGACACATGAAGAAAGCTTTTTTGTAAGCTCTCAGCTTACAAAAATGGAATCTCTTCTAAAAAAAACCAACTTTAATTTAATATTTTTTATTATTTGTGTTATATTTTATGGAGTTTGCAATTAATCCTTATAAAACAATCAAAAAAGCTAAAGTAAAATATCTTTTAACATCTCAAGGGAATTTACATTATTTATTATGCAACTATAGTTGCCCTTATGGGAAAACTAAAATCTTACTCTAAAAATGTATTTTGTTAATCTTTTTAGTTAAATTTTCACAACAGTGATTGTTATTCTAATTACTTAAGGGTTCTTTCTGGGGGACCCCTTTTTCCTAAACTTAATGACACATGTGGATTGTAATGTTTTTGTCAGCATAAATGTTCCTGTAACAGCCTTATTAAAGCTCATGGAACTCAGTAAGCTCAATTAAATTGCTGAAATTAACTTAAACTTTTGCCATTATTTGTGTACATTTCATTAACATCTTCATAACACAGCTCATATACAGCAACTTCAAAAAAGGTACATTTGTTTTAAATTTTCAGGCTTAGAAGAGAGTATTAGGTCTGTGGCATACATCTATGGGCCATGGTTTTCTTAACATGCCTATGTAAATCAGGATTAATTTTGCTTAATTACTGGAAAACACTTTCCAAAACAACTACTAAGAAAAATAGTAAGGAAGTATTAGTGATGGTGTAATTAACTAGTTTGAGACAGCATATAGATAGTTTTCTGGGAAAACACAGAAATCATACAACTATAAACCTTATTATTGCCAAAACAATTCAAGACATATTTATATAAATCTCTGAGCTGAAGTGTGAGGCAAATTAAAAATGAAATCAATTTTTTATTGATGAATCTTGAGACAGAAAAAGGATTCAAAGAAATTTAGGACTAAATAAGCAATTATTTTATTCACTAACAGTCAATAATTTTGAAGTCAAAAGGGAGGTCTTCATATTGCAAGTATGACATAGCAAATCAAATACTTTTCTAACAGGGAACATGGGGATAAAATTTTAGGAAAGGATTCTCATTCTTTAAAAACTGATATAACTCAATCTCTCCTGAAAGAAGCATTGCTTTTTCACCCTGCTCTTTCCATGTTGAATTCTCAAGAAAAGGTGAATGCCCCCTGTGAGTCTCTTAGGGGAACTTTTACAAAATTCTGAGAGCACATCCAAGTTCAGTAAACGGTAATTTGCCTCTCTCTCTGCCAGCGTGTGCAGGCCTGTCTGTCCGTTTCAATGAGAACCCTTCTCCTAAAATCTCTCATCAGGACTTTTAGTACATGTGAAGCCAAGTTCAATTCAAACCAATTCACTGTCAAGTTATCCCTGACACCCTAGATTCATTGCTCAGGTTCATTGATTTGTCATCTGAACTCATAACACATGGAATCTCTGGGGAGAGGGCTACCAGAACAGAAGTAGTTCCAAATAATTTCTAATTTTTCTAATTTTTTTAAAAATTCTAATTTCTAATTTTTCTAACATTTTGTACTTGTAATATATGGTGTTATATGTGATTAATATCAATAAGAGGAAAAGACCATTAAAAATGTGATTTTTCACATTAAACCTGCCAAAGACATTTTCTTCAAGGGCAACTGAAAGGAGCACTGTCATATTCTGTTTATTTTTTGGTTTATGCATTATATTCACAGAAGTTCATTAGAAATTTACTAATGAGACACTTTTTCTGCATAAAATCATGGATTTTCCTCTGTATGAAAATTCCTAATTTCAAACAAAATTACATGTACATAATTTATTTTGTGCTCCAAGTCCTAACATTGTAACATCCTTTGTATGAAGGGACACTTAAATTGTAATAAAGTGTATTAAACTGTCCAAGTGTGTATTAATAGTTGAGTTCTCCTAGATTGTGTCTGTAGCTTTAAAAATATTTCAAATAATTAGAAAGTTACCAGAAAGTCTCAGAGCACTGATTTCCCCAAATGCCAACGTGTTTTGAAGAGTCTATTTTTCAAGTCAAAGTCACTCTTATCAGTGCTAAGTGTGAATATTCCAGCATTCAAGTGCATGAATGTAAAACAGTAGATGAGTCTTTCTCTACTGTCTGTTAAAATGAAATGTGATAAATGCAGTATTATAGATAGGAAATCATAATGTGTGACATTCAGGAAAAAGAATCCACTTGAAAAAACACAAGATAATTTTTTTTTTTTTTGTTATCTGGCTCTGCTTCATTCATTCTTGGTCTGTATGAGATTTGCCTGCTGGATCACATATGCAATTTTAAAAAAAGTAACTATTGACAACATGCACCATTATGTTAGAAAAAGGTTCGGAAATACTTTTCTGAAGTTTATGGAACTCTATGGTTTTATGGAAAGAACTGTCCTCACCACTGTTAAGGCTGCGGGAAATGATCAGGTCACTGGCCTTCTGCTACACTAATGGAGTGTGACACAAAAACCTCTGGACTTGGCAGGACATGACATGACAGCCAACAGTGTGAGCACTGGACAAGAGGTAGGGATAGTGCCAAGCAGATGGTGATGCCCTTGTGGGTGGCTTCAGGAGCCAAGCCTCACATGCAACTGGAGGGGATCGTTGGGGACCCACTACTAATTCTATATAAGGGCAATTTACCTAGGTGATGGTATCAAAGCCATCAAAACTGGTTGTAGGTATGGCAAAACGGAGCTGACAGGGAAAAAGCAATTACAGAGAAGTTATTTACCTGGGAGAATGTTGGGGCAGAGAGGATAAGGAGGTGTATGGATGGCAAAAAGGAGATCAAGTGTCAAGAAAAGAGGTAGTAAAGTGTGGAAATCCTGTGAGTGAGACAACACAGGTCCCTACCAAGCAGCCTTGTTGCTTGTTCTGTGCTGCTGGAGCAGGGCAATTATTCAGACTTGTTTATCTTGATATAAAATAAAAGTTGGTGTGCTCCTAGTTAGGAGGGCTGGGTTGGAAACATGGCGGAACAGAAGCTGTTCCTCTGTTAGGGAACCCTGGATGGATACATCGAGTGTCCCAGTGCCACTGTGCTGGTGCTCATTCCAGGCCTGATAGCATTCATAGCTTGCAAGGTTATATCTGGGTATCATAACAAAACATTGCCAAACTCCGAAAAATGATGTGCTTGAATCCATCATTCATTGGAACCAGAAAATTTCAGGAATGTTTGGTTTAATTATGATAACTCTTGTGTTCTTCATAAGTAACATTCTAAACCTTTTTTTATATTAGTGTAATTATAGTGAGGCTTAGATAACTTTGGAATATGACATCCATCAGATTTCTTCAGAGAATATCTCTGAACTAAGAAGAGCAGAATCTGTTTGTCCCTGGTTTGGAGAAATATCAACACTACAAAAATTCATTACTAAGAAAATAAATTTCCTTTGGGTGAAAAGGAAATAGTGTGACATATATAAAAGTTGCCAGGGATTTTTTTCTTTGATTCAAAGCAGATAATTCTTAGAAGTCAAATAAATTGATCAAGGAAGCTGTACCGTAATGCTGGGATTTATTTTTTTTTGTAAAAGATGTAAAATTTATCTAGAATATGTATTTCTTACACTAAAGTACTTCAAACCTGAATGGTAAATAAGTGTCTCAGAAGATATATTAAGCCTTAAAATGATATGAAGAAAGAAAAGAAGAATGAGAAGAGAAATCTTGTCTTAATGGTCACTAATAGTTCCCAAAAGACAATCTAGATGCAGTGTTGTAAAGGGTTTAAAAACAAATAGGATAGGTTGACCCAACCATATAAATTAAGCAAAAATTAATAAAACATCAGGGGAAAAAGACAGATTTTTGATGGGGAAAATATTAAAGACAATCTAGTCACTACTCAAAACAGTTGTACCTATAGTTATCTCTCATGTTTTTCAAATAACAGTGATGCTCCCATAGGCATTATAGAAAAATTAAAACCTAATACACAAAAGTCAAGGCTCCTACTGGAAAAGAAGTTGTAAAAAGAGGGGACATGCATATATTGAAAGAACTAGGCAGTTAAAATCACAAAGTTGTGAAAGAATGTTTATAAAACATGAGCCATGTCAATTTCTAAAAGTATATTATAACATTTGAGGAAAGGAAATGCAACATTCTGTGAAGCAGGAAAGAATGAATCTCAACAATGTCAGAACTCAAGAACTTACACTGAAGAAATATGAAAATAATGAGGGAAAATAAATGAAAGAATCTATAGAAAATGATGGGATCAAAAATACGTGGGTTTTTTTTCAGATCTACCATGGATAACATACTTAATAAAGTACTGATGTAAATATAATAAATCTTTACATGTTGGGTCATTTGATGCAACATTATATGGAAAAATCTTTATTTGGCATACAGATGGGACATACCACAAGCTTGATTTTTTTTATTTTCTCAATTGCCTAAAGTTGAAATGGTAATAGTCTTGCTGCAAGAAAAAATAATTAACTGTGATCAGAGTAACTGTGAAAGTCATAACGAACATCTTGAGACTGATTGCACTTAATATTTCCTTAATGACCTTGGTGAAACAAGCTGGAATGTGTTTAAGAAATTATATAAAAATTTGTAAGATAAAATCAATTAAGTGTGTGAGCAGTATTTAATATTGAACATTTGGATAACCTTGAAGACAGAACAATGAAAATTAAGTGAAACTTGTCAGTGTAGCATGTAAAAGTTGGACAGTAATGAGACTCAGTAGTACTTTTTCCCAGCACATATATTGATGATCCAAAAAGCTTGCCTAATTTCTGAGCAGAGCAAATTTAATTTTCAGGCTTTACCTACAGCTTTGCAGGACTGAGCTAGGTGATCTAGGAAATCAGCCTGTTGTTTGGTTAACCTCTAAGACTCAAGACTTTTTCACTTCAGTGAATATTTTAGTTTAAATTTATTAAACTAATAAACTAATTTAAATTTTATTTAAATTACAAACTATCATTTAATTTGGTTTAAATTTCATACTTAGTAATTAAATTATATACTGCCCTGTTCCTGACAAAGAAATTTCTTCTATATCCTGTCTTGTTGACTTAAAGAAAATGAACCCAGTAGTTCCATATCAAAATTTTACAGCTTTTTCATCATCTTTCTTAATTACTCAGTATCTGGGTTATCCTCCAATCCTCCAACTTTGATATTGCTATCAAACAAATGGTAAAATGGTAACCACCTATCTTTAGCTCATATTTACATTAATTTTCATAGTCTTCTGACAAACTTTGATTTCTCTACAAGATGGAAAGTTTAGGCATTGCAAGTGTGGGAAAAAAACCCCAAACCCCACCCCCCCAACCTGAAACTATTTCTTTTCCTATAAAGGTGCCAGAGTTGCTATGTTGTGACAGGATTTATCTGACAAAAAGACAAACTGAGAAAGAATTTGATTGTGTTAATTTTTTTCTTTCTTGTCAGTTGAATGCCATTATACTGAATAAGATATCAGGTGGTTTTATACCTAATCATAGGGTAAAACAAATCCATCTGAAAATAATGAACTAAATAAATTAAATGTACCAATGGAGTCAGATTTATTGTCACCAAAAGCAGCAGTCTTGTATGCATTTTTTGGGGATTCATTTCCAACCCAGACCCCTACTAGAAAGAGCTTTTGTATCCATTTGTGGTTTTTTTTTCTTTAGAGCCTAATTATCTCTTTCCCTTAATGGTCTTTTCTTAAAATTACTGCTGCAAACAACAGTGACAGCATGTGATCAGCACTTTACACTCTCATCAGCACAGCTTGTCAACTATTTTATATAAGTTAAAAGTGTGTTCTTTTTTTTTAACTGCAGTGATAGGTATGAAGGCCAGTCACGTTTTTTTCCTATATTGACAACCCTTATAAATCAAACTAAAATGGAACATGTTAAAGTATTTTTGTTGTCTTCATAACCACTATGAAATTCTAGAATCTATATTGAAAAAAGTTACCAGAGTTTTGTCTTGCTGGGACAGGCAGATTCCATGATGTGCTGGGCAAACTTGACAGGCTGATGCCTGTCCAGCTGCTCTCTCACTCATCTACCTCAATAGGATGGTGGGATAAAATGAAGAAAAGATAAAGACAGGGAGATCATTTGACATTTACTGTCAAAACAGACTCAACTTGGTGAAAATGCAATTTATTGCTGATTAAACAACATTTATGCTGTGAAAAACAAGAACAAAACCCAACAGAACCTCTCCACTTCTCATACTAAGCTTCACTACTCCATGCCTGACTCCACACTGATCCCGTCTGACAGACTTGTGAGGAGCTGTGGAGCTGTGATCATCCCATAACAGCTTCTCTCTGCTGCTATTAATTCTCTCACTTCTCCAACATAGATTCTGTCCACAAACTGCAGTCTTTCTGGATAAACCTGTTTTAGTCTGGTCTCTCCCCAAGGGCTGCAGAGCAACCTTTGCTTCAGCAAATGGAACACCTCCTTCCCCTCTTTCTTCCATCACCTTGGGGTTTGCAGGATTGTATTTCTCACATTTTTTCCTTGCACCTCTCATTACTTCATGGTTTTCTTTAATATCTTTCCTCAGATGTATCACCACTCTGGCTGAGGGGCTCAGCTGTCCCCTGAGGTGTGTCCATTTTGGAGCTAGATGAAACCAGTGCTTCACAGGGGGTGACCCTGCAGCACCTGGGCACCTGCATCCCAAATACATGAAATGGCACTTTTAAAAATGGAAGTTTAATTGATAAAATAGTTACTTGTGTTTACACTATTAAGGAAACTGTGGCTTCCTAAAACTTATAAAAAATAGATTGCATTTCAGTTCTTTTCTATAACTGTTGGAATACAATTAAGGATTTCTAAGAAGTTAAGGGTTTCTAGGGAGTTCTTTAATATTCTGTTACAAGTCTTTATATTTCAGGAATCCATCTTCACTTTCATGACAGCTTTGAAATATTCAGGTCTTAATTTTTCATGGTTCCTTAAATGCAGCTCAATGTTGAAAATTAACGTAAGGACAATGACAAAAAATATTTTGCACATTGACACTTTTACAACAGTTCTGTTAAAGAAGAAAGAAACAAAAAACTTAATCAAATTGAGGGGCCTGGTAAGTAATGAGGTACATTGTATAGAGGCACATATATAGAAACCCATGGAAACGTGTTTCAGTTTTCCATGGCTTTCTGTGGCTATCAGGCATGCACCGACAGGGATTGACATCAGCCAATCCACCCTTATGAGATGTGGTTGAACTGAAACAGAGATACCAGTTCAGGTCTCATCTATCACGACAGAATACTAGTTTGCAATTTGGTGTCACCAAAGGAAGGAGAACTTATCTCCAAGGGAATAGCTGCCTACAGGCTGAGTAGGTATTGTCAAGAGTGTCACTATTAGACATTCTGCCTAGTGTTCCTAGCAGAAGTACAAGGACTAACCAGCTGCTGAACAGATGCTGAGTTAGTTTGGTTATTAACAGAGGTTTGAGCTATACTGTTAACATACATGTGAAAATCTTGATTTTAGCAAGTCAAGGATAAAAAATCCAAAACTCAATATGTATGATAGCTTCTTACTGTAAAGACCCTTCCTATTCACCATCAATTGCACTGTAACCACTTGGTAATCCTTTCTGAATCTGACATTTCATGTCTGTGTATCTTACATTTATTGTAAATATACATCAGTAGAAATATGTAATTATGATGTATAATTATCCTGTTCCCCTTTATCTGTCATTCGTGTCCATCCCCCAGTTAGTAAACATTAGCCCTAATATTTATAATGGAAGGCACCTACCTGCTTTCCATCAATAATAATTGAAATCCATGGTATTGTAGGGGAGTGATTAACTCTTCCCAAAGTAAAGCTCACGTAGCTTGTCCACTGTGTACAGGAAGAAATTGTAACAATTTAGTTAAATCAATTCTTAAATTGATTTAAACCACTGAAATCCCTTGTGCACATGCTCTTAAATTGGCTTAAGGGTAGCTAATATTGGTGTATCTTATTCATTTTGATCTAGAATTTAATCCTATTAAATTGGCTAATTTTTTTTTGTATACACTGGAGCCTCAAGTCTAGCAGTCTGAATTCAATTTCATGCTGCAGGGTCATGGGTTCTCAATGAAGTTAGGACCTATAATGACACAGCAATTTTAGAAATTACTTCTGAGGACCCACTAATCATCTACAAAAAATAAACAGAGCTTTGCAATAAATACTAATAACTAGACAGTGTTCTGAAGACTTTATATAAGGGATAAAGCTTTTTAAAACTTCTAAGCAATCAAGAACAATGATAATAGGCAACAAATTTTGAGAAAACGATGGCAAACTTAATTATATGCCATTCATTTTTGCTTTCTTTATTCTGTTTCCAGTTTAAATTTGCCTGCTGATTATTGCTGGGCCCATGAATTTTGGCACAATACTGAAAATGAAAATATGCATGACCATCTGTCAATAATGGTTCCAGTTCATCAAAATTTCTAGTTTCCATTATGTGCAAGTCAAAAGCACCTTTGCCTGTCTTGGGTGCAGAACCCAAGAAATTACAGATGAGAGAGAAAAAAAAAAAATGAAAAAACCTTTTCCAATTGCCTTATCACAGAAAAAAGGAAATTATTTTTCATCAGTACATAGAAATAAATATTCTTTCTACATTTTTATGGTTCATCCTCAATTCCAGCTGTTTCAAATTGTGACTGCATTCAGTCAATTACATGACTATATACAGACTATTTTTGAGACTTCAGTAATGTTGGCTGGTACCAAAATGGAAAAAAGTACATCAAGTAAGATAGAGGATAAGAAGAAAATATGGGCAAATAATAAAAATCTGTTTATTATTTCAAACATTGATTCTTCTTCTTATTATCAATTTCAGTTTGACAAAAAATTGTAGTTACTCCTCCATTAGCACTGATACATTTGCAGCTGCAAAAATGCTACTTCTTTCTCTGATTTTGGCTTCAATGTGTTTCTGCTAGATTTGGATTGAGATGGAAAACACAAACCCTGTCTGCCTGGCGCAGAATCCTTTGCTTACAGTCCCAGCAGCTTTGTTTCATTCTTCTGTGTCAATTGAATTTAAAATATTTTCAAAATATATTTTCCTACTGGTTACTCTGAAAGGCCTGTGCAAAACAAGGTGCCTTTTGAATACATAGAGATATGGTCCCAAACAATAGCAGTTGCTATGGGAGCAGGGTATAGTGTTTTATGCAGACATGAAGGAAGGGGAATGGAGAAGCACAAATCTGGTACAGATTGGCCCAGGCACCCACTGGCTCTAAGCACAATATGCTCCCTTAAATATGCTGTGGTAAATCACATTTATACATCAAGGGATACAAAAGTTTATATTTAACTGAGTTCTGTTTACTTACATAAGAGAAGATTTATGGTCACTGGGAGGCTCATTAGCATTGATTTTCATAGTCTCCACTTAGAATTAATATGTGCTTGGTATAGGAAATGATCCAGCACTTATATAAAAAGCTAGCTGGAATGATTCCATGTATACTTAGCAGATTTGTATTATTTTGCGACAGAGTCAGACAAAAAATCCAGCTTTCCTGAAAAATTGCACTAACATTAATAAAAAACACTGCAAACATATACTAATGCAGTAATGAGAGTGCTAACTGTTCAAAATTCTAAGGTCAAAAAGGGACATTTTCAAACCAAGGAACCTGTCAGCTCAAGAAGGATCAAATAGCATTATATTTCCTTCAGTAAAACATAAAAGGTCTGCAGTTACTTTCATGACTAGCAAGGAAGCCTGTAATGTGTATGTGTAACTTTACAGTGTGGCTGAAGTAAAAAGAGGTTTTTTGACTAGGGAGATGGGTTTTTTAACAGATTCAGAAAGGATTTGGGGATTTACTGACTTGCAGGTTGTCCAAACAATTGCTTCAAACTGTATTATCTTGGTGGGGAAGAAGGCTTTAAAAAAAATTTCCAATAGCTTGCTAAATTTGTGTTCATTTCTTTTAGTAATATTATCCCATAAAGGAATCTTTAAAAATGGTAATTTTACTCATACAAATTGATCAGGGAACCTGTATGAGAACCTGTCAGAACAGTTAATTGACCTTATTATACATGTTTTCTTTTAATATTCCTATTTGTATCTTCTGGTGAAATTATTCCAGTTAGCTCAGGATCATTTGCCCTCAGACTTGCCGTCCATGGAAAACAGCCTCTCCCTTTTCTGTTCTGCCATTTGTTCTCACTGATATCTGCTTGAATGTTGGATTTTTTTTTTTTGTCTTTTCTTCACAACATGCATACAGAGGTATCTTTCTCTGGACTTTTAAAATTTATGCAAATTTACTTTAAATGTAAAATTGCTTCAGGGACTATACCACAAGTGTTTTCTTCCTGCCCCGGCATCTTGAGTGCTTAACTAGAATGGAGTCAAAAGAATTCTTTCTTCTTGTCCTAAAGTCATTCAGGTGCCTCAGAAATACTTAATTTTACTGTTTCTTTGTATTAAATACTGCAAATAGCAGTTTTAAACCCTGCATTTTTGAAAATGACTGGATCCTGAAATGAATACTTCCAGAATAATAAATAGGAAATTCGAAAATGTAGTAGTCTACTTTCAGCTTCTATCAATATTCCTGAAAAAGTGACAAAAAAATAACATTCATTGTTAAGATTTCTTCTAGCTCCCCTGTTGCTCATTGACAGACTGAAGTGATGTTTTTAGGTAAAACGGCCACTTTGAGCCTGACTGAATTTGCTGGTTTACTTAGTAGTGATTCAGTATTGATAAACACTGGGGAAATTACAGTGGTGCTAGCTAGTTAAAATTTGAGATAATGATAGACCTAGAATTAACCTGCTGACAAACCAGCAAAGTGAATAAGTTATTTCCATCTGCAGAAACTCGGTCTTTTATTGGAAGACTGAGGTCAGACCTTGCTAACAACTATGCAAAAGGCAGCTTGCTTTTATTGTTTTTGTTTACAAAAAGATGCAAACACTGCAAGTCATGCTGGTGATTAGGGAGAAAAGTGTTTGTCTCCTCCCTCAGTAGATCTCTAGCAGATAGTGCACTTTTCTGGACAGAAATTTCCTTAGTTCAGTCAATGGCTTCATACACAAATTAAATTGAAACATGCCAAGTCTACCACCAAAAGAAGCAATCCTCCTTATGCCCTCAGCCCTTTTTCTCAAAGTTTGTTGCCCCCACCTTCATCCTAGCACAATAAGCTCCACACTCCCACAGTGAACTAGGTCAAAGAAATAATCTAACCTAAAATTATTCCCTTTTTTCTTTCCCCTGGAGTTAATGACAGAAAGATGTATGATTATCTAAATATATGCATGCTAATTTGTATCAAATCCACAAATCAAGTCTGACAGTCTTGGCAGAAATAGTCATCTATTACATTTTTAATGTGTGATGGTTACATTCAATACAAACCAAAAGAAGGTGAGAAAATAAAAAATAAATCAGTGGTTTCAAAGCTGGAGAATGTATTTTAAAATGAAGACTTATACACAATAATTATTAAAATTATATTTCACACTATTTGCCTTTATTCATTTTATTATATAATTTAAATTATATTTATAATTTGTATTTTATTAAATTATATGTTGACTCATGGTTCAAATGCTCTTGTAAAAATAACTTTAAAAACAGATGTTCAGAAAAAGACTTTAAATTTTTATTCTAAAGAACCATTTTTAAATTCCTTTTTCAGTCTTCTGGCTTTTCAGAGAGAACAATCTTTTAACTCAAATGACTGTGATGCAAGTCAAAATCATTGCTTTAGAGCATGAGCAAACCCCAAGGTGTTCAAATTTAGTTATCATAGTTCTCCCAAACATGATGTCCAAATTCTTGGTCACAACAAGGAATAGGGCACCCAACTGGACTACAGAAAAAAAGATTACCTATGACATCTAGCATCTTCGTCTAAAGGATGTATTTTACTAATACTGTGTATTAGTGTAAATATTGTGTAAAAATATTTTGAAAATATGCATTTTATAATTAAATTGTAAAGAAAGAGTAACATTTACTGTATAAAATAAAGCAGGAAAAGTAAATCCTGATGGATCTGTTTATTACTCTGGAGTTATGCTCTCCTTTGAAATTTTCATTTTTAAAATGCAAGAGACAGATTCTATCAGTAGCTGAAGCAGTAGTAGGTAGGCTAGTCTCTCATCTCAACACAGTAATTAAAATTCAAATCTATCAGTAAGATTCAATTATTATCCAGACTCTGTGATATAGTGACTACTTTGAAATTAGAATATGTGCCACACATTATTTTACACACATGAAAAGTCTAGAGACATTTCCTCAGAGACCCCAAATTGAATTCAAGCTTAGTGATGCAAACAATGTAAAATTAGATTAAATAATTTTTGTATTTTAGCAAGCATCTTAAATGTTCTTACTATCTCACTAAGCGTAATAATGTACATCATGCATAAAGAAAATTATTCAGATAAACGAATTTAGGCTTTAGATTAAAATACTGGTCATAGCAAAGTTCTATTTTTGTAGATGAGGCCTCAATACATTTAAATTAGAAAGACATTTACTGGTTATGGGAATGCTGAATCAAATAAATGACTGACACCTAGAATAAGATTGTCCAGGTCGTTAAAGAGCTTTTATAAAATAATTGCCTGGGTGTGCTTAATTTCAGAAGTGTCCTAATATAATTTCCACTGAGAATGCAACAAAGATTTGTTTGGTTTTTTTAAATTAAATATCCAACATTCTCCTTTCTCTATAAGTGATGCCATCATAAAATCAGTTTGATTAATGCTGTTATGCAGTTTATAATGTCTGCTGAGGTTTAATCACCAGCAGGATGGAGGAGAGTATCAGGAGGGTAAAAGTGAAAAAACTCATGGGTTTAGATAAAGACAGTTAATTAAGGAAAGCAAAAGTCACAGCAAAACAAATACAGGAATTCACCACTTCTCACTGGGAAGCAGGTGTTTGTCTATCCCCAGAAAAGCAGGGCCACATCATGTAAAACAGGGCCTTGGGAAGAGAAAAACCTTCCTTCCAAACATCCTTTTGCGGAGTTCATTGGTAAGGCTTCTTTTATCAGGGTATTTTTATATGACTATCTTCAGTGTCAAGACAGATGGTAAAACCATGAGACAGTGGAATTTCCCAGTTCCCAGTTGCAGAGGAATGGATTATCTTCCTTTACCTCTCCATTTACTACTTGTTTTTTGTTGGGTTTTTTTTCCCATAGTTTATAGTTTATAGTTTATATATATAGCATATCACTTATAAGTGAGTTTTACAAATTTGAACATTTTTGCACAGTATATAATTGTT
>JBBMKD010000102.1:96408925-96432639 GCA_037834095.1 Argya squamiceps | reverse complement strand
TCCTTTACCTCTCCATTTACTACTTGTTTTTTGTTGGGTTTTTTTTCCCATAGTTTATAGTTTATAGTTTATATATAGTTTATATATATAGCATATCACTTATAAGTGAGTTTTACAAATTTGAACATTTTTGCACAGTATATAATTGTTTCAGATCATCTAACTTATTTTAACCTTTCTTTACTTCAGGGGATGTCTTTGTTAACCCAAAATTCATAGGCAGTATATATATTTTGTTTAAACTAGACCAATATTAAGTCCACCTGATACAAATTTTGCTACGTGATAATCATTCCCTAGTAGTCATAATCATTGGCAGCAGAACAAATGACCAGTATACGATTGTTTGCTACCACTGCTATTTACAAGATAGGATTCAAATTTCCAGTTCCAGTCCTTGGAAGCTTGAAACAAATTGAACTCTCTCCACCTATGAATTGTAACGAGATTAAAAGGATTGTCACTTTTAAAGCAAGAAAATGGCAAAAGAAAAGCAAAGGAGGCTGGTAGCATTTTAAATCTGAATTAGCCACTGGAAGAAATGGCATATTGTACCCCACAAACACGTGTCAAGTGACACGATCAAAAATTAAAGTTTTCTACAGAAAAGCTTGGGTTTTTTGGTACGTGTCTTTGTTATTTTGGATGCACTAAAAGTAAAGCTACCTGAAACCTCACAGAAAATGCACCTCTTTTCTCTTCAAGTCAAGACTTGAGAAAAACCTAGTTTTAATGAGTCTCTAGAGCTAGACGTCATATAAAAAGAGATCAGGGTAAACTGACCTTACAAACCATCCGCCTGTCTATCCTATTACATATTGGTTTCTACTAAAGAACAACACCACCACAAAAAAATCCTGGAAGGTTTCCACATCTTCCCTTTCTCTTCACTCAAAGGAAAATACAAAAGAATTATTTACTGACATTTAGATAAAGGTGACATAGATATTTTTCTGTTGAACATAGATATTTTACTTTCAGAAAAAAGGAGAGAAAAGGAATCCTTTTGCTTATGAGATGATAAAATATTAATACTGTAGATGAGAAATTAAGCCATGAAGTGTATTAAAATTTGATCTAAAAGAATGGACATAAGAGATTGCTTTGTTTTTTGATATTTGTGGGTATTGCAATATATTAGTTCTTTTTAAATAGCTGATGATATTGAAAGAAAAAGATTAAGTGAGAGAGTCAGTTCATTCTGCTTGAAATTCTTCCTTATGCAATATGACAATGTACGAGCACTTATATATATATATATATGCACATAATAAAAATACTTCTTCAGAAAAAACCTTACTGAGAAAATTTCTAATATTATTTCAGGTACTTGGTTCTTAACACCACAAAGAGTTCCATATTCTGATAAAGTGTAATTCCCTATTCAAACCATAACCCCTGTTATGAATTCCCCACAACAAAGCAAAGAATGTCAACAATGAGCAGCACAACATAAACATTGGCTTAAATATGTGTGTTGGAACATTAGGAACACTGTGGAAGTGACTGTCCAAAGTCATTAGCCTTTCATCTTAAATGCTGTACATGCTAGTTATTCTTATTTTATTGTGCTATTCTTATGAGGCAATCTCAAAAACATAAAGGTCCTACCCAGAGCACTTGCAAACCTTCTTAAATGAGGGAAGTGGGGAGAGGGTTTTATCTAGAACTATTTTCCCAGACTCGGAGATTTTAAGTAAGGCAGCTTTTATGTTTGTTTACAAAGAAGATCAAAAGATGTGATCTAAACAGGTCTATGCTGAAGATTTTTCACAGAGAAGCTGTTTTCAGATCTTTTTCTTTTGTTGTTCCAAGGAAAGGATAATGTCTAGACAATTCTAACATACTGAAAGAGGGTCAAGACTTGCTGAACAACTCTCAACCCCATTTCTTCTAAATAGAGAAAGATCAGACAGGTCTAGAGAAGAATAAGATTTAGGATGATCTAAATCAGAAAGGAATGAAAAAAAATCAAAAAGAAATTATAAAGAAAATCTTAGAAGAGATAACTTCAGTGAAAACAGGTAAAATGGTATTAACCTACTTTTGCAGGATGTTAATATCTAAAATCTAAATCTTAATACTCTAACTTTTTGTTTTCTATTTTCCCACCATACAAAGTCGAAGTTTATATTTATGGAATAAACAGAGGGAACATTATGTGTGCTTCCAGTATAAGGAGATGTTTATTCTGAATTGAAGTTTTTATTTACTTTAAGATTGCTGGGAGAAAACTGGAAACTGAAAATTGCTGGAAATACAAAATTGAAAAAATATCTTTGTATAAAGGACCTGTACCAATCCCAGAAGCTTGTGTTCAAATGTGTGTAATAAAAATTGCATAAGTATATAAATAAAAATAAAAATATTACATGATTGAAACTTACTACAAATTGATATCAATTTATTTTAAGCTAAACATTAAAGTGCCTCTTTAGAGGCCAGATCCATAGAATCATAGAATCATGCCTCATGGCATGAAATTGACCTTAAAAATCATCTTTGGGTTGAAATTGACCTTAAAAATCATCTAATTGCATGTACATGTAAAGAAAAAAAAAAAGAAAAAAAAAAAGAAAAAAAAAGTATCTGTTCTGCCAAAACACAGATTAGATACTAGATATCACTGAATCATATTTTATTTGAACCATTGCAACATCCAGCTATGATGTGGGAATCTACCAAGGGATTAGTTAAGTAGGGAATTTTGGATTCTCACTAAACATGTTGGCATGTTCGTTTGTTACACAGTTTACATAGAGGTAACAATAAAAAAGGAAAAAGTATTTTAAGTCTTTCTGCTTCCTTCAGAGTACTCTGTCCCTGTAGTGGCCACCCTTACAGAGCTAGGTCACTACAACCCTGAAGAGCACCAAGATTCAGTATATTTTGAGGAGATATTCAATTGTTGCCTTGAGGTTTTTGTATATGCATCTGCTCTGTAACTGACCAGAACTCACAATCTTCCAGTTACATATCAAGTTTATGTTATCCTTAAGGCAAAAATACTGATGAGATTCTGTTAATTTTGTTCATATTTTGAGAATACTTCTCTAATTGCATTCTAAGTTCAGGTAGTTGGTTTCTTCCCCCACGTCTTTTTATATTTCATCACACAAGTAATGAACACAGCTTGTCTCTGGCACACCCTGAATTACCTAGTTTGCTTTGAATTGGAAGCAGCTATAGCCAAATCTAGGTTCAAATAAAAAATATACTTTGTGTAGAGGTGACAGTTTTGGATAAATTCTACGTGTTGAAAACACCATGATATTAGTTCTCAACATTTTGAAGAGTCCAAGGAATGTATTATCTTTCCAATTTCATAATTAAACATCATGACCTTAGAGTGACTGCAAGCTAGAAATTAGTTGCTTTGCATTACAGTTGACTCTAGGTGAAAAATGTTTTCTGACATTAGTGACTCAGTTAAGTAAGTGGATCTTTCCAGAGAAATAAATTAAACCAAGTTAAGGCTGTCTCATGTTTACACAGGGACAGGCTGCTACAGATAACTGGGTCTAAAACACGGTTTTTCCATCATAGCTATAATACTGACACTGGCACCACAGCAAGATCAAATCACTGTGATCATGAGGGAACTTTAAATTTATTTATGAACCATTTGTGTGTTCATACACATTCTGTACACCAGGAACACGTTCCTTAGACATGTGACCAGATGCTTTTAAGGCACTGAACTTCGGAGTCACAGTAAATATTTTTTCCCAGTAATTTATTTCTGAAGAATTCTCCAGCCCTTGCTGTTGTAAAGATCATAATCTTAAGCACAAAAATAATATACAGTGCTGTCAGGCAGTTTTGAAAAATAAAAAGAAAAGTTTGATTATGCTGCTGCTTACTGTCATAACTCTGTATTTATTATTAACTACACTTGAGGATGCATTGCAAATTTATTTAGCACATTTTGTTCAAAATAGCTGTGCTAGCTGAATAGTGTGAAAGAGTAGATCTGACTTGAGATATTGCTTTTCTCCCTAGACTGAAGATTAATGCCTTCAAAGAGATGAAAGCAAGAGGATAAAAGCGTGATGTTTTCATAGATAATTCTACTAGTGGCAATCATGGTCACTGGATGAAAACAAATAAGTCATTTTCATTATCATGTGTCCTGAAAGGAAGCAATATTCACTGTGAAAGAAAATAATGAAAGAGAGGAAATTAAAGGCTTTGAAAAATTAACATTGATTTCAGAGTGCACCTGGACTTCTATTTCCACTGTTTTGTCTTCAAACATCAGCTCATATTCGGAGATGTTTTGATAGCAGACAATACAGAATTTAATGCAAAATAGACCAGACGTAACCCAATCAAAGGCTTTTCTTGTGAGAACAAAAGCTTTTTATAGCTAAGTGTCCTTTTCACTTCTAGTTTTACTGTCTTGTAGTATATAAATTCACACGATAGGTATCATTTGGGCTTTGGGAGCAAGTCATTTTCCCAGGCAATAGAAAAAGAAGTTGAAATTAAAAGCTGAAATGGAAACCTTCCCTTCTCCCATTGCCACTGTCCAAAACTAAAGCAAGATATATTAATTTTTTAGCCTCATTTAGCAACTGAAAATAATATAGATAAGAAAGTAAACTAATTAAATGGCTAAAGAGGTATCATTACATTGTGTGAAGTACTGTGTTTTGCTCTGTAGTGCTAAAAACAGGGATATGTATGCTGCAGTGTTGGTACCTACGGTACATTAAATCAGCCATTGAAAAAATTATTAGATCCTTTTTCAACTCATGCCTACCTCTTACATAACTGATCTTGGCTTCCTGTTTTGTTTACCATTCATTTACAATCTCATGTACTGTCTCTCAGACAATTCATTTTTATTGATCTGATTGTCCTATTTAAATTGTTGTCTGACAGTGTCTGACATCTTTATGCTAAATTTTAACTTCCACTTCATGCTGGCCCTGCATATATTCCCCTAACACTTCTCAAATTCTGCCTAGCCTAGTTCAATTAAATGTCCAATCTTCACTCGCAGTTTCATTCTGCCAGATGAATTCTTTCTTGTGCTAAAATAGATAATTCAGGTTTATTCTTCTCTTTCAATTTTAGCCTAAGATTTTATACATCTGTCAGCTACTAGAAATCCCTTCCTGAGTTTTTCTTCAGCACTTCTTTCTTCTGCTATTCATAATACCTGTATTTTCTGAAATAAAATAATAATAATATTTAAAAAAAAAAATTTCTTCCAATTTTTTCCAACAGAAGTTGTGCAGTCGAGGAGAGACAATGACAATCAATGAAAATTTGAAACTCTGTGAATCATACAGTTAATTCTCTGATTGAATATCAGGCTATGGATGATTATTTGAACTCTTACTATGAACTTTTGAGATTTACCCTTCATTAACCACAGCAGTGTGGTATAACTTTTCTTTGATCAAAAGAGGTTCATGTTTCTCAATCAGGGGACATCAAGACTTTTATAGTCACACAGGCAGAAATCTAATATTTCAAAGTGTACAATTACTGTTAATGTATTCTTGAAAAAATCGTGGAAAATGGAAAAAAGTATGATGTTGAGAGCCCTTAAACTAACATTAAACATGATTGCAAATTCAATTGTGAAAGTTTGAAAACTGTAACAGATGTCTGGAGTATCAACAGGTGAGCAAGAGCACATTTTAATGACTATTATCTGAAAAATATCGAAGCTTGTG
The DNA here is from genome assembly GCA_037834095.1 of Argya squamiceps. Taxonomy (NCBI): domain Eukaryota; kingdom Metazoa; phylum Chordata; class Aves; order Passeriformes; family Leiothrichidae; genus Argya; species Argya squamiceps. The sequence continues at coordinate 96,426,949 of JBBMKD010000102.1, read as the reverse complement.
ACATATGAGCAGTTACTGAACCATTCTGTTTGATCTGTTCTTTACTGCAATTAAAAAAAATCACTCAAGAACAGACACCACAATATATAAGCAGAAGTACTTCTAATATACTAGTCTGGACTTCGGTGTGTCTTTTTTTCTCTTTGCTGAGCCTTTAAAATTTAAAAATTGCTTTGTTTGCTTTCCGATGAATGTACACAAGAGGCTCTAGCTTCATTGATTTCTTGGCAGATTTTGATGTTCTGTTCCATTCTCTCTTTATGATCAAACAGCATCCAGAACTAGGATAAGAAGGAATTAACTAGGGATGAATGATAGACAAAGGGATAATAACTATCTTGAGTTTATTTTAGGCCAAACATATGGAAGTATAATATGCTGTTAACAATCTACCAAAAGTTCATCTAAACTTTAACTATGTTTCATCTTGATATTAATTAGTAAACCACTCAGCATTTTTTCATTCAGTTAAAATCAACATTTGCTAATATGTGTTCATGTCAACCATACCTGTCAAAGATAAATCTCAATCTGTATGAGACTCCTGAACTGTACCTAGACTTGGATACCATTTCAAACTGTTGTCTTTAGAATTTTTTTTGCATAAAATAATATAATATTTTACTTTTTAACACAACATGTGATTAAGAATCTACTTTTAGTAGTAGGCCTGAAATTCCTCCCTACTTTTAGTATTACTTCTTTACTTATTAGTACTCCTTTTAGGTACAGAAGCCCTTTTATTTTTTTTGATAGATGGCTTACAGGGACAGATAGAGATATGTGCCTTTATTTCCTGTATGCCTTACCCACAGTGACAAGTGAACTCTGTTTTAATGGAGGTGTAAAATTTTCCCTACTGTTTCCTAAAAGTTGTTTCTCATAGAACCTTAGCAGCTGTAATTTCATATTTCCCTGTTGACTCAACATATTTTGGCCTGGATGAAGAGATAAAAGTCTTTAAGTTCTGCTATTTCATTTTCTGGAATCTTTATTTTCTGCCCTTAACAATTGGTTATGCCACAGAAATCTGTAACATCAACTTCCTCAAAGAAAATCAAGGAAAATTCAATATTGAAATTATATCTCAGTGTCACAGATGCCTTCAAACAGCTTCAAGTCAGAAGTAACACATTCATTGTGTTAGGCTTTTTACAAACACACAAAAAAATTACTAGCCCTCTTCCAAAAAGCTTTTTCATGGGGATGGAGATCCCTTAAAATTAGTCCTCCCGGTTTTTAGCATTTTTGAAGACAGTAATGATGAAATGTTGTCCTGAGGCTTTAGTCTCCAAGTAGACTGCTAAAGGCCTTGATATACCCCAATCTGGAGTAGTTGCAGAGTGTAAACTACAACATGTCTGATAAATTGTTTATTGAAATATAATCTGCTTCCACACAAAATGTGTGAGGTATTCCACAGGAATTTGTGAGTCTTACGATAACCAATATTTCAAGAAAACATCACATTATACCCTGAACTTAAGACTTTCTGACAAATTGGAAATGAAAATTTTCCTCTTGGTGGTAAAACACACATCTTGTCTTGAAAAACTTTTTGTCAACTAGGGCCAACCTTCAAAACTCATTGTGATGTACAGTAGTCTTCTTATTGAACACGAAATTAAAAACATAAATGAGGCAATCTGTTGCTGTAAACTACTTACATTGGCAGGCGACTAGAATCTAGTACTGTTCACAGTGAATCTTATCCAAAATCTAATCTCTGTACTAGTTTTAGCTAGTTTGGGGTAAAGTTAATTTTCTTCATAGTGGCCTATATGATTCTGTGTTTGAATTTGTGACAAAAACCAGTGTTAATAACATAGAAATATTTTAGCCATTGCCAAACAACAGCACTTGGAGAACATCAAGGCCTTTTCCCATTCTTACAACATTGCACCAGGGTGGTGCTGGGGGTGCACATGAAAATGGGAGGGGACACAGCTGGGACAGCTGACCCCAACTGAGCAAAGGGTTATCCCATACCTTATGGTGTCATGCTCCACATATAGAGCTGAACTAGGAGTCACTGGAGGAAGATAGCTCAAAGCTATTTTTTTCTTGCATAGTTATGCTCTTTCCACTTGAAAAAGAAATGGCTTGAAATTTGTCTGTCTCCCTGAGGTTTTTGCCATCTTATGTACACCATCTCATATGCTAGAAATTTTCCTTCTTTTTTTCTTTTTTAAATTTCTCTTTAAAATAATATTATTTAGCAGTAGAGGAGCAGAATCATAGACTGTCCACTCAATATTCCCCAGTAGAACAATATGGTGGAGTAGGCTAGGAAAAGGTCATGTCACAGGCTGCCATGAGTTATATGCACTTACAAGGCAATTTTGACCATGAAAAACAAGAAAAATTGGCCTACACGGAAATATGACCTGCAACAAAGAAATTGTTTCTAAGATCAGAATTTGTTTAAGCTCTCAGAACATTAAGCAGTGCAAATTCTAAGTGCTTTTAATCTCGGTTTTGTGTACAAACTGCTTTCTGTGGGGGAAAAAAAAACCAAAGCTGGTGTAGACAGAGATACATTGGTATTTATTTTGTTTTCTATTAACCATATTATACAAGTTCTGCTGGAAAAAACGCCATGTTTTTGAAACCAAATTACTTTGGGAATTTTTTGCTGTTCTTTTGTTGTTTGGCTTTGTTCTTTTTTTCCACAGAAAATATTATTGTTTCATTTAACCTAGACACAATTATTTGCAAATTTTATTCTGAAATTTGGAATAGACCAGTTTGGAAACATTGCAAAAGCTGAGTTATAAACATGAACATCAGCTTAAATTGCAATACTTTCATTCTTAGATATCATCACCTTTTCCTTTGTCTTCAGAATGTCATTGTTTGTAGAAAGTCATCTCATAGAACAGAAAAACTTTGCAGTCCCCAGGTAATTCTAAAGACCACCCTGACTATTCAAACATTGAACACCTTGTTCCTCTTGTATACAGAGAGCTAGGGAAGGAAGTCTTTGCAGCCCTAAGGACAGACAAGAACTTCACTGGAAAGTTGTATATCTAACAATAAGACGATATAATATATATAATGAAATGATGTGTTATAGTGTTGTGAAATTCCCTCTTTGAAAAAGAACATTGTTGCACTAATGACAGCTTATTTATGTCCATCATGGATCACAAGTCTTGGATAATAGGTTTTGAAGAGGACTAATATGGTATATGCCATGGCAGATCAGATCATTCATTCATTCACACAGTTAATACCTATTCTGATATATGCCACATAATAAAATTTGACACTAAGCTAAATAGTCTGCAACCAATTGTCTAAACATAACAATCTACCAAGGCAAAACAGAGGTTTCAAACCAAAGACATTGTTTAGAAACATCTAAACACTTTTTCTTTTTGTTGCCTGGAATGCCAAATAAGTTTTGATTTAGAATATCTTAAAAAAACCCAAAACAACATGTTGTGGGGCTTGTTGCAATAATTGGATTTGCAGGAAGGAAAACTTTGAAGGGGCTTAAGATGACTTGAGAAGTTTTGGTTTTTTTTAAAATATGATATTTCAGCGGTTAATGGGTCTTTTAATTTACATATTCATACTCTATATATTATTAATATGTTTCTCTGCATGAAGCAGGTACACAGCCTCAAAATAATGTAACTACTTTTCCTATTGCAAAGTAGTACTTTTAAAAGAAAAATAAAACAAATACAATTTTATGGGTTTTAAGATAATTAATCACGTTACAGATATTTTCAATTTCCTCAAAAGTCAGGTAAGCAATTTAGGCTACAGCTTCTGGAATAAAAAATTCTTTATTTTACAGATGACATTTATAGGACATATGGTGTAGCTGACATTTCTTTTTCTAAAATTACTTGCTAATATTTTCAGAGGGATGAATTACTTTTCCCCATCTTAACTATTACAACTGCACAGAGAGATAGATATGTTTGCTTCTGTTGTGCTTTTCAAGGATATGTGTATCATGAATTTTTTATGTACAATACTGTGCTGTCTGAAAAAAGGCTAAAATTACTGGAGCCTTTGGACTGATAGTGTTACAATACCACAAGAAGAAGCAATACTTTATAGTTAAAGTATACTCTGAGGTAAATACCATCATTAATTTGTTGTAGGTTAAATTACTGTGCAATGTTTCCACACAAAACTAAAAAAAAAAAAATCCAGTTTTACTATTCATTGTTGCAATTTCATGCTATAACTCCATTATAATGCACACTGTGGAGTCTTCAGATTTTTTAAAAACTCTGTCAAAACTACAAATCAAATTAAGGGTCTATTCTCAAGAGTACAGTTTAGGCATATAAAATCTCAAATGTTTTAACACTTATTTCCAGTATCTACAGAATTTCTGAGAAATGATGAGCAACTGAATTGCTGTCTCTTACTTCTTCTAAGCACTTCTTCAGTATATCCAGCTTAGTGGATGCGATAAAGGTGAAAATTCTGCTGCTTCATCTTCTAAAAATTTAATACTTCAATCACTTGTAGGGTTGGTTTTTTTTTTCCTTATGGAAGCATTTGGGTTTATGAACGGAGCCCTTTTTATGAAGAAAATGTGTAAAGATCTCTTGACACCTGTGGGTCTACTACAAAAGTTACTGAGTAAAAAAAAAAAAAATAACTACAGAAACCTGGAACTTTCTGGCTCTTTGCTATTTTTGTGCAGAGAATCTAGGTGTTTGGCTACATCACCTTCTCTGATATGAATTCCACTTATGTAAAGTAAAGGTAGATCTGCAAATGCATCTCAGTTCAAAGCTCCAAATACACTTGGGAAAACTAGATATATTTCTCAGGAGCAGTCTTCCAATTTACAGAGGTTTTTTAATGTAAGTTTTGAAACTGCAACTCTTAAACCAAGGCCTTTAAAACTGAAGTTACACACTGATACTTAATTGACAAGCCAGCCATAACCAGAAGATATTTATCTAAAGATTAAATTCAGTTTCTTAATACCACTCCAACATCTTAAGTGATTTATGTGTCTGAGATATCAAACTTTATACTTTAGGATTACAACACCTGTGACCTTCAGAGTTACTTGACCTTCAAAGCTGCTTTACCACCAGACTGAGGATATCAGTAAGAAAGTCATGACCTCAGTGCTTGAGATTCAAATCTCATATCTGGCATCATGATCGATGACAATGCAGGGGTAAAATCTGTACATTTGGATGTGATAATACTGGGAATACGACTAGTATAATGCATGTATATATTCCATATTTTCTATTTGGTATGTCTCTTTTCATCCAGATTTGTTCTTCTTCAGCTTGGTCAGGAATGTCAAAAAATCCAGAAAATGAGCTCTTCAAATAATTCCACAGGAGTTATTTTAGCAAAGCAAAATGGGGTTTATAACTTCAGAACATGCAAGAAAGCAGGGAGTAATATGATGTTCTAGAGGACAAAATGAAGCACTGCCTGTGTTCCTTGCCCTGGGAGCATTTTCCTTATCTCCCACACCCTTCTATTAAAGAAAAAATAGAAAAACCACACATAAATGATAGTGTATGACACACAAGACATGACACGATTAAATTCCATTGCTGTTGTCAAAAGTGTATAAAAGTAACTTTCTGTCTCTCAGATAATGCTAATTTTCCTGTTTGTAAGCTGAACAAAGGACCAACAGGGGGTTACAGAAACTGAAGGAGAGCAAAGAACCTCTACCTTGGGGTTTTGAGTAAGAGATGAAAAGAAATGGAAAGGAAGGATTTGTAACAATGTCATAAAATACAATAAATTCTTCACTATTGCCACCTCAGTGCTATCAGACAAAAGTTTAGGTTTCCTTTCCACAATGCAGTGTAGTGCAGTGCTCTTTTTTCATTGTATTCAGTTCTGTATTATTTTCAGTTAGAAATCCTACTGCTTTATAGATGATATATTTGTATTTTATTATTTAATATATTATTATTTTATTCTTGTCAATATTATTTTTATTTATCTATATTCCCAGGCTCCTTTGAAATAACTTTGTTGAATGACATTTTTTATTTTTTATCAGAAGGAGTAACCTTTGAACTTTACAGCCTTGTGCTTTATTTTGCTGACTATATTGTGAGAAAAGCTGATCTTTACAGGCAACACAAAGATAATACAGAAAGATGCAGTGGGTGCTGTTCTTTACAATTTTTTTTCATATTAAAGAGACACGTTTACAGATAACAAGTAGTTGCTGCAAACTAAATAAAACTGGTGTTTCCAGTAATTTCTTTTAGTCTAGATGAAGTTCTGCTTGATGTCAACATTTGCTTAATGCCTAAAGAAAGTTTCAGTGGAGGTTTCAGTGTAACGAAAATAGTATAAAATTGTGTAATTTTTTCTTCCGTCTTTCAATAAAAACAAGTTAATATTTTTCAGTCTAAAACTTTCCCACATTGTATTCTAAACAATTTTCATCCATTTAGGAATGCATGTACTTTTGTTAATTTTAACGTTTCCATCTAAAGAAGTACCTGTTTTCACAAACATGACCTTTCTCCATGCTCAAGTGTACTCTCCCTCTTCCTTTTCAATGTGGACTCTTCTTGATAAACTTACTAAAATAGATTGTATTCTTCCATTAACCTACACTATAGTTCATTTAAAATTATGATACATCATGCTCAGCAGGTCATAATTTCATTAAGAGCAGCAATAAGTGAACATTTATGAGACTTTTTCACATATTAGTGGAAGTATTGGCTTAAGTGCATACTTTCAGTTTGTTAATGTCTGTTTATTGGCTTTGAATATCAGAAGAGTTCTGGGTGTTTTACAGATGATGCGTGTTTACATCTCATGTTCAGAAAAAGCAGCAAATTAAAAAACCTTATGTTTCAGTTCTTCAGAACTGAATCAAACTTTATTCTATTTTGATTTAAAATAAAACCTTAAAAACTGTGGTTTTGCTAATTCATTAACACTCATTATCAAAACTGTGGTATGTAAGTACTAGTGAGATGATTCATGGCAACACAATCCTTATTACATCAATATGGCCCCATAATTGATTTAGTTAATGGTACCATCTGCTCATTTCCAGTGTTTTCCTTCCAATTAGAATGACACATCATACATTTGATTTTTTTAACTCTGTTTTCTGTCTTTTGCCCCACCATTTGTTCTGAAATACCTTTTTCTCTTTACATCCATTATTGTAATAATACCCTTTAGCTTTTGAGGAAATTAAGTTTTGAAAGAGTTGGTTTGGCTCTCTGTTCTTTGTCTTTCCAAGTGATAAGTGATTCTCTTGTGGTGATGAAGTGCTGTTTCTTAATGCAGAAATCATCTACTATTCTCTTCAGTTATGAACTTATGATGTGCCAGGCTTCAAGAAAAATAAGTCAATATTATTCATTTTCCATATCCTGACAAAAAACCTAGAAATAAAAGAGGGGGGAAAAGAAAGGGATAGAAAAGTGCAGCTGTCCTGGGGTGACTATGTAGACATCTGCCTCCTGTATTATAACAGCAATATTGGAGTATCAACATGCAATCACTGTGTCAAAAATTTTGCAAAAAAAAAAAAACAAACCCACACAAGATTGTGCAGGGAGAATTTCTAGGCCTTAGTCTTTGAATAATTGTGGACATATTAATGTAATTCATGGACTATGCCAATTATGAACAAACATTGAGCAAAAAACCATTTTGCTTATATTGGGATATTGTACTGAAATAGGGTTGATTAATTAAATGTGTAAAGTTATAAAAGTAATTTATCATGGTATAATGACTATTCAGGTTCATATGGCTTATTTTAATGAATACAATAGAACAAGAGCCATTAAAGCATCACTGCACATTTTAGGATACATAACCAAGCACATTTTATGAAAGGCTTGGGAAAATAAATACCTAAAGTCATGAAACTAAATGTAACAAAAGATGGTACTCTGCATTTTGTTTTTACTAAGATTTATTCTTTAAAAGAAGAAAAGAATCAACAATCTAATAAAGGAATGGCATTCGTTTTTACTGGTAAATTTTAAGAAAAGTCTAAATCTTAGGGACATACTGGAGGAACATAATTCAGATGGCTAGAGTTGATCTTTTGGGATCATCTGTCCCTCCTGTGTCCCCTCCCAACTTCTCATGCATCCCCAGTACACTCAGTGGATGGGTAGGAGGGCCAGAAATGTGCTTAACTTTGTGTGAGCATTACTCAGCAATAACAAAAATATCCTTGTATTATAAACACTGTTTCCAGCCCCAATCCAAAGCATAGCCCCGTGGTGGCCACTATTGAGATAACTAACTCCATCACAGCCAAAATCAGCACACAAAGGCAATCATTCACTGCTTCCCAAGGGCAGACTGATGCCCAGCCATTACCTGAGTAGAACTGTCCTAAAATTCCCTTTTTTCACCTTTATTGCTGAGCATGACGTTATAGGGTACAGAGTACCTTTGTTTCAGGTCATTTACTGGTTTTTTTCTCTCCCAGCCTATTTGATGTGACAGGGACAGACTGAAAAACAGAATCATAGAATTATAAAATGATTAAAATTGGAAAAGACCTCCAAGATCATTGAGTCGAACATTTGACTGAACACCATAGCATTAAGAGATATGATCAGTCATTTCTGGAACATTTCCATGGACAATGACTCCAAAACTGCTGCAGGTAGCCCATTCCAATTCTTGTCAACCCTTTCAGTGAAGAAATTCTTCTTAATGTCCAAACTGAGCCTTCCCTGTCTTGAGACCATTTCATGATCCTGTCACTGGTTGTTGGAAAAGAGGCTGAACAACCCTCACCTGGCCACAACCTCCTTTCAGGTAGTTGCAGAAAACAACAAGGTCTCCCCTGAGACTTCTCCAGGCTAAACACCACCACCTCCCTCAGCTGTTTCTCATATTTGTCACTCTCTAGACCCTTCACCAACTCCACTGCCCTTCTTTGAACACACTCAGGCACTTCATTGTCCTGCTTGTAGTAAGGGGCCCAGGACCGAACACAAGATTTGAGTTGTGGCCTCACCAGTGCCAAGTACAGGAGAACAATCACTCCCCCAGTCCAGCAGCCCATGTTATTTTTGATACAAGCCAGGATGACTTTGGCCTTCTTGGCCACCTTGGCACACTTCTGGCTCCTGTTTAGCCAGCTGTCAACCAACAGCCCCAGGTTCTTTTTCTCTTGGCCTGCCACTCTGCCCCAGCCTGTGGCACTGCCAGAGGTTGTTGTGACCCAAGGGCAGGACCTGGCCCTTGGCCTTGTTGAACTTCATCCAACTGACCTCAGCCCATCCATCCAGCCTGTCCAGATCTCTCTGCAGAGCCTTCCTACCCTCCAGCAAATCAACACTCCCACCCAACTTTGCGTCATCTGAAAATTTAGTGAGCACACAGAAGGTGCTCATGCTTTGCAGGCACCGTTTATACTGCTATCAGCACTGGTTTGGCCACAAGTCTAAAACACAGCACCTTATGAGTTGCCATGGAGAACATTAACTCCATCCTAGGGAGACCCAGTACACCAGGCTAGCAATTAGTTCTTAGTACATTGATTTCATCTAATTCCCCTGCACTTACCAGTAAGGCTCGCTACTTCACAATATGCTGGAGGTGTCTGTCTGTATATCTGTTGCATACTGTATTTAATGTTGTTAGGAAATGCTGACCACAATTTAATATGAACATTAATAATATTAGGCTGTCACTTGCTGTCTACGTTGAACTGATGACAGGACACAGGTTTTGGCCTCAGATTTGTAATATTTGGTCCCAGAGCTTGAGTTTTTAATATAGGCTATGTGGACCTTGCTGCAGGTGATTAGTCAGAATATCTGACACGATCTGATAAACCAGATGGTAAGAGCAAACATGGAGACAGGGAACAATTAAGATACTAACACAGGGCAAGAGAGTTTTGAAAGGAGATTAGGTAAGGTATATATTAATTAGGGTAAAAGTGATTAGCAGAATGCAATGATTAAGAGACACAATTTTGAAGGGCATACAGAAGGCAGATGCTTTGAAAATACTTGACAGAATAATGGCCTGAAAAACAAGAGGCATGAACTGAAGCTAAGGAAAGATTGGTCAGCAAGGGACTTATGGATGAATTGCTTCACAAAAAAGGTAATTAATATGTAGCACTACAAAGCTATTAGGTGGGGAAAAAATAGTTCTCAAATGCTAATATATCTGAGAAGAGACAGGTAGTGGATGAGCTGGATGGACTGGTATATTACTTCTGCCACCGGAACAGCAAAGGTAAAGCATCATTTAAACTAGCAGGATAATAAATGAAATTGTTTCAAATAATACTTAGTATGTTGAAAATCAAAGGAAAAAAAAAGTTTAGTAGTATGGTTATCAAAAAATAAACAAAAGAAACCAAAACAAAAAAACCCAAATAAAAAACCCAACAAAAAAATCACCCCCAAAAACAACAACAAACTACAAATCACACATACACACAAAAACCCCCAAACAAATCAAAAACAGAAAAAAGACAAAACCCCCACAAATAAAAGAACTTGTGTTACTCCAAAAAATTTTAAGCTAAATTTTTCTTTCTGGATTTACTGCTAAATAAAATCTAATAATTGCAGAAACACCTCCCATGGAAGTTTTTTTTGCCATAAAGATGCAACAAAAAAAGCTTTGCCTAAAGTCACAAATCTTCCTGGGAAGCCAAGACCAGGAAATGCAGAACATTGAAATGCGGAATGTTAAAATGCAAAATTTTCTCTCCACAGTTAGTTAGCTGAATTTCCTGCTTGTAGATCCAACCATGGAGCAGGCTGAGCATGTGCTCAAGAGACTTACAGTATATTTTGCCAACCTAGCAGCAGCAGCCAAGTGCTCAGTCAGAAAAGCAGGTTGTGTTCTAGCTCACATGGCTGTTCAGCACCGAGCATAATGGTGTTCTTTCATTCGACAGAGAAGCCCCAAACAAGTTCTTCCACTTTTTCCCACTTCTCTTTACACCTGCACTGAACAGTCAAATCAAAACTGCCTTCTACTACACTGCATCCAACTCTATTTTTATCTTTAAAGTTCATCAAACTTAAACTCTGCCACTTTTTTACCTGCAGCATGCACTGCAAGGAGCTCAAGACTGCACTGCCAGTGTGCCAGCATGAGCTGGGTGGTCCCAGAGCAGCACTAATCAGCACTTTGTGAGCATGTTTGGACAACCCATGCCAACCCTGTCACACTGCAATGTCCCTTAAAAGACAAGTAGCTGTGTACAGACAGTAAGGACCTGCTGCTGCAAGCCCATGGTAGCAGAACCACACCCTGCTGCTGGGAACTTTCACATTAGGCAGTTGAATCTGTTCTTATATAGCAGTCAATTGCCAGGCATGGAAATACCAGTACCCAGTTCTCTGCTGGATAAAAACCTGCTGCAGTGAGAGCTGCACCCACAGTGTGCAAAGACACAGATGGTGACTGACTCTGTGAATTCTCACTGCTCCCCTCTGTGCTTTCTGCGACTTCTGAGAAAAGATAGGACAAGTTAGATGGCATCCAAAGTAGCTTATTCCTTTCTAAGCATTGATGCACAAACATTAAATATAGCTCTCTTGAAGCTTAGTTCAGAAGTGTTTTAGAAAATCAGCTAAGATATTGAAGAGTTTCAACATTCCCAGGTGGAAATTGAAGTAACTTCAAGTAAAAGAGCCAAGTTATATATGCAGGTTTTTCTGTAGACCCAGCAATATATTGACTGAGATCAAAAGCATTGACCTTCCTTCTCCTGCAGAAGAATTTATGTACTGAAGTAATTATTGGTCTCAGGTGTTTTATAAATAATATCTAAATAACACAATGTCCTGCAAATTTAAATTTCATGTTGTTCTACTTTTCTTTATCTTCCCTTCCTACTCAAAAGAGAACAAACCAAAACAGTCAGCATTGTATTTTGCGTATTTAAAATTTTAAAATGCTTCTACAACTACAAGATAAATTGTTGAATCTTTACGAAAAAAATTAATACAATTTATACGACTGTATCCTAAAATCCAGTTTTTGAAGAAATACTTGGGGTTTATATTTCCATAGAATGTATTTAACCAGGATTCAAGTGTTCTAAAATTAACTGTAATAATTTTTCAAGTTAAATGGATATGTAAGTATTTCAAAATTAGCATTTTTAATAATATTAATGGAAATGAAGTTATTTCCTCATTGCAAATCTGTAAGTTATCTTTATGTAATAAGAGGTTATAGATCATTCTATAAAAAGCTTTTGAAGAGATTTATATACTAAGAAACCAAAATGAGCCATTATCTTACTCAAACGATAGGCCTTTATTACATTTAAGATCATCAGTCAGGCTGATCTATGATTCTGAAAACCAGATCCTCTCCAGGATGACACAGAGTTTGGGCCAAGAGTAACAGAACTTAAGTTGCTGTATAAATACAGGAAAAAGTAAGTGTGGAATTCAATTTACAAGGGTAATTTCTGCTATAAACTTCCTAGTTATATTGTTCCCAAATAGCATGATCCAATTCAGCACAACTGTCCTCAAAAAAGATCAGAGGATGCCAACCTTATGCTTAAAAATCTCATTTTAAGCCAGGAATTGTCCTTGTACAGACATCTCATACCAGCAGTAAATAGTTTAGATAGATTCCCTTATGCAAAAGAACATATTAGTGATACTGACCTTCTTTTTATGGCTCAACAAAGGAAGAGTGATATCAGGGAGGTAGCAGCAAACTGGGAAATTACAGACTTGGCAAATGCTTTGTCTGGACATAGAGCTGTAAAATAATTTTCAGTCCTAAAGGCTAAAGCAGACAGGAAATGTATTCATATATTCTTGGTTCCTTTACACAAAGTTCTTAAAAAGTCAAATTTATGCATATTTCTGAATATTCTAAAATTTTAAATACAATAGAAATTTATCACCAGAAAGTGATTATTACAAGTATAAGCATCCTTTGTCAATCTTATGAACCAATTCATCAACCAATTATATAGCAAAAGAGATGGTAGGTCAATGAGGAAAAAGTCTGACCACCTTTTTTAGACTGGGAAGCACACAGAAGCCTGAATTCTTGATGTACCACAAATTGAGGGGGATGGCAGAAGAAGGGGGGTAGGGGTGGTGAGGAGGAGAGAAAATAAGGAGATATATTTATTTCAATATGATTACAGCAGTTCTAAGACGAAATAAAATAATTCATATAAAGTCTGACCCTTGTTCCATCTTTTACTCTGATTCATTCTGTGACATACCAAGCAGACAGCATAGATGTCACGAAAGATTTACAGTCCTATACTTTCCTCACAGGACATTGCCATGAGATATCCCCTACCAGCATAGTTAAAAATTTCCCAGTCACTAATGTGGACTCTGGCTGATAGAGACTGAACAGAGCAAAACAATTGACTGGAATTTCCTTACTAAGAGAATTAGAATAAGGGAGACACCAAGCACATTCTTGAACTAATCTATTTCTTGTAGCACTAACTTGGGCAAAGAAACAGCCTCAGGCTCCATAGCCAGGAGAGCAAAGGAGCTATTTGCCCCTGCCCTACAGTAACATATAAATATATCAATACATCAAAGTTTTCTTTCTCCAAAGTTGCTTCACCCATCTGAGAGTAGAGGACAGATCTGTAAAGGCTTCTTGTTTTCTTTCCTCTACTAATCATCCAGACTATCTTTCCCAACATCCTTTTTACATTTGTGACTGGAAAGGACTAAGGCAACTTTCAGTTTCCTAAAAAAGACCACTCTGCCACAACTTAAATTTGTTTTTCTTTTAATATTTGTGATACTTTCACTCTGTAAATATTGCTCAGAAAGCACAAATCTTTTCTAGAGTTGAGAGTCTGCGTACTGGAAAAAATGTTAAACAAAAATGCAGCACAACTTTGTTTATCTACAGATGGGATGCTACAGCATAAAGGTGTCACACCATTTAATCACATAACTAGTTTCTCTCCTTACTTCCAGTTATATTACTGTTACTAATAATATTATTAAACAATTTTAATCTATTTATTCTTAAGCATTCACTTTCAAAAAGTTTAATTGTTTTTTACGTCAAATGAGGTGTCTGCAGAGGTATAAAAGATTTTGTACTTACACTGTGGATTCAGATTCTGATGTTCACACTTGGTTTGCAACAAGATTTGCTCATCCTAATACAAATAGAACCCCTGGTTAAACATATTTCAATAAAAAGACAAATCTCAAATAAAAAATATATGCAAGCATCTAAAGCACATGCACAGGAACTTTGGTTTAATATGAACAAATGGGGAGATTAGACCACCAAGTAGATACTGAGTTAGCTTATAAAATATCAATCTAGAAATTATGTATTGCATTACTCCTTTTCTCTAGCTCACCAGCAAAATGGAAAACCCTAGAGGAAAATAGTCCCTAACTTGACTGCATCAAATGCTGAGCCCAGAGGTGGTTTAAGCTTGCTAATCACCTCAGAATTTATTCCTAGATTCACTCAAGTTTCTTGGACACATTGACCTTTCCTTGAGTTCCCTATGCTAAGAATTATTTAAGGTTAACGATTTTCTCCATAACTGAGCTAATATAATTTTGTTAGATATCAGTAGCGAAGCAACCACAAATATTTACATACATATATATGTAAAAATACACATACACACACATATATGTTCTATGCAAAAAACATATAAATCAATGGAAAATAAAAATACTGTAGACCCCAGAAGTAAAAAAAAACCCTACTCTTAGATTCCCCTATGGATGTATGGGTGACAATCAAACACATACAATGGTCTTTAGTTTGGTTTCTTAATGAAAAAGGTATTAGCAATTTGACTTTTAATACATCGGATCCCCAAACCCTAAATAATTTTTAAACTTATAGACAATATCAGAAATTGTCAAAAGGGTGGAGACCACAGACTTTAAAAGATCATTTGCAATTGGCAGCAAAAGCCAGCAAAAGAAGGCAAGTATCCTAATCCAGGCTGCTTGAATTGCCTCACAACCTGCAAATCTGATCATCTGTATGGAATTCTGACCAGCAGATGCAGTGGTAGAGAGCAGCTAGCAGGCCAGCCAAAGGCACATGAAATAGCAATGGCCTTGTTAAGTCATATGGAGAACAGTAGACAGAAATATAGGATGAAGATCTGTGCCATTGGTAATGCAGTGTTGGAAGGGATGAAGAAAATATTTTATTATGAATAAGGAACTGCAGAAAAGAGATTTTAAGAGCAAAATATCACACTTGTGTTTTAGGGAATGCAAGAAGAATTTAATGTATTTTAACAGAGAAAGAAAGACCCAGATAATTTACTGAAGCCTCTTCCTACCTGAAATATTCTATACTCTTGAGGCAGAAGAATCTAGTGTACAACTGTTTCATCATGAATGTGACTTCACTAATCCTAGTGCTCCCAAAAAAATTTTTTTTTCCTTAAATTTTGGTATTCTTTCAGATCATATCAGAAGAAGTATGCCTTATCCCATGCCCATGCAGTACAAAGATGCTTAGTACTCAGCTTTTAAAGGTTTTCTAACTCTTTGTGAAAAAGATGTATTTCTTGAAAAAAAAAAGTTAAAGGTACACTGTCATCGGCATTTTTGTAGCAGTAAATTCTGGTGTTAATTTCAGTACTTTGCTATATGGTAATTGGAAGATTTATTTCTGTAGGTGATGCTGAGATCAGCCTTTATTAGATGCAGACTTATTGTTAAAGAAGACCTAACAACTTCGTAGTGTCTTTTTAGCCTCTGACTCCAGGAGAGTTTGACTTCCCCTTTTGAACACCATTACACCCTCATGGCTCCGACTAAAAGGTACTCTGCTTGTGGTGAGAGAGTGTGCTTAATGCTTTATTGCAAAATTACAAGCATCCTTAAAACATTTTTTCAGGTATTCTTATGTTGATTTAGCTTATGCTAGCAAGTAAAATGTTTTCAAGTAAAAAACAGTCTGTTCTGATGGCTGAACAGAACACCTTTCATGTTGCTTAAGGATGAAATGGTGGAAATTTATAATTTCTGCTCTAAAGATCTTGTAACTAATGACCGATGTAGTCTCCAATTAGAAATCCTGTCTTAAATAAACATAGACTACCCAAGACTGACTCCTGCTCTGACACCTCCAATGTGGCTTTGCAACTGGGATTTGATGTCTTTGGTGGTGGTGTCCCCTCTGGCTCTGTCTCTATTTCCCTGTGCAGAAATTTCTCTGTCTGGCCCATCTGATCAGTACGTGTCTCAAAGAGCACAGTACTGCAGAAGCCTTTGTATACTGGCTATGATATTTACAAAGTTAACATAAGCACAAGAGTATACAAGGACTGTATGAACATGCACAGGTCTATGCAGGATGAGGACCAGGTTCACATGAAGACTAAGAAAAATAAATATTCCAAGCAGAAAAAGAAATATAGACACCAATAAAACAAAATTCCACACCAAGACTACATTACAGCTCTTTATTACAAACATTTCAAAAGTTCATGACAGAAAACAGAAACATTTAATTATCATTATAAAAGCTCTATAACAGCAGCACAATAATTTCTGTCATGAGTGGAGTATCTTGATGTACTCATTGATGTTCAGCCTCAGTTTAGGTATCAATAGCAGGTGAAGATGTTATGCTCTTTGAGGAGTGCATCATTGAACAGTATATACAGCTGTATACCTTTCAATTAATCCTCCAAGTAGAGAAATTAGGAATATAATTCTTTTAATCAGCAAGATTTATACTGATTTCTACTTTTAAGACAAAACAATAAAAAAAGTTCAAGCATATTCTTAAGAACTTAAGTGAAAATCATTTGCGCTCAAGTAACTGAAGGTTTAAGATATTTTGAAGTTTTGTAAACCTAAGATAAAGGCCCCTTGGGAATGTCATTTTCTCAGTGAGAAGCATAAATGAGCACCTGAGACAAACATTACAGAATTGTTGGAGTTTTTGTTTGGTGGGGTTTTGTTTGTCTTTTTTTAGTTCATATCCTGCTTCAATGGAAAGTTAAACACACTGAGGTGGATAATTTTCTCTGACAATATATTTGCTTAATATTTTGTAGCAATGCAAAACAGAAAAGTTTTAATAATTATTTTTATAGGCAACAAACATAGTGCTCTTAAGCAGAGCGTCCATTAATTCATTTTAGTGATGAGTAAACTTAGGTGCACTGCAATTAACAAAAATGTTTAAAAGAAATGTATAAAACGAAAATCTACCATAAGTCTCCAACATAACGTAGCTTTAATTTTGAATGCTGCTTTGGCTTTAGTTTAAATCAATTGATTTGCTCCCTCCCAAGTTGTTTGACACAGTCCTTCAGTGAAGCCTTTGATAAAATCACTGACATTTCCTGAGTGGGTACTTGGCTAAGGTTAAAAAGAATTTGAGATATACAGAATTATGCGAGTTAGTGTTTGATCCGAGTAGGAAAGTTGGACAGGAAAAAGATTTCTGATATCCACATTTCCTCCATTTTGCATCAGACTGAAAAACAAATGTTTTGAAAATAAAATTCAGGCCTTTCCCAAAAGTAGGCAGCTGACCTAAAGCTACCTATACTCTAAAGGTTCAGCATCAAATAAATGGTCAGTTATAGTAAATGCTGTTGGAACCATCCCATTTTCTTTCCTATCTAAACAGGAATTAATAAATTAGTTAATTATATCTCTTACCTGAAGAGTGTCTTGTCAGACTAAAACCTGGTTTACTTTTCTTGTTTTTTAATATCTCTGTTAGAAATTGTTAGTATTTCTGCTCATTGAATTATCTTTTTTCTTTGGAACAATTCCACTTTGTCCAAATCACAGAATCACAGAATCACAGAATGTGTAGGTTGGAAGAGACCTTCAAGATCATAGAGTCCAACCCAGCCCTAACACCTCAACTAAATCATGGTATCAAGTGCCACATCTAGTCTCTTTTTGGACACATCCAGGGATGGTGACTCTACCACCTCCCGGGGCAAACCATTCCAGTATTTAATCACTCTTTCAGTGAAGAACTTCCTAATATCCAACCTATATTTCCCCTGACGCAGCTTAAGACTGTGTCCTCTTGTTCTGTCAGTTGCTGCCTGGA
>JBBMKD010000102.1:96337275-96408825 GCA_037834095.1 Argya squamiceps | reverse complement strand
CAGGGCACACTGCTGGCTCATGTTCAGCTGGCTGCTGACTAGAACCCCCAGGTCCCTTTCCTCCTGGGCACTGTCCAACCACACTGTCCCCAGCCTATAACACTGCAGGGGGTTATTGTGGCCAAAGTGCAGGACCTGACACTTGGATTTATTAAACTTCATTTTGTTAGACTCTGCCCATTGATCCAACTGTTCCAGGTCTCTCTGCAGAGCCATCCTATCTTCCAAGCGGTCAGCACACGCTCCCAGCTTAGTGTCCTCCGCAAATTTATTAATGAAAGATTCAATGGCCTCAATGGCCAAATGACGTATTTATTAGCACAAAGAAAGACTTCAAATCTTACATCCTGCCAAAACTTTCAGTGCTTCCTTGCTCTTTACTTTAACATTGAAACTTTCTATTTCTACAGGATTAATGTCCTGTAGAAATTACTTATTATAATTATTTATTATAATATAATATATTATATAAGTATATATAAGTATTATATACTTATATATAATATAAGTACTTATTATAATTTAAAAATATTAAAATGCATGCAATGAAGATAAAAATGAACATTCCTCAGTGTCCAGGGTTGTTACAGATAATTCCAAGTCCATTAGTCCAAGTCCATTTTATTCTAAACACTAATATGCTGCACAAGTGTTTCTTTGGCAATTAGGAAAACTGGACTTTACTTTTTCTTTTTGGACTCAGCTACTTATGTTATATGGTTTCTTCAAACTCTTTAGCTTTTAGGTGCTTGCAGCCTTTAACACATCCATTTTTAAAACTCTGATTGCCTTATTGGTAAGGTAGTTTTCCCATTAGTCACAGATCATGTAAATTGAAATTTCAGTTTTAAAATCTTTCTAGGATATAAGACATTAACAAAATCTCATTTCTGTCAAAGTCTGGCTCTAACATTAAACATGGAAACCAGGGCCCTGATTTGGCCCCAAGAATCCACCACCATATCTCAAAAAAAAATTAAACTTCTCAACATGACAAGGCCAAAAAATCAGCAGAAGGAGAGTTCAGTCTAAAGTCAGACATGTTCAACATGTTCTGCCTGAATGTGCCTGCAGCAGGCCAGGAGGAAACACTGGCTCTTAATTCTTTCTGAGGCTGAAATGGCTGATGTCCTCTTCTACTTGGGATATGCAGCTCTTAACCTTCTCTCTATATTATTTTCCTTAGAAAAAAAAAATTTAAAGGATTTTCTCTCTATATAGAAACAGAGGTGGTGCTTATCACCTATAAAATAACAAGTAAAAACAGTTCAAGGACTAAGTCTTTTCTGAGACTAAATTTGAAGATACTGTTTTTAAAGTAGGTCTTTAAACAGGAAATTACATCTTATTTACTTAGAAATATTTTCAGCTGAAGCTTTGAAGATTTGTAGATAGAATTAAGTCATTGGGAAAAAAAAAAAAGAGGCCAAGTGGAAGATATACTGTAAACTCTGGAGTTAGAGCAGTCACTTGGAATGAGCTATTGCTGACTCCCTGCCCTCTGCATTGCATTTAAATTTTATTCAAGGTTTTTTTCACATACAAATAATTCTGAAAAAGAGATCCAAATCCATGGTTCTGAGAGTAGTGCACATTTAAGGTGTTAGCAGCAAGAATGGGGTTACTCCACGAGGGAGGACAGCCTAGAGGTGACACCAGAGCTGGCAACACCTTCATTGACTCATATGCCAGCCTGCAGAACCCAAGCAGGGCATTAATGACAGTGACCATCAACAACCTCAGACATAGGCAATGGAAAATCCAGGATCCCTTTAGGGAGTCAAGGCACAAGGAACACACCTGGGAGATGGGCCCGGAAGAAGGCTCGGATGGGCCCGGAGCCTAGGTTGGGGAGGGATTAGTGGAAATGGAGTTCCTGGACCCATGGAGAGCTGTAGGGGGATGTGCCAGGGGCAAACAGGTAAGGGTCAGTACAACCTGGTAGTAACCTCAGGGTTCTGTCACAAAACATCCCCTGAGCCTCACTCACCAAACCAGATTTGGGCTGCACAGTAACTCAGGACAGCACTGGCCTTGAGTGCTGAAATATTCTGATCCAGCTACCATAGTTCTGGGAGTCAGATGCCATATCAGTGTGCAGCCAGGTGAGAGAAGAGAATTACAGTGGACATGTCTCTATTTGCATGTAGCCAAGCCACATTTTTATCAGATTTACCACAGAGGTCAGAATCGTGAATTGAATTTGCTGTTGAGGTACTACTTACCATTTTAGTAACATTCTAGTCTCAGATTAAAAAAAAAAAAAAACAAGACAACCAAAATTCCCCAAACTAGAGCAGTGAGACTAAAGAACAACACTTCACCTTCAATTTTACTCAGTTACCAAAACAACAGAGAACAATGATGATGCTAATTCTCAGTGATAAGGATTTTGTGGCAATTATGTCATTGCTGCAATTAATTTCACAGTGAACATTGTATTCATCCCATGTAATCCTCCCACTGAGCAACTTGATCTCACAGCTTGGTCTAATTAGATGGAAGTTTTAGGATTATATTAGGGTCAGACAGAAGAAGCTTGCAGAGAATGAGGTCAAAAAATTACGCATAGCGGTTAGCAGTGGAAGTCGAGGAAGGATTGAGCCTTGAACCAGGAAAGAACATGGTCTTTTGGGATGGTTAAGCAAAAACTAAACAAACCCTCTAGCTCTTGCCAAGTCTACAAAAACTGAGCAAAAAAGAAAATCAGACAAGGTAAAAATTATAAATAGTCTGCTTGACTTTAGGAAAGTGTAATCCTGCTTCTTGTTATAGAGGAAATGAAATGTTTCTGGCAAAAGCCACATTTTTAATAAGGTACTCTAGTCACTAGACACTGAAACTCCATTCCAAAGAGTAGTTCATTCTGCTGAGGATATACAAAGCTATTTTTCTTAACTACTCAAACCGCTCCACCTACCACAAGCCTACTCCTGCTCCACTGAAGTCAGTAAAAAGGCTCCTATTGATTTCTACAAGCATGGGATCAAATGTAATGCCAAGATCGTCCAGGAGGTAGAAAAAGTTGAATATTGAAATAGCATGATGAAAGCCTGTCATTTTTAGCTCTGTCTTTATACATAAGCTGCTGCTAAATTTGACCAGAATCAGGAACACTCCTGTCATGTTTTGTTTCAATCATGCCTAGTATGGGTGGAAATATCTCCCTCCTGTTCTGTTGCAGTGAAATATTACACAGAAGCTGAAGAAAAGTGCCCAGGCATCAAACTCCAACACTGCTTCCTATTGAGACACTGCTGAAGAGATCTTCCTTGTTTGAGTAGAGTCTCATGACCTGAACAGCTTTTGTTATGTGTCTTTACTTTGTGCTAGTTTCGAACAGATTTCATAGTTCCATCGGAAGGCAATGGTTAACACCTGTCCATTGCCAGAATTCCCAAGATTTCTGCTGGTGCTTTGAAATAAATCAGTAACCAAAACAATGAAAACATAGCCATTTTTTTTAACCAAGACAAGGCGAAAAACAGTGTGGGATAGACACCTCCACAAGAGCAGAACACTCTCCCTTATAGAGCAACTTGTTGTCTATGAAATATAAAACTTAAGGAATACAAATTTAGAGCTACAAGTGATGGAGAAAACTGATGTGAAGGTGAAAGAGAACAAAGAATAACAAGGAGAAGGGAGCAAAGGTTGCAAATCAGTGTCATTACAAAAAGCAACAGAGACCACTATACAAAATACACCAATATAGTAACATACCTAATTTTTTATATTATATTCATAATTCTTTTTGATCATAGAAATTTTCAGATCAAATGGTAGTCAGGCCTTTCTGCACTAGGGGCTTTACAAGATGCTTTCAGAAGAAAAAGTCCCCTGGGAGTTGGCAGTTAAAATAGGAATTTTCATTGATATTGTGTAATTTTATTTGCATCTGCATGTCCAGCTGAAGTACAATAACAGGAAAAAAGTGGTGTCAGTCAACTATCATTTCATATGCCTGAAAAAAATCACTGATTTTTTACTTTCACCACTGGGGTAGCAGAAATGAATAAGTGTGACAACAATGGTTAATAGAAATGTTAATAGGACCAAAAGTATGCTGAATTAAGCTTGTGGTGTGGATGCGCTAGCGTTTTTTAAATACAATAAAGTTTCTCCAAAGCAAAAAATAATCATCAAAGACCTAATTTTGCTACTTGAACCTACTATCCTGTTTGTCACTCAGACACAAAATGTTCTCATATTCCTTCTGCCTCCATTCCAAACTGGTATCTTCAGTTTGCAACGCCACATTCTTCCTCATTTGCTTTTGTTCTTCATGATAACATCACATATAGAAAAGAGACAAAGTGGAAAGTAAAAATTTTCTTTGACAAAACCCTGATTGGAAGATTCTGTAGGAATAAGTAATAATTCCAATACACATCCAAGACGTGCAATTACTGTTATTGGCTGAAATTTTAAGATATCAGGAAATCTGCATGAACAAGTCACACAGAAGGGTTGGAAGGAGTTTAGAGGGATTATCAAGTCCAGCTCTTTAGTGGATGGCCCATACAGCAATCAAACCCACAATCTTGGCATAATTAGCACTGTGCTCCAATCAGCTGAGCTAGTCTCAAATTTTTGCTAATAATTTTTAGTAGAGGATTTATAAAGAGCCTTCACTTTTCTGCTGTACCATGCTATTCTTACATCATGAGTTTGACTGAACTTTAATAGTTCTGTTGTTAAAGTACTGGGTATGTATATCTACACTGCAGATTTTGAAGTATGACCTATTTCTAATGACAGTATGAAGGGCTGTAGAAGAAGAGAGAACATCTTCCTGACATTTAAATGTCACTTGACAGATACAATATTAATAAAAAGCTCTCTCATACTGTCCTCCGCTTTTTTTGTTAAAAGACATTCCCAGAAATCTTATGTGTTTATCTATTTTAGCCTCAATGTTGGAGAGAAATCTCTACTGACATTGTTTCTCTAGTTTATACCATCCTATGGAATGAAATAAAATTAGGATTTTTAAAAAAAATATCTGTATAATGTTTGTCATATGAAACAATTGCTAACAATTACCAAACAGGACAACTTCCCCTGGAAAAAGGTGATAAATATTAACTGCTCAAACAGCAGTCTGTTTCTATGACTTTTTATCTTTTCTCTTGTTTGGTTAATGCTTATAAATTGAGCCCCTAATTTATTTTCAGTTGAGTTTGAAAAAGCAGAGTTAGAGTTCAAGTTTTATTGCTTACTGTTAGTGTCATAAGCTTTAAAGTAAACTTCCATCCCAAGATATTATCTCTTATCATTAGCTACCAGGAGATCCTTTATCCTACTTTTTCTGTATCAAAAAGAGAGATAAGAGAGCAATACATCTTTGCAGAAACTAACTGAATCTTCTTTTAAGCAGAGTTTATCAATATTTAACCTAGTATATGTTTGTATTTCAGGTAAAGGTGACAGAAAAATATCTAAATGTAAGAACCCTAAAGTTTTTCGTCCTGTAGAACTGCACACTGTATCTGCATATATCACAGTATACTGACTTCAGCTTTGACATTATTCTGAGACAATGGCTTGCATTTACAGACATTTTTAGGATTTCCTTCCAGAACTCTCCAGAGATATATAGCAATTACTTATATTACAAATTAAACCTGTGGAGTCAATTATTCTTTCAAAATGTTTCTAACACATCAATTATTAATTTCACTTTTATATTCAGTGGCTTTCTACTGATGGCTTTATAGCTATATGTTGTGGTGGTGGAGAGAATAGGAGGAAGTGAAGAGGTATACAAAGCAAAGAAAATCACTAGAAGTATTTAAGTTGGAAATCCTTGTCTGTCTCGTAAATTTCATTTCAAATATTGACACCTCATCTTCAGAAAGGTAAATCTTCAATAAGACACCGAATGCAGGTTAATGTAAAATATTTTAATACTGTGAAAGTTAAAGTATTGACTGTTAGCTTGCAATAAGGGAAAACCACTTCTATCAGATTGGGTGAGTCACCACATGAAACCTCTGGTCACTGAGGAGTGTCTCATAAGCTGTGACTAGGACATTGCACTTTGTAATGCATTTCTAAGTAGTATCTTTGGTATTAAAATTTTTACCCACAAACTCGATGTATTTATTTTCACCTACCTTTCTTAGGAAAAAGTGAAGTACTGCTCCTTGACCACTGTGCCCTAACCCACAGGAACAGCTGTGTTTCAACAATGGGCTGGGATTCTTGTGCAAATTTCTCATCCTAAACCATATCCAATATATTTGTCTCACTTAAATGAAAAAAGACATAGAAATACTACGAACCAAAGGACTTTGGTTTGGTCTTGCACTTCTTTTTTTCTTTCCCGAGAGTGGGCCTTCATGAAAATCAAGGGCCAAATACTATGCATTTGCAATCTCTCTAATGCTAAGGAGAACTTAAGAGGACCATTCATCGAACACTTTGTTTTTATTTTTAATGTAACATTTTATTTTCTTATTGGAAAATAAAATATATATATTCAAATTTGGAAAATATTTGGAGGTGGTTTTTTTTAATCCCAAAGAGAAAAACATGCTGAAATTGTTTCCTTTTCAAGAAAAATATGTGGGTTTTCCCTGCTGGGGAAATACGGTAACATCTGATTTTATTTGTCGGTAAAAGAAACAAAATATTAGAAGAGAGCTTGAAAATGAAAGAAGAAGCACTTTACTTAAAGTCTCTTCAGGGAAGCAAATACAATTCATAAGCAGATATGTGCAGAGAAAGTAGGCACAGGTCAAGTTTAAAGAAGATATAACCATAAAACCAGAATGAAAGACACTTGTCTAATTTATGTCAAAGGCCCAACACAACAACTTTGAATGCATGTGGGAGAACAAAAATGATACATACAGAGGGCTTAAGTTCCTTATGATGTTTCTTAAAATAAATTGTGGAGGAGTAGAAAGACGTTCAGTGTATTGAAACTCCAAGGACCTGCAAGCATCACTCGTCCTAGAAGACCCTTAGAAATGTTCTAAACCATCTCTTTACATGATTGTCCTAAAAAACAATACACTTGAAAGTTAAATGAAAAGCTCATATTGAAGATCAAGTTTCTCTTCTCTGGCAACTGTTAATTGAAGAATACTTTTTATATTGCTTTCTGTTTTCTACAGACATTTTGTCCTGCCAGGGTGGATGTGCTGGTAATCGTTTGTACTGGTTCCAACTCAGCTGACAGAAAAGCAACACTCTTATCAGTTTGCACATTATAAATGCTTGTCAAACCTATGAAAAAGATCAAAAGCACTAACACAGTCTTGGCAAACCCACAAAAATACCTCTGTTTTCACCAGAGTAATTCTGTACCTCTTCAAATAGGAAGCTAAACCTGATATACCTGCAGTGCTGGTCAAAACCTGATAAAAGTGAACTTTCTCCCTCATTGTTTCTATCTAAATATTTTTAACTTGAAGGAACAATGGTTTGGACTTTTCTACTCGAAATAAGAATGATTTTTGTCTTATTATTTTTGAGCTTTTAAATAAATACAATAGATTCTTAATAGCTGATTAAATATATTTAATCTAGTTTAATGTACAAAAATATATATTTTATGCTATATTTGATAATATTTACAGATATGAAAAATTAATTTATTTTTATTTTTATTTTTCTATTCAAAACACCCATCTGAAAAAAAAAAAAAAGCAAAATGCAACACAGGATATAAAGTAGCAGGTGTCTCTATAATTTGTTTCCATACAGCAAATTGCAATGTTCTTAATTTCAATGTGTACTTATTGTGCGGATTAGACAAATCTTTTCAAAGAATAAAATTTCAGTGTGCACAACCAAGCAGCTTTGAACTCTACTCTGGCAACTTCCCAATACAGATTTGAGAAGTTGGTGATATCCTATATGAAGGCAAGATACTACACAAAATTTAGCCTTCTCTTAAAAAGATTTTGCTCATCAGTAATGATTTGCTTCCTGTAGTACCATAGGCATTGACATTTTATAATCCTTATCACATTCTATGAAGATCCATCCTAAAAGCATCCTACCTTTTCCCAGTGTTGATTATATTCTTTTGAAGGTATTAGGCTTCAGTTTTCCTCAACACCTACTGCACAGCATAGTTCAAGTACAAAATAATGCTTGCCTCTACCGTAGTTCAAGTACAAAATAATGGCAAGGTGTCAAAACATAGGATACTGAAAGATTTTACCTTTCAAGAGGGCAAAGAATGAACAAATCTGTACACTTTTCTTGTACAGAGTCAGTTTTGTTTTTGCAGAGAGGCAAAGTTATCTCCCCAAAACTATTTGTTTTATTTCCTTCCATCTTGGCTTCACATGAGTGTTCTTTCTTTGTCTCACAAGCATTTACATCATTACTTGCCTACCACTTCCCCATCTGTATCTGACAGCACATTCACTGATGACGATTTGGATAAATTATAGTGACAGTCTATTCAACATCATCTGCAAGAGCAGAAGATACAGGGCACTTTTTTTTTCCCCAATAAAATAATTAACAATATAATGGCTTTATCTTTAAAACCTCTAATTTCCAGATTATTGGAAAGAGTTAGGAAAGATTAAATATCAATTTTAATTAGTGTTCATTTTATGAAAGTGCTCAGACTTAAAAATATGCAGAACTCTACTGGCTTCTGGGAGGGAACACATGAAGTCTTGGTTCTTGTCCTGAATATCTTAGTCTCTAAGAAAACTTAATATTTAAAGACAATTAATGTGAGAGAGAATGATTAAATTGTCTGCCAAAAGGCTCCCTAAGAATCCCTTAATATTTAAATCCACCTAAATACCCAGAATAAAAGGACTGGTTGAAGGCTGCCGCATTCAGGCACTCTATTCCTGTCCCTGTAGCTTCAACCAACCTAATTTATACATGCCAGCCCACCTATCCCCACACCACCCCCCTCAGCAGCTTGCTAGTTCTTAGGAATTAATATTTCATTAAAATAAAGGTTAGCACCATAGGTGTTAATGGCATTGCATTTCTATTCACAACACTAAGTGTAATTTGAATCATCAATAGAAGAAACAGAAGGCACAGAAGGAATGACCTTTCTTGAAATGTGCTGCAGGAGAAGAAATGTCAATAAAAAGCAGTGTTTTGCATATCCCCTTACAAACAGCCAATTCCTGTTTATGCAGTTAAGAGAGTAGGCTTTTTCTGAGCCATCAGCTTGGCACAAGGGATCACTTGACAATGTGGGAGTGAAATAAGAGCTCACACATCCCATGCAGCGTCCTGCTGCTCAGCTTCAGCAATCAAATATACATGAAGCTCTTAGCTTCAAAATGGCAACAAGTTTAGGACCAGCAGATTAGAGAAATCAATGACTTTATCTTGTGTTGTCCTGTTCTCTTTAAAATTCCAAGAATGTCAAGCAAACAAATACATGACCATAATACAAATGCTATAAAAGAACCACAATGCCAAAAATATTCAAGCCTTGAAGAAACAAACACTGTTAAATGTGAGTATTTTTATACAATTATATTGCTTCTGAATAAGGCATCAGAGCTTCTGGTTCTCCTCAAGCTGCTATAAAGCTTGGGGAAAGCCCTTTTGAATTATTTTCAAACTTTTTGAAATTTCTGTAGTTTTCTGCAGTAAACTTGATCCCAATCACTTCATGTGAGAGAAACAAAAAAACAACAAAACAACCAACAAAAAAATCACCAGATAAATTCAACTGTTTAGAAGGCCAAAACCACCACCAAATAAACATGAATCTTCAAGCATAAATGTGATAGGACAATTTTCTAAGTCAGTAATTTAAGAATGTATCCATTCTGCAACATAGAATGCTTTTTGAAAAAGTTGCTCCTGAAAGCAGTTTTCAAAGTTGCACTAAAGATCATCTCTCTCCCATGAGGTTCATACCTCTGGAGGAAAGAACTCCCAGTTAGATCCACTCTGAGCATTTTAAATCTGTGTCCTTCATCCTCTTAATTTTCTCTTAACCATCTACAACATAATACCATGATCTGTGAAGAAGAAATGCAGTTAATGAAGTGGCTAAATCTGTTGGAGAGATAGAAACATGCTATGAGAGAGTTATTTGACAAAATATGGGCTAAATATTGTCCTCAGTTTCCAGTCCTCTTAACCGGCCTGTCAATAAGTCCCAGGATTTATCTCTTGTTGCCGTGCCTGTTTTTCAAGCCGGCTAGCCTCGGCACAGGTAACAGTCTATCTTTTCAGTGGTCTCTTTTTCGCTTGGGCTGCTCCTGTGTGGCGATGGCTGAAGAAAGGAAAAAGGGGGACTCTGGGACGGCTGGGTCACACGAGTTTATTGGAACCCCGGCGTGGGGTCCTCACCTTGAGAGCCAGCGTGCCTGAAGACCCCGGCTAGCTCTCGGGTCAGACCTTATAACTGGGGGTGTTACAGAAAAAGGGGACCAATGAGGTTTTACAGGGAGGTGGCTCAAATTATAAACAAACATACAAAACAACCATACAGTGAACATTAGAAGGTGACAACCAGGATTCTGTCCAATCACTCGATGCCTCTCTCAGAATCTTCCAGAAGTGGGGAGTGACCCCAAAATGATAGACAGCAGCAGGTGTCTGTCTGTGAAGTGATGGATAGTTAACTGTTTTTGGCGAGGAAAACTCAGGGAGAATACAGAACCAATTACAGAACTGTAACTGGGGTAAAATAGGGATAAACCAAATGTGGGTAATAGAAATTGGGGTACAGAGAACAAACCATTTTACAAAAGAACATTACCTTATGAATTAAACCTAAAATTAAAAAATGCACTCCCACAACCTCTGTGCTTTGCTTCAGCCATGTTAATCCATGACATGCTCAGTGTGAACCAGCCCCAGCTTCTGAATTCCTACCAGAACTGGGGATGATGAGTCATCAGTTTAAGCATTTAACATAGCATGAGTTCATGTACCAGGACAATAAAAGTCTATGTAACATCTGTGGGACAGCAACTACAGAACTTGGATAAGCAGTTTAACCCTCATTCTGGATGTCTTGCTCCCCTTCCACTCTCGCTGTGATCAGGGACCATATTTCCCATAAACCAAACCACATAAAAACCCCATTGTTTGTATGGCTGTATAGTAATGAAAGGATGGATTTCTGGAGGAATTGAGGACAAATATGCACTGTAATTTTTACTTCCCCCACAGAAAAAGTGATTATCAGTAGTGCTTACAAGAGAAAATAATTACCTGCCTGGAATCTATTTAAAAAGAGAAATTCTGAATTACCCCCTAGGGAACAACTTGATCAATTTTATTCATACTTTCAGGATAGTTTTAATTCACTTTAAAAGTTCATCTGGAAAAAAAAAAAAAGAAAAATAATACCTAGAAGTAAAAAGAAAAATTGGGGAAGGGAGGGGAGGAAGAAAGGAGACGTAAAAGTAGGCTACTAATGGAACTGTTATTGAGGCTTTAATTAAAAGGAGGCACTTGATCACTCTGTAATCACTGCCTTGAATTAAATGTCTCAAGTGCAAGAACTAAAATATAACAGGACCATTCAAAGCGAACAATGGAACAACCTACTTTTTTTTGGCTGATTTTTGGTTCCTCCAGGTCTTTTTTTATAGGTATTATTAAAACTGCATATTTATATTGCTAGGAGGTAACCTCCTCCCAAGAGTTCAATCACGAGAATAACAGAAGTGGCAATCGCTGAGGTACTTCTTGGATTAAGAATCTCCTACGGGTTCAACATTAGTACAGGCAGAGTAACAAGATCTCTGAAGCTTTGAATAATTAGCCTTTCTGCAAGGAAAATGAGACCACTTTCTTTCACATGAGGGTAACCTTGAAGAAAGTTTGTTGAAGTTAAGTTTTCACTAATTAAAAAAGGAGAAATAAGGGAGATGAAAGGGGGAAAAAAAAGACCTTTTATAGGGCAACATTGTAAAGGCACAATAGGGTAGGGAAAAAAGAAGTTGTTAAGCAGTATACAGATGAAATGAAAAGTGAAATAATGTAAAAACAGATAAAAAAATAAAAATTTTCTTAATTTAAATTTTTATTGCCAATCAACTTAAGATACCCCTATATTCAGGGGACATAACAATTACACGTGTAAGAAAGTTTTCAATTCCTTCTTCTGGGTTCATATTCAAATTTAGTACACGAGTTAGGGGCTTTTTTATTATTATTTTTGACAAGCACTGTAGCAATACCTGGGTGGATTATTATGGAAAGAGAAACAATGTAGAAACATATTTCATTAGCAGGATACCTTGCTGTAAATTAAAAGCCTGCAGGCAAGTACATACAGCACATCAGGTATGGGACACAGAGACTTATTAAATGCCCAGAGCATGTTGCTGACAAGAACTGAGGCAAAATCCAGAAAATTGAATGCAGGAAGTTTCAGGATATTCAAAATACCATTCAATTTCTAAAGACTTTACTATATGTATATCATGAAAAATAATTAATAAAGAATAGATTTGTGTACTAGCAAATGAAACAATAACAAAAGAGAAGAAAAATAAAGAAAAAAAAAAGAAAGTTATGAGGAAAAACAGATCTTGCTTCCAGTATAGTCGTGGGACTCTGGTTTTGCTGTACTGTAGGTTTTATTTAAACCAAATTTGCTAAATCCTGATGCTTTCAGAAAAGGAGAACTATTTGTTTCCAGCTGGGTATTTTCCAGCAGGCTGATTCTTTACTTTTTACAGGCATAAAAACCAAACAAAAAGAAAGTGCTAGCTTTAGAGTCATAAATGTCAGCATGAATAACAAAATATGATAAACTTGAAAAATGTAAAAGCAAGAAATGCAAATTCTCAAGGCTCTTACCAGCTTTCTTCTAACCAAGGTGAAGGATTACATTCCCTAAGTATTTAAGGAACGCTACAGGACTTGATGGATTTTTAGGGTTTTTGATTATATGGGTCCCACTGAAACTTAAGTATCTATGTTGTGTCCTCATCGTAGATTCCCGGAATCATAGTGTCCAAGAAATTGCTGCCTGTAACAGCTGAAACATGGAAGAAAGCTGCAGCTATCTCTGAGTGCCTGTACAGTCCATTTCCCAGGTGAGAAGAAGGTCACCTAGTTCTTTCTGAAACAATTTTTCCCCACTGTTAACAATGTTACCCAAGAAATCATCTCCTGGAGCCCACAACAGAGCTGAAAATCCTGCATAAACTGTAGTGTGCTCTGCACCTCCTGGATTAATATCTGAAGAGCCTTTCACTGAACTCAAACACAATATGACAAACGGACAGAGGAAATTAATGCTGTAATTACACCAGTTCAGCAATTTTTATAATTACTTATAGCTGTATGATTGCTTATTTATTCCTCTGCCAGCTTAGAAATGTTAACAGTTTAAACAAAGAGAATTGTGAGTAAAAGATAAATCAATTACTGACAAAACTGGCTAAAAATGACACAGTAGTATGTCTAGTCAGACATGCTAACAACTATACATTAATTATCTTTATAGGTTTGGGTAGTAGTTGATATATTCACATTATTTAAATTGGAAAGCCTTATGTGGCATCACTGGACCTGAAGAGTATCTCCAAACAAGGGGGAGCCCATGCGCCTGAATAGTAAGTTATGGGGCTGCTCCTTATTTAGCACATTTTTAATGTCACATGTTTTTTACACTGAATTAAAAAAATTACAATTAAAAAACATCAAAAATTTGAATTTCATGGGGTGAATGCTTTGCCGTGATGGTTGCACTTGAGCTTATAAAAAAATAAGAGTCCTAAGTGGGATATAGGCAGTAATGTAATAGAATGTTCAATTCATTAGCCTGGATTTAATGCTAGGGTAGAAATCCATCAACTGAACTTTGAGGGAAAAATATTTCATATTGCTAAGGTGTATAACAGTCAAGTGCAACCCCTGGCAAGGATACTGCAATAAGAAATGTTCAGGAGTTATTCAGGATAACAACAGGAAATTTATGCTTACTTTCATATTATCAGGTATGCGTGGAAATAAGAGATCTCTTTGCATTCTGCCATTGGAGAAAAAACTAAGTCATTTTCTTTCATAAATGCTGACCATTGTCAAAGTTTTGCTGATATCCTAGAAGAATTATATGCATTTGCCTTTACTTTCAGCTGGCACTCAGTACCTTAAAGAATTGTGTCCTCTATGAGACAATTGGCAGATTTAATTTTTTCCTTTAGACCTCATACATGGAAGAGATAAAGGCACAATGTGATATGTGGGTTTCATTTTGGAGGAAGTTTTCTTTGTGGAATTCTTGAAAGAAAAAGCTCTTGTTCTTTTATAACACTTTATTATTCTTTTATAATAGTGGCACAGATGCTGTTTTTGGAAACTGCATTTTCTCACAGGGAAGAAATCATTAGACTGGCAAGGATGACTCGTTCTTGTGCTGGCTGGGTTCAAGAAGCAAAGCATTTAATGCAGATTCTAGTTATGTTTTTTGGAACACCTGCTTCTAAAAAATAACACAAAGGTTGATGAAAGTATGTCAGCTCATTTGTGAGTGCCATAAAATTTTCTTTGAGGCAAAGTACAACATATCAATTCTCAGAGGGCTTTTTGCACCAGCAGAACACAAAAATCTCAGCTTCCTAAAATTATTTTCTAAGACAAAAATAAGAAAAAAATATACACACTCTTCAAATTTCAATAACATAATAAAGTTAGAAAGACTCATTATACAACATTTTTTAATACAGATTTTTTTTTTCTCTCAAATATGAAATGATATGAATCATATACAATATATGGTTGTTTCTTTCAAGAAAATGCTGTTACTCAAAACAGTGTGCCAAATTTCTTATCATTTACCAGAAACTAAATGAATATAAACTACTCTAATTTCACCTAAATTCAAATATTAAGTGGTTAAGCAAGTAGTGCAATGAAATGGGAATTTATGAAATGCTTTTGGCAGAAGATTATTTTATAATGGTCTCAAACAAACAGAAAAGGAGATGTTGTGCAGTCTGAATGAGACTTGGAGAGCACAGGATAGAAGCTGCAACTGATGCAAATATGCATGAGTCAAGCTTTTCTTCTTATTGCAGCATGTAAAGCCAAAGAAATATGAGACCAACTCAATAGCTAGGAAATTCTACCATCCTTGCTGGTGGGTAACAAAGGTGGATATCCAAAAAGGAAATATGGAGATGCTCCTGTACTATAAACCAGGAAGTGATAGAGGAGATTCAGCTATTAAATTGTGATGGAATGAAGAACATTTGTCCACAACCAAAATATAAATATACAAAACCCCCTAGTGTTGGTTCCATAATCCAATGCTGAAAAATTTTGTTTTCACTTGGTTTTTTCTCCTATCATGGAAGAAATTAATATTTTTAACTTTCAAATAAGCCTTATTGTATTTTTAATATTTCTTATTTTTAATATTTTATTAAACTTTATGGATTCTCTCTCTGAGAAACTATGCAGCAAGCCAAACATTTTACATCCCAGAATATTACTTCTTTGCAAAAAAGCAAAAAAATATTATATTCCACTTCAACCTTAAAATCATTCCAGGTTGCTATTGGAAAAATGTTATATTCCACTTCAACCTTAAAATCATTCCAGGTTGCTATTGGACTTTAAAGGGTCTTTGTTCCTCTCCTCTTTGAGAGACTTTTTGTAAATCATGTAGAAAACTAAACACAAACTCACTAGCAAAACTCAAATGCTGTTTCATGTATTAGAGATGACTGAAACTGAGTGAATTTTAAAAAAAATTCTTGACTTAAAGTTCTAAAGTAAACTTTAAAAGAATGTTGTATCCCTCCAGCTCAGTGCAGTTTGAATCTCAGTCACAATTTTCCTTTGATAGTCTTTGTAAGTTGCAGGCACAGCCTCAAGCAAAGACAGCTAAAAGAAGGGATGTAAGGATGTATTTTTCATGCCAATAAGCAAAGGATAAATTCAAACACAAGTGCTTGCCATACAAGAAATATAATAATTATTACAAATAAAAAAAATTAAAATACAAGGTATTATAATAAATTATATATTACTCTTGTTTCATAAGTTAAATAATATAATTTTTATATTCTGTACAGCATGGTGGAATAAATGATATTTAATTTTCTTACAAGTATAATGTAAATTTTTATCAATGCTCTATCATGATCCCACCTTGTAAAGCACTTCAGGGTTTTTTTTCCCTCTCACAGAAAACTGCAGAGGTTTTCTACTCAAAATCTGACCCAGTCTAGCCCTATTTAATTCATAAGTTCTCAACAGTGAGAGTTCGTTGCCAATCTCAAAGAAGGATGAGCAAATATTTTAAAACAAGCAACAATCCTGTGTTAAGATATTGTTACAATTGAACCTCTTGAAGTGCTAATAATATGGAAATTATAAAGGTTTGAAGTCCCGAGGGCAACTTTTACTCAAATGTGTTATATATACATAGCATTATATTTTCTACTTAAACCTGTAATAGGAAGGAGAAGCTTTATGGAAGTTTCTTCTCTTGTAGACAAGAACACCTCTTAAAATAATAAAGACTGATATTTCAGATGGTGCACACAAATCACAGCACATAACATTTTAAAAGCCTGATTCACTAATGCTTTGCAGGATTTATCCAGCCAACTAAATGAAGTACTGATGGTACTGACAGCTCTTCAGAAATTCTCAGAGACATTCATTCACCAATGGAGTCTGTAGCCTTACAAAAGAGAATCTGTAGGGATGCAAACTGGAAAATATTCCTTCAAGTCTTAGAAATGCTTAGGGTTTTGCCTGAACTTCAAGTGACTTTCCTTCCTTCCTTCCTTCCTTCCTTCCTTCCTTCCTTCCTTCCTTCCTTCCTTCCTTCCTTCCTTCCTGTCTGCCTTTCTGTCTGCCTTCCTTCCTTCCTTCCTTTTTTTTTGATTTTCTCTTACCTTCCTCCATTTTTAATACCAATTTTGTCATGTTCCAAGTTGTTGTGTTCCATTATAAATTATAATAACCACTCAGCTTTGAATTTCTGGCACTAGAGAACTCACAGCTGCAAACCTCTGCAAAATACTCAAAGACGTGGGAAACCGGAGCTTGATAAAGCTGATTTTAGGTTTAACAAAGAGCTCAAAGAAATGATCTCTAATTTGAAATGGGTACCATATACAGTAAATTTGGATCTAATGAGAAGCTGCAGACCAATGAAGGAAGGAAAAAAAAATCTATAAATGTATGTTAATAAGCATATAAAAATTATACAAAGTAGATCCTAGAGCGAGGAATAGGAAACCATCAACATAAATATCATATTCCTCCTGGAAAAGGATTTGCATGCTGGCAATTAGCTGCTAACATTGGCATTCATTAGCACCACAGTGAGGCCACCTAGAGAAGCAGAGGAAGGGTGAACATAGCTTAAAAAATACGGTAGGGTCATATAACTGAGATGTAATTTATAATTGTAATTTTAAAACCACATGATTATTCTTTCTTTTCCTATGAGAAACAGATTTGCACTAATAATACTGACACTCTTAAGATATCAGTTGTAGTAGTAATAAATTCTTGTGATTATTTATACATAAGATGTTCTTTCTCTGACTATAAACAAGATTTGAATGTTACATGCAACGTTTGTTATATAAAATTTAGGGGTAACTATCTCTAACATTTTTTACTGTTGGCTTGATAGAAAACAGATAAAAAGGAAGAAAAAAGCTCTTGTGGGGGTGCATTTTTTAGTTTAATATTTGTTCACAAGTTAATGTTGAAT
Source organism: Argya squamiceps (assembly GCA_037834095.1). NCBI lineage: Eukaryota > Metazoa > Chordata > Aves > Passeriformes > Leiothrichidae > Argya > Argya squamiceps. The sequence goes on along the minus strand of JBBMKD010000102.1, from coordinate 96,391,160 downwards.
TGTACGATGGTTTGTTCCTTGTACCCCTTCAGTTATTCATCTTTGGTTTCTCCTTACCCTCTCCCCCAGTTACAGTCATTTGATTGGTTGTTCCTTAGTGACAGTTATATGTCAATCATATATTATATAACCCCCTCGTCCTGTCCATCACTTGGGGTCCCCTCCTTGCGTCTAGAAGATTCCAGGAGAGGCATTGAGTGATTGGGCAGGATCCAGGCTGCCCCGTCCCACTTTGTACTGACTGGCTGTTGTACATATCGGTTATGTTGTGAGCCACTCCCCTGTTGTACCCTATTAGTCCCTGGTTGAACCCTCCCCTGTGTTACACATCCCTTTAAAAGCTGCTCCCCTGGGACAGTTCTCGTCTCTCCTGAGAGAGTCAACTCATGTTGACTGAACCTCTCGAGAGTCCCTCCTTTCCTCCTCCTGTCATCCTCTCGCTAACGCTCCTGACCAGCCAAGTCCCACTGGATTGCAGTGGTGCCAGGGCTGGCCGAGCTTGACAATGCAGGCACCCCGCAAGCATTGAAGAATGTAATTTAAAGGATTAATTCCTGGTTTTGAATGAGAGTTAAAATGAGAAAATAGCGACTAGGCTAATTGTGATTATCATCCTATGATATCTCCAGTTTTAATTTGTTGGTTTTGCAGAACATTTGGATAATATGGACTTGAACAACAGAAATAATAAAACATGAGTGTATTGTCAGTAATTATATGATAGCATTTACCCAGCAAAAGAAATATATTCCTCTGTCCTCTCTGTGTAGAGATAAGGTTACTTCATCCCCACACTTTGTCTCACATATCCATCAACTCTAACATTCATCCATCTCTGCAAGTCTGTGAAGAGAAATCCTCTTCCTTGTGCAGACTTAGACAGAAACCATAGGAGAACTCAGCCTTGTAATACTTTTAAAGGATCTTGTCCTTGAGGCAATCCTGAGGTATTCTGGGAAGGTATGTGTCCTGATTTTACCTGAGATTAAGTTAATTTTCTTCCCAGTAGCTGCTAAAGTGCTGTGTTATTTATTTAGTATATACAGAGAGAATCATGCTGATGGCACACTGACGTTTTGGTGGTTGCTCAGTGGTGCTTACTCTAAATAAACTTTTTTCACTGTGTCCTACTCTGTCAGTGAGCAGGTGCGCAAGAAGCTGAAGGAAAGCACAGCGAGGACAGCTGGCCTGCACTGGTCAAGGGGATATTCCATATAACAGAATGTCATGCTATAAACTGGGGCGAGTTGCCTGGGAGCTGCTATTGCTCTTCAGGGATGGACAGGGTGTTGACCAGCGGGTGGTGAGCAGTTGTGTTGTGCATCACTTGTTTTTCTAGTTTTACTCCTCTCTCCTTCTCTCCCTTTCATTACGACTATTATTAGTAGTGGTGATGCATTTCATTTTGTTTGAATTATTAAACTGGTTTTATCTCAACCTATGATGTTTTACATTTTCTTTACTATTCTCCATCTTCCACTGGGGGACAAAGGGGATCTGGTAAGTGGGCCACTTAGGGGTCCTTATTTTTCATGTGCAGTTAAACCATGATGGTTTAATGCAGGTTTTTGTTGTTGGTTTTGGCTTTGGTCTTGGTCTTGGTTTTGGTTTGCTGAGCAAACGTTAATTGGTTTGCAGTCCTTTCCTCAAATCTAAAATAACTGCACTTAACAAATGTATTTGGAATCCTGAGTGCAGCCTTTTTCACTCAGCAAAATCATCCTTAAAGCCAAACCAGCAGGAAAGTAAGGACATAGATGACTTTGTAGAGATTGGACAGATCAAAGTCCTGCATAGAAGAAGTCCCCAGGTTTTATTTTCCAGTTTGATCTTTCCAAGTAAACATTATATGTGCTGAGGACTCTCTTTCCACAAAGTACACATGCCTGACACTGCATAAGAAATAGCGAATGAATTTCTGGTTTTGCTTTTCTTTGTTTGCTCAGATTTGCTTGACTTTTTTTGCTTGACCAGTCCAAAGGTATGATTATCCCCCTGCACTCAGGACTGGTACAGCCTCTCCTTTAGCTCTGTGTCCAGTTCTGGGGCACACAATTTAAGAAGGATGTGAAAGTCCTTGAATACATCCAGCGGAAAACAACAAAGCAGATGAAAGAGCTGGAAGTCAGGAACTGTGAGGAGTGGCTAGGGACTTTAGGCTTGTCTAGTTTGGAGAAAAGGAAGTTCAGGGGAGATCTCATTGCTCTCTGCAGCTTCTTGAGGAGAGGAATTATGAAGGGAGGTGCTGAGACCTTCTCCCATGGTAATGATCCTTTACTACTTTTGGAGGGTGGTCAAACACTGAAACAGGCTTCCTAGAGTGGTGGTTGATACCCCAAGTGCCAAAATTATATTTCCATCCCAATAGTCATATTGTTGTTCTCAGCCTCTGGTAGCGTCTGATCATGAAGTTAATATTTCATAACAAAATGATTTTTCATTTTTTTTACTGACTTCTGAAATAGAACATACAAGGATCAATAGAAAGTTAAGCATTACAGTTGCCTCCTGATAGGTTAGCATTGTGGGGCTAAGAAGATGGCATATATCATTAGTGACAGTTTCAGTTACAGATTTTTATCATTGGCAGAATGATGTAACCCTCATTATAAAAGAACATTGTTTAATTGATCCATTTGCTCCCAGCACTCCTGTGGTTTTTTTTCCCTTACAACATAAAGGCCAAATTGCAGTTCAGCTTCAATCAAGTGAAAACATTTTATTGCAGCAGGAATAAGAAATTCTCTCTGCACAATTTAATTACCATGGTTTAAATATGAGAAAATCATTAGACAATTAATGTTACAAATGCTGCCAGAGGACATTTTAAATAATAGTTAAATTAGTGCAGAGAAACCATGAAAATTTGGGTTTTGTTTTTTTTTTCAATGTACTGGCCCCCAACCTTTTCCTAGTTCTCAAATAATTCTTTAAGTTTGCCAGTTGGCAATAAATACACTGCATAGAATTTGAACAAAATGCCTATAGCTTCTAAATGGCTTTAAATAGGCAATCATTTTGGAAAGGGGAGCTAATAACTTCTACCCTCACTACATGGAAGCCTGTGGGAGAAAAACAAAACAAACATTTTTATTTACAAAAGGCAATTGTAAAGAAACAAAAAGTACTCAAAGTGCATCCTCTGTAACTGACCAGAAGCCAAACTGAAAACAAGTTATTCCAAAGGTCTAATTGAGTATTGGCAAGAATAAAGTGGTTCCTGCTGTGGCTTATTTCTCACCACTTATGTTTCAAATAACAGAATCTGTTGGCTTAAAGACTGAATCTCTTTAAGCACTTAATTTTTTTTGCATCTAGCTCTACACTACCACCTCTCCCCAGAACAATAAAAACCCTGGAGCCTTCCCTTGCTAGAAACTAATTAATTTTTTCCCCTCTGCAAATTGTGCCAAATCTGGCACTGAATAGAATATATAAGAATTTATTGAAGAGCTTGGTTACAGTTCTATATCTTCCTATCTATTTTTAAGAAACTAAACTTCTTGACATCTGCAGTGTCTGTATCTTAATTACTGCTCTTAGTCTTATCTGGGATAGTGGGAGACCATTGCAATATAGACGTAGTATTCCTTTCCCTTGCCTTGCCTTTTCCCTTTTGCCTTTTGCCTTTTGCCTTTGCCTTGACCTCGCCTCAGCTTTCTTGCCTTGGCCTTGGCCTTTGCCTTCCTTTCCCTTGCCTTTTTCCTTGCCTTTTTCCTCACCTCACCTTGCCTCTTCCCCTTCCTCCATTTTTTTGTTAAGCACCTGAATGAATTGAGACATGAGAATACAGAATCGTGCTTAACAAGTGTGGTGTTGAATGGCACAAACTGCAAATTACAGAGATGACATTTCCCTGCTTCAGCAACCTGCCAAGTACACATACTCATGTTTTCAAAGTGCATCCTATTCTTAGTGCTCAATTAGGACGACTGCTTGTCTGCCTTTGCAAATGCCTGCATAAGTGTGCAGTTAAACCAAAACATGTCAGATAAGTATGGCAATGTTTTCCTGCTTAAGTAAAATAAAATAATAGTAATGAAATTTACATAAAATATAATATTCATAGACATTTAAATGCATGTTTTAAAAACCCAACTTCATTTAAAAGAGGCTCTGGCAACTTTAAAAAGCTATAGATCTGATGCTGAAGATACAGCTTTTCTGAAAAGGTCCTTAAGGATTTTCAAATGGCATGTTTTAAAATAATACTTTTCACATTACTGCATTTTTATATGTTTATACCATTTTGATAGATTTATATAATATCTGATGAAAATCATCCAACAGTTTAGAACCAAGACAGCAAACTCATGAAAAAAATATCAATAACAATTAAGCAATTTGAAAGATACGAGGAATTCAAAACCGTACAGAAATTTGTCAGACTTAATTCAGTCAATAAATAATTTTAAAAATATACATGAACTATAAAGACTATTACCTCTTAGTTTTTCCTGTTGACTGCATAATAAAGATCAAGAAATTAACATGATATTATAATTCTGTGGTTTTTCCTTGCCTTCACTGACACTTTGGCTTTCCAGAAGCCAATCCATCCAGACTCAACAATCTCAATTTTTATCAAAAAGGAAATATCCAGAAACAAACAAAATTATTAGCTCTTGTTTATAAGAAAAAAAGTCCATGGTCCCCACATAATGTTTGAATAATTTTTAATTTCTGTCCAAATCTTTATGAAAGGGTGTGCACATCTGTACATTTCCAAATCTGATGGGGATGAAATTTTAAAATATTTGCCAGTGCTATTGTAATAGGAGCTAACATAAAAGTTTAACTATCTTTTTCTAGTATTTTGCATTGTGTGTGTCACAGAAATAGATCAAAAGTCATGGGAATATTTAGTATTTGAGTTATATGAAACTTGTAGAAAAAGCTAACCCTACAAGAAAGGTTTTTCTGATTCAAAACACCTTAACAGAAAGTAATCCAGAAATTAATCTTCACCTTGTGTAGGAGGCACAGAGACTGGCAAGTATTTGCAGACTGAAATTCTGCTTAGACTTAATGATACGTTTTGTTTTGTTTTGTTTTGTTTTTAGTTAATTCAAAATATGTTGATGCCACTTACTGCCCGTTCTACTTAGAGTTTTAGGATGGTGGGGGATAAATCTTTTCCCTTGTTCAGTAAAGGCTTTTCTGAGGAAAAGCTATCTAGGACTTACACAGAAAACTAATTAATATTTCAACATTGGGTTCTTCAAAGGAAAGAACTGCATAAAAAGTACATTATTCATTGCTGATTTTGCCGGCATGATGTCACTTGAGGTTCCCAAAGTAGGAAACACAGAGAGATAAAGAGAATACAGTTAAAGACAAAATAGTACCTCACTAATAACTACATTTGTGTATTTTGTCCCTTTAATGAATACTGATTTATTTTTGTTTTTTGTATTTTATAGAAAATTTGGTACAATTCAACACATTGGTTTCAAAACACTTTGTATGTATGTGTCTGCTTGATTAATATGCTTTCCTGCCAATGATGGAGTTTTTTTCTGCATGTATGATTTTTTCTTTATATATTGTTGGTTTCAGTGCTTTCTCTTCTATAAACCACATCACATTTATGACAGAGCAGGCAATATAAAAAAAGCAAGTACAAGCATTTTGATTCATTTCTTTATATAGAGATTATGTTTCCTTTGTGTTTTCAATACCAAGCAGTATACAGCTTACGTCAAATGACTTTTAGCTTTAAACAAGTATTAATATCAATTTATGCAAAGAGGTACCAGACTGATATAAGAGTCGTTAATTATCCATAGTCTACTTAAATGGATCTGTCTTATTAATTCCTCTGGCCTTCTTTTGGAAGCAGAACAAATGTAACTTTCTTCAGTAACTGTCTAATTTTACAAATGTGATAGCTTTTATTACTCAATGTCCCTATAAAATGTCCTTGGACAAAGCTACTTCACATGACTAATTAACCCTCACATTCACAGTTTTGTTGAGAATTTTTCATTCCTTATTTTTTTATTTTGTGGTTTTTTCCCAGACATCTTAACTAGTCCAAGTGAAACAAAAAAGGCAAGTAAATTCTGGCATCACTGAAAAACAGTGCATAAAAATCCTTATTCTACAGGCTGCAGTTAACAAGTTTTAGTGTTAATTTTCCACTTTTAAAAAGTAATACATGGGGTTTGCTTATGTGTTAACTGCTTCTCCCTCAGCCTTAGAACATCACCTTTTAGTAAGCATGGGTGTTTTTTGCTGATGAAAGTTAGTATTTTCTGTAAAGAAACGTCATCCTCTCAAGAGTTCCACACCGCAACTTGTGGAAGTCACTGAGATAAAATTTAGCATGGAAGGTGGAATTCCAGTGAGTGAAGATAGACTATATATTCTTATGTACTTGAATTATATACAGAATAGGTTATATGTCATTACATACAGAAAATCTTTGGGGGAAAAAAACTCCTTCTTATTTGCCATATTGCAATAGGTTTAGGTAGTATTCGAGTAAGTAAGTAAGTAAATCAATCAATAAATATATACATACATATAAAAGTATTTTTTTATTTAAAAATTTAATTATTCTTCACCATTCACTACAATGTAAGTATTCAAAAGTGCATATTGGAAACATGTGTATGTATAGTCCTTTTAACTGTGCAGGATAAAATGTAAAGGTGTCACTGTATGTGAGTAGCAAAGGCCTTCAGGACATTCTTATTCTTATAGAGATCAGAGAATGTATTGGACATTTTCCTAGTGCATTTTTGAGACTGCACAAAACTCTAGCCCTAAGTTGTCATTGCCTTAATATTTGACAATGTAACATTTTGCAATAGTATTTGTCAGTCTTTTTAGGTAAAAAAGCTATATATTCCTCCATATTACCAGAAGAGTACTGACAAGAAAAAGACCTGTCTCAACATACAACTGAAACTTCATTGCAGACCAAGTAATTGCTTCACAGATGCCAAGATAATTCCCTCTTTTAAGCATTCATCTATTTTGGGTGAGTGTTTGGGTGAGCCTGAACACTATTTTATCCAAATTAAATTTAGTTGTGCTTTAGATGTAGTCCTTTAGAGAGTGGGGAAATCATTTCTCGTTATATTCTCAGACACACTTAAGACATAAGCCTTTTTTATGGACTTTTTTGTTTCAGAACCTACCCTAATTTATACAGGTTTAGTTTTATATTGCTTTAGTCGGGCCTTTTGGGCTTCAACTGTTTTTTGTTTTGTATAGACATAGTAACAGTACAATGTTATGTAGAGAACAACAGAAAAATACCAGTAATAAAACTATAAAACTGTGAAGAACTAACACTGACTTCGGACAAAGAGATACAATTGGGGTTTAAGTCAATACAATTTTGCTGAAACACAGCCTTCAGATATTTATTCAATACTGCTTGGGAGGGTTTACACAAACATAATTATAGATAAAGACTCTTTAAATCACTATTAATTATATGAATAATATTCCTTGTACTTGTCATTCTCAGCTTATTAACCATAAAAAGCTTTGAGTGAATCAATATAAAAATCACAGTCAATTTGCTATACTGCCCATTGTAAGCAATTTATTTCAGGGCATAAGCTATTTCCACTTCCAGCTTCTTTTAGTTTACTGATAATCAAAAGTGGTCTAAAAATCATCTCCACACCATAGGCAGTTACTGAAAGAGGAAAATATATGTGTTCATTTCCTCTGGAGTCTTGTTATCTACTATCCATAGCCTCCATCTGCAAGAAGATTGCTGCATCTTCAACTAGAGGTTGCAGAGGTCCATAGGAAAAGTCAAACTCTAGTTTTAGGATAATGCTGTTGTTTTTTTTGTGTACATGAGGATATGTCTGCAAGGGGCTTCCACAAAAATGGAAGTTTTGGTAAACTTTTATGACAGACTGTATACATAGAGGTACCTCAGTGCTGCTGTGAACCTGCTAGACACTTGATGTTTTACTTTCCAAGGCTGCACATTCTGAGCACATCAGCTGAAGTGCACAGTCCCCTCCACTATCTCGCTCCTTCTTACAGAAAATATTCTCAGTCCTCAAAAAAACAAAAAAGAAAACCACAAAATCACCCATTTAATCACGGCCAAATAAAAGAATGGTGTACAAACCTACACACTCACAGGAATGTTAGGAATTTGAAGGGAGTCACTTGTCAGTGCAAAGTTACAACCACAAATCTTGCTGATAGTAGATGTTCATTCTCCTCAGAGCATACTTTTACGATTCAAGGTGGACCTTGTACTACTAGTAAAAATTCAAAGAAGTCGTGAGCAGCTTCTCTAACCCCTGAAGTGTGTCCAGGGAGCAACTAAACCCTGCGTCATGAGAAATGGGACAACTTCCAGGCTTTCTAGCCCTGATCTGGGCTTTCATAGGAAGTAATATCAGTAGCTTAGCATCTGTCAGTTTATCAATGTCAGGCAGTTTCGTGTGCATCAGATGACAACTGGTTCACAGTGTATAAAGCTATGTCCCAGGAATTCTTCAATCCTTGTCTGCCTTTGGAGCCACTTGTGAAGTGGCACCCATGTCTCTGAAGAAATACATCTGAATATGACTATCCATGTGACCTAGTAAAGCTTCTGACTTAGATGTGGAGGACCAGCTTATAACTTGATGCTTGGCAATTAATTATTTCTTAAGAAGTCCCTGTTAGGCATTTAGGCTGTTTCTGGTATAAGAATCAACCCAGTGAAATTAATATAAACCTTTAATTTACTTAATTAGTTTATTTTTTTCTTAAAATATTAAATAAAAATTCTACCGATATTGTTTGTGTCTGTAAATGAAAATTATCTACAAAGGCAGAAAGATAGCAGTTGTGAAATTTTCAGCACATTCCTGGGAACATAAACTGTGAAGAATAGGGAGAAAACAATTCTTCACACCTGACAGCTCCGATTATGGTGCCCTGTGGACCTTAACTGCCTACTGCCTACTCCAAATCTTCCCACATCACCCCAGTGGGGTGATTAATACTCTGAGAGGTTTCTTGTTTTCCTAAATACTCTATGCAAATAGTTCAGTTTATGGAAAAAAAAAGCCACAATAATTTAAGTCCTTTTCTGATTTACAAAAGCAAAAGTTGCTTTGAAATTACTAATTCTTTTTTTAATCCTCTAAGTATACAGTAAGATATCAAGCAGTATTAATTTGGGGGCAGACATCATTTTGATACTTGGCATAGCCTCATATATCCGAATTTTTCTAAAGTCTAATTTTTAATATTTATTAGCAAAATTTCTGAAAAAAAGGCACCCTACTTTAAAGCAGAAAGGCCACCAAATCTTTGGACAACATCTTAATAAAGTCCTGTTGCACTAAGAGCTCTGCATTACAAGAATATTTCAATACACTTGTGGACTTTGAGGAACTCCATTGCAACAGCAGAGTAACATATTTGAGTCTTCATCTTTCTCATATTTGAGTCTGCAGCCATTCACCAAAAAATGGTGTAATTCATTTAAGTGATGAGACACTCTACAATGCCAGTGTGACATAAAACTTACCAGCAAATAATAGAGAAGACCCTCTCACACCATCGTTATGAGTACTCCTGGTAGCTGAGAAATACAATTTCCAGAAAAACCACCCCAGAAATTACTCCATTTTTTAATACTTTGTAAAGACTTTCTAGAAAAAGCTGCAACAGTGTTAAAGGGATTCTTGCCTACAATAGCTAAGTAAAATGTAGGCAATTTAGTAACATCTATCAAGAGTATTCAAAGGAAGGCATATACTGATAACAAAAGTACAGAAGATATAAAATATTCTTTACATTATCCTGGAGGTAAATTGTTCCTTATAAAAAATGAAGTTTCCAAATGAGGGCTGTTTAAGGGATTCCCATGGATTACCTGAACTTTAAATCACTACTTCCAGTGGACTGACATCTCTAGTTAGTTTTTCAGCCTACTGCTTGAAGCATTTTTACTCAGTTTCTAGGCTTTTCTTCTTAAATAATAAAAATTAAAATAGGTGTCATTCATTAACAAAACCCATAAATGAGCAATTCTGTTTTTAAACACTGCCCTTCAGAACTGTGGATATTTTCCTTCTTATTATTCCTGGGGAGGAAGCATTGCTACATAAAGGACATATCACTGGTCTGACTATGAAAGGGAAGACTAATCAGTCATGAACTTACAGCATGACTCTGAGCAAGGTAATTTGCTGCAATGTCAGTTTCCTTTCCTTTGAATACATATCTAACAATTTCATATAGGAAATAAATTGGTGGGAACAATTGCACATTACTGGAAATGTGTTCAGTACTTAGAGCAAGCAGACCCAAGTTTCACTTACGTGACTGCATATTATAAATAAATGTGTGTGTATATGTGTATGTACGCATTCACACGCATTTTCTTTATTTGTCTTCTTAATACTCTACAATGTCTCTCTCTTTGGTTTTTTATCTATTTTAGACTATATATATATATATATATATATTTATAATGAGGTAATTTAGTACAAGTAACTGTGTATTAAATCTTGACCGCAGCTGATCACAGACAACACAGGAAAGAACATATCTGTGCTTTCAATTATTTTTATTTTTCACTGCCCTGTTATGTAAAGTACAATACAAAATTCAAAAAATCAACAATATACAGCATATCATTAATTCTGCAAAGGCATCTGAAGGATGCTTTTGAGAACTATACATAGACTCATGGAATGGCTTGGGTTGGAAGGGACCTTTAAAGATCATCTAGTTTCAACGCCTCTCTGGGCAGAAACATCATTCACTAGACCAGGTTGCTCAGTGTCCTATCTAACCTGGAACAGTTCCAGGGATGGGCCATCCACAACTTCTCTCAGCAACCTCTTTCATTCTAGTGCATCGTTACCCTCATAGTAAATAATTTCTTCCTACTACCTAATCTAAACCTACTCTCTTTCTGTATGAATCCATTCCCCCTTTGTCTGGTCACTAAATGCCCTTGTAAACAGTCATTAGTCATCTTTCTTACAGGATCCATCAGTCCCACATTTTCTCTGCATACAGGCAAGAGATATATGAGATGTGGAGATCTCTTCATCAGTCATGGTCAAGACAAAATAAATTCCAAACTCCAAATGTCAAGACAAAATTTGCCCTTTGTCCTGATAGATAGTTACTTAGAATGATTTTCTTTTGTCAAACAGGTCCTAATAGTTGTTAAAAAATTAGAGGTTGTTTATCTACGTGATCACCAACACTGCCATTATTAGTTGTCAAATCTTCAATATAAAATATAGGCAGTAAATTATTTGGTTTGTGCTTTCAACTCTTTTTTCCCCATGAAAATTCCATTGTCAGCTGTATTTTCTATCTCCCAAACAAAAAAAATTGATATAATTTATTATTCTAACTTGCTGGAAGAAGTGACCAAGTCATCCAAAACTGATATTCTTTACAATAAACTTCAGTATTTATTGCAGAATTCCTATTCCCTTAGATTTTCATTTTGCAGTTGCTCTCTAAACTTATTTCCTGAAGCTGAAGTTTAAAACAAGAAATTTTTTAATTTTTTTCTCTAAATATCTGTATATCCAAGCAATATAATCTAAGGATATCACTGCAGAATTATAAAATTAACAAAATATGCTTTGAAATCTAATACAGTCCAATTAAACCCATTAGAAAGAGATTCTTCCTTTCAATGTGATATTCTTTCCTACTGAGATACAAGTCACTGAAGAAAATATGGTTTTCAAATTATGGATTTTCAAATAAGTGATAACTTAGCTTTCCATATTCATGTCCTCCTTGTGAATGCCATATAAATTACGATTCATCTTCTAGTGAAAAGAAAGCTTTTTTTGACCAGCTGTACTTTGGACCTGAAAGGCAGAATACTTTCTCTTTCAAGAAAAACACAGAGTCAGAATTTTTCTGGCAATTTGTGAATGAATAGTTGCAAATTTGCCAAATTCTCCTAGCAGATTGTACAGGGATTTTTTTTTCCATACATATATATATATATATATATATACATAATAGAAGTATGAATAATATATGTGCATGTACATAAATTTTAAAAAAATCAAAAGGTCTTTCATTTTGAGGATTTTTTCTTGGATTGCTTTTATTATTTTTTGGAAGTTATTGTATTATTTCCCTTTTGTCTCCTTAGAAATGGGACCAGGAGTTTCTTTCTTATTCATATGTCAAAATATCTCTTAAGTCTTAGGTACTATTGTTCTAAAATCAATAAAGAAATCTACATTGATGTGGAAATGGTATTTTTTTCTCAAATTGGCTAATATGAATCTGTGTTACAATTCTGTGTAGTTTACTGTAGAAACTGCTTTTATAGAAGCAGCAGACAGAATCACAAGTGTACAATATATCTAGATTTGCAACAAAATAAAACCCAATATTTAAAAGGGCAAAGACAAGGTCAAGAGAAAGGCAATCAAAACTGTTACCTTATTTCAAACCACATATGTTACCCACTGTTCAATGAGCCAGATGATTGCGGGTCTGTTGCTGACTTATATTAATGAAAAATGGACCACAGTGTTTCTGAGTTCAGATACATGACATCAATGAAAGTGGCAATGCAGAGCCATCATCTGATCAGCAGTGCTCTTACCATGGGTTCACATGGAACTAAATCTCTAAAAATTATAGATGTTTTGTAAATACTATCATGAACTGATACTCCTCTGGTTTGAATATGCTATACTTGTGAAAGAAGATAAAACTAAAATGTTCAACAGGAAAAAAACAGTTAAGGGTTTGTCCTTTTCTTCTTTTAGCATTCCCAAACTTAGGAAGCTCACAATATGAACACAGCATCTCTACTGCAGTCAAATGTGAGGACACTATCATTCTTTTGGCTTCTCACGAATCTCTGTCATTCACTAAGAACTGAGGGAAGATGTGAACCACATTCTTCCATGTGATCAGTAAACTTATATTCCTGGAAACTCAAAAATGTAATCACAAAGATATCTACACAGCAGGAGGCTAAAAAACAAGATGACAAGATAGGCACAAAACATCCTACATAAGTACTCCAAATTGCATCCCTCAAAGGTTTCTAAATTGCAGTAGGAAACTCTTGGGTTTGGTTTTCTCACCCAAGATTCAGGTGGTGGTTCTGGTGGTTCAAGTGAGTCTTTTTTGCCCTCTGAAGGCTCTGAGCTTGGCACAAGAATGAAATGGAGTCTTCAAGGTCTTTTTCTTTCAAGGTTTCTCACGTGTTTATTATTTATTATCTTACATTTTTCTCTGTGCCCAGCCAAGATGTTCATAGCAGCTCGGACACAGGTGACTCCCCCTGTGATGGGAGGTCACTACCTCTTATACAGATAATTACGTACTTATTATTTACAATTCCATGCCAATGCCTATTACCTATACTAAAAGGGTCATCTCTACTCTGACCCAATCTCCTTGAACCACTTTGTCACTGCAGAAGACGGATGCCAAGGGAGAACAAGAACAACCCAGGGTCCCACCCTAAATCCTCCATCTTGTTCCCCACTCACCTCCATTCTAAGAATCCCAAAACTACCAAATTTTTCCACCTGGTGATTAGCTACACTACTGTCTGTCACACTTTTGTGACTTGTAATTCCTCTCTGTGTTGGAAGTTCTCCACATGACTAAAATCAAAGCCTGTGTCTTCCTGGGCCCTGTGCCAGGGTCTCAAACCCCCCTGCACAGACCCCAGACCCCCCTGGCCAGGATTCAAACCCTCTTGCTCAGGTCCCAGACCCATCTGCCAAGGTGTGTGGCCTTCCAGGGCACCCAGAGGGTTGCCCTGGACTCTGACAGGAAAACAGATTGATATTGTTATTATCTCCACCTTTCAGTTTGTCCAATATTAAATCAAAATCCAGCATCACAGATCCAGGCCTTACTGAAGAAGAATAAAATAGATAACCCTTTTCTAGAGGACTAAGAGGACTCACCTGGGTATCACATGCACCTTTGTACTGAGCACCCTAGGCCCTTTAATCTGCCTTGTTCTCTGCAACAGTTGGTCATTGGAAGATCTGGCCTTCTGCTCTCTGACCTTGGCCAGATACTGGTCAAAAGCATGCTACCAACAACCCTGCTGCTGTGTTGAATACATTTCTCTTGAGAACCTGAATGATAGCAAATATCTGCTTCTCTGAGTAGATGCAGATTTAATAGCTGTTTCAACATTTGTAAAACATTTAAGTCAAGGTGCTTTTAAACTCTTGGCACAAAGCCATTAGTTTAGAAATATGATGGATATGATATTACACGGGAAAAAGAAATTCTTAGAGTAGAAATATTTTAATGTTTTCTCTATTGACAAAAACTAAGATAAATATTAGATCTCCCTTGCATTTCTCTGTATGCTTTCTCCACCATCAGGATAGAGACTATCCTTGGAATCTAGAGCTTGAACACTGAGGAGTGCTGAAAGTCACATAACCACCAGTAGCAGATTCTCTGCACTGTATGAGGCCTTTTTTTCTTCCCTGAAAGTTCTACCTGTGATAACAGATGCCATGACATGCAGCATTTTCTCCACTTTTCTCATTGATGGCATGACTGACGTATTTTATAATCCTACTCCACAGAGTAGCAGATGGTGCCTACCCTTTCTCATCCTGTACAAGACTTCGTATTTCTTCTGTGTCAGTCATTAAGCTAGGATTTTAATTCTTTTTATTTTTTTTCTTGCTGGCTGTACAACCATGGTATTTCAGACAGCAATAGTTACTTCTCCTGCCAATCTCAAGTCTCTTGAGGTCCAGACTTTGCAAAAGTCTGAATGAAGTCTTGATGAAACTTTTATGCTAAATGAAGCAAGCCCTGAATGATTGCTGAGTAATGCCGTTCTTTAGAAGGACTGATTCTCAAAGTGTGTTAAATTTAAAGATGGGGTTCTACCATAGCATTTCAGTGCAAAGATTAATCACTCTCCTTGCCACTGAGAGCAAAGGTATCAATTAGTAGAAGGACTGCTAACATTGTGGAGAAACCTCAGAAAATGTGTGCATGGTCATCCAGCTTTTCTGCTCCCTTCTACTTGAGATGACAGTCACATAGCACATAAAAACACTAAAATCCTCAAACTAGAACACCATACCACTCAATAGAACAAGTTCGTTTGGGTTCAAAATGGTGTTCCAACAGTTCTGCTCAGTGTAATATTTCTTCCCTGCTCTGTGCGCATGAAAAATGTGATCAAACATCTGTATCTTCCTGTGTGATTCTGTCTTAAATTTTTCAGGGGTATACAGTCTCATTGGCTCATTCACTCATGATGAACGTCATGAAATTTGCCAGGCACCTTTATCAAGAAACTACATTTACCACATAAGAACTGAGGCAGAAATGGATATCTCAAAAATTAAAAGTAGTCAGGAATAAAAAAGTCTAATCATTCGTGCTTTAACATGCCCATCCAGTCTGAATGAGACAAAGCCAAGGAACCTGCACAGAATCTGTAATTTTCTGGATATTGCTGAAAGATTCCAGGACTGATTACTGAGCCACAGATCTAACTTACTGCATTTGGCTTTAGCAACTGCAGTTTCCATTTTGCTGTATTTCTTATAGTTGTTTTTAGAAAACAGGTGCTTTAAAGTCTCTAAATTCAGAAGTAAAAGCATTATCCTCAAACACACACAATTTCTTGATGAAAATTAAGAAATTGACATTTTGATCCCTATTATTCTTACATTCTTACATGCCAGTAACAACCTTACACCACATACACATTACTCCAAAATAATATTTCATCACCACAATGAACACTACATTGGCCACTAGTAAAAAAGTCAACGTCATGCATATCTTATAACTTTGTACTATCTCACTATTGAAGAGTGCACAATGAAGAGTGTGCATACACTTGCATCATAGACTGCTGCTACAAAGAATTAAAGTTATTTAGTTTCAGTTTCATAATATTGGAAAATTACATCAAATAAAATTAATGTGAAGCAGTTAGTACGTGGTCAGAGTCTTATAAACCACATGTAAATGCATCAATCTCTGAGGGTCCAGCCTTTGCAGAGAAATGGATAAAATCAATTAGCAAGACAGCATGATCGAGTGTGTCTTGAAAAATCAAAAAGGTTTTAATAAAGAAATAAAATAATACAAAAACAAAGGCAAAGCTGAACACAGTATAGAGACAAGTTTCCTACTTGCTACAACACCTTGAAAAGCCTGGAGTTCCTTTGTTCTCTCTCTTTAGTACTTAGCAGTTTAGGTGGGCTTTTTGGCTCTTAGCCCAATGAAACTAACAGCAGGCTTTGAGTTACACTCTCGGAGGCCAATCCATTCTCCTGTGCTGGTGTTGAGCCAATTACAATGAGAAAAGCACAGAAGTTTCTAGTTAAACTTCCTAAAATATCTAAAGGTAAACTGAAACTCTTTCCCTATTTGGAAACATCTACTGGGGGTATGGTGGATGCTTTACTACATTAATGCATTAAAATATTAAAAATAGAACTTTGAAAGAAGGATTGTGAGGAAGAGAAAAAAAAAATGCAACCATCATTAAATATGTTCCTTCATTGCTCCTTTTTCTTTTTTTCTTTTTTTTTTTTTTGGTAAACTAATAGGATAACAAAGAACATTAAAAATATGCAAGTAATGGATGTTACATCATTGCTGCTTCAAGAGAATATCTTCAATTTTCCTAGATTTTACATTTGCTATAAGAAATTAATGTCATGAAACTGAACTTGTGCTTGAGGGCTAAGGGCTGATCAAGCAATTGCAAATGAGACAATCGTTAGGGAGGGGTACATCTCTAATCTTTGAGGGATATAACTGGAAGGCATTCAAAGATCTGTGCATTGAAGACAGCTGTTAATGTAGAAGGAAATGGGACTGGATGAAGTGTTTCCATCCAAACCTTTTCTGATTAATAACTGTGGTTTTGGTAAGGTGATTTACTGTGGAAAGAGTTTGCCTTTCTTGAAATAAGTTTCTCAGCAGAAACCTAGGATCTAACTTGAAGAAAAGCTGGCTTTGTAAAGTTCTCCCTTTCTCTTCCGGAGAAAATTAAGAGTTCTCACAACAAAAAGGAGAAAAGGCATTTAGAGCAGCATTAAATAAATCAGCCTTTTCACAAACACCCACTAACATGTAAACACATAAATGTTGTTGAAAATATATTGTCTATCCAAATCGTACTAAGTGCAAAAAGGAAGAAGTAAACAAGCAAGAGAAATTCAAAAGCACACTGTGTTTGCAGGTGGTTTTGAAAGAAAAAAATGTAATAAAGCATTTTTTTCTCACATTGAGCAAACAGAAAGGTAGGACTAAGTAAAGAACAGACTTGCTGAGTGAAGCGCTCTATCCTGCCTTCAAAACACATTAATATCCAGCAGATCATTAGAACTGCATAACCTGCCTCAATTTTGTGACAGCACTTAGCTGATGTCAACGTAGGTTCATATTTCCGAGGCAGTTGAATTCTCACTGGGCTGTTTGCCTTAAGCAAAAAATTGGTGGGGAAGAGGGGGTGAAAAAGGTTATAAGAAAATTTTTTTGATTTGGCTAATTTTTTTTTTGTTTCTTCTGGCCACATACAGTTTGTGCTGTTTTTATAACCAGGCAATGAAGCACAAGCTGTATGGCAGCTATTCTTGAGGGAGTCAGCCTGAAAGAAGTTGCCCAAATTGCACACTTCAGTGCATCCGCACTGTATGTTGCCTCGGAACAGGGAATCAGAAAGAGTATTACACAGGAGACTAGAAGAAGAAAAACTGAGACCTGAGCAGTAAATGTCACCAGAATTCATTTCGTGTGTTTGGATTAACCAGCATGAAAACACCAGTGCTCTGCTGTCAGGAAAAATGATGCTCTGGAAGTATTCATGACAAGAGTTGGTCAGGTGGCAAGAGTTTCTCCTGTTACATTCTTGCACAGGAGATTTGCTCTTTCTCACCTTCAATTTGACATTTTACAGGCATTAGGAACATAAGTCAGAAAGAAAATTTTATAAGGCATTGTTTTCTCCCTGTGCCTGACTGCTGCTAATCTTAAGTCAACAAACGTCAGATTTCAATTTTATTGAATTACTGCACCACAGACAGCAAAAATCAATCTTCTTAGCTTTTATTTTTATAATTCTTTTATATACAATGAATGGAGGAAAAAAATCCTTTTGCAATACCTGCCTGATACCTGCTTACAATCATAATTTTGAACATCTGAAGCAATCAGAATTGTCAAAATATCCTAGTTACACAAAGGTTTGTTTTTCATGGCAATTATTTTTATGAAGGAAGATGACCCATTGTGACTTCAGGCATTTTCTCTCTATAGAAAAGACAAGACTTCTCTGGAAATTTATCGTATGTCACCGAAAGAAATATAAGTCCTAGAAAATGTTTTATTATGCTGGAAGTTTTTCATGGACACTAATGTGAACATAAATAAAAAACAACTACTTCAAAGATATATTAATAATTTAGAAATTACTCTAATAAGAAAAGTGTAAGAAAACCTCAATCCTTTGCAAATTAAGATTTTGTGTTAGAATTTAATGCTAAGTACTCCTTACCTTCCATGCTTCGTAGATAGAATCCTGTATAATGAAATGTTTACTGAATCAAAATAAACATTATTTAAGTACATCATAATTCAACACAATCTGAGCAAAATGTTAAGAAAGCTCTCACACTTAACACCTCTACTTACAGTGTTGCTGTCCTAATTAATGTGGATTAAGTTGTTACTGATTCTTTGTAAAATGTTTGTTTTGAGATTTTTTCCTGCAAACCTTCCCAGATATTTTAGAGCTAAAGCTCTCTGAACTATTTGATGGACTTCAAGATCTCTAAACCATGCTGATTTTATTATTTTTTAAATTTTTCCTACACCCACCAATATAATAACAATGTTAGTATAGGAGGAACAGTTGAAATGCCACAATCAATCCCCAGAAAGTGTTCTTAAAGTCTTTAAAAAACCATGCATCTTTTCAACTGAGTTTGCAAGGAGATTAATGAGTGTTGAATAACTCCCAAAGCAAAGCAAAACAAAAAAGGAATTATTGTTGGAAGCACAGAGTAAACTTTAGGCACAGACAAAGCTGGGGGCTGCTTCAGACAGCAGATGAGAAAACAACGATAGCCATGGTACAAACATCATCTGTGTTGGCAACAGACCTTAGATATAAACAGATCTGCTGCTGCCACTGTTGAGGCTCAGGTAGGGGTTAGGCTGTGAGCCAGGGCACCTACTTTCAGTCCCCCTCAAGCCAGCAGACTCAGCTGAGATATCATCCTTATCCCCTACTCTCTTTTTCAGGGCAGCAGAAGCATCAAAACCACCATTCTCCAATTTTGTCCTCGTTTTCTAGAGAGCTCGGCCATTTCTCTCCCCTTCCTATATCAAGAAAAGCCCAGGTCCAGACTAGCTTACACTTCTCACTTTCAGGCTTGAAAAATTAAATTCTCACAATACACTGTGGAGAAACCTTGAGTCAAGGGGTCAAGGTGTGTATACTGGAGCCACTTCAGACTGATTCTGCAACTGTGCTTTCTCTGGGTAAGCACATGGGAAATTCTCACACTAACACATTAACATTAACACATTTCACATTAACATAGCAGAATCTATCACCAAAAAAGACCACCCCAAAATACAGCAGCACAATGTTTATTGATCAGCTAGGCATGCAATAAGGTTAAAGAGGTTAGCCAGAATTTGTAGGCTATAAAATTTCAGTGGATTTTTAGGTTCATACTGGGTTAGCCAACATCACTTGCATATTAAGCCAGAACCTTGTACAAAAATTTCAAGCCTTAGTCCAAATGTTTAGAAGACCACGTAATAATTTCACACAGTGGATCAATATCTGCTTCACTTTTGAAACAAACTCCACTAGTCGTCACTGAACAATGAGACTTGGAACTCCTTTTCACCTTCTGATCCAAAGCCCATGGATGCCTGAATAAATACTCCAGTTGAATGCTAGGACCTCTGGATTGGATCTTAAGTGATGAAAGATGATGATGGTGATCATAGAGCAATAATCAGAGTTTCTCTGAAGAAGAATTCACATTCACATTCAAATACTTTTTCCAGGTTAGGATGATGGACTACACAAAAAACCACATCTCTGTTTGACTGAAAGCATTTGCCTGCAGCTGCTGTATTTCTTACTTACTTGTAGTAAAAGGTTTTCCATTATAAAAAAATATGGAAGGAATACTCAAAATCTGACAGAAGCATGAGGCTATGAAACCATTTTTTCTTATATTGCATAATATTAAAATAATTCTAAGAAATTCTTTACCATAAAATAAAACATTTCATTCTGAAATGTTCTAATGGTTTAATTTTGACTTTTTCAGAATATCCTTTCCTAATGTCTTGAAAGTTAGGGAACTGACATGTTTCTAAAAGTATTTGCCTTTCTAAACAGACAAAGAATAGTGAGTTTTTGTACCTTACACTGTGTAAGACAGACAGCAGTTCTGCTAACAGTCCTATCTTTTATTACTTTTACTCTTTTACCTAAATTATTACTGTGAAAATTAAAGAATTACCAGCTTAGATGATACACCTTATGCCATCATAAACTCCTTTATTGCTTAATAATATATTTATATGCAAGTTCTTCCTTACACTAGAGATGAACCAGCTTTCAATGACAAATATTCTGAAGCAATAGATAGAGGACATAATCTCTTTTCCTCTTGCTTATAGCATTTGCTTACACAGACTCATAGAACCATTAAGGTAGGAAAAGACCTCTGAGTTCATCAAAATGCAAACTCTGAGACCCTGAATCTCCTTGATGAACAAAAACTGTATTACTGCTAAAGCAGTAAACTGCATCAATCCTAAAGCATTTTTAACATTGTCTAAAGAATAGCTTGCTGATGCTGAAATAACACTAACCTTTTCTTACAGCTACTCCTCATTAATGAATGGAAGCATATCAAACACCAGTGCAATAATATAAGGGTGCTGGACTTGAATCCACAGGTGGTGATTACTGGTCTTTTGACCTGCATATATTTTTTATAAAATTACAATAATATTTTGCTGTTTAGATTTTTCCTGCAAGGGTAGGTGTGTGTGTGTGAAGGGATTCATAAAGTTGCTTTGTTTTGTTTTGAAATGAGTGAGGAAAGAATACTGAAATTCTATTGGATGAGGGAGGGACAATTTGTAGAGGCTAATATTGAAGTGATAAAAATGTATGTAGTTCAATCATTAAAGCAAGTTTATTGTAGCAGTATGGCTGTTCTCATGCTATTTCAAACAATTATACAGCAAAATGCATTTACTTGTCAAAATGATTCAGTCTTCTGTATGAGATGCTGACCTAGAAAGTAGAGAAAAGCTGATTAATTAAAATATTCAATTTACCCTTATTTTTCTCTCCAGTAATATTTTGCTTTCATTCTTTATTTTCTCAATAGTCTTAAAAGTTAAACCACTGTAAGAATTTTTTTTTTTTTTTGCTTCTGTGTCTCTATGTATATATGTGTCATCCTTAGTCTTGCATTATTTAATGAACATGTAAAACCTCAGTAGCCATGAAGGTGAAATGCAGCAATACAGGATCTCAGGAAGGGAAGAGGCTGGGATCACTGCCAGCCATCCATCTAAAGTGCAGCACACAGTACACATTGAGAGCAAAGGCAGTCAAGTGCCCATTTGCTTGCTTCAGAAGTATTTTTCTTGTGGAGTGGAAGAAAACACTTTAGTTAAGCTCAGTAATGAACTGATTAGGCTAGTTGTGAAGCCAATAGAAATGAACAGCCTGTTGATTAACTGTCAACTCACACAAAAGAGCAAACCCTCATTGTCACAACAAGGATAACTTCTTTTGTGTTTAAGGAGTGATTTGAAGTGAAGAATAGTATTGCTTCTCGAGGGTTCCTGAACTAGCGTATCAAATTCACAGCAAAATAAAACCACCAAAGACAAAATAAAGCAAGACAAAAAGAATTTGTCCTCTCATCCCTTAAATAATAAAGTCTTCCACTGCTGTTCTGTGGGAGGGTTGGCAGACAGCATTAGTACAAGGCAAACATAACTTCTACTGAGATAAATAATTAATACTAAAGATTTTGCCTCATGGTGTAACACAATAAAAGAAGAACAAAAAAATCTGTTCTCATGCTTTCCTTTTAAAGCCACAGGAGATAACCAGAATGACTGTGATAACACTGGGCACTTTTCAGAACTAGAGATGGTATTGGAGCTGGCCCCATGAAATGTAATGGATTTCTATCACTTAGCCTTTAGGCAGGAGACAAAAGGCTTAAATGACCACACATCTCAAAATCAGATATTTTAATTCCACCTCAGTGGCCTGGTGTACGTGTGTGTGTGAGCCAGCCCTTCATGTTCCATGAGGGAGGGTGGCCCCAACCCTTCTTTCAAAGATCTCAGTCAGATGTGCTCAGAGTTCCACCTGAATGTCTGACACAAGCACCCCTGAAAGACACTTCGCTGGATGCCTAAATTGCTAAAAATTAAGTAAGTTGCATTTCATTAAACTGTGCACTGTGAAACATCTGATACACTTTGATCTGTGTTAGCACCAACTATTGCACAGATCAGATAGAAGAAGGAGCTTGCTGAAACATATTGACAAAAAAAACCCATTATACAAAGGCAAACCATTTTAATGGATGGTGAATTAAAAAATAAATCAATAGTAACAGCTTCCTATTAAACACAAAATGCTGAATATATTGATGTTGGGGTGCTTACTATTTTCCACCTATTGATCAGGTATTCTACTGTATCTTTTTATAGCTTTTTTTTTTTTTCTGTGCACTACATGCAAAATACACTATATAAATGAAAAATTTCCTGCAATACCAACATTATTCTGGCTGTTGAAAAATCAGCCTTCTGGGCTGACCTCTGCTCAACTGGCAATTTTCAGCACCAGTTCCTTTTTTACTGCAGAGTTAACACCATGTTTCTTTATTCTCTCAAATAAACAGTTGTCAGCTAACAATATTAAAGATAAATCTCTTACACCAACTCCCTACACTACCCACAGCCTCCCTTCTGATAAACTCTCTAGCAATCAGTACTCAGGACTGCATAAGAGATAGAAAAATGACTAAGACAGGGATATGGGACTTTAACTTACTTATATCTTTCCTTTAAGACAAGAAAGGGGACACTTTAAGCATTACAAGTAAACCCTAAATTTCCCTGACCCCCATGTGTCTGAAGGGATTTGAACAGAATTTAGTCACCTTAATGTTGCAAACAGAATCACTCTTAGCCTGAAAGTGTGAATTAGAGACCGCAGCCACACACTGAATAGAAACCAAAAAATCACCTGAAAATTTTTAAAAACTGTCTGCTTTATAGAGTCTATGTGGATATCTATTAATGAAGCAACATCTCAGGCTGAGGATTTCAAGGGAGTCCCTGTGAAGTTCTAAGATTTGAGTTTTAAAATGAGTTCCCCATCTCAACACTTCCCATCACCTATTACGTGTCTAAATGGACAATCAGCAAGAATTGGCTTCTGGCAGGTCCTTACTCATTTTGCTGACTCAAGTAGATCTTGTTTGAAAGTGCTAATCTTTCCCCAGGCACTGTGCAGAAAGCCTAAAATCTCTGTACCTTTTTATAACCTTAAAATTTTGTAGGAACATGCT
This sequence comes from Argya squamiceps, assembly GCA_037834095.1. NCBI lineage: Eukaryota > Metazoa > Chordata > Aves > Passeriformes > Leiothrichidae > Argya > Argya squamiceps. The sequence continues at coordinate 96,367,569 of JBBMKD010000102.1, read as the reverse complement.
TTCCCTGAAAAAATGTTTCTTTACTATTCATATGCTGATACAATGCTGAAGTGGAAGGAGCTATTGATATGTCTGTCTTCAGCTTCTCATTTTGACACAAACATTCTGTCAGACCTTGGGAAGACAAACATCTTTTTATCCTATCATTCACACTTCTAAGTATTTTAAGTAGGATGAGAGATTGTTTATATGTTTATTTGATTTAATGTGCTCATACAAAATGGAGTACAGTAGTGTCACCCTGAGTTGAGATGGGAGCTGTCTGACACAAAAAATTAATATTTTTCTGTGTATTTTAATACACATTAGACTCTTTCCAGCATGTCTATAAAGTCAGATATAAACAGGCACCTACTATGCACTTATGGAAACCAAAGGTTTGCTTCTCAGTAATTGGAAGATTAAAATTGTTTAAAAACGGGTTTTTCTATCCTGCACTTGGCATAGGCACACACTGCACATGGAAATATGCATGCAGATACTAGAGCATGAAAAGTTTAATCAGATTAAACAAACCAAAAAAGGATTTAGTCCCTATGGGCAGTGAATTAACTGGGAATTTTTACTACAACTTTTGATTTTATGGAAGTCTTCCTTAATAAAGGTTACAAAGCATATTGCATCCCTGTATACACAACTACTAACTGCTGCCAGCCATCATAGACTCATTTGTAATTCAAATGAACAACAGAATAACAAAAGGGAAAAAAAAAGGTGACACTAGCCAGCACTGATAGAAGACAGTTATATAAATTTTCAAGCATTACCATACCATTAAGTATGGATTTACAGATATTCTTTAAGGATTTTTTAGGAACCCACTCTCATTGCATGTTTTTTTGTTTTGTTTTTTTTCTTGTTTTGACAACTTCTGAAGACTGACAACAGAAGTATTACATCTAATATAGCATCATAAAATACTCTGAAGCTTACAGTGTCCAAATAATATGTCTTCATATTCATATATTCTATCATTTTCTACCCATCATTAAACTAGAAATTGAAGTGGTCTTTGACTCGTGAATTGCTCTTTGTTCAATTATTACCTTAAGCAATGAGGAAAACTGAACCTGAAGAAAAAGGAAGTAAAATCCACATAATGCACATTTTTATTAAAAAGATTTTTTTAGCCAGTATTTGATGTTAGGAGAATGGGAAAGTATAACCTTATTTATAACTCTCTGCTTCTCTGTAACTGATCATAAACAGATTCTTTGATATATTACAATGATTTTTACATGCTCTGATTCTCAGCTTTTGATAATTTTCTTACTAAGCTTTTGCATTAATTTCCCATTTCAACATTTTATTTCTGTCTTGGGCCATAAAAACATAATTGTTATCACTGAAGTTGTAGCTCTTCTATTCCCAAGAAGCCAATTCATTTTACAAAGCACGTACCCTGTACAGCTTATTGGCCTTCATTTTCCATCATCAAATGTTAACACTACTTGAAGGAAACTTTAAGTTAGGAAAATACCAATGAATATTGAAGATAGCTTCTATAATATGGATTTGCTGCCCAGCATAACAAAATGGAGCTTTTATTGGAATCCATTTCCCAGAGTTGAGCTATTTGATCTACAAGCTATTAAAAAAGTAGATTATGTTTTCCATGGCACTATAGGTATTGGAGAGTTAATTCCCACTCCAAACAATAAGAGGAGATGAAGTAGACAGTAGCTAATATGAATTGCTCCCCAGCCAGCCAGTAGGCCAATTTCCTGTATATCCTCAATATTTCTACACCCTGATACATTACAAAAAGTAGCAAAGTAAGAAAACAGTTTATAAATAATAGTCCTTTGAAAGTGTACATATGTTCAAAATAAGTTGCTGGAAGCATACAGTGTAAGATACACTCAATTTGACTTTAGGGGGAAAAATGGGTAAGATCCATTCTTTGGATCTTCTTATCAAGAGATTAAAATATTTTTACATTAAAAAGATTAAACCATTTTACTTTTACAGTTGGTGTAAATCTGTGTAACACTTTGGCTCCAAGGGTCCTAGAAGTATTGGGATCTGAGGAGGTGTATGTGTTTGTGGAAGTGATATGTGAGATTTACTGATACAGAGAAAGAATAGGAGCTTTTCTCAAGACATTTCATAATCTCAGACGTGGGTAAAGATCTCATCTTCATGACACACAATGATCACCATATGTTTTAAAAATAGTCATCATGAATCATATCAAGTAAAAGAAAGTATGTACAGAAACAGGAGAGAATGACTGTAGAGGGAAAAAAAGGCACAGAAAAAGAAAAAATGACAATCGATAACTGAGTCTTACCAGGGTGTACAGATTTTCAAGTGACTTTAAATCTCCTGACAAATAGCATCAAGGGAAACCTTTACAATGAATGATCTGAAATTTAAGGTGGATTGACTTGATTGACTAGTATAGGGTTTAAAAATTACTTGCACCTCATGATAAATTTGGATAAACTAAAACTTAGTTAATGTTCTGTGAATATCAGTGATAGATGATGTATTTTTCTATTTGTTAGAAAGGAAATAATCAATGCCTTAGCAAATGCAACTTTCAAGGCTCATGCTTCAGTTAGACAGAAATTAAATGTGGGAAATATCAAAAATTTGAAATAGCAAATGTCTCAAAAATTTAAAAAAACAACAAAAACACTGCAAAAAAGATTAAACCTATGAGTGTTCTGCCTATTTACTGCAGTTTCTGCAGCAGTTACAGGTAGTAACAGTTTCAGCAAAAGATGCAACACTATGTATTAGTTATTTACAGAATAGTCTTTCCTCAAGTAGTATTTCTTCCTATTTTTCCAATGCTACAGATTAGTTAATGACCATGGGAAATTTTCTTTAAACTCTGGACTCTCCCTCTTTCTTAGATACTGTATGTGCTTATGTTTGTATAGACAGATAGGAAAGGAGATAGAGGAATCCAGCTAAATAATTTAAAAATATTCCAGTTTGTTCCACATGTAGATCCATTCCACATCCCCCAATTCATGATTATCCAGTATATTTCCAAAACAGCATTCACCATAATTTTCAGAACTAATCCATTTATTTTTATCCACTGATATCAAGAACCACTACTATATATTTTCCACCATAAAATTGGCATTTGTGTCTAGATACAAGAGGCATTTACTTGTCCAACATACATTTATTGTCCAAAATAGAAAGCGTGTACAAAAATCTTGCCTTGTGTCAAAAGGTTACATGTCAAGTGAAATCCTCTAGGTCTGTTAAAACAGTGGCATAAATTAAGCAATTCCTATTTTCCCTGATGTACATTTTTCCATCTTTAAAGCCCTTTTCATATTTTAGGTCTATTTTTTTTCTGTCTTTTTTTTTTCCTATGTATTTCACTGGGGAATAAAAGCATCCTGTACACTTCTATATCAGTTATTTTCTGATTTTCTGCATGCCATCTACTATTAAACCATTAGTTATCCTTTGAGAGTATAAGTAGTTTTCTGACTTTTCTTGCCAACCTTGCTACACTCAATTTACAAATCCTTACTATAACAGCTATCCTTTCCCTTTAAAAGTCCATAGCCTTGTCTGATGGGCTTATTTGTGGAGCTTTTTGTTTCTTATAAAAAATATGATTTGAAAATATAAAATGTAAATCCTTCATAAAGCTAGATTAATGCACACAGTGAAGCCCAGGAAAACTAAAAACACTGCAAACACTCGGGAATGAAAACTTGAACTATTATAATCCCAACTCAATTAAACACAGCAGATAAGTAAACACTTATTTTCCCCCTTAAGAACATATACAAAAGCTTTCCCAGCAGTGTTTTTTGCTTCCTATCCAAGTCATCCCGAATGTTGCACATAGAACCAGACAGACCCAAACTCCTCCGCTAGCTGAATTTATGTTCCTAGGAAGAAAGCAGATAAAAATCATTTAACACTAGGTCTTTGGGTCAAGCCAAGAGGCATGACCCTCCAACACTGAAAATTGATGCCTTTTCCACAAATATATCACAGGGCAGTGGTAACCATTCAGTCACTTTTGTGCTGGTAAATGGGAGAAGAGATACATTTAAAGCAAAAAGCATTGCCAGGTGAGAAACACTGATTTAGTTATTCAGTTATTCAAATCATACTGCTGGGGTGATTCTCTGTGTGCTGTTTACACAGACTTGGTTTAAAAAACTTAAGGAATTAAGAATGCTACCTTATTAATGTGTGTTTTCTTTAATTACATATTTTCCAGAAGGGCTTTTAACAGCATCTCCAAAATTTAACTCTATCTTTCCAGCATTAGTAAGTTAGGAAGTTATCATGCACTTGCATATTCAAATGTAGTTAAATTTTGCAAGAGGATTATTTCCGCAGTTAAATTTTGCTCAATCTTGTTTCTAACCACCAATCAGTCCATGAAGAAGTGATGCACTAGTTGTTGTTCAGATCAGCACTCTGAAATCACCAGATAAAGTGGGCATGCTTGAGTACTATAAGTAATCACTGGCTTCTTTTAAGCAAGGAAATGTTAACTTCTATGCTACTTTGACATTAGGTAAGTTAAAAATATAGTAATTTGGCCCTGAGCAAGATATTACACTTATTTTTTTTTCTACCCAATTTAGGATAGAAATCATTTCAGAACTAAAAATAATGCATGAAACTTCTTAGAGAATTTTAATTTTCTGAAATGAAAATGATAGGAATAGTCACAAAATGAAGCATAAGACAGAAGACTGAAGAATACAGAAGACTGAAGAAAGCAGTTCCCAACTGTAAGACTGTTATTAACATTTCACAAACATTAGCATAAAGGAAAAAAATAAAAACATTTTTGTCCTAATGTTGTATTTCAGCTCACTAAACGAATTACTGTAATTGAACACTAGTAGGCCACCTCAAATTGTTATTGTACCATCCAGCATTACCAATGAAAATTAGCTAGTGACCTTAGCCTACATTTTTAAAGTGATTATAATTAAAGTATAACAAGAATAACCTGGGGAAAAAACAATACTTTTATTAAAAAGATGCTGAGAATTACAGATATCACAGTCTATAAGACAGATCCAGAAGGACCCACCACATTCTTTACACTTACTTCATGTGGATGACACTGGATCCCACAATGCACCAAACATCGTCTCCCTGCTGTTCTTTGGTATTCTCCCTGGGAAAATAAATTGCTACAGAGAACAGCAGGGGAGGCAAGAGGGGACTGGATGGAGGAGGGAGCTCTAAAAAAATAAAAAGGAGAATACAACACTCTGAGATGTCCCACTGATCATGAAGGAAAGGTCAGACAGGATGCTCCCCTTGCCTTTGCCGGCAGTCTCACTTTTTCTTCAAATCTCAGCATCCTTCCCTCCTCCTATAAGACCTTCAACTGTGACAAAACTTTCTCTCTCCATCCTTTTCTTCCAAGTTCATTACTTCACAATAAATTCCAATGCTTCAATCACCTCTGGAGATATGAGCTGTTCCTTCAATATCCTGAACATACAAAACCACACATTCCTACTCTCAATAAAACACAGCGGAAATTGCTTGGGAAATGGCTTTTTATTGTGGTTTTGCACTCTGAAAATAGACTTTCTAATATATTTTGAAAGAGATACTTATGGCAATGAATTTTATCCTGGACTTTCATGCTGGAAGGTCCATATTGACAACATATATACATACCACTTTCTGATATATGCATATATCCTCCATTTATTGCAATTTCACAGTAAAAATACAGCATCTTTAACTGCCAACCTGAGTGGGGGAGCAAGCTGTCCAGTGTCAGACATAAAGCAGAGACACATTTATGGAGACTGCTACCCAAGTAATACCCTTTCCTACCTCTTTCTTCTAATCCTGTATTTGCTTCTAGAATTTTCCCTCTACCCTGACTGAAGACTTCCACAATCCTGCTAGCAGCAGCAAAGAAGTTCTGTCTCTTTTCTTTCTTTTTTTGAAGAAGTTAGGGTCCTCTTTATCACTGTGTGCAATCTGAAAAATGATGTGTAGAGGCTGGAAACAGTCTATCACTCCCTGTTGAGCCCGAACTCGGCTCACCTTCACACATGCAGTTAAGCAGCATATGTGATTTGTCACTGTGGTCAAAACCATTGATACAGCAACAGTAAATGCAATGTGTTTGCTATGTTAACAACTCAGATGGGGTGAGAATGCTTATGTGATGATCAGCCAGAGCATGAACCCTAGCCACTACACCACTTTGATAGCCATGTCACAGATGGATCCTTTGGCTGTTTTGAATCCAGTAGGCTCTTTTAAGATTGCCAAATGCATATAGACTGGTGTAATCCTGTGAATGGATGATTTGTAAATTTGGCAACTATGCATCCTTCTTGTGATCTAGAGAATTTAGTTTGTTTGGGACACAGGGGTTTGATGTGATAAAAAATCAGAGGGTCTCATTTCATGATGTCTTGTCAGCTGTATGTCAGACAGCCAAGAACTTCAAGCCAATGTGAATAACTCAGATTACTCAAGGATCTTTTGTGGCATCATACAGGCCAGAGATTTCTGCATCCCCCTCCTTACTGTCATTCTCATGACACACTATGAGTACATGTGACTCATCTGTACACAGCCAGGGAATGTGGACTAGATGTCTAACCTAAGTATTTAATGGAATCAAGTGCATCCATTGAACCACTTCATTTGGAAATGGGACTTAAACATCAAAGCCAAACAACGGGGGAAAAGTTGTACATAGGTAACTTTAAAAAGTGAATCTTTTCAGGTGTCCACCAAAGTCGAGCCAAGTGATAAAGCAATTTTTAGGGAGCATATCCTCTCCTTTGTATAGTCTCCTCCTTTCTACTGACATGCAGTTATGTGTTCAGAAACTAGATTGATTTATTTTCTTCTTGATATAGGATGATTACACCAGATGATTACACAGGAAACAACACTACAAGCTCCAGAACAGCGTTCTAAGCAGAAAATATTCCTTCTCAAAGCATTTTCATGTTTGCATAGACAAGGAACCTTAACATCAAGTATATTTTACCTACATACATGTGAGAAATCTTTCTATAGAGAGATAAACAGAGACAGGGAGTGCAAACCCCTGCAGTACACAGCATTTCATATACTCCTGATGCTAGGTAAGAGCTCTTGAATATTTAAAGAGTTAATTAGATCTTCTCAGGGTTTTTCTCTGTTTGCTTTGTGCAATAGCGTACAAAATCAAGAGGTGATTCCACTTTCAGATTTAGCAAGCAACATCTTGTGCAGATTAAAAAGCAGTGTAAAAATTTCAGAACTACACAGCTGACTTTGAAGACAAGTTGCATTAGTGGTCAGAATAGAGAAGCTGCTGCTGCTCTGTTAGTATTTGTATCTGTTTATAAGCTATTCGTTCCCTATTTTGTCTTTAAAATTCATCTATTCTTCTTTGTGAGAAGGTTGAAAACTAGTAGCGAGTTTTGATTCAAAGAAAAAAAAATAAACTTGATGTTGACAAAATCTCATTGGAGTGTTTGTTTGGACTCTCTTCTTTGTAAACAGAGGCTTTGCTTTGCAGAGCAGTGTCTGAAGATTTTTGCTATGACTTGTAAACATCCAGTTAATATGCTCGTAATTTATTTATAACATTTCTGTGCTTCAAATGCAAACTTCAAAATCTCTCTCTGAGAATCAGAGTATACAAAACAGAACTGGTTACAGCTGCAGAAAAAGGTAAGCATCTTTAAAATATGATTGCACCAACTTGGAGTCATAAGTTGTATCTAAATTTGTGTCTGTCCCTATCTTCAACACTATGAGCAGTCCTTGCCCCCCTAACAAAGATAGTAACAAAAAATCAGGTAAGAGAAATGAAGATGATTACAGGAGTAGAATGCTTTCAAGCATAGAATAACTAAGTAAACAAGGACTTTTCAGTTTATAAAAGAGATGACAGGAGCCAGGGTGAAAACAAATGCTAAAAGATGGCACCTAAAATAAGGAATAACAGCCTTGTTGAACTCCTTGCCAGAAGACATAATAGATTCTAAATTTTACATGGACTCTGGGGAAGACTGAAAAATCTAATGGAAAAGAAATCTATTTAAATTTGCTAAATGCATCTAGCTCAGTCCTGAGGCAGGGAAACTGCTCAGAGGAAGATTCCTATTTTTACAGTTTGTACTCTTACCTAAGTGCTCATATACAGCAACTACTGGAAACAGCACACTGAGTTGAATGATCCTTTGCTCCAGACAAGTACAGCCTTTTTTACTTTGTTATTACCCTAAACTCATTCTTCCTTCCTCTGTGTTCCGTGGGAAACTTATTTTGTCTGCACCAAGTTACATTAAGATGCTTAAACAAACTCATATCTCTATGATACCTGAAATCTTATTTCTTCTTTACCCATATATTGATGGGATAATTTCATTCTTGAAGGACAAGTCACCAACAGAAAATTTGGCATTTCTTCTCAACTTCTCTTTTTTCTTTTCTTTTCTTTTTCTTTTTTCTCTCTTCTCTAAACTATTAATTGGGAGGAGGAATTCCAGTGGAAATGTGGCAGCTGTGGGGATCCAAAATGTCATGCCCTAATTCACCTATGCTAAGTTATATGCTTGGGGAAAAACAGGCTGAGATACACGTCCCTCGGACCTGTAATCTTGGCTCTGTTTATCAAATGGGATAGAATTTATAACTGTAGGGATCTCAAAAGTAATTTTCTCATACTCACCCCTCTTGCTGGTGGCCTAACATTAGCTACAGAAGGCTGGAGGCAAGAGAGCTATCAGCTAGCTCATGCACATTAAATCAGACATACATTAGCTTTAAGAGCCAGAGAGAAATTCTACTGACTTTAAAAATCACCTATTCATTAAGTCTCTGGGGACCAAGTTCTAAAAAGTCAGTATCAAATTCAGGCAGAACAGAAGAACACCTGTAATTTTGCTGCATTGTAATTTCTCTAACATCTGCTACAGAAAAATTGCCAACAGTTAGGAAATCTTACTTTGTATGATGCAATTCAGAATCCTGTTTTTCAGGTGCCACTATCATAAAGTAAGCCTGTGATAGGAAATCAGCAAAGCATTACAGCTGATGTGTCTACAGATTCGAAAAAATATACAAAATATGCCTCTTTCAGAACATCTCAGCCCTCACTAAGGGGTCAACTGCTTCCACATAGGCAAGAGTCCTGCAGTTTTACGCAGGTAGATGCTTTGCAATTCCACGCAAAGGTTAGGCTAATTAATTAATTCTCTTACCTTGCTTGAAAGATCACTTCGAGTTCAGGCCAGGATTTTTTGTCCACATTATTTTTGGCTATTTGGCTTACTTGGCTGGTTTATGTGATGTTTTCTAAATAAGACCTAATCTCATTGTTGATTTTAACTAGATGTTCTGTTCAGCTGCCCTGTAATGAAACACAAGCAGCACTGCATGTTTGTGCACCAGAAACAGCAGCCATGGGCTGCAGTGCACTTTAAAAGAAAACAGGAAATTAACCAATTAGTAAAAACAACAAACTGCAACTACTTGTCAAACTACCTTACCTTTAGTTTCTACCATATGGAATGGCAATCAACTTTGATAGTGTCTGATTTAAACATTTATTTGGATTTCCCTTGGATTTCAAATTCGAGATTATTATTTTTAAATTAAACTGAGTTGAAACTGCTGGTGTTATTTGATTTCACCACTAGAAAAAGAACAGGTATCATCTCTTTTTGTACTGGTCTGTAAAACAAAATACCTCCACTGTTGCCAAGTGGATAGAAACCAGCCCCAGGACTAGGCTGCCAGGAGTTCAGCATACAGGTATGGACACAGCCTAAGATACTTGATGTCTCACAAAACCATAGCAGGCATGCTAAGCAAAAACCCTTTATCATTATAATTTCAGTCAGGTCTTCAAAGACAGCTCTAAATCTAAAGCTTAGCAACCACTTGGCCTATCTTTCAATCTTTTAAACCTCTGTGATCTATTTTGCTATCAATAGGATTTTCACCATTCAGGTATCCAAAGCACAGAAATAGGTACACAGCTAGTTCTTGCACAGTTTTTAGATAAAGGTTCCATATCCTTCTTTATTTATTATCAGAGCAGGGACTGCCATACTGCCTTGTAAGAGAACAAAGAAACGTAGTCCAAGTGCCAGTTAGTATTTTCCTTTTGTGCTTCTGATTGCAGGCTGATTACACAACACTAATGGGAGCTTTTATTTATTTATCTAAATGAACAGAAGCCAACATGCAGAAAAACAAGAGGTTAAATCTTTAAAGAGATCTCTTTTCCCAGCTGTAATGGGGCTGTGGACAGTGCTCCTTTTTCAGCTACAGAAGGAAAAGAGCAGAGGGCATATGGAGGGAATATAATGCATTGCACAGGCTGTTTTACACTGGCTGTCTTCTTGCTCACATCCCAATACCTTATGCCACTCTCATCAAGACGAAGTCCCTGTCCCACACTGACCTTTCTTTTGCACAAAGAAGGCTATCTAACCTCAGCTGTTACAGCCCTGCTCAGCTTCATTATCTTCAGTGGTACTATGCTAATTCACAGTGGTTTTTAAGGATACATAAATATAGCTTTCCAGTGTTTATTCATAGAAAATAAATATCCTCACTGGATATAAGATAAATAAAAAAACCTGAAAACAAAGAATACACATGATGAGATATAGTAGGATTTTGTTACATATTATTATTTTGCTACAATCTAATTTCATACCACTGACACAGGAGACCTAGAGGTTTTACCAATGGCATCCCAGTTTTAAAGAATTTAATTTGAAATGCTTGGAAACAGCAAAGCTCTCATATCTCTCACTATTATGTATTATTTTTCAGTAGTTCATAGAGGCACATATTTTATTTATCTATTCCTAATGGAAATCTGTGATTAAAAAAAATAAATTAAAATCAAAACTAACCCTCAAGATATTACATTCTGAGATCTAATTTGTCATTAAACAAAAAACATATGATGCTAATAATTGTCACTTTTGTAAAATGTGCTTAATTATAAAATTAAATGAGGCTTCTTTACAGAACCAATTGTGCTATTCTCCTTTGCAGAAATCTGAAATGATGGCACATTGCCCAGCAGATAACGTAGAGAAGTAGTACCATTACAAGAACTAAAATGGACACTTGTTGGCAAGCCAAACTTTTTCCTCCTTGCAGATGTCTAGAATCTCCAGACCTCTACAAATTATTCATATCTCACCCCCTTTCATTCCTGTTGTTCATCTCAAGCTGCCACTGCCTTTTCATCTGCACTGTGTGTTTCCCTCCTCTCATCCCTACTGTCAGCCTTGTACATACCTTGGCAGATTTCACTCAGAACAAATGCATTAAGGACCTACAACAGCATCTTTGACCAACACGGGCAATTAAGGGAGCAGAGGCTCTACCCTCTTAAGACACCTGAATGAGGCCACATAACCACATTTATGTTGATCAGTATCTTAATCATGTCCAGTCTTTGTGCTGACTCCAGCCACAGCAATCAATCTGAACCAGCACTAGAAACTGTCCAGAAATCTGTGCTGTCCATTTACTTATCTATTCCTGAGTTGTACTGTCTCATACACTTAGAGGCTGATGATCTAAAATATTGTAATTCTTACATTCCAGGAAATGACTTTTTCTTCTACATGACTATATATCCCCATCTGGGCATTTTCAATCTCTTAAGAGCATCAGTCAAGGTCATTGAAATTGTGAGATTATCCCAGATGTCATGACATTAAAAGTACTTTCAAGAGTTGTTTTTTAAATGCCTTATAATTTCTGAGTCTGTAGGGTGCACAAAAGTAAGAGACTTCCAAGATTTTATCCATGACTTAGAAAAGGCAATAGGCTTCCAGTTTTTATTTGTGGCTGCACAGCCAAGGTGACACTTCTGAGGTCCATCACATTACAGGGACATCCTGGCGTACATCTTCTCCTCCAGCTACGTCCTTTTGCTCTGCTGTTCTGGCAGCAGTGAAAGACAGTACAAAAAGAAATCTGCTAAGCCTTCCAAAGAAGAAAAATATAATTCTTCCCGCAGCTTCCAGTATGCCCTGTGAGCACAATAAAATTTTCCTATTTACAGTATATTTTTGGCAACACTAAAATGCAACAAATTAAGAGCTCTAGGCTATCCTGCCTTGACTACTTCTGCCAGTGCATAATATGAGCTAGCATATCATCGTGTTTTCCTAGTGCCAGAAGATACTGACCTCAGTTAGAAATATAGACCCCAGCAAAATGTGATTCTACACACATTCAGGCAAAAAATATTACTACATATTGATTGAAACTACTATTTTTCATTCCTGACACAGCTTTTGTGTTGGTGTCAGGGCATCAAAGAACACCATATCACTTCATCCTAAAAAGACAATCATATAACAGCAGAATGAGAAGTCATGTTGTGTCTTGATATTCATGCTCCAAGAAGAGTCCTCAGTTTGATATGAAAAGCAACTGTTTTTTTATTTACTAATCTCCTGGGTAAGATCTTAGGCCACTTCTGGAACAGTTTTGCAGTAAGAATTGAATGGTCAATGAGATAGATTTGAGGCACCGCCTTTGAGAATTTGGTTTAGGAGAGGTACACTTGTAACTCAAAATCAAAAGAGATGTAATCAGTACAAGACACTTGCAAAAACCATTTAAAATAGTTCAACACTTGTTTATTTAAATTCCACATTCTCTAATGAATTAATCAAAATTACACTTAAATGAAAGAAGAAAAGAACAGTCATACTATAAATCTGTCTCTATGAATTCTGGAGAGGAAAAGATACACAAATTTACAGAACAAGTGCATTTTATATCAATCTTTATTTGTAAATAAGATCTACAAGACTAAAATATGATAAAATATGGTTAAATTATTTTTTCTTGATGTGTTTGCCAGTGTTTTAAGTGAACAGATGAACAGATTTTGCCCTAGAGCAAGAGACCTGTTAAGTATCTGTTGTGGCAGAATTGTTGAATTCACAAAAGGTACAAGAGATATTGCAGGTTTGGTCTACCACAGAATTCCAGCTATGAGCTATTCATAATACAATAATTAAAACTGTGAACTGTATGTATTTGTTTTGATGAAGGCAGTATTTTTTATTTTCAATAAAAAGGGTGTACTTTTCATGTAGATGATACATTTGTATCCCTAAAGTTGCAGCAGAGAAAATAGTAAATTCTTATGCTTCTTTTTGTTGGTATAACATGACATTTTGAAATGTTTGTGGAGTTTGCAACCACAGTCACATTCTGACTGCTTTCTCTAATTTCTGACTTTCAGAAATTCTGATGGATTCCTTCACAAAATGCCTGAAAGTATGATTTCTATTTTTAAAGCAACAGAAGGAAAAACTAATGGAACAGTTCATCAAATTCACTCATGATAAACAAATATATCTTTCTAAAATAGATAAATAGAAGTCTTATAGGGAAACAACACAACATGAAAAAAAGATGAACATATAATGGCCCATCTCAGAAAATTTTCAGCTAAAATGCCCCACTAGGAAAAAAAAAGTGCTTGATTTCCAAGGAAAGACAGCCACAACCTAAACACCTCCCAGAAAGCTTCAAATATCAGAGCCTGTTTTAGTTCTGAATTCGGAACAAATTCAGTATATTTGCTGAGAGCCTTCACCACCTTCCAATCTCTCTGCACTTCACTGCATACATTTTCTGTGAAGACCTACTTCAACACCATACAGACATTGCTTGCTTTCCAGCACTTTGTCTCTTTCCCAAAACTAGCAGGATTTTAGCAACCTAATGCTATGCATGCACAAACATACATATTACACTAGACAATATTTGATTTTAGACAAAAGGCTGAGAAGCCCCCCACTTCAAGGAAGACACTGAAGCGCATCCAAAGAAGAGCAATGAAGAGTCTGGAACATAAATCTGATGAAGAGTGGCTGAGGAAGCTGGGGGTGTTAAGCCTGGAGAAGTGCAGGTTTAGGGGAGACCTTATCATTCTCTATTATTCTCTATTATCATTCTCTACTATCTCAAATGAGGTTGTTTTGTGTTGGGATTCAGTCATTTCTCTCAAATAACAAGCGACAGAACAAGAGTAAATGGCTTCAAGTTTTGTCAGATAAGGTTATGAAAAAAAAATTCTTTACCAAAGGAATTGTTAAGCATTGGAGCAGCCTGCCCAGGGAACTGGGTAAGTCACCATTGAAAACATGAAATAAAAATCACTAAGTACACAAGGAACTAAAAGGTATCTAAATATCTAAGACCACCTTTCCATGAGTTTATTGCATCTGCTTTCAGCTAAAAGTCGTTTCTGTTTCACAAATGCAACAAATGCAAATTGGTCATATGCATATCTGTCTGGCAAGACACATCATAGAGCATAAAGAGGAATAATTTAAAAACAGTTTTGCCAAACTGACCCTACAATTTTTTTTTCTAAACTTTAATAACATCTGAATATTTTTTAAAATTATATCTTTATTAACCTGTCAAGGAAACATTATTTTCTTCCTTTTGATTTCCTTGTACTTTTAAATCAGAAAGAAAATTTCACCTACATTAACTTAAGAGGCCCTAAACGAATGATAAACACATTTAGCTCTTTAAAACTATACCTTCAACTTACAAATTTCTCAAGGGAAATTCTTCAAAGGGTGCTATGAGTCTGTTGTTATGCAGAGCCAGCTGAGCTAAATGCAGATGAAGCAGATTGCTGGCAAACACTCCCAACAAGATATGAACCATGAAACTCAGAAATCTTTGTTTATTGTCTAACCTGCCTCTTTACTAATCATTCTATTCACTTCATGTGTTAGGGGCACTAAGATACGGCTATTGACAGAAAAGGATAGAATACAAATAGGCAGAATCCTGCACGCTGAAATCAACAGGATCATTCATTATATGGGATTTGCAAATGTACCCTAAAGTGATTGAGACATATGGACATGCATTCAAGTGACAGCAACTTCAAAAAACCCTAGTATATCAATAAAGCCAGGGCATCTTCATGTAGGCTTGCCCTTTCATTCCAGCAAATAGAAGGAAATTCATCTTGGCCTGGCCTGCAAATGAAGGTAATGTAATTAGGCTGAGGAAGAGGTGAGAGCTACATCCATATTTTTAAAGATCTGTTTATGTGACTGGTTTAATGACTAACTGATAGCATTATGTCTGTATTATGCAGTTTCTTATGTCACCTCATGCTGATCAGCAACAATGTGTTCCACTTTTTAGCATTAAACAATTCATTTTAACAGAAGTAAACTCTTCTTTCAAATCTGTCACCAAAGGATGCTGGCAGTTGAGAAACCATCAATATTGAATCTATACTCAGCAGGTAAAGCTGCCTCCTACCATTTCAAAGTGTCCTTTGGTATCAACAATTTTGTTATAAAGCTGCATTGGTTAATAGCTATTTTATTGCAAATGAACACATCTTGGGAACACAAAAGAATAGCAGTGCTTTGAAGAAAAAAATCAATATATATATATACAAACAAAACTTCCTTTTAACTTCACTTTCCATCAGTAGTCATGGTAATTTGAAACAGACAATATTCAGCTGATCAGTTAAAGTGAATAATAAAGTCTATTATTCAGGCATGATTTGTTAGCTCATTAAGATCTAAATACTGAAACACACATTTTAAAGTCTGTTATCTTCAGCAACATAACATGTTGTTTCTCCTGTTTCTCAGCTAATTTCTGTGTACTTATATCCCTCACTACCTTTGAGATTATGTTTCTTGAAATCATGTGGCAGCTGTAGGACGCGATTTATAAAGAGACCAGATTTGAAGATCCTGAAACACAACAGAAGGTTCAAGAAAATGCAACAAAATCAACATTTCAAAATAAAATCTAAAAACACAGGCAAAAAGTCTATTTCTAGGCAAGCTGTAGGATGGAAACAGAACAAGTTTAAAAAAACCCAAAGAAAATATAAGCAACTAGTTTCTTAGAAAATCAATTAAAAGTGAAAATTTTAATGGCTTTCACAGATACAAGTGTGCATTTATTACCTCTGACAGCCTGCCTGTTATCATGCCCCTGGTATTAGTTTTCTCTCAGCTTTGTACATAGCATATATTCACTTTCAACAATCTGTCAGAAAACAGCTGGAGACAAATATTGTTAAAAAGTTTGCAATAAACAGCAACATTTTTATTTTTATTCCTATCATAACAGACACTTTCCATGTAACATTCTCAAAAGCCAATGTTGCCTTTCAAGATTCAGAAAGTTAAAAAAAAAAAACTTGTATGAGTATTGACATGACCTAGGATGAGCTACAAAGCATAAGCACCCACTGCCCACTGCAAAATCATTCAGAGCAGGCACTGGGCTAACACCCTCCAGAAAAAAGCAAAACAAAAAATACACCAAAAAACAAAAACAAAAAACAAACAAAAAAAACCTCCAAAAAACAAAACCCCAACAAAAAACCCCAACAAAACAAAACAACCCCACACCACAAAAAACCAAACCCAAACAACCACATTTATCTGCTTCATAGTTAAGTATCATGTGAAAAAGACTTAAAAACGTTCAAGTCTTTTCTTTATAACTGAAAGCTAAATTTCACAGGAAAGACAGAATCAGGTTCTTGCTCCTGTAAGTTACATCCCAAACATAATCTGCAAAATTACATGAACAAAAACCAGTTAAACCTGCAGAACTCAGCTGCAGAACACTAGATACAGTTCAGCTGCACCTCCTGTGGGTTACAAATCTTTGCTGCAATAGAGGCTGAACTACCTGTGCCTCTGGATCTGAGAGATGCTGCCTGTGCCAGCCCACATTCAGCAAAAGATATCCAGAGGGCTTCATTTATTTGACTTGATTATATGTCTTTAACAAGAAAAATAAACACACGGGAACATTCACAGCTACTGCAACTTGCTTACCTACTTACATTTAAGAATGGTTTCTATGCCAAGTATCTGCCTCTGACGAAACTCCTGTGTATAGTTCAGGAACTATAAGAGGACTACTCTAAACACACAGTTTGCAAATAGTGTTTATAGACTAAGAGACTTCATATTTATGGATTGCACCAGCTGTCCAGTTCCCAAAAATCTGGGTGAGAAATCTCCTTTTCTCTTCTAGGAATATAGCTATTTTAAGGTCTTTCACTTAATAGCAAATGTATTTACTGTGCTTTCCAGGGCAGACAGAATCAGGTCTTGCTACCACTACTTTCCGAAAGATAACAATGGTTTCCATATTCAGAACAAACAAGAATAGCAGGATTTTAAAATTTTAAATACATACATTTGACTCAGCAGGATTTTAAAATTTTAAATACATACATTTGACTGCATCACAAAGTTTTGTGATATCTGAAGTGGTGAAATAATATAGAAGAAAAAAGAGGATAACACAAACATATTGTTTTACTAACAATAATTTTATTTTATGCAGGATGTTTCAGAAAATTTTGTTTGGACAGTGTATACACTGGAATTGCTCAGACACAGATATTTAATAAATGTAAGATCATACACATTTAAATCCAAATTTATCCTACTTCATCTCAGGCCTGTCAGTGGGCATCTAAACTAAGGGTTTCACCATTCCTGGCTTTTGAGTATTTAAAAAGATAGCAGCAATGTCTGATTTACCTTTGAGGGCAACACCCATTTTCCATTGATCCTAGGGTGACAAGACTCCTTATTTAGGCGTGAAAGTTAAATTACCTAATGTGACATAGATTAAATTCAGGTCATGTTCTTAAAACTCCACAATACCTTTCTCAGTAAAGGCAGTAAACAAAGTGTTGAATTTATACCACCATAAATGAAGAAGCTTTCAGAAATTATTCTGTGTGAATGAGATCAGGCTGTCTTTGTTCTCCTCCATCACATATAACTCTCAGCACATTGCCTGCTCAAAAGATGTATAGTTTAATTTAAAACAGCATCATTTCAGCAACATGAAACAGCACTTTCCCATTATTAAGTATTTTCTGAGACAGCATGAGATTATCCATTCACAATCCCTTCTGAGAACAGTGTTGATCACATACCAGCAAATATCTCCTCACCAAAGAAAATCAAGGTCCTGACATTAGAAAATTGTGCTTTGTAGATTATTTTGACTATCTGTTTGTTTCTATACCTCTTTTTATGGGCTTATAAGTTTATCAGACAGCCTACAGGTAGTTTTGATTAGAGTTACAGAGCAATTTATATTTTTTAAATTATTAAAATGCATTTCCTTTTGCCACCACATATCAAGCATAATCTTTAATGATCATTTAAGTTATTTACTTCCTGTCATTTATTCTGCTTTGGAATATTCAGGCAAACTAGTTGATAATAATGTCATAATAGTAGATGAAAGTATTTTGTTCCTGTTGAAAACAATGGCACAACATTCATTGAGGTTACCAAGACATCATGCCACTTATGGTCCAATTCTGAACAGCTCACAATTTACAGATTTGATGCGTAATTCATAGTCCATATTCCACACTGAGGTATGGTATTTGAGACTGTCAGCCTCTAGAGACAGACTCTTCACTTGGAAAACAGTCCATTTATCATGAGATTTAAGCAAATCAGCTTTTAGTCTGAACAAAATCTGAAAAGGAGTACAGAAGAAGGAATGAAAGCTCATGTTGCCCTGACCATAGAACTGTTAAGATCCAGTAATTATCCTCTTGAAGAAAATTTATATGTAAATAAAAAGAAATAATTTTGACAAATTACTAAGTCACATAAACAAGTATCACAACTTCTAATTACAAAATGTTCTCACATATGGAACTCAACATATGGGCCACTTGCAAAAGGAATAATTTCTGTAACTTACAGAAATATTGATAACATGTTTTCATTCTTTATCTTGAACTGTGCACTTCAAATGTTTTCAGTAAATGCAGTATTACATTCCAGTAATAGTAGTAATCGACTGTAGGATGGACAGGAGTCTGCTACCAGTTATACCATTATGTTTCAACAGCAAATGAGACAATTTTCAGTTTTAAAAAAATTCTGATCCATAACTGAGGCTTTACAAATCAGTTAACAATAACTTTACAAAATCTGAAAAGCAATTTTTGTTTGAATTGCAATCTAGCATTAATAGAACAGTATTACATTGTCAAATGAGTTGTGCCATATATTTTACATAATTGAGGATCTTGTACAGAAATTAAACTCTGGATTAGGAAAATTAACTGTTCAAACATAAATCTGATGAGGATTGCATGCCAGCTCTGTGCAAAAAGGCTGAAGGAACCAATCTGACCATGATACTGAGGACCATATCCACAGACGTTACTCTTGGAAAAAGCCTACTGAGAGCAAGAGAGGCCTCTAGATCTGCTCAGAGACTAAGATTTATCCTATTTGATAGAACTCTGAATGTCAAGACCTATGTGCATCTCCCCAAGGCCAATGTCACTTACTTACAAAGTAAATAACTGAAATGTTTTCCTTGGTATTTATTTTTCTTATGCTTCCAAATATGATTTAGAGATAAGTATTTAAATAAAGCCTGTCTTTTTAAAAAATACAGCAGAATATTAGCTGTGTCATAATTGGACAGTTCAAACTACAATATAGTAAAAATAATTATCAACATTTAACAGAGGAAGAAAAGTTAGGAAGATAAAGTACTAGCTTTCATGAGTGTATTTATAAAAGTGTAAATCAAAGTGTCAGAACACTTTTCAATACAATGTACGTAAACAGACATGCTTTTCAAAAAATTCAAATAATTCTCAAAGTTTATTGACAGTCTTAAACATTACTATATGGAGAAAGGGGAAGTTAATGTTTGTGTCTATGTAGTGACCATTCTTCTTCTGAATTCTAGTAATCGAAGAGAATTTTAAGAATAACTCTGTATACCCACAAAATCTTACCTTGAGCTGCCCTAAAACATCTGACAGAGAAAAGCCTTTTTATTTGTTCTGATTCTAGACTGTAAATCCTGGAAATAGAAAGTAAATGCTGAAATTTATTCTGTCAAGTACAAACTGTACAGACATCAATACTTTCTTTTAACATACAATCAAAAATGGCTCCAAAGAGAAATCAGTTTGAGAGAATGATACTTGGAAACAAAAGTTTTGCTAAAATGTCAATGTATATTAACTTGTTTAATATTTCCTTTAACATGGCACTCCACCTAGCCAAGGGTGAAATGCAGGTTTGAAGGGGAAAACACAGCCACTGCTAGTAAATGATGGCTAATTTATTGTGAGTGAGAACACAAATTGTCAATTTATCATGGTAGAGGCCTGTTTTGCCATACTAATGACTGTCTGAGAAAGGTATTTTTATATAGGTTGCAATGAGGTATCTCAAGGATATGCAATGTACATGTGGGAGGCACAAAACAGCTGGGCAAGACAGGGGCATAATGGTAAGATTGGAAGAAAAAAGAACTCCTTTAAATTAAAATTCAGCAAGGGTATCTGTAATCTCTGTGAAGAAACTCACTGCACTTTTGACATTGCCCAACACTTAGCACCCAAATAAATAAAAATTACACACATATTCCAATATAATAAGCTCTGATTCCAGCCCCCACAAACCAATTGAAGCATATTTCAACACAATTCCACTCGTAAAAAGAAACAGATGGTAAAGGAAATACATGTCTCTTTGTGATCTGATATACACATCTGTAGACATTTACAATATGCATGCATTTCCAGAGAATGCTAAGCAAGTTAAATTGGAAAATGGGAATTTTTTTTCTTAATGGACATGTGCAGACAAAAAGTGTGACTCAAGAACAAAATAAGCTGTGACAAAGATGCAACTATCCTATCAGGCCTATCTGTTTTTAAGCAAATATCATATCACAGCATAATGTTAAAGAAACACCAATCATGATAAAAATCAGACAGCTATGGAAATAGTTTGCTGCAGGGAAACATTACTCAATTTTGAGGTGGCTGAAGGTCAGGTGATTTTCAGATCTCTCCCCTCTGTGACAGAAGACCTGAGGTTAGCAATGGCTGTCCTTCAGAAATTCATTATACAGACAAGCAAAACATCCCATGGCAACACAGGGCTAGAGATTTATTTGAGGTCTTCTAAATCTCAGATTGCATTTTATGCAGACATCAACAACACGCCATTGCCAATGGTATCACATAGCTGCACTGGTCCCAGAGAAATTATGCACAAAAATCAGCAGAGAAATGTATTACAACAAAGGAGGATGGAAGAGTTTCACTCAAAAAGAGAAAATCCTTGCAAAACCTCTAAGACAAGAGGTATAGAATAAAACAGTTCAAGAAGTCAATATGTTAACAACCTTCAAAATTAGGTTATATTGAGGCAGGTCAAAACTACACATATTTAACTGCTCATTTGAGGGATCTTGCTAGTTAGACTTCATCCCATTTCTTTTTCTACAGATAATTTACTTTAGGCTCACAAAGGGTACCACATTGTCAGGAATGGAGAATTAAGACTTCTCTTTTGTCAAACATCAAACCCCAATTTAAGTACCACATCTCTGACATGCAGGAACCATATCCTAGAACAAGATTTAATATTTGAGTCCTTTCCAGTCCTGGGCCTGTCTGCTCAAATGGTAAATAAGAAACTAGATTTACTCCAATGTCCTGTTTCCTCCCACTACAGGGATGTTGAACAGCCTGAAATCTCAGCTTATTTTGCACAACTGTAGTGACCAGTGAGACAGAATGTATCAGTAAACCTGTCCAAGGGGGCCAATAATCACCACTGGGAACAAGACCAGTTTGACAAGTGTATTTTCATACAAACCATCATACAGTCATGAGATGGTAAATACTTTCTGCAACTAACCATTTGGGCTGGGGTCAAACTGGTGAGCTGGAGGTGAAAAGCTTTGTTCTATTACTAAACCCCTGAGCTAAGAGGCCCCAGCCGGCACTCCTGCAAAGGCTCACACAGCTTTTGAAAGGCCGCAGAAGTACTTACGATATCTTTTAAACAAAAACAAATCAAAACAAACAAAAAAACCATCCTTCCACAGTTTCAGGAACAGTTACATTTTTCTTAAAATAACCTCTCTGAAAATAGCAGACTGTACACATTTTACAAGAATAAACAAACTTATCTAATATTTATCCACAAATTGGGAGTCAGAGATCATTAGTGCAAATTTCTGCTGACCAGCAGCATTTATTCTATAAACTTTGGGTATCCTAAGTGGTCCATCAGTGAACAACAGATATCTTCAATCTGTCTAATCTCTTCATGGGGCATGTTTTGTTTCCAGGCATGAATGCTACTTGGTGAAATTTCCCCTTCATAAGGAAGATAGAAAAGGCTGGTGGAGGTGGCAAATAATATTTGGTTTAAGTTAGCAGGAGGAAGAGGAATACCAAGAAAGGCAAAAATTGTTTCAGCAGTCTTCTGAGGAAAGCTCACAATATCTTCAAACTTGACCAGCTGATAATTTGTTGGCAGCAAGTCCCTGTTTATTCTCATTGCTGCTGCTGTGTTTGCTAGCCACAAATAAGACAACACAGAAATAGCATTTGAATTAGATTTTGAAATTTCTTTTCTTAGTGATTCAAACTCAGAGGCATAACCTTCATTTAAACTGCATTTTTCTTTACCATTCTCCCCTTTGAACATCGCAGCCAAGCGTTGTGGAATATTTTTCAAGGAGTAAAGGCTTGGCTTATTTTTGTACAACATTGAATAGACCCATGCCCGTGGGTCCCTCACTACATATAGTGCTTTCATGGATGGTCCTAAGATTTCCTGAAAAAAGGGAAGCTTTAATGTCCAGCTCCCACTGCTTAAACTAAGTACAGGTCGTGCATTAGGATAATAGACGAGATGTCTTCTCAGTTCCCTAATGTATTCAGCATCTTTTTCTTGATTCCCTCTTGCCCTACTTCTTTGCTCTAACAGGGATTCTCTCTTTTTGGACTTTTTCTTTTTGTCTTTGCCTAATGCAGAATGCTGAGCAATTTTACTCCTGCTAGCTTCATATAAATGAATGTTTTGTAAATGCAACTTTGTGTCTCGAACTAGAGACTGGAGCCACCCTTGGATAAGACGAAAATTGCCATTCTGGACATCAGAAACCTTCCATTCACATGGATCTACAAAGGAATCAATTTCAAACTCAGTCTCAGGAACTTCAAGATAGGGTGTAGGTATCCTGATGTATAAAAAGTCACTGGTATTGAAAAAAAGCTGTTTTAAAATTTCTGCACCAGAAGTGGGAAGTGAAGTAATGATAACATCTGGCAAAACAACAGGGTTTCCTTCTAATTGAGTGGCTTTATTGCCCTTACCACGTTCTAGCCTAGTCATGTCACTGCTCCACTTTGCACAGATGGGCTGAGTACACATGCTCCACACATCCACCAATTCAATAAGCCACAGTGTGACAACCAGTATCAGGATCCAACGCAACATTTTACCAAAGGATATGTAAAACTGCCACTGAAAAGCCAGTATGACCAAACTGACACCCAAAATTATCCCTGCAATTATGTTCACTTTGAATCCAAATGGGAAAACTATCCTATTATTTCTCATATCTTTTTTCACAGATTCAGTACCAAGACCAAACTTGGTCACTTTATTTTCATGAACTACTTTAGCAAAACCACCAAATCCCAAGTAATCAAACCTTGCCTTTAAATTCTGATACTCAGTCACAACAGAGATGGTATTTTCAGTGTTGTTGACACTGAGAGAAATCTGAAATCCAGATTTTGCATTATCCACGAGTCTGCAGTTAGAAACATTGACATACGGGCCGTAGAAAAGGTAAACAATCCTTGTGAGCGTGTTTTTCATTGGAAAGGTAACATTTACAAACTGAGTCCATCGCTTTTTGAATTCAGCAGCTTGTTCAGCCTCCTGTATCCTAGCAACAGGACTACTCCCACGATGATCAAACCAAAACATCTTGTAGTGGGCATCCCACACATCCATCATAGCTCCATTGTACTTGTTCTTAAACTTATAGGGTATGTATTTAAAATCAATGTCAAGATTATGAAAAAAGGCACTGACTGAATTAACAGGAGAGTCTTCCTCCTTCTCGATATGGTCAACTACTAACAATGTCTGCGAATTTAAGAGCAGCAAAACACGGTACACGCTTTTCAGTTTCATTGCTGATGTGTAAGCAGATACGGCCTCACCACTCACAAACATCATGTCACCAGCCTGGGAGGCTGTTATGATTTCTCCAGTTGAGTCTCCAACCTCGTCACCAATCCACTTCAGCCACTGGGCACACTCACCAAGCTGTCCTTCCCAAGGCTGGTTGCACTGGCTTGTAGGAGATGGAGCAAACACCAAGACGTTGTTCAGGTGGCTGAGTTTAGGTCCATAAAGAGCCTCAGATACAAATACCTGTCCATTGGGAGCAAAAGTGAAGGAGTTCTGATCGGGATGTTCATGCCCTGGATTGAAACTTCTCCACCCATCAATCCATCTATAGGGCTGAAAGTGAACAATATCATAGACAGCACGTCCACCGAGTTTCCCAGACTTGAAGGATACAAAGGTGTTTGCCTGACTGTTTGGCAATCCAGCCCCGTAAGTAACAACTCCCCAGTTAGGAAACACATGCATTTTTGCAGTACCATAGTCAGGAGGTGGCTGAGGAGTGATTTCAGCAGCATACCATATAAATTCAGTATGTAATGTGCTCCACCTCTGTGCAGTGGATGGCACCATTGGCCCATCCTTCGGTCTGTGTTTTCTGATTTGCTGTGCCAGCCAGTTACCAGCTCCATTCTTCATAATGAACTTATCCAAGAAAACCAGTTGGCTCTCAGGACCATAAAACCAATTGTAATTAGAATCTGCAACACCCACGGTCCTCTGGAAGCCAGGCAATAGAGTGGCATAGTAAAACCAAAAGTGCATTTTCAGCCAGTTATTCTCCAAGTTGTTAATACCAAAGTGGCGCTGGGCCAGGAAAACATACTGGGTTACTGACTTGGCTGTGTAACTCCCATAAGCTACTCCCTCATCCAGAGACCCATCTACGATATGATTGAGCAGAAACATTGTTTTCTCCATTACATCAACAACAGTGTGTTTCCAAATATTCGCCTGAGATCCTTTGTCCACTCCAGCAACTAAAGCCCCAATAAGCAAAGCAAGCATATTGGTTGCTTGGTGGTTATGGAGAATCTGCTTTCCCCAGGAACGAACCTTGGAGTACTCATACATTTCCTCACTTACAGACCATATCTTCTCCAGGTATTTTTGCCTTCTCTCATCTCCCAGTGAATTATACAAAAAGTCAAAAGCAGTGGCAAATCCTGTTAGGGAGTGGCCAAGTGGCACTTCATCTCCAGGTGCATTCTCAACCAACCAGTTTTTGTAACCAGCCATTCTATCCATATATTCCAGGGCAAAGTCAAATGCAGCTTTATCTTCGGGGCACAGTAAACAGTAGAATGCTAGAGGTGGCAGGTTGTTACCATAAATCTCATTCCACTTGGCCGCAAAATCAACGTGCTTGGGTGGAGGTAGGTAATATAAAGGGTTGGACAGCATCACCATCACTGCACTTCTGATGGCTCTGAAGAGATGCAAATGGCTTGTATGAGCCTTCTGCTTCAGTGCCTGAACATCCTCAGCATCAAAATACAAGCTTGGATGAAGAACTGATCTCTTCAGCTTCTGCTCAGCGGTAAGACCCTCACGTTGCTGCTTTTCATATTGATCTACATTTTCTATGAAAGTCACCCAGTCAGAGTAATTGCTTACAGATTCTTCAGAAGTGAAGACATCAAAGACCATTAATGCTAGAAATAGAGTATGCCCTGTGAACATCAGAGCCATGATCCATTAGGCAGCTCCTCTTCCCCAGGCATACATTTCTTCACAAAACAGTGTTGAGATATCAAACTTTCATCCAGCTGGTTAAAAAAAATAATATCTTAAGGCATATTTTTATGAGGAAAGACTTATTGTATACTGTGCATTACAACAAAGGCTCAGACTACTTGCAATCTGAGATACAACATTGAAATGACAAGGCTCTTGAAAAGTTAAACCTCAGGTGCCTTGTCTCTTCACATTGCTCTCAAATACAACACTACAAGCATAAACACTAAAATCAGGGAAAAAGTGAAACCTCTAAGATATGCATATAAAGCATGGGTCGACTGCACAGTAACAGACTGAAGCACTATTTCTTGGTAACCTGAAAAGCATGATCTGAAAAGGGAATTGGAGCCAGATGCCTGCTTTTTTGAAAAGCTTTCAATCAGGCCAAATTCCACTTTTAGAGCTGACAAATACTCTACTGATCACAAAATGCTATAATTTATTCAAAACAATGTGTTATATTTGAAAAAATAGGGAATACACAACATCTGGAAAATAGAGTTCAAAACTGAAGTTATGGTCTTCAGTCTTCGCCTTTTCTCAATTTCCTTACACACTCTTTCCATCTTTCTCTTTTGGGATTCATGGAGGAATAGGAAGGAAAACAATAATAAAAATATCAACATAGATCCTCCATTAGATCCTTTTGATGAAACTGCAGTGCTTTCAATCACTAGTCCTCTCTGTTTGTGAAAGATGCATCTGAATTAGAAGTCATATTGACATATTTTCAAGTCTTTTTTAATCTTTTCTTCAGCTAGTGATGCCCAAATTTGGCCTCGATGATTAAAAAAATCCTGCTCCTTCCATTATGATGCAAAAGGAAAACATGTGAAAAAGGCAGAGAGCCAATACTTTCTTATAAGAGCAGTTTCAGGTTTCCTTTCACTTCGCATGTAGGTTCTTTCTGTGGAAACAGAAACAAAAGTTCTCTGAAGCTGTGTAGATGTCAGAACATATTTAAAGTACTTTGGTTAACAAAGTGCTGCTATGTTTATAGGAAAGATTAGTTAATTCACCTTCTCTTTTAAGGAAATCAAAACATAAAAGAAGGAGCATTTTCCAAGTTCCACAAAATTTACCCTTGACAAAAGAGCAATTCAGACCGGCTACTCAAGCTCGCTTCATTTCACCATTTCCAGCGCGAACAAGAGATCTCAGGGAGTATCTTCCAGCTACGCTAGCAGCAGCTACTCATGGAAATAAGCCTGACACACGCCACCGAAATCCAATTCAGTTCGAATTAAAAGAAAAGCACGCGAGTATTCACACCCCGGAGCGGCTCGGCGGGCTCGGGGGCCGCGGCCGCCCCTGCGCCGCCCCGCCGGTGAGTGCGGGCACCGCCGCCACCCCCAAACCCTCCGCCGGCAGCCCCGACCGGTGCCAGCCCGCCCCGCGGAGCTGCTAAGGCGGGGGAGGTGGGGGGGTCGTGAGCTCCCATTGCCTGGAGTCGGGCAGGAGGGGCTGGAGATGTAGGAAAGGGTGGAAATGACTCACTGGAGTTCTCTATTCCCCCCATGCACCTGCACTGCTCTGATGTGCTGTTTCTTCATTGGGTCGCTCTTACAAAATAGTGCTTCCTTTATATTATATATTGATTTATATATAATATATTGATTATGGAAAGTAAGTAACAATTCATAATAATATTTAAATGTGGTCAGTGTGACTAGGAAATCGTGTTTATAACAGGTGCAGGTAGTAGCCATATGAGTGTCTCAGTGTATTTTTACAGAGTGTGTGCGTGTGGTTTGGTTAACACTGCTTCAAATTTGTGCTGTGTGTTGTAGGTTCATGCAGATTTTGGCCAAGGTTTTGTCCAGTTCGTGTATGGCACAGATCTTTCGAAAGCAAATTTAGTTTGTTCAGTAGAAAAACCAGCGTCTTGGTGGGTAAAAGCCAAAGTGTGCAGGTGCTAGGAGAAAGTAATGAAATAAAAATGGTTTTCTTTCAGTGGGTGTGTTTGCAACACCACATTGTTCTGGGGAATGGGTTTAAAATAATATTAGCCTTAGCTGGCTTGTAACACAGCTTGTTTTTCTGCCGTAGACCTGTGGCAATGAGGAGGGAGGGAATTGCCATCACCTTCCTCAGTAGTGAGAGCTGGAAGGAGCTGCTGCCCAAATCTGTCATGTGCCCCTTGTGCCGGGCCCTGTGGTCTCTGACTCAGGGGACCCAGGAGGCTGGAAAGTGCCCAGATGAATAATACATGATTAGGGTTTTTTTTAGCTGGATTTGGCTGCAGCTGGTAGGGGACGAGTTAGGAAGGCAAAGCTGCCACTGGGGCTGTTCTTTTTGGTAGCATCCTGTTGTGATCAGAGCTGAAACCCCAGGTGTACTTGGAGCGTTAGGAGAAAGTTGTTTTATAAAATTAAGCAGTGTCTGTTGTGCCTCATGAAAGGTGTGGATGATAAAAAGTTGAGGGATTGCAGCTTTAACTTGCTGTCTGTAAAAAAAGCAAAACCCATCCTTGGTTTATTTCATGCCGGGTAGGAAATGAAATTTCCTGGTCAGTTTTGTTTCCCAACTTGATTTGGAAAACTCAGTGTTTAGTGTCACTGATGTAAATAAAAAAAAACAAAAACAAAAACCACCAGGAAGGAGCAGCTGAGGTATTCAGGTAGGAATGCTGGCAGGTGAGACCAGCAAAATGATTCTGTCAGTCAGAGCTGGAAGTGAGCTGAAATATTTACAAATGCACCACGGTGTTCCATCTGGTGAGTCATTCTGGCCTCTCTGAACCTGGGTAACCCTTTCCTGTGTCTGCCAGTGAGCTTTTCCCTGGGAACAGGTTTGATGTTACAGCTCTGCAGTAGTTATGAGAGGAGGATTTTATTTACAGGTTCTGCAATTCCCATCCCCACACCCATGGCTTGTTTGCTGATTTTAATGTTAACAAAGATCCTCAGGAGGATCCAGTCTGGTCTTGTAGGCGATGTGGGCCATGGGTTGCAGTCTGTGATTTCTGGGTTGTGCTTTGAAGTGATGAGCTGCTGTAAAAGCAGCCTGTGCTATCAGGCTGCATTCTTTCCAAGATAAGCTGTGTGCTAATGCTTGCTGTAAACTGCTTTCCAAATTCAGGCCTGGGCTGTGGATGTGGAGTTCAGAAGTCTGTGATACAGAATTGGGAAGGACACGTGGTTTTCCTCTGGGTGTTGCTAGTTGGGACTGACAATTACTGAGCAGGTGCAGTGCTGGTTGTGCTTTTCAGATAAGCAGCAATTCAAGCAGTTTGGTGTTATTTAATGGTTTGAGCCTTAATGTGTGATTTTTTTTTTTAGAAATTTGTGTTGATGTAATCCCTGTTTTCCTGCTGTGACAGGCAGTGTGTAGGGTCAGGTTAAATATTAGCAAACTGTACGTGGTTTGTATCTTCTATTTATATGTTGGAGAGGCAGCTGTGCTGGATAATACTCCATGGCATTTACTCTTTAAGGACTTCTCTGGATTATTTTTGGAAGTATTAGCATTTTGGAAGCATTGGCAGCTTTTAGAAAAGGCACCTTATGTGTATTTAATGAGAAGTGTTATTTCTCAACAACTGGTGGTGTAGTGGAGATCAGACATAGTGTCAGAACTGAACAAATCACTCTCAAGCATTTTACAATGAGATACATGGAAATATGAATTAATTACAGTAATTTGAGTCCCTGATACTTACTGTGGTATTGTTTCATTTTTGTTTCCTTAGCCATCGTGGAATTATGTGGAAATGGGGTAGTGGAGATGATTCTCCTTCCAAAACAGCAGTAAGTACTGAATTGCTATTAATATCTTTTTAAGACTCTTTGAACCTTTCATTTTTCATACACTAACCACATGTATTTTCTCTTTTATAAAGCAGTTTGACTGGTTTTGCCATGACAGTTTTAGGGCTGTAAAAGTCAGGTTGTGTTCTTATCTCCCTGATACTTAATCTCATGCCTGCCACAGCTGCTGTGCTTGTCCTCACTCTGCTTATCCTGCCTTAAGGAAACATCTGTAGGAGTTACATAAGCTCCATCCCCAGGGTGTCTTTGGGTAGAATATCAATATTTTATGAGTATTTATTTTATTTTAGCAGCACTTCTGGCTGTCACAACACAAATCCAGTGGATGAGGAAGCTCAGGTGCTCCTAACTAGGATGCTTGGGTGGTTTTGCTGTATTTCAAGCCAATATTGCTAAAGCAGTTCATAAGGTTGAGAATTCCATGTGACTTGGGGAAAGCAGCCTGCTATGAATATATATAATCCATGGAAGTTTTACTATTGCATTTGCTGACTGATTTAATAGACTGAGACACCAAGTGCAGGCAGTTGAGGAGCAGTGCTGTATGCCCCTTTTGGCTTTTTAAATGTTCCCCCTGGCTCTCTCCAGGCTGGCTGTTCCCCCTGGATCTCTCCAGGCTGGATGTTCCCCCTGGATCTCTCCAGGCTGAATATTCCCCCTGGATCTCTCCAGGCTGGCTGTTCCCCCTGGATCTCTCCAGGCTGGATGTTCCCCCTGGATCTCTCCAGGCTGGCTGTTCCCCCTGGATCTCTCCAGGTTGG
>JBBMKD010000102.1:96293565-96335164 GCA_037834095.1 Argya squamiceps | reverse complement strand
CCTTTTTTTTCTTTTTCTTATTAAATTGTATTTCTGACTTGGAGCCTCTCGTTTGTTTTGCTTTCAAACCATTACAACTGGCAAAATAGTTCAGACCCATTTTTTGCTAAGCAAAGTACAAAGCAGGAGTGTCTTTAACCACATATTATTTCAAACAGTTTAGGCTACTTAGTTTCTTTCATTTTCAAGTTACTTTGCTTCAAATACAAAGCAAAACAACACCTCTCCCCCTCCCCCCCCAAAAAAAAAACCCACCAAAAGCGAACAAAACCCAAGCTCATACCAAAACAAAAAAAAAATAATAGTGGTAAAACTAGTGTTCTTTTTTTTTCCCATTTTTTTTCTATTGGTTTTCAATAGTCAGTGGAGACAGTAACTATACCACAACTCAAGAACAAAATCAAAAATTTGGATACAACTGATATCAAGGATAAACAATTAAGTGAAGCAAACTTCAGAGGAACTGGATTAAGGTAATTAGAAATAGTGACTCCAGTTTGTAACCAACTCTTTTGCTCAAAATGAGTCTGAATTATATTGGCACTCCACCTTACCTGATTGCATAATGCTGTTTAAAGAGTGGTCACTAAAATCAGGGTCACTTTCAGAACAACTGTTAGTTGTGAAAGTAACTATTAAAAGTTGCCATTTACATTTTTATTTAGAGACATGTAAAGACACTGAGCATCTGGCAACAAATTGCATTATATTATTACATTTTCAAATATTCTTCATAACCATGAATAGCTGCAAAGCAAGGCTTATGGGCTATCAGCAAGAGAGAGATACTGTAACAGAGGAGTAAGTTTTGAGTCATGGGAAATTGACCTTGCTGTCATACCAATTTCTTAGTGTAAGAAATCACGGGTCATTGATGGTGATACGCTGTGGTGTACTGCTTCAGGGATAGCATTCTGCACTGATACCAAGATCAGCCACCTGAATGATCTTGAAAATGCTAATAGTTATTTTCCTTGAGTACAGGCCAAGTGCTAACAGATGGAAGTGAAGAGTAGAACAGTCAGCTGGACTGCAAGAAAATACTTGCCAGTGTCAAATAGACTAATAATTCAGAAGTTCATACATGAACGTGGTGCTGCTTTCAAATATGAGACATTAATCAATATTCTCAAAAAGAGCCAGGTATTTAGGAAAGATCTGGATTGAGATAATTAGGTTCCAGTGGTGGTGAGCTCTTGAAACTTCTATCTAACTCCTCTAGCAGCACAAGTACATAAATTCCTAAGTTTAAAGTAGAGGTTTTATTTCAGAGGCATCACAAGTTTGGGTGAGAGTTCTTGACTACTCAGAAGTCTTTCCGTATTGACAGGGTTTGGCACTTATTTCATTGTTCAACCTTACTACAGATGGAAATTTAGACTTCTGAATCTAAATCTACTCAATGATCTAATTCACTGTGAATTCTTGAAACACCCATGCACAGTTCCTTCTTTTGCGACAGACAAATGCAAAAATATTGGAAAAGAATGGAGTGGTGATGAGGATCCACTTTAAAGCGTGAGTCTGTTGTCAGAAGAACCCACCTTTCACAAAGGAAACATGCGAGAAATGGACTTTTCCCCTTTAAGAATGATAACCACAATTTCTCAACTCTTAAATGACCTAATCTCTTGTCAGTTTCAGCAAACAGGATCTTTTTGTTTCAAAGTAGGGGTGTCCTGTGAAATCATGTTACCTTTCAATAAGGTAATCACACATAGAAACTCACACACATAAATTAATTGTATTAGAGAGAAGAAGTTAGACCCTCTGGCACCCAAGAATAGCTCACATATTTTACAATAAACAGGTATTGGAACAAAGTGTATACCACATTCTCAGAAGAAGGAGCATTCCTCAAAATTGTGTCTATTGCTTGACTATGACACTTCTTTTTACAATATCCAGGTCCATTTCCTCTTTGCATAACCTCACCTGACAGGAATAAATACAAACTCCACATTTTGGGACCACTAATTTTAGAGGGAGAAATCTGATGTTACTGATGAAAATGTGACAAATAAAGGGAGTGAAAGATAAAGTATATAAATCATTGCTATCAAAGCTTCTGTCTTTTGGGAATCAAGTGATTTCAGGGGAACTGGACAGGAGAGTACACAGAAAAGAGCATGTGGTGACACTCTTTATTTTTGTAATATATTACTATTTTATTTAAGATTTTTCTTTTTCATTTAGGAATGGTAACTAGCTAAAAGCAACAGCAACAAAACACAAAAAAAGCAGGCAAGAATATCCTGGTTTTATTAAAACTGAAAATTAATATGTTTATCACACTGCACAAACAAGGCAGTGACATTTTTCCATATTGCAAAGACTCTTGTTAGTGCAGTTTTCCATCACTGTATGACTGAAGAGGCTGAAAAGTGCCTGGTGTCACTGCCAGGGGAGAGAAGGAGGATGGAGCAGCTGCCAAAAGCTGTGGGTGCTGCACTCCTCCTCTGTCCCAGCTGTGTGCTCCTGCCTGTGTCTGAGCAGTAGGCAGTCTCTTTACTGCACAATTGGTACTGCAGACTCAGTGGGGCAGCAGAGTTTTAGGCCAGCTTAAGTAGATTCTAAACTGCCCCTTAAAAATGTCAGCTGCATACAGGCGTAATTTTAAAACCATTTGTGAGTACCTCAGATGCTGCATATATGAAGCAAATGGGACTATTTGTACTTTATTAGTACTTTAATCAAACAATCTTCAATGGAGGTGGTTTAAAACATCAGGGATGATGTTGTGTACAGTGGTGGGATCTCAGGAAGGTTCTCAGCAGTTGGTCAGAACAGCACAAAGACAGATTCTTGGGGTATCAGATTTCATTGGAATAACATATGTGCACATCTACATCAAATCAAATGCTTCACTAAGAAAACTCATCAGCAGGCAGAGAAAGAAGATTAATGCTATAAATGTTGTATTTGTGGAAGCATTTAAGTATTCAAGGCTTGTTGATTGTATTTTTCAACCTGCTAGATATTACCTACAGTGTGTAGGTAAATTAATCATAACGCAAAACTCTAAAGAGTGCAAGAGGAAAGAGTCCCCTTTTCATTGACCCAGTGTCTTGACAATCTTTGAAATTCTTGACATTTAATTCTCCACTGCCAAAGAAAACCCAGAAAAACAAACCAACATAAAAACTCAACACTAAATTCACCAGGCATTAAGTTTTGAACCTCAGTGTGGTACATTCACCAGACATATGCATGATCAAATATATGCTACAATTTGGACCAGAGAAAAACTTAACATTAGAATGTTCTGAGGTAGATAAGGTTTATGTAATATTGCTGTAAATAGGGTTCTACCCTTGGACTGCAGGTAGAGGCCATATGTGAAGAATCAATGCATGGAGGTATACCTCCCCCTTGATTTTGGTATCAAAGTAACAAATATTGGTAAAAAATCTCATTATTTCCATTCATTTCAGCAGAGGTATCTCAGCTGTAGTTTTGCAATCCTAGTGTAAGCCACATCAATGATGTGCATGCCTTTCTACTGACTTCATAAGCTGTGTATTTATTTGGGCCTGAATCCCAGTATCCCATCACTGGGGTCCTTTCACCTTAATACAGTGTTCTTACTCACTAGCAACCATAAATTAGAATTAGCCCAAATGTCTTTTTAAATATATTGCCCAGCCCATGAGGAATATATATGAAAAATGTTCTTACTGGATAAGCAGAACCTACAGAGGTAGCAATTAAATCATAACACTGAAAACAAAAACTCTTATGATCTACACCATTGTCTCCAAATTATATGATTAAGGAGATACTAAATTATACATTATAGTGAAAAGGTACAACTACAAATCTTAACTAAGCATATTTTTTGTAGTTCTATTCATTATACTAATGTACTGGCTTGTATTTAGCAGCTTTAGAAGCATTAGAAAACAGAAAAGCTACAGATTACAACCTATATGGGTATGCTCAGGTTGGCAGCAGTGATTAATAGTATCTCCTGGGTTTGCTTTTTATAACTTAAACAATATTTAAGACAGATATTAAGATGATTTACGTCACAGAGAATTCAAACACTGTATTTGCTTGAACAAAGCATAGTATTTTATAAGTAATGTCAGGCAAAGTAGCATGTATTAGTTTAGTCATTATCACAGGCAAGGTCTCAGGTTAAAATGGGGTATCTCAGTTTGCAGCACAGCACCCTGAATTCAAATTATATTTAACCCATTCTGCCTAAATATCCTAAGTGATTTTATGTCAATAAAGGTCACATTCATCCACCTCACAGGTATATCTTACTTTGCACAGTCTTGTGAGATTTAATAAAATGACTATGAAGTACTACTTAATGGAAAAGTGTATTTCTACAAGAATTTTAACATTGATGAGGTGATCTGCCACTCTTGTCACACCTGGTTGACTATTCTCCTCTCCCCCTTTTCGGATGACTAGATAGCTGTGATGAACCATGTAAGGGGACTGCTTTTGAAAAAATCTTACCTGACAAAATAACTATTAGTTTTCAGATAAAAAATCTTCCTCAGTTTAGTTCACCTGGCATAGGCAATAATATATCTGAAGGTAGGCAGTAGTAAAGAACACATCTTTGGAGACTGCTTTAAAGTAAACAGTTTTGTAACTTGGTTGAATCCTTCCACTCTTAATTCTGGTGTTTTGCTTATGATGTAGGAGGAGATATCTAGAATGCTAAATGTTTTTAATCATTCAAGAGAACCTGAAAAATTTGAGTGTCAGGCATTTAAAAATTTTGAAAATACAGACTGTCAAACCTTTGAAGTAAGAGCTCATTGTTGCAAATACTTTTCTATGGTATTGTAAAAATTGCATTCTCAAGTTCTTAGAGTCAATTTTAACACTTGTTTTGTTAAATGTTGAGTAGGTTGTCACTGGGCTTCTCTGAGTCATGCCAAGAAAGTGGTGCAGAAATATTGACATCATAACAATATACCAGTACATATACCAGTGATTTAGGCTGGATTATAGACAACACAGTGACTCTCACAACCTAGAACACAGGGTTTGTATTAAATTTCTTTGGATTTCACCCAGATCATTCAAAGACTAAATTTTGGGAAGTTTCTACTTCTATTGCTATTTTTTCTGCTAATGTATTTTGGCCTGTAGGTCTCCTTTAATGTATCATTTCCATCTGTTATTCTGAGTACCTTTGTTATTTTGTTTTGGTTTTTTTTAAAACTTGTAAATGCTACCAGAGAGACCGATAAGGTCTACATAACATTGTGCATCTCTGCACACAGGTACCCAAGCCAGTTGTAACAAGCTTAGCTAACTGGAATACGTAACATGCTCTATTAATGAGGCTGTTCCTCCTGGGATCTAAGATGATACATCAGAAATTAGCCTGAATATTACTTCAGGGCAGTGGATGGTTCCTAGCTGACCCATGTTAAAGAGAAGGCTCTTATTTAAATTTTGCACGATGAAGTTAGGATGCAAGTTGATCAGTCTATAGATCCCTACACAGAGAGGTCACACTGGAGGGTTTATATATTAATAGCAAGAGGAATGAAATGATCAGATAGCTGAAACCTGAAGCTTGAACTTTAATGATATATGAGTTTTACATTATTAACAGTGTTTGTAATTAAGACTGGAAGAGTTTTTCAAAGTATATGATGGATTAGCTGTAATTGAAGTCTTTAATTGAAGACCAGATGTACTTCTCAAAAGACATTGTCAAATTTGACGCTAAAAGAACTATCAGGAGAAATTCAAAGGTCTTAAAATATGAATTTTTCATCACATTAGACTTTCTTTTCCAACATTCATTCGTCTAGAAAAGTGGAAAAATACAGTGGACATTTATAAAGGTCATATAAATAGGTTTCTTATAATGGCAATTGAATTACTTTCTATTCTGCCACCGTAACTGGTTTGGGAAGCAGCTCGAGACCTCTCAGGAATGTAAGACAAAAATTAATTTTGCCACTTCTAAGTGTGGGGAGGCAAGTCTGGCAGTAAAAGAAGACACAAGGAGAAGAAGTAGGGCTGAAATGTGACAACAGAATTTCATGTCACTCTCACTGCCTCTTTTCTCCTGCCCTGCTTTTGCACAGGGTAACTCCAAGCCCATACACCCTAATACACATATTAGCCAACCAAAGTGTCTTTCCAGACATGTAGCATAGCTATAGGAAGAACATAATTAAAGATATTCTTAAAGAAGATAATAAAACTGTAGATATTTTCCTGTCCATTCCAGTTTTACTGCCCAGGCCTCTACTTCCAATGCCTGAAGTTGTCCCTGACAACACTAGTAATTCATTAATCTGTCTTGGGCTTATTCAGAATCCCACCTTAGTAACCATTATGAGGGCATCCATAACAATCTGCAGTATAACAACAATTCATTTGTTGCATAAATACTTTGCTTTGTTTAGGGGGCTTTATGAAGTTACAAGCATCTGTACAGAGGTACTGTATGTCAATTGACAATTTTTTTTTCATAATATATACAACAGATATCCTTGGCACATGTGAACAGTATTATTTTGACTCACAGGAATGAAGTATTTACAGAAAGATAAATGCACTCAAGAGTGCTTTCTAAACAGCACTACTGAAAACCAATAAATGTAAGAACAAAAAATATTCATCCATTTAGCCTAAGATACTTGCCATCACAAATGCTTCAAAGAAAAAAATCAGCAGTTAGCATATTTCTAGCATTTTTTAATTTCCAGAAGACATGGCAGTTGATAGATTTCTATCTAATTGCCAACAAACATGAAGACTTCAGTTTCAAATATTTTCCCCTTTACTTTTCTAGTACACAAAAAAAACTATCTTCAGATCAGACAAAGACTGTCAAAAACCAAGATGAGTTCAATTGTATGTGCTGAACTGTGCCTCTCCCACAAACATGGGATTACCTCTGGCAGCTAGGAAGACTCTTTAGCTCTCCTTCTTCCTCACAAATCCACGGTGTTTTGCAATATTCCCAGAAAACTATCCAAGTTCCAGCTCTTACAGCCCAGAGCTCATTAGGCTTGTGACAGATAGGCACTGCTGCTGCCTAGAGTTGCAAAGAAATTACTGAGAATTGTTCAAAATTTTCCTGACACTTCTCTGTAGAAGTAAATGATTTATTGATATCACTGATAGGTGGGATCAAAACATATGAGGCAGCATATCAAATCTTTTGAAGCTGTGACAATAATTGAGCAAATTTCTAGTCATCTTAGCACTTAAATTCCTCATCCCCTTGGCAGTTCACTTGTCAGGAGCAAGGTGCCCAACCTTCTCTTAACCTCTGATTCCTTAGCAACCTAATGAATAAGAAAATAAAATATTTCAGTCTGCTGCTAAATTAGCATGAGTGCTTTGAATATAGTAGAAAATAGCACAAACCTCTTCCAGCAGTTTTTCTATCTTTGTTCTACCACAGAATAAACCTTTTTTCAACACATTAAGTTGC
The DNA here is from genome assembly GCA_037834095.1 of Argya squamiceps. Lineage (NCBI taxonomy): Eukaryota > Metazoa > Chordata > Aves > Passeriformes > Leiothrichidae > Argya > Argya squamiceps. The sequence continues at coordinate 96,327,732 of JBBMKD010000102.1, read as the reverse complement.
CTGGGAACATCAAAGAGGACAAATTAAATAAAAATACTTATTATTTCCATAATCAGAACATGCATTACTAAAAACATCAAAAAATCAAAAGACTTCCCTTCAAAATATAAAGCATAGAACCACAATCAGAGAAAAAATATCAGAAGTTATATATTTAATTATGTCAAACATCAAGCAATTTTAACATTTCAAAGCAAATTCAGCCTTTTTTTAAACTGGAAAATTTTCCTCAAACCCTGATGTATTAAAATTTCTTTCTGAAGGCCTGCTCTAGAAAAGGAAAAAAAAAAAACAAATAGGAAAGGGTATATGTCTCCTTAGGAGACAGATATCTCTCCTAAGTCATCTATCTTAGAATATGTGAAACAATATACAATAAACAACTTTTTCTCTCTGTTGAAGAAGTCTAGGTAACGAGTTGAGATACAGGTTACTGGTTTAGATATGTGGGTTTAGATGGAAATTAATCCAATAGCTGGTTCCCAGTCCCACACTATCTGAAATCTGAAATCAAGGAGAATCTATTGTCTGCTTCTCAGACATTAAATTAACCCTTTGGTCATTAACAGTGAAGAAAATCAATGCCTATTTCAGTCTTGTGATATTACCATTTGAGATGTACAACATCCTTTTAGAAAAAATATACAAAAGATACAAAATATGTGTAAAGATACAAGCTAGTTTATACCTGTGGGATTTCTGTGGCATCAGAGATTTGGTGAAATAATGCAGTACATCATACACTGTGCAATATTTTAAAGGTTTTCTTGACATGCTGCAGCAAATTTATTTTAAAATGGAATAGTAAGGGGAATATCCTGCCATAAATGTAGTTTGTTTTCATCCTAACAATGACATGAGACTGCAGTAAAAAGACATAAAATCGTGATGATGTAATGTGTGACTGTCATCATCATTATTTTCAAACACAGTTTTATTTGGGGCTTCCAGATTTGCTAAGTACCCTTCAGTGGCAGGTCTATAAACCCATATGAAAAAGAGGCAGGAAAAAGAAGAGGCAAAAATATTGGAAAGAATTATTTAATAAAAATGCTGAATTGTAGAGAGACTACAGTAAAAACCAGTTACAACATATACAAACAAAGCTGTATGCAGTTAAATTTATCATTTGATTTCTTTAAATGTAGGACATTTTTGTTCACAAGCGTGTAGGTGGCAAATTTCCATTACCCGTGGACTTTGTTTAACTCAAATTGAGGAGCAAGGGTAAATTATAGTTTTCTCAGTACATGTGAAACAAAAAAAACCCCAAAAAAACAGCAACAACAAAAAACCAACCAACCAAACAAACAAAAAAAACCCCACCAAATGAAAAACTAAACCATCATCCTTCTTCATAGTCAGGTTTCTCTGCTTTTCAAGTTGAGTACCACTGAGAGAAAGAAAAGTAATATAGCATATTCTTCTAAAACAGGAAGCATCTGAACCTCAGATAATCAGAAAAATATTGTTGTTCATGACGCTGACTTGTCCAGTCAGCTCTCTGAAGAGCACTTCTGTATTTTTTATTCTGAAACTCCAACCAAAGGGCAGAAGCAGAGAGTTTGCTATAATGTTTTAAAAGTGAATGGCAATGGGTTTCCTAAAGTGGAGCTTGTTTCTGCTTATCCCTACTTGTGCACAGGCTTTGGTGTCTCTGGAGCTTTGTCTTAGTAAGCATTTATTAACTAAACTGCAGTTTTATAGTGGACTTTGAAGCATTCTAATTTAATACAGAAATTAATCAATTTCAGTCTATTATTGAAATAAGGAGTGAATTTCCAGAGGGTTTGTAATGTGTGGAGATAAGGGCACAAAGCCAAGTTCCTTTCTTCCTGAAGATGGAGTCTGTTGAGAGATAACATTTCTCTAGCCTTCAACACAAATCTACAAGCAGATATTGAAAAAATTTGCAGAAATTTTATAATTATTTTAGCACACAGTTGCTTTCTGGGAAGATATGTCTAAATATGTATGTCAGATTTTTCCCCTTACATTTTACTTTAGAACCAAATGTGCCCTGCTGTTCCAAAATGACTTCTGAAGTATCCCAGATAAGATATGGCCATACCTCAAAATGAAGAGACTATAATAATCACTTTCAAGAAAACAAAATCAACAATCAAAGAGTGGTCACTATCTATATAATTAAATTACTTCACCAAAATAAAAACTACTACACACAGATTTTCATACTGTATTCCTGCCATGTGGTTTCTCTGTCAAACTCATTACTCTATTGTTTCCTTAGGGATTTCCCAGTCTTTTTTACATTTGGCAATAGATGTCTGAAATGTTCTCCATAATGCTGGACTCCTGAGAGGGGGTACCTCAATGCTGTCAGTCTAAGGGTTAGGATCTGCATTCAGACAACAATAAGCACAAGAGCAAAACTATGGTGTTAACAAGCATAAGGGAAAAGGTATCCGATGCTGAGCAAATGTTCCATTTTACAATTAAGGTATTTTAAGGTTTCCTCTTGGATGGAATGGGTTTGTTCTTTCCTTCCCCCTTTACCGCCCACACTAGAGAGAAAACATTCTGTGCCATGATGTGGAGATAAAGTAGTTTTTATTCCAATTTCATAACTCTTACCTAAACCTCTTCTAGTCCTCAAGGGTCCTATTTTCCAACATCATAACATCTGCTTTTTGTTTCTTGACCTTGCACTCTCCCACTTTCCTTGTTTCCCTCCAGGCTATTCACTTATTTCCATTCCGCTTCCTTCTCCTCAGCAGGACATCGGCAGGGGGAAGTGCAGGTTAAGCAGAAGGCAGAAGCTCCGTGTTTGTAGTCTCGATTTTTATTTGGCATTCCAGAAAAGCTTCTGCCTTCACTCCTCTTACTACAGAAGCTAAGTTTATGCAGTTTCAACTTAATATATGAAAAATCCATTTTTTAAAATAATTTTTTTAATCTTATGTTTCCCCTGACCCCTGTAAGCTTAGTCCAGCCTTTTAATTCCCACATGAAATTACATAATAATCGTACTAGACAGAGAGCACTGTCTCAACCCATGTGAATTCCTTTGTTCAAAATAAAGGAAATGGTAGTGTTTTGTAATGGACTTTTTTAGCATCAACTTTTTTTTTTTTTTTTAAGAAAATAGGCTATTTTAGCTTAAAATTCAGCCAAAATACTCAGCCTGAGGCAGACACCTCCCATAGACACTTTTCAGTGCTGAGGTTTAAGTTCAGTGATTATGAAAAAGTGCAGATAGAGTTTCTGTAACTTCGCAACAATTAAATACAATGGAGATATAAGTGTTTTAGTGTAATGAGCTAATCTGAACTTTTCTCCACTGCACTTTTTCCACAGATTAAATTGCATATTACTTTAGGGTCCTCCAACTTCAATAGTTGTAGGGATAAAGCTGGGACCTGATTGATTTTTCCTTTTTTTTTTTTTTTTTCTTTTTAAAATATGGATGCAAGACAATAAAAACTTGTCAGTTGTCTACAGACAAAATGCAAATTCACAGGAAAGTCATTGCAAGAAACTCTCATTTTCTTTCACAAGAAAAGAAAGCAAACAAACAAACAAACAGATTACAATGTTTTCCCAACTAGTTATATACCAACTTTTGCTCACTGTAAGGGGATTGATTTCTACCTCACAACATCTAATGATAGAATAACTAATTTATTTCAGACTGTTGTGAAGGTTGTAAGTGTTAGTGACAATAATGTATGTTCTAGTGTATTTGTTATATGTTATCAAGCTCCAGTCTTAATTTTTTGATCCTATAGGTGCAAGTAAAGGGAATGTATTTAATAAATTCTTTAGCAAACAGGGATAATAAGACTGAAAATTGCATGATAAATCAGATAAAGGCTAAACTAAACATTAAATTATCTTTCTGCCTTGTCTTCCATTAACCTGGCTGAATGTTTTGTCCCTTGTTCCAAGGTAAATAGATATCTGACAAAGCAACATTTTCAGAATTTTTGATTGAATTTATAGTCCTAAATTAAAGGAAGATGTTAAGCATAAACTAAACTGTTTATCAATTCTTTTGTAACAAATACTTTCTTTCTAATAATTTGGGAACTGCTTGGCAAAACTTTTCTTGATATAACGGAAATAATTCATAGCTGAGAATTTATGTCTCAAGCTGTGGTTGACTGACTGGTTGATCGATTGATTTTTAAACAAGAAAAGGGAAGCTTTTACTGAGTACATAATAACTGTTATAATTGGAATAGTCTATGATAAAATGGTGTATCATATTTATATTTAAATATGCATATTTGAGAGGCAGATGGATGCTCAAAATGGAATCTAGTTATTCATCTGAAAGCTGTGAGAATATCTAGAGATATATAGAAAAAGACACTTCCACTTTTAAAATGAAAACTTTTTGTACCATATTCCTTAAGAATAATAGATATTAGTAGGCATCCAGAGGTGAAGGGTCTTCGGCCATCCATTGTGTCATGCAACTTAATTGGCTATGAGTCAGATATAAACAGTGAGTTTTCAAAAACTTGCTAATAGGGGAATCAGGAACTCCCTAATTGAAGTGAATGTCTACAACTCTTAATCAGCTTTAGAAATTGCAAGGTCAAGTGTATGTTCCAAATGACTAGCACTGCGTCATGTTGATAGGAAATTAATGTTTATGACTGTTCCTGTTGACTGTGTACCTCAGTTTCCTTAAGAACTCTGGAAAACCAGTCTTGCTCCTGGTGTTGCAATTGAGGAATCAAATGTCCTGGCATGTCAGGAGCATGCACTGTGTGTAGTCAGGCAGCCAAACCAGTAGGAGTATTCCCCACTCATATGTATGACAATCACTGGCAATGTCCATGACAGTTTCCCTAGAAATGCATTCCCAAGCAGCTAGGAAAAGGAAGCCTGGGTCTCCAAGGATCTTTTCCCAGATCAATCATCTTAGCTTTGCCCTTTTCCTCTGCCCTTTAGCTTCTCTGTGGTAGAACAGTAAAACTCAATTTTGCCTGCCCTGCTGAGAATTCATAGTCTGTTCTGAGTGCTAAGCACATTCATGAAGAATAGCACCAAAGTATTGAACCCGTGCATAATGAGTCTTTCTAATCATGCCCTTGCCCTTCATTTCCAATAGTCAACAGCTCTCAGAAGTGTGAAGTGTGAGGTGTACAAACACATGAAGAGCTTGCCATAATTTATTTGTGTTTGCTGTGAATAAAACAAATAACATGGCAACTTCATGGCAAACAGATATTGCCCTTCTTCATTAGTAAAATATTTCCAAAAGGTTAATTAAACAAAAAGAAAATGCAGTTCAGCATTTAGACACTGTATTAATACATTAATTATGTCTTAATGATCAGGGTCTGTAGCATTTCTGGGGGTTTAATGACCGTTTGGGAAAGTTCATAACCCAAGTCTTTTCTACAAGTCATTCATTCCATCTGTTTGTTTATTTTCTAATAAATGATCCAGAGTCAAGGTCATTACTGATAGGTCACTTGTACAAAAATGAATTGTGATAATACCCCCCACCCCTCACTTTGTTATGTTTTTATTATGGAATGTTTATCCAAAGCAAAATATAAGCAAAATATATACTGTCTCTTTATCGATGCTACTTCTTCTGACAGCAAATACTTAAAATGTTAGGAAAGCAATTACGTAGATAAATTTTGAAACTTATTTTTGTTGTCACATAAAGAAGACTGTTAAAGTTTTTTCTTCCTGCTCACTCTGAGAAAAAGTGGGAAAAAAGTCAAAATCTACTTTTGAATTTTTTTCAATTAACCATCTTGTCCTTTTATGTATGTGGAAATAATTCAAAAAGCTAAAATTCATAAGCTCATTAAAATCGTCACCTGTGAAAACAAGCAAGAATCCATCAAGATATCTCTCCAAATTACTTTTTTTCCCCCTGTTGACTATCCTGCAAACACATCCTGTAATATGAAAATCAATTATAGTTTTCTTGATTGAATGCATGAATATCAAGCTGCAGCTTTTACTGAGGGCTCTGGGGTCACAAAGTCCACTATCAAGAAGTTATATCAAATGGAAAGGAAGGCAAAGCAGCATTCACTGTCCAAAAATTACCAATCGGATAAACATTTGTCAGAGACACTACTCCTCATACCAAGTGATCTTGTCAATTTGTAATTTCAGCTTTCTTAGGTAAAAAGCTAATATGATTCTTTTTCCAAAATATAGTTTTATAGTCATCACAAAATTTTGTTGAAATTATTTAGGTTTGTAATCCTATGTGATGGTAGGTAGCATCAAGAGACTTGGTGTTTCCTTGATAAATGAAAACAACCATATATTTTGGGGATTTTTGTCACGCTGGTAGTACAAAATAACTACATTTATTTGTAGATATAAAACTCAATATAACATTGCATTTTAAGAACACCATTTCATAATGCTTTGATGCTTTTCTTTAAATTTAATTTTAATCTTACATAATTCTTAATTATTACATAGAACTTGGCATTCTCACTTTCCAGACACTGTACTAATTTCCCATTCGTTTCTGGAGGTAAATCTGTGCACTTGTTTTCCTCTGAAGTTATATGTGGCTCAAGACCTGTCTTTCCCCCTCCTGCCATGCTTTTGAGGCTGTGCCTGCATTGTGACAGCAGGGATTTCTGAGCTTTCCTGTGGTAGCTGCAAAAGTGAAAGCAAGATGATGGGATTTGTAAGGCAGTATTTATTTGGTTCAGCATAGCTCAGTTGTGAAAGTTCAAAAAGCTTTGTTTGCATGGCCCTGTCTGTCTTCACTGACCCTGTGGTTGTTGTCATGATTTGGGAATCTCTGCCACCAGGAACTGTTCCCTAATGGCAGTAGACATTCCTATTAGGTAAGAAGATTTAATGATATTTAGATTTGTATGTGAATTCAGCTGATAACAATGGGCTCAAAAATGTCCAGATAATTAATAATTGATTAACTATTGTTTAATAATTAACTGATGTTTTAATAATTGATCAGTGGAGATGATCTGAGCAAAAAGAATAATATGTGAACAGTGGAAAGTGGGCAATGTCCCTTGACTGTAGTCAGTGTTAGGGCTTATGAAGTGCTTGAATGTGTGCTTATTCTCTTTATTTGTTTTCTTTCGTGTTTCTTAAAAGGCTTTCCATGAATACAAAATAAGCTTCCTTCATATCAATCAGAAAATGTTTTTAAAAATGAGTTGACAGAGCTCAGATCTCCTCAGAGGCTGAACTATTTTGACTTCAGAGATACTAATAATGAAGCTTGAAATTCAAACGCTGCATTAAAATATTGTGGAGTCTCCCACCTTTGCTAGGTTTTCCTCATCTCTGTTTTACACAGCAGCTTTTTCTGCTGTGATTCCAAGTCTCTTTGCAAGCAAGGCTTTTTTTCTGTAAGCTGCTATTATGGTCGGACAAGCCAAGGGAGGTTGTCAGATATTTTACTTTGATGCCACCCAGATCCAAACAGAGGAGGAAGCCTTCAGTACAAACATATCATTTCCTTGCTGCCCTTTGTCAGTGGTTAGTACATATGCTAGTGGAACTAAACAAACAGAATCTCATCTAGTTTCCTGTGGTTTTTTTTGTTTTGGTTTGTTTTGGTTTGGGGTTTTTTTGGTTGCTTTTTTTTAAAATTTCCTTTTCCAATAATAGGTGAGAATGAAGTACCTATTAGCTGTTTCAATCATAAAATTGCAGTTGTTAGAATATTTTGCATGTTGGGCCTGATGATAAGTCTTCCAAAAGTCAAATATTACTGTTTTAATTTTCTCAGACTTGCCCAAGTTTTTAGAATATATTTCTAGAAGTTGTATATTTAACTATGATTAGTTTCTGGGCTGAAGACCAGGCACATTTCCTTCTATAGATGTCTGGTTGTATGCTGAATCCAGATTTTACAAGGAATTATATTTAGGGTCTTATGATATTTTGATGTACACATGTAATTCAATATAACTTTGCTACTTAACTGGTCCCATTTTATTTTAATTCCTTCCACAAAGCTCATTGTAAAACTAAAATGAACAGAAAAAGCAGTCAGCACTGATAACTTTTCAAATTATGGTCAAATAAATTTTTGAAATCAAAACAATGGAATTTGGTATGTTTCATTCCACTGCTTTGTCTCTTAGGTGCCTGCTTTTTTTAAATATACATCTACACTAGGTTAAAGAAAAAAAAAAAAAAAAAGAAAAGCAAAAGAGAAACCCACAAAAACCTGTTGAAAAAACATAACTTTAGATTTGTAGTTAGAGACAAGAAATGCAATTTGGTATTTGCTTCTGCAGTCTCCATTCAGTCTATATTTTCATCCCCTCTTGGGTACTATGGTAATTCATGTGTTCCAATAAAAAAATATCCTACAGAATGATGTCAATAGAAAGTTCAAACTGTGCTTGCACCTAAAGAGACTTATTCAGCCAGTGTAAAGAATATAACATCCAGCATTTCTCAATTTTGAGTGCTTCCCTTGCAGGCTGAGTTGGAGTGATCTAAGTGTTGCATTGTGAGCTGACATAAACCCATAGGAATATTCCCCATCTGTCTTTTCCCCGCAGAAGGGAAAATCTCTGTTCAGGAAGAACTACTGTGCAGAGAGTCAAGTGGCCTGTTCTACATCTGCTAATAAGCCTCCCCAGAGAGACAGAGGTTACTACTGCTTCTATCACACTGGGTGGAATGCAAAAGGAATATCTGCCCCAACAAAATCCCTCTGAGTCACTCAGAGCAGCCCACTGCTGCTTCTCTCTCCTGGAAGGCAGAACCTAAGGGAGTTGTGGCACTTACAAAACACCTGGCTGTTCCTGGAGCTCTGATGTAAATAATATCCTCTGGTATAAATATAGTTCAACTTATTAGTTCTTAAGAAAGAAAAGCATGATCAGAAAAATCTCCATCATATCCTGTAAGAATAAGACCTTAGGCTTATAGCACAGGCTTTTATCATATAAGATATGTGACTGACTGCATTGGTTGACATCCAGATACCTGCACAAGAGGAAAAGATTCTGCTTAAGCCACAGGCATTGAGCTGATTTTTTCACAAATATTGTTCCATACCTCATAGCTTTTCCCAGGATGACATACTGCTGCAGCTATATTGGTTGGCAAGATAGTCCTGTCTAAAGTGAGTATCCTTCTTTATTATTTTCATACCAGCCAAAATATTTGGGATAAATGCAGGTTAGAGAAGGGTTATAACACATTTCAACCATTCACATTGCAACAAAAAGCCAAGCAGAACATCTCTAGCTGAAAAAAATCTCATTTGGTTTTGACTGAAATAGAGTTAATTTTCTTCTTAGTAACTGGTGCTTTGTTTTGGATTCAGTATATATTCAGTAATTCTGATAACACTGATGTTATGGTTATTACTAAGTAGTGCTCACACTAAATCCAGGTTTTTTCAGTGCCACATGCTGTCAGTGAAGAAGTGCACAAGAAGCTGAGATAGAGCATGGCCAGGACAGCTGATCCAAATTGACCAAAGGAGTATTCCACACTACTGAATGTCATGCTCAGTGTGTAAAATGGGGCAGATGACCAAGAGCCACTGATTGCTGCTGAGGGACAGGCTGGACATCAGTCAGTGGGTGGCCAGCAATGGTATTGTGTATCACTTGGTTTTGGTTTTGTTTATTTGTGGGGGTTTTTTTGTTTTTTTGTTTTTTTTCTTGAGTTTTATTTCTCTCCCTGTTTTTGTTACATCAATTTTAATTACAACTATTTAGTAGTAGGACTAGTACTTCCTTTCAATTTTTAAAATATTCCAATCTCAGGCCCTGGATTTTGCCTTTCTCAGGCTCTGCTCCCCATTCCGCCAGTGAATGAATACATATCTGTATGGTACTTAATTGTCAGTTGGAGTTAAACCGTGATATAGGGAAACTCCTTATTCTATCAAATCAAATAGATACACTGAATTTCTCACAAGAAGTCTTTAAATAGTATTTTTATGACCAAAAGAGTTTCTTCCTAACCAAAGGAGTTGTCTCTAGCTTCAATTAAGATCTAAGCACTATCACAACAGAATATCTTTTTTGCCCTTAAGAAACTGCCTAGGCAAAAGTTTTCAATAGGTCATTATTTTAGAGATAGCAATGAAGAATCATTTGTTCCCTTGTAGAAAAGCTGGCATAAAAAAAATGCCTTTAGATCACATTTATGCTAGTTTTTTTAATACATCAGGGTAAAAAAAAAGTAAGATTAAAAATCTTGCAATATAACAGTTACAAGTGATTGACAGCAAGGGAATGCAAATGGTTTACACTATCCTTTAGCCTGCAGTTTATTATCAGTGAATTTTCTAGACTGTGATATGAGCCAAACTCCCTCATTAGAGAGCTGAAGACGTAGTTTGCCTTTGTGAAAGACATCAGCTGCTTATCTGGGAAAGAAGAGCTTGGACTCTGAAACTGTAGTGTATAAAGAGAAAAAAAAAAAAAAGTGAAAAACATCCATAGAAGCAAAATCTGCCCTCTATATATTTTATCTAATGTTTATGCATTTTCCAAAAAGTATTTACAGTAGGAAAAACTGTGACTGCCATGTCCTGCAAGACACAATTAAACAAACTAAATAGAAAAGATGATACCTGCAAAATGGAAAGATATACCTAGCTACAGACAGCTACAGAAGTAGAAATCATTTCAGCCGACAGTGGCTGGTGCCAAAAACTCTGAGCTTGCAAGCTATCTTAAATGTCAGCATTTCATATCTTTCTGTGCCACTTCATTAAAAAAAAATTACCAGATGTGTGCAATCACTTGTTTTTGCCTTATTGTTGGGAAGATGGATATTGAGATTTGCAGTAGCTCCTTCTCTCAAATCACTTCAAATCATAAATTCCTTAGGGTGTCGAGAGACTCTGTGAAATGCAGAGCCCAGACAATGCTGTCAGCTAATTCTGGGAAGCAGCCAAATCTTTGACATTGGTTCTGCATTAATAGAACTCTGTGCTGTGTTGAACATATGCTTCTCAACAGGCAGTATAGTACTGTTTATAGCAAAAACATGGTGCACTTATTTCCAGAACTTTACTTTTGCCCAGAAGAAAACATACGATCATTCTGTTGTTATCCAAAACAATTCTGAGGTTGCAGTACTTTAAAAATCAAGCTGTTTAACTGCCCTAGTACAGGGCAGCATAGTACAGATTTAGAATCTTAATTTTAAGTACACATTAAAGCCTCCTGGCTTCCTTTATCTATTCCATTTACTGAAGGTTTTCAAAGGCTTTCTAGAAACTAGGATTCAAAGTTTCTGTAGGAACTTACCAACATATTCTGTCTAAGTAACTCAAAACCCATTAAGTCATTTAAGATATACTAAGTACACAGAAGCAAAATCTATGTGAAACTTATGGCTTAATTTGTAAAGTAGGTTTAATTCACTTTAACAAGCAAAATACTGACAATTCTAACTATCTTCAGTTATGAAATCCATATTCCCAAAGCAGACACCTGACTCCTCAGATTAGCTAATATTAGTATGACTTTTCTCCTCTGCAATCTCTGTCAAAGAGTTTTATCGTCGTTTTTGCAGGTTTGCTTTTGTTTGCTTGCTCATTTATAATTATTTTTTAATATTCCCATTACAACCTCTGATAGCTGTACCAGCCTTAGAAACAACTGCAGATATTAAAATACAACACATAGGCTGCTGTGCACAACCTCTGTGGGGAAAGATTTGGCTTAAATGAATTCTTTCTTTTCTTGATGATAGAAGTGCCTCCTCACTTTGTGATGTGTTTGAGGATGCAGTGTGTCACTGAGGATTTAGAAACCTCATTTGGATTCTGGAATCTTGACTTCCTTTAGCAAGAGGTAGAGAGTCCAGCTTTCTTTCAAAATATCATGGTGAGAGATCTCTTTAGAGGATAAAAGCACTCATTCAGAATGTTGTAAACACTAACTGTAATAGTTTCCTTTGTCTAAACAGATATGGATCTGTAGTTGTACCCTCTAGGGAGAGTATCTAATCAGTAAAGAATGGGGCTCTCAAGCCTTTTTTTTCAAGGTTCATGGGGCAATTTAAAGAAAGAAGGTAAAAGAATGCCTAATTTGATACTAGAGAAATTTACAGTTAAATAGAGAAACCTCTTTTACTTCCTCCATTGATGACTGTCAACATAGAGGATTCTCAGGTACAAATATTTCATGCTTTTTTGCAGATAGGAACCAGAATCTTGCACCAGCTGCTCTTGATTTTCTGTTTCTTTCCAAGGCCCAGTACTACTGCAATTAACTAAAATTCCTTCTTTGTCGTTCAATTCCAACTCACCACCCATACCTATGCTCCTGCCCACAAGATGAGTGAAAGCTTCTAGGTATTTCATAATAGACAATGGAGAAGCAGTAACCGGCTGTCTGAGGGTTCAGGACCTCTTACATGAATACACACACTGAATACAATAATTGGTGTATTGTGTAATGCACCTTACGGGGCTGTTTCTTCCTTAACAGCAAACTAGGTCATGGTTTCATCCTATTGTAGTTACTGGAAGGTACCAGTAAGAGCCTATAATCTATAGCTAGAAAAAAAGCTGAGCACTGAACTTTAAATTGCTGAGAGTCTAATTTCATCTGGCCAAGGAAACACTTTTTATCCTGAAACATGAGAACATTACATCAGGAGAACTCTTACTTTAAAGGCCCCATATCAAGCCCAGAGGGGTGGCTATTCCCATTCAAGCCAGGATATCCTGCCAAAATCCCTGCTGAGTGGTTACAGAAAGTGATTTCAATCAATCAATCAATCAATCAATTTGACTGCAAGTTGATAAATACTCATAAAAAAAGGCTCAGCAGCAGCCACCCAGATGCCATAATTACAATCTTGCTGTGGTGACCGATGGAAAGTGACCATGCAGCTTATATAAAAAGAAACACCAAACATCTGTACAATTACCTCTTCTTTCCCTCTACCTTTTTTTTTGTGTGTGTTATTTTTTGTGGGTTTTTGTTTGTTTGTTTGTTTGTTTGTTTACTTTTTATTGTAGTTTGGAATTAGAAGTCACTTCCTCCACTGGTTCTCCAGTGCTGGTGCACATTCATTTCTGTACATCTGGACATGTTGACTGTTACTGAGACAATGCTGATTTCATGTTTTAGAAGTCTATAAATGCTTGAAATTTTCTAGACACTCGCAAATTTCTCTAAGTCCCTTAAAATACCAAAGGTGTTAAATTGTGAAAACATATTGTTCATTAGTCCTCTGTGTGCATATAAGAGATCAAGTAATATGTAAGGCAAAATATCTAAATCATGGAAGCACTCAGATATGGGATTAGATACTGAGTTACTCATCACATTCAAAAATGAGACAATTCTACATATTCAGGATTCTTGTTACTTCAGAAATCTCCATGAAAAAGTATAAACTTTATTTTCTAAAAGAGTTAGGGTTAGGAGAGTGCTGAACAAGAATTAAAATAATTAAAATCTGGAGTCAAGGGAAATGTGACCTTCAATCCTAGGTTATGTTCATTGAGGCCTGAGTTCTTTTATATTCACACAGGGCAATGCCTAAATTTATTTTCAACTTTAGAAGGCATTAATATTTTAATCTAATTTCTATTACATTTTCTTATCTATCTGTAGAACTTTCATTTAAAACTTTTCTTCTCCTAGCCAGTATACAATAATGATCACAGTCAATAGAAGTGAAAAAATAATTGACTAGTTCCATTTTTTTATCCTTCCATTCAAATCTTTCTCTGTAGTATCTGTGTAGGAAATACACATCTATTCAATATGCTTTATTTTAGTCATCTCTGTTTTTAGTAAGATAGATTAACAGTTGGGACCTCTAGAGAACCTTCCATCTTTATCAGTTTCAGAATAGTTTTAGCAGGTGCTTGACCTTGAAGAACTGCTGGTTACTAGAATCATATTAACTCATAAATCTGTAGTAGCTGAGCTACTTATTCATGTGTATTTCTAAAATTAAAAAATAAATTATTTTCCAATTTCATTTCCAGGTTCCCAGGCCATTTATACTTCAGGTGACTGATTTTGTGCATAAACTCCTTTTTTGGAGTTCGAGTTCATGTAGGAATAATTCTGGGAAGAGTTCTGTTTATGGAGAAATCCCAGCAGATACTTTGAACACGATCCCACAGCGTATGGCAGCCTACATATGAAGTCATCTATCCTTCAGAATTTTAGCATATGTTGCGCTTTTCATGCCATGCACCTCCATGCCTTATGTCAGGGAAGATATGTAAAGCTCTAAGCTTTAAGGATTTAAAACATTACCCTTGATAGGGCCACACACAGTTTCAGATATTGTGAACTGGACAGAAAAACCAAAACCGAAACTAAAAAATCTCTTAATGAAGTAAGAGCACTTGCATGTAAGTCCAGACCACAAGCTCTGCAATAAGATCATAGTTGTCTTGCCCAGGCAGATACAGCTGTGGGCTGAGGAATGAGAACAAGAATTGCTGTGTACCGCTGGGTATTGAAGACTAGAAATCTCCCTCTGGGCTGATGGTTGAGCAGTACTAATGTAGTTTGCTATTCCTAGACATGTTCCAATTTCACGTTCCAACAGAGAATTGTGTTGATCCCTTGTGGGATCATATCCTACAATTTTTTTTTTTAAATTTTATTTTATTTTTGTTAAACTAGATAGTACCCAAAAAGACCACAGGCCATTTTTTTTGTTGTTTGTTTAGATTTTCAGAGGTGAGGGATGAGGATTCAAATGAAAATAAATTATGAGATAATAAAAGTATTTCAGTCAGGCTTCATTCTGTTTCTTCAACATTGTTTTCATTAGTTTCATATAATTGGGAGCATTTTTGCCTTACCTGAAGGGCAGTAGAAATGGCATATTAGGAATAAAACAAAATATATTATATCCATGCTGGATTACATTTGAGCAGAAGAAAAGCTTGTGAGTTATTACATATAAGCAGGAGATCTTTGTGTTTAAGGTCACCTTGTGTTTCTTAGCTTAAAAATATTTGAAAATACTATCTTCTGACAAACACACTTGTATTTACCCATACAAAAGATGCAGAAGCAAAAAAAAAAAAACCAACAAAAAAACCCCCAAAAACTACAAACCTTTTTACTAATACACCAAAACTGAGAACTTTGAAGAACATAGCTCAGCTTCCTGTAAATTAGCTTTCCTAATACTACATTTTGTCATTTTGTTCTCTTGAGACCCTTCCCAGGATTCTGTTAGAAAAAATCATTTTTCAATAAAATTGAAATTTTTATCAAAATTTATTCTCTAAAGGCTCTTACAATTTTTTTTCTATTTTTTATCCTTTTAGTCTCAGAACTCAATTCCTTCAGACATTCAGTTATGCTCAGTAGATGAGAGTCATCATTCAGTTTTTCCTTTTCTTCAGGAAAATGAGAATACTCATTCAATGTATGGATCATTTCCTGTGGTGTTTTAAGTTTGTTTGCTAGGGCACTCAACAGTTTTATCTGTCAGCAAATGTACACATATGGCTGTAATGTGTTTGCTCTATTACCAATGCTTCTCAAAGAAATCAGCTGTAATATCCCATTTTGCAGTTTCAGTCTTCTTTGTTAGTGTATCTTCCTAAACTTGAACTGTGTATTAAAATCCAAAGGGGAAAAAGTAAGTGTGGAAAATGATCTCATCTAATTTTTTGTTTGTTTTTTTGTGATTTTTTTTGCATATGTATTCCGTCTTCCCTCTTGGAGGATAAAACTCATGTACTTTGTGCCTAAAAATAAGGCAAGTAAATGCTTTTTTCCCATCTATTCTTTTGTATTATCTCTATTCTGCTATTGTGTTTAGGGCAAAATTCTAAATATGATATGGGTATTTTCCAGCGCTACAGTAACTTTTTTTTCTGTTCTCCCTGCAGCCTGAGGAACCTCTTTCATAGAAAGTTCTGAAAATTCTTTCCAAGTATGTTTAATTTTTTTTCAAGGAAGTCACATATGTCCCTTTCTTATTTAATGGATAATTTTTCTCTGGGCATTAATGCATTTACTTTTTCCACTCATCCAAACTGAGGCAAGCAACTAAATAAGCAAAATCTAAAGAAAAAAAAAAAAAAAGAAAATAAAACCAGGCAGAAATGCACTGTGTCACATGGAAGAACAATAGTTCTCAAGAGATGATTCATTGATATTTACTCCTGAAATGAAGTCTTAAAATTTTGAGGGGGAAAAAAAGCCTAAGTCAATCTATTCATTGGGAAAATGTGTTCTTTACTTAAAATACTACATATATGCTCAAAATAACCAACTTAAAAAAAAAAGGAACTTATTCAAAATCTATGTGATTCTTTAAAAATATGCTGATGCCTTAGGCTTTATACTTTCAGTATTTTAAAACCTGTTTGCACAACTCAGTCAACTGGCATTTGTTCAGAGAATGTTAATTATGTCTATTGACATTTACATGGGAGAGTAGGAGAGTAAAACCCTGCACTGCTCTTTGTGCATCATCTTTTTTTTTTAACTAGTTGCTTGAGTGTTATTGAGGAGGACAGTCTGTCACAGGTTAGTACTGTTCAGTAAGTAATGTATCTCAGCTTCACATTTTTTGAATGAAATATAAATAATACATTAAAAAATCCCTTTTTTTTTGCTGTTTAGGCTTTTGATCCTTCCTGGACAAAGTCTAATAGTAAAGAACATTTCACTTGGCTGTGGTGACATTCAAGATTAAAACAAAGATTAAAATAAAAAAGAAAGAATTCACAAAATGGTGAAGGGGAAAAAAACCCCAGGATTAGAAAACAGAAAACTTAAAAAAACAATACTCCTACTAGCATATTGAGCACTGTTCAAAAGAACCAGATGATCCTTCCATCTGCCAGATGAGTTGAACCAACTACATTTCAATTATCAGATGGGGTTCTCTGAGGAACCTACTAACTACAATAAACATTTTTGCTTTTTTCTGCTTCTCATTTTCTCTGAGTGTAAGCTGCACCCAAAATAAGTTTGAAACCTGCTTTATTAGACAGAATTGCAAGGTGGAGTGGACACATATTTTCAGTATTTTAAGATTACTCATGTTCAATAGATATATTTTAAAAATACACAAAACATGTATGATATTCACCCTTTTCCCCCTCCTTCTTCCCCCAAACTCACAAAAGCTTCGTCAAACCTTTAGTGGTGTCAGTGAGCCATCAATAAAGAACCATTCCTACCTGGAGCACTCTAGTTAAACTTTATTTAATTATTTGTGTCTGCCAGAAAGTCACAGTGACTAGAAAGTTGGAAACAAAATCCAGAGGAAGTAAACAGAAAATTGGTTAAGATTCACAATGTATTAAGCATATTTTAGGAAGACAAAATACATCAGTAAAACAGAAAATCACCATATATCAGTGTTGATCTAATATTTCTTGGGAAACTTTAACTGTGGAATATTCATAGGCTTTGCATTCTTTGGATCTTTTTCTCCTTACAGGATGTAAGCATGAATAGAAAGAAACAGAAGTACTGAAAATCAGAGCCAGCTTCATCATGGTGTTCTGGCCAAAGTTCTCCAGAGCAAAGAGTAAAAAGAAATGAGAGTAGAAGATAAAATCTGTTCTATTTAGAAATCCAGGATAGGACTTCAGAGGCTGTGTGGGTTTGCATAGATTCTCTTAAAATGTATCTTTATAGTGAGGAACTGAGGTGTATTTTGAAGAGTGATCTGAGAAAATTCAGTGGATGTTGGTAGAGACTAAACAGGCCCAAAGATCTGGCAATATAGGGTAAGCACTTTTTATGCACTAAATAGTCCAACCCACTCTAAATTAATTTCTGTAATCTGTAGTATATATCATAAATATATATGTAGTAAATCTCATAACACAAGGTATACTGAAGGTTAAATAATGAAAGATCCTTAAAAAGCACAAAAAAAACCACAAATAAGAAAGGAGGATTGAGTATTAATGTCACAACCTAAGATAGAGTCAAGAAAATTTGGGATTTTTTTTTTTTTATAAAATGTTCTTCTGCTACTGGAAATTTCATTGTTGGGGATTTTTTACATTTGGAGGGGGCAGGGGGCAGGTGTGTGGGTGTAGGGGTGTGAGTTTAAAGGAAAGACAACATTTTAATACTTTAATTCAAGATCAACCTGATAATTAATATGTTAGTCATTGAACAAAGGAGTAAAGATGCTAAATTGTAGTTTCATATTTGCAGGTACTTTTGTAGCAGAGTTTAAAAGTGAATATTTCTTTCTTACTATTATTGGACTCCAGCAGATGAGAATGCAAATATTTTTAAGAGCTGGAAAAATCAATCTGTAACAAAACCTTGAGAATATTTTGACAGCATATACTGAAAAGAATATATTAATAAAGAATAGGAAAGGTAGGTAAAAAAAAAAAAAACAAACCAGGATTAAGGATGTCTTTTTTGGTGTTAAACAGTCTGAATTTCATCATAACAATAAATCTGTGGTGTTATATACCATCCATGACTCATACTTGAAAATGAGTCTAAAAATGAGTTAGCACAATTTCTTATGTTGTTTTTTCTTCTGCTTTTCTTCTTCTTCCTGTTCCCAGATTCCAATTGACTGGGAGGTAGTTTCCAAAGAACCTACAGGATAAAACTTTCTGTTCCAGGAACTACACCCCTAGAACATCCTTATTCACCCTAGGAAAAGTCTCAAATTGTTCTGCAAAAGACAATCATTTATGTTAAGAAATCTAAGCTTGTATATAAATTTTCTTTTCCTCTCAAAAGGAATTATTGTGCAATGTGGTAATAACATGCCCTTTAATCATATAAATTTAGAAGAAGAATGAAAAATAAGTAACATGATCAACATATGTATTATTCTCACACAAAATATTCTCAAAGTAGAAGGAGCTTGCCTTTACACTGCCTTTTATTAATTTGGAAAAAAAAGCCAAAGTATTTTGTGTTGAAATGCAAGTAGAAATAAAAGTGGAAAATTATCTAAGAAAACACAAGAAGCTGCTCCAGCAGATCTGGAAAAAATGTAATAACGTTGTATTTTTCTCATTTTTTCTATCAGAAAAAGGTTTGAAGCAGAAAACTCTCTTCTGAGATGTGCCCAGTGGTGAAAAGGTCAGTGTTTCCTTCCAACTGAATCAGAAATGTTCACTTAAAATTTTTAGTAAAAAATAATTAATCTAGTTGGCATTTCCTTTTGTTCTGTAAGTGTAAACTGTGAGGAAAAGTGGTTTTTTTAACTAGTGTAAAGCCATATGTAATTGTCTTGCACCTTTTTATGGAGTAGATCATCCCACTTTCTGGAAGAACTGTACAAAATTATACAGAGGAATCACCACTTAGGTCCAATTAAGTTATAGCAGAAAATGAGGTTTTTTCTTAGAAAAGAAATTGACAAAAAGGGGCAGTACTTCTACCATGTTAAATCCACATTTTTGAAACACCAAGCAACAAAACAACAGAAAAAAGATTTGCGGAAAAGAAATAAATATTAATGTTACTGTTTCAAAAACACTTCACCCTCGGAATCTTGAAAGAATTGTTTTTCTGCAGTTACATTTCGTAGTAGGTTGTCTTGTGGCTAATTATGCCATTCATTTAGCCTGAGACTACAAACCTTTTTCTATAAAATGCTTAGATTACCATGACAATTCTGAACTCTGGACACGCTTTGGCTTTACTATGTTAAGCTTTAATCAAAGTGAAAAAAAATAATTTGTTCTCTTTCCTATTATTCCGTATTTCTCCTCATCCCCATGCATTTATACTTGCTCTGATCACGAAGTTATTTAGAAATATTCTTCATCAACTAATGATCATTATAGTCCCAATTTAATAGATATTTGTTTCCATGCCATGATGTGTTTTTTAAGTGAATTAACTATGCTTAGAAGGGGCTATATATATATTATATATATATTTTTTTTTTTTTAATAGTACCCAGTTTAAGGCTAATAAGTAAAATGCTAACGGTCCCCTTTTTGTAATGAGTCATTGTCTTGGTTTGGCAAGACAGGTATCTGCCAGGGAAAGCTGGAGTTTCCTTTGGAATGGAGATTGTAACCCCCTCCTTCCAAATTATCATAATTTTGCAATTAAAGGCTTTTCAGGCAAAGATTTGGGAATCGGAATAACAGTTCTTTACTAGAAATATTAAGAATACAAATGTAGTAGTACAAAAAACAAGCAAACAAAACAAACAGAAAATCCTAGAAACCCTGACAGAGTCAGAAATACAACCTGACACCCTGTTGGTCAGGGCGCTGGGAGCAGTACAAAGTAAGCCCTCCTGGAGTGGCAAATGTGGTTCTGTTGGAGTAGAGATGGTCCTTCTGGAAGAAAAGGGTCCAGTAATTGTCCAGTCTTCCTTCAGGAATCCGGTGGAAAACCAGTATCTGGTGTCCCTACCTCTCAGTTTTTATCTGGGTACGAACGGTTTGGCTCCCCCCACTGGGTGGAGCATCTCACAATGGGGTGATGTAATGTGTCATGTCATTGGTGAGCCTTAATGGCCCATTACCAGAAGGTATCACCGTGGAGGGTGGAAAGAGATAAGGAACAATGCCCTACCCGGTTTTAACTGCTGGCCCATTATAAGAAGGCAGCCACCCCATTTCCCCCTGGAGTTACAAGAGATAAGAAGAGATACTTCCCCTGGAGTCACACCTCTCCAACTGGTTTCAACAGATGGAATAGAATAAACATATTTTGGTTACATAACCCCAAGACAGTCATAAGCAAGATACATCAGAGAGAAATACACCTCAGGCCTCACAGGTAGCGCTTGCTCACAGTGACATCCCCAGAGCAGACATTGCTATCATTTTTCTAATTCTCATAGCATTTTTTTCTGATAATACGATCTAGGACAATGATCCAGTACTGGCTATTACATTCATCATTTCCAGAAGCAAAAAATCACAGTTTAGTCAAGCAGACTCTGCTAATCTATCAGTTTAGGACATATGCATGCACATACACACACACACACAACTTAGGAAGAAATACGTTCTCACAACTTCAAGAAAACATCACTCTTCACAATAAATTTTCATGTGACTGGAAAGTTTCAAGCCTTTGGACTCTTAAACCGTGAAATCTGGGTTGTCCCAGTTATGGTCCCTGGGTGTTGATACAAAGAAACGATTATGCACCAGCACTGGAAAACCGATGGAGGATGTGGCTTCTAACTCAAAACTATGATAGAAAGGGGCAAAAATGTATAGGAGAGAAAATTGCACAGATAGTTCTTGTCTATTTTTATAAAACTAGTTTTATACTTAGAGATCTGTCCTCTTGAATTCATGTCTGTGGGTCATCTGGTCCGACCTCCCTCCTCAAGCAGGGCGTTCCTAGAGCTCATGGTGCAAAATTGCATCCAGATGGTCCTTGAATATCTCCAGTGAGGGCGATTCCACACCCTCTCTGGGCAACGTATTGGGTGCACTGCTTTTGTACACAGTAAAGAAGTTCTTCCTCATGTTCACATGGAATTTTGTGGAACTTCCTGTGTATCTTCTTCTTTTTGTTTCCTCTTGCCCTATTGGCTGTCACCACCAAGAAGAGCCTGGATTCTTCCTCTTAGTGGCCCCTCCTTTAGATACTTACATACATACTTGTACAGATAGGTATATAGGGTATATTTATATTTATATATGTTCTGGATTCTCCATGTCAGGGTTCTGGTAGAACAAAAAGCAAGCAAGGTGACGCTAGGGTTACTAGAAGAAGAAAACCACAACACTTGCAATAGCACCACCAAAGGGTAAATGATATAAAAGCCAGGTACCTTTTCTGGGGGCAACTGGCATGCAAAATGTGACACCTGTCCCATCCCCAGCTTATGACAGAAGTCTGAACCCTCTCCCAGCAGCATTCCAGACCATTTGCCCTGCAATGTCACTCCAAACATATATTATTGCTTACATTTCTTATAAAATAATACTATCAAGAAAGGTTGGATGAAACCAATTCTTGTAAGTAAAAACAAGGAGTGCTTCAGAAAAATCAAAGCTGCATACAGAGGAAAGCAGATTTTGGTTTTAAAAAATTAGTATAATAGCATTTTAAAAGATAATCAAGAAAAGTAATTCCTTTTATGTGTTTGAACAAAGATGGGTATAAAAATAAAAATTTTATGTGTTCTAGCATCTACTATATGAAAAAGCAGTTTTCACCCTGAACAGAAATAGGCAATAATGGATTTTTAAAATGAGCAGCTAAAGCACTGTAATAGCCAACACAGCCAGTCTTTCCCTGGAAATCCTGACTATAACCAAGAGCTCATTCTGAAAGTCCTGAGTCCTATATCACTAAAAAAAATTCATAAGTTAGTTAATTAGAATATAAATAATTTTATAAAATGCAATACCTGATGTCTGATCTGTCATATTAAAAGTGATAGCCATTTAAAATACTGAAATAAGTGGCAGAAGTAGTTTCTTTCCTAGGAACAAGTGTGAATCATATTCCTCTGAAAATTATAATTTGCAAAAAACTATTTTTTTCTTTGAATAGTGGAAGGGTACAGAAATTAGATTAAAAGTTATCTGTTACTGCTGATCTAAGTTTTTTTGAAAATTAACTGTGAGTTATACATATATATTCAGTCTACTTCAAGAAATGTTGAATGACTCCTTTTGGAAACAAAGGGTATCTTTCATAAAAGGATTTCTTTTTCAAAATACTTGGTTCTCCAGCTCTAACATTAAAAAATGAGTCTAATTCAGTGACAATTTGAGTACAATTCAATGAAATCTGAACATTTTCAGAGCCAAGAAATTACAAGAAAAATGTCTGCAGAAAGTATGCTACTAAATGTTGTGTGTTTGCACTTGAAATGAAAATATATATACTACTAAAATACTAGTGGTGCGTCTTACTATATATTTGCACATACATTTGAAAAGTGAAAACAAAAATGAAATAAAAAACAAGAACAATCATGTTTTTCATAGTAGTTTAATTTAAAAAAGTGATTGAGAGTGGCTACATAGCAGTAAGGCACAGACAGTAAGATGCTATAATAAGACACATTAAATACAGTAGTGGAAGAATACGTTGAAAAAAATTAATTAAGTTTACTTTTAAACTACATTTGCATAACAGAGTTTAAGGATATGATGACTAGTAAAGGTCACAGCACTGTCATGAATCTCTGATTCACGAATTATTTGTGGAAATTCCCATTTCAGGGTAAAAATATGAACACAAATATTTACTCAAGTCAGAAAAATGGGTAAGATTTATACTTAACAGGAAATTATTCTCGAGAGGAAAATTATTGTTATGGCTAAAGAACATTGGATCTCAAATTGCTGTTTTCTAGTTCCAAAGTTACAGAGTCATCTGGGAACTGAATTTCCATTCTGTGATTGTAAGAAAATGTTAAGCAACAATAACATATGACTATAAAACTAGTTCTTGTTCAGTAACTTTAGAAACTTTGTATGTGGGTCTTAAGTAGGAAATTACTCCAAAGCAAAACACATAACTATAACCAGTTGTTTTTTTTTTCATAAACCCGAAGTCTCATAGTGTTTGGAAACACTGGTGTAAGATCACTGCTTTCAGTACTAAAAAGATTTCAGCTTCATTCCATGGCTACCAGGGCTTCCAGTGTTGAGACAGACAGCCCATGCAGCTGCCTTTGAGGTAAGATTTCAGGCTTAACTGGGCTTCTACTCAAACCAATTTATTTTCTTCAATGTTGTTGCCAGTTTTCCTGTATTTTAGAAAGCCACTGTTGACATAATTCAAACACTTTTCTTTTTTTTTCATAAACAGAAGCAGGAAATTTGTGTACGGAATTTAACTTGACATAAGCAAATAAATTGTGAAAATATGACAGAGCCTAAAATATGTAACATCTGCCCTGCTACCTAAAATGATTGCAGCAAGCCACTTTTTATTCAAAAAGAAAAAAAATAAATGTGATTGTTCCAAAATTGGAATATCTATGCTATTTTATGGATTTATTTTAGCTCAGTGAATAAATATATAATTAAAATGTAATAATATATAGCATTAATAGTATTATTCTGAAATAGTGAAGTAAGATTGACTAAATAATTTGTGCAGTCAGGAAGAAGCATGCCCTGGACAATTAATTAATGTAGTTGAAATATTCTTATGAAAATAAATGTATTAAATAGATAAAATATGTAATGTTTATACCAATCACCCAGAACATGCATTTTCATGTCAAATTAAAATCTAAAATATTTTATAAACATAGTACATTTAATAAAGCATTCCATAAATAAAACGCACATATGGAAGACCTATACATTTGTAGCTATTAAATACATAAAGGTTTGTGTCCCTCTCTCTATGTATACTTAAAATATACAGACCATTGTCATCAGATTTCACACACAAAAAAAAAATTTAGGGCTGTTTAAAAACTTATTCACCATTTTTCACACATAAGAAAGAATACAGTAAAGCAAAACCAGACCATCATCACTGCCTATATGTGCAGCTTCCACACCTCACCAAGCTACATCTCCAGTTAGGATGCCTAGGGATATAATTTTGCTGCCTATGGTTTCAGAAACATAAACATGATTATTATACTAATCCTAACCAAAAAAAGAATACTTTTTTAGTGTTTCTAAACAGAATTACCCTCAAATTTTGCACACCATATGTGACACATAGGACTTATACCTCTAGGGAGGTCCTGTAGCTACCAGCCGAGAGCTCTTCCTGAAGAAACTGTCAAATCTGTTTCAAGGTGGTGTAGGTCTTTTCTACATTTACCACAAGAAAGAGATCCTGAAGATATTTAAACCTTTGAAGCCATCTGAGGAATATTGAAAGGAAAACAACATTTTGGAAACTTAAAAAAACATACTGGATAACAGAGATAATGCAAGATTGCTGTTAAGGCTAACTAATAGAGTGATTTTATGCCTATCTCCTTGAATTTGAACTTTTGAAGCAGTTGAACTTTATAAAATCAGTTTAAGTTGAAAACTGTCTTGCTTTGAGATTTTTAAATTTTTAGCTCTTTTTTTTTTTTCCCACAATAAGGCCAAGATCACTCAAGAAGGTTATATATTTCTTTACCAATTCTTATATTTCTTTTCAACAGCAAGTTATTCTTTTTCCCTAGTGTTTGGAGGAAGCCTTAAAGGAGTGGAAGACTGACCTCTATAGTAACTTTTCCCTGTAGCCACTTCACATTTTGGATACCTGTTTTCTCAGAGCAAACCATTCTACACCAGCTTTAGTGAGCTTCACATAATGGAACTGCTCTAAGCAGATGTCTCCACAACTACAAGAAAGCTCCTTCTTGGTTTTTTGGGGAGGTTTTGGGGGTTTTTTTGAGTTAAGGTTTTTTGAGGTTTTTTGGCTTTTTTTTGGTTTGTTTTTTGTTTTTGTTTTGTTTTGTTTTGTTTTTTATATATAAATATATATATATTTACCTTTGAAAGTGTGTTATTCTGAAACCTTTCTGAGAGAGAAACTGGATCTTGATATGTTCATCCATCTACTCAACAAATAACATTACAAAGAATATATATTTCACTGCAAATTGGTTAATGCTATTTTATTCCTCTCTGTAATTTAATCAGTCATATAATACCTATAGCTAATTGCTGGTCTTAATGATTTTTATTTAATTAATACTGTCTTTACCTAGACTAATTCTGTTTTCTTCCCTTGGGAAGCATAAAGTATCAGCAATATTATATAAAGTACAGAACTTTTTTGCAAAAACTGAGTTTATTAGATATCTTTTGAGAATTTTATTCGATATTCTCCTGTGTGTCTTGGGGTTCTTTAGAAGACAAAGGTGAGTTGTCATTCCCAGAAAGGTGGCATGCTGTTAAGTAGAGTATTCAGAATAGAACAATAGGTTTGTATGCACTGTGGTACTCAGCAAAGGGGCAAGACAGACCTCCATCCATCACACTTCAGTGTCTCCAACAGCAGAGAGTAGAGCAAAATGCTTAGGAAAATAACAATATAAACAGTGATCACAGAGAATAATTCTTTTCTTAGTAGAGGTTTTTTTACTTCAGACAAAAACCTCTGTTAAGCCAGTAAATAGCCAGTAATTTTCTGAGCTTGCAGCTGAATTCACACTGTTGCAATTGATATTTTTCCAAGTATGTAAAGTGAATAGATTTAAATAATACATTATTAACCTCTGAAAACCTGTGCAGAGTCAGATATCTAAGTATATAGAAGTATATTGGAAGACAGAGATTTAATCTTTTTTTATCTTTGTTTCTAGATTCTGTATGCATGCTTGGAAACATTAGTAATGGATTTCTAGAAGAGTTAACACAGATTTAGCTCATACAATATAGGAATTTATGCATATAAATAATTTTTGAAAAAAAGCTATGTTTAGTGAAAAGTTCAAGTGTAGTGTGTAGATTACCAGTATTGTGTCTCATATTAGTCTCAACACGTAGCAACAAGGTATATATGTAAAGAACAGTTAACATTTTAATAAGTGTCTGTTTAAAAATGTCATGTTCTAAGGTTAAATTTAAGGTTTCAGTTCTATAGGTTAACACTGCTGCCTCAGGTTAGCAAGGATAGATGATTGCCTTGTATTTTCCACAATGATCTTTGTTTCTCCTGATAGACAAGTTTTTATCTGCAGCCACTGAGGAACATCTCCCACAACTCTCTTTTCCATTTCCCTACTATTGCTCTGGCTTTTTCTTATTGAAAAGAAAGCTTAAATGGGAGTTACAAGAGAGAGACAGGCAATTGCTTAGGAGTTAGGCACACTCAGATCACTTAAGGCACTGATAGCAGATTTTGTGCTGCAATTCTTTCCCTCAACTGAACCATAGATAGCTTGGAATGAGATCAGTGGATTTTTTGTTTCCTTTGTTCTTTAGGATTTCCTAGAACTCATTCAATGGTTTTATGTTTGGAGGATGTTTCTATCAGTTCAAAGATTACCTCTTATGGAAATATATTTTGCTTTTATGAGACGTGCAACTACCATGCTCTTTGAAAACAGATTTTAGACTGCTGCAAGAAGTATTTGAATGCATTGTGCCAGTGGCATTTAAGGTACTCAGTTCACTCGATTTTAAGCTCTTTTTATAGGAAAAAGTTTTTTTATCTTCAACTCAAAGTGGATTTTTCTTTTTTGTGGTTGTTTTTGTTACCTCTGAAATATTCTGTGACCTGTGGGTAGCAATATTCTAGTCAGGACTGGCTAGGCTTTTATTGATAACTGCCATGTACCTGCCTATATTTGAAGGATTTTAAAGTCCTTAGAAGGCACAATGTGTTAATAGTTTCCAATAAACATTAGAGTATTAAAAGTTTGAGTTTAGATATTTTTAGCAACTGAAACCAGTAATTTTAGTTGATAATTTTAAGTAAATTTAAAATAAAATATGTTTCAAATAAAACCTTTTGTAAACTGGACTAAGTAAGAAAACAAAAACAAAAAAAAAGCAAGTAAAAACATTGAGTCAAAGCTGTATTGCATCACCATTGGAGAAAACATTATGCTTTTAAAATTATTATTTATTTATATTTATTCTCCTCTCCCAGAAGAATCTTTCCTATACAATAGTGGTTTACAGTTCAGTTTTTATTGATGAAGTTGTAAAATATGGACACATTTAGAAAATCATTTACTTGTTTTTTCTTTCCCTCTTTTCCCTATCATCAAACAGCAGAAATGACAGAAATTAGAACAAAAATCTTAAAATAGTAGTTTAAGTTAAATTATTTCTGATCTTTTATAGCCATGACAGTAGTCAGTTTTTTATCATGTTAGCCAAAATCAGTAAATTACTATCCGAGCAGAAATGTTTTGTATTTCATCTGATCTATGTTTCACATCTCTTCCTAGTACTGGTTGTTTTTTTTTTTTTTCAATATACCCAGCTTATACTGAAAATATATATGAAATTTTGTTACTTTGGTATATAGATTTCCTCTTACACCATCAGTCAAGTCCAAAGCTCTCCACCTTCACTGCCCTTAAGAGTGTTAAATGCCTGCTGTGATGGTAATTACTGAATTGTCATGTATTCCACTACAGAAACCATAAGCAATGTGATCACCTCAAAAATTAGCTGTGTCTATGATATTATTTCCCATACTGGCCTAGAAGTTGCTCTTAGGAAAAAAAAAAAAATAGATGTTAGTTTACAATACTGAAAAAAAAAAGAACCAGTGCAAATCCAGCCCAGGATTTTATAGAGATCATGCAATATGCATAACAGAAGATAAAGAGGTTTTTACACATAAAAAGATGTATTGATTGGATATTGAACAGGAACTATGACACCGGAACTATTTGCTGATGAAGACAGGTTTGGGCTGGCCTAAGTAGGGGGAGACAGAATGGAGCTAATTAACACATCAAATCTGTCCTAGATGTAGGTCACTGACTCTACCCATTTACTAGTTAGTGGAAAGCAGTCATGAGAGAAAACATGAGTTGAAGAGGAAGAGGAGTAAAAATATCTTGTAGAACACCCAATCATCTGACATTTTGCCCTCAGAGATGTACAAAGCAGGTACCTGCCTGCCTGTCTGTAGACAGCTGATGTGAACGGGAAGAATTAATGCAACAGGCATGTCCACCATGGTCAAGAAGAGAATTTTATGGCTGTGACAAAGATGTCAAACCCATTTTGGTTTCTTGTCTTTTCATAGCATCAGCAAACAGACAGTATGCATTCTTGGGGAAATGTGCCACTATGTTTGTTGCAACCTAAGACGACATGAGCGTTTCAGGCACAGACTTGTGTAGTAAACTAACCTGGAAATAGCTGCCAAAGGAAAAAGTTATGACAAAACACTGAGGAATTACAAACATAGCTGAAAGGCAAGTGCAGGACAAAGATTTGACCAAGGGTTGAAGAGAAAGAATAAACCTGAAGATATTTATTCTTCTGTTTAGTCATTGTATACTGAACAGACTACATTAAGCAACACGTGTTTTATGTAACAAATATTTATACACAAAGCTGGGTTCTGTCCTGTCAACTTGGTATCAGGTGTCCATGCCATTCATGCCACATATGTGGTCAGAGACAAAAAGTAAAAATACAGGTAAAAGTCTCCTGGGAAGCAATTGTTTCACCCACTGATAACTGATGTGAAATAGCTATGAGGAGTTATAAGCAACCAACTTACTGCTTTTTACACTAGCTTCTTACCACAATTATGTTCTGTTTGAGATAAACTAGTGTATGCAGTGAAAGTATGATACATTGCTTCCTATTATTTAAGATTTATCCTACACTGTTTCTTGCGGAACCTTTCAGATGGAGCTCAGGGACGTCATGGAGTTACCACCCTGGAGGTGCTTCAGGAAAGACTGGATGTGGCACTTATGATCATGGCTCATGATGGAGCTTGAGGATCTCAGAGGTCTTTTCCAACCTAATTGGTTCTGTGATTCTCTTTTGCTGAAGTTAATGGAGATATTTCAAAATATCCAACCAAATCAATGTATACCAATTATTGTGAAGGAACCCAAAAATATTTTGAGCTTTAAATTCTCAACTGACTTGCATTTCATTGAGTTAAAATGTTTATATTGTGAATGATTCAAATCACAAACAAAACTAAGGATTGAGAAAAATGACTGAAGCACCTTGCATAGAATAAACCACCATAAATGACAACATAAACTATAAACTAAAGATCTAAAAGATGTATAAGCTATAGATCTAAAAACAGACATAAAGAAAAAGTCAGAAAATTTTTTTATTTCTTTTATTCATTTTACTTCACATCATGCACCAATTATTGCTGTTTTATAATAGATTGTTTAATGCTTGATAATGGAGTACACAAGAAATAGCGATTCCTATTTCTAAATCCTTTTTCTCTTTGGTCTTAATCAAAAGTCACTTCACAGCTTGTAAACTTTTTCTTGTAACTTCTGTGTCTGTCCTAATAGATACAAATATGGCTGCAGTTTACTTCTGGGTCAGCCAGGCTAGTAAAAATTTTGCACTCTTAAATTCACAGCAGGATCACTAGTCAAAGCACTATATAATATACTATACTGGCCTTTAACATAAAAACTTTCATTTTTACAGAAGAGACTTCACGGTAGATTCCCTCAATATGCATACTGGGACTTTTTCCATACTACTTCAACTAGAACAGACAACACGGACACTTTTACATTTAAATGTACAGAACATTAGATTTATTTGTCATCAAATTTGACTTATTTCCTACAGAGAAAAAATCCAAGGACCATTTAGCTTTCTATAGTATATATAAAAATAATTGACTATATTTTCCAGAGCTCTAGGTTTAGGTTAGGTCCTTTACCTAACAATGAAAGTGTCTCAGCTGTGAAATATTTTTTCCTAGAAGATGAAGATGAGATACTATGAGATGCTACTATAAGAAATGTTTTTGATAGAGCTTCCTTACAAAGATTCTACTGAGAAATTCATAGGCATAGTGTGAATAGGCTGTATCAGTCTGCATCAATAGAACAAAGAACGCCAAAACACTTCTGCTTCTTGATTTATTTTGGCAGTCAGATATCTTTAATGATATTGACCACTAAACTAAGTAGTGTCATAAATAAAATAGTATTTTTTTCTCATTCCCCTTTTCAATAAAAATATTGGTGTTAGAGAATGCCATCATTGTCACTGTTACTAGGAGGAGAAGTGATTAATGATAATGCTGATGAACAGAACCATTACTGGTAGGTAGAATACATTAAAAAAAAAAGTGGGAATTTATACCTACACCAAAATATATGTGAAATTAAAGGTCTGAAATAATTCATAAGTGTAACAGCAACAAAAAACAAAACAAAACAAACAAACAAACAAAACCCCTCAGACTTTGTATATCAGCAATATCAGGCTCAAATAATTGACAACAAAGGCAAAAATGTCAGCCATTAGTATTCATATGAAAATCCTTTATCCTTTCCATAACCACAAAACACAAAGGAAAAATACAAGCGTACATTCCCAAGATTCACTTCCAAGCTGGGATAATGTGGTGATCCTCTTGGAATGAGAGCAAAGCCTACTACTATGGCCTAATTATTGCCAGTAGCAGCATACAGCACACAGGTTTCTGTAGGAAAAGATAATCAGTTAAACACGCACAGTAATTGCAGTGTTTTCATTCTCAGGATACAAATTTGTTTTTTAAAGAGCATGTCAGGTACAGAAAATCCCATCCTATTAGAAAGGTCATATGGCACTAGCAAAGGAAGGCTGTCCTAGAATGAAAGAGGGGGAATATTCCTTGATGTGGACTACTCTCCTGAGATGACCACATTCTTTTCCCCAGCATGAATCCTACAAAACAGCTAGCCTGTGCCAGGTAAAATATAAAAAAATCCAAACCAGTTGGTCTATCAAATTTGTGTTGATGCTGGCCTGGGAGAACATTGCCTTCAGAGACTGTGTTAGGCATAATGTTGTTCAAGACTGGGGGAAGAACATACTATTTAAAACATGCTTGATGGCTTAATTCATATGAAAATATGGGAAGTTTCTTTTTATATGCCAGACACAGATACAAAATTTGTTTGAGGCCAATCCCTGTCTAATAGAAAATGACTTAAACAGCCATGCTAACATCGGTAAAGCAGAAAACAATCAAATAAAAATGAAATAAGTTAGGAACCTATAGGAGTTTGTAATTATAAAACACTAGTAAGTTAAATATCGCACATTTTCTCAGTACAAATAAATACAATATTAAAAATATAAAAACATTTTTAAAATAAATTCTCAGATTTCTCAGAGCATAAGTTTCTATGTTGCATACAGATTTTTTTTTTATAACTTTTCTCGTTTCTTTATTTTTCTTTTGTTGTGCCTTTCTTCAAGGAAAATATACCCAAGAATGTAAAGATTTCCTAGAACTGTAGCCACCCTAGTAGCTATATAAATGCAAAACACAAAATAATTAAAGTTATTGAAAATAGAGTGAAAATTAGACACTCTTTATGGACACTAAAGGAAAGAACCTAGAACAAGAACACAGAACAAACATACTTGATATTGCAACAGAAGCAAATAGTGCTTTCTTTCATACCTTTTACATGGGCAGAATGCTTGAAATCCTTCACACAGTTATTGAGAAGATTTGTCATACATTTTTTCTGTTCCTTATTGCAATACTTTAGAAATATTTTGAATTTTCAAAAATAAATAGCAATGGATTGATGGCCTCCTCAACTAAGAGGACATTTTGCAAAACACTAGTGAAAAAATTAATACTCCAGATTAACTGTAAAAACTGACAATGTGACAGAACAAAGTTATGTATTTGTTTTTGGTATTACAGAAATTACTTTTCAAAAAATAAAAACAAAATTTAAGGTCAGAGTGTTCATTTGCTTCTCTTCGGATCTGAATACTTATAATTAGTGCATAGCTTCAGTAAAATCCTTCCTCACCCCTGCCCATAATTCTGTGCATCAATTTGATCATCTGTACAATTATTAAAGATAAAAAGTAATTTGAAAAACTGGGGGGGAGGCCAGAGAAGAAAAAGTGTTTTCCTTAGCCATTCAGCTATATTAAAGTTCTAGGAATTCATATAGATATATGTATATACTTTTAGTTTTCTGTGTTATTATCAATGAAGCATTTCATTTGGATTCTTAAAATGTTTAAGAGTTTGCTGCTTTCAAGTTTAGCAAAGACTCACTTAATCTTTTGATAAACATACAATAAAACCCAAGTAAAGTCCAGGGAGTCTTTTTATACTTGACTATTATGAACCTCTTGAAGACATACTGTCCTGAAATAACTGCAATAGGAAATAGTGTCTCTGAATTTCTCTCAGAGCTCTCAGTAATCCTTTCTCAGTCAATCCAGTAGAGAATTAAAGCTAAGTAGGCCAGAGTTTCTTCTGACTTCATCTCCCTCTGATTTTGAGTGCAGAATGGACAAACTCCATTGCTTTAAAAAAATTTGAAAAATTTGATCTTACATGGTCTATACTGTAGTTACTCAGGAAGTTTTCCTAAAGAAAATAAGGAATAATAATACTTTCATCTTTTGAAACAACAGGAAAATAATGTTGAAACAAATGGAAACTTGAAGCCAGTGTAACAAATGATGGAAATACTAGAATGAAAATTATTGGAAAAAAAACCTACAAAGAAATAACAAATTACAAAATATCTGCAAAGTGGGAAGTTGGTAATAAAACTACCATAACTAGTTTGATAAATATTTTTACCATTATTATGTTGTATTTTTATCATGAATTATAAACTTCATGGGAGGTGAAGTTTTTTGTAGTTTTAAATAGAACTGTGTGATAGAAGAACTGGCACTGATAGAAGAGTGTATTTCTTCAAAAAATATAACATTAAAAGTAAAAGCTTTTAAAAATAAGCTTTTAGTCATGGGAAAATTACTTTATTTATTTTAAATATTCTTCTCTCCAATGATACAAAATGTGAACGTGTTCAAAAATGGAAACTGTTTATTAGGCATCCTTATAAAATGTCGAATTGGAAGGAGATCAAAATAGCCCAAAAGTAAGAGATGATTGTTAGAATACTATCTGATCAAGCATTCAATGTAAGGAATAAAGAAACAAAAAAGAAAAAGCCAGGTGAAAATAACAATGCTATGATCAGGTTTCAGACTAGTAAGTGAATATTGGTAGTGTTGGTTGAGAAAAGGAATCAAAGCAATTTTCCAGGTCCATTACTCTTCCTTGAGTGGAGCGAAATCATATTTGGTCTAGGAATATGAGTGAATAATTAAAAAGGAGACTTTCTAGCAAAGTTCTTAATATGATTTAAAAAGCCAGAGCTTTCAAAATTGAGTGTAGGGAGATATTCATCACACTTTTCTTTGTGTCTTTCATAGACAATTTTTTTCTTTGTATCTTCCACATAAAAAATTTAAGTAAAAAGTTGTCTATGGGAGGACACCCAGAAATTACCATAAGTGCATTGTTAAAAGACTGGTAAACTTGCTGGCTCTTCTCTGAGCGGTAGTACAGTACAATTTATTCTAAATCAGTGACATGCTATATGAAAGGAATTGATTGAGCCATTATCAGACTATATTGTGTAAATTTATGAGCTGTCTTACGGAGATGACTCTCTGAATTTCCTGTTTGCTGCTTTGCTGGCACTGCTAAAGAGAGTCCTCATTTCTTTACACTGTTGTTGAATTTAATAGAAGAGAGAAGAAGTCAGTGGAAATAAATTACCAAGAAAGTAAAAAATGCTTACACTGGGAAGGAAGGAAGGAAGGAAGGAAGGAAGGAAGGAAGGAAGGAAGGAAGGAAGGAAGGAAGGAAGGAAGGAAGG
>JBBMKD010000102.1:96257869-96279029 GCA_037834095.1 Argya squamiceps | reverse complement strand
TGGAAGAACACTGCTTCAACAATTGGTTTCAACAGCTGATGAAGAGGGTGATAGAATACTTTGTGCATATCTTATTCCACAACCCAGGACATTTCACTGCTGATTTTTTTTACATCTATATATATTGCGATATATTTATGGCAAAATAAGAAACATTGTATATTGTATGCCTTTAGATTTGCAAAGAACTGTTGCTGTCACTAGGGCTTTACTTACATCTCCTCCTTTAAAAAGACTTTTTTTTACATTAAAAATTATTCATCACAGAGCACACTGGCATACTGTAGTGGAAAATACATTAAGAAAGGTGTATTTCTGGAATCTACTTTCTTGTGGCTGCTGATGGTACCCAGAACACCCACTAAACCTTGTCCAGATAGCTGTTCTCATGCCTTGTTGACTGCCTACTGATAATGACTGGACTGTTTGCCCTCACTTTACTGATCACATCACTCTCTGGAGAATAAATTTATTGATTCATTGATGACCCTTTTAATAATGCAATTACATTTCATCCTGTTTAACTGATTCGCTGCTTCTGTTGATTGTCCATTTATTGATTTCATTTGCTCAGCTAATTTTTAATCCTTTAACTTTGCCTGTTTAATTTCACTCCATTACCTGTGTATTTTACTTATAATGAGTTTTACAACCTAATAGACTCTGTACCAACATGATTTTCTCACTTAATTAATTGTGTGTTTATACAATTAATTGCATGGATTATACACCCCTAATTAATTGATTACTGCTTAATCACATAATTTCCTGGTGCTGAGCTGCAAAAAATTTGGTGGCCATAGTCACATTCTGTCAATATTTGCCCACGTTTAACCATGTCTCCTTTATCCTCTCTATTTTGCTTCATCTATCACTATCTACTTACTTATTTGTTTCACTTTTATTTTTAATTTTAATTCAATATTAACTAGTCTCTAATACTGTCAGAACTTCTCTTTATGAATTTCATCATAAGCTTTAATTAATTTTACTCAAATTTTGCTTCCTCTAATTAGAAGCTAGAGTATGGTTCTGTAAGGAATCTGGATTTAATCCCAGATTATCATATATTTTTCTAGATTAATCTTGGCAAATTAATTGAAATCATTCAGGAAAAACAAAAAAACACCCCAAGTAGATCATAGGCCTATGATAGCATAGTCAGGAATCCAAATATTTTTCCATACAGAACTACCCACAGAGCTATAAAATACTGTTATCTATTTACTCCTGTCAATCTTAAAGAGAACTAACATTATAGCAGTGCCTCACTAAAAGTGATGTATACCACAGCTCTCCAAAATATTTTTGAGAAAACAGATATGGCTTTGAATGTCTTGAGGAGAAGACAGGAGCCAATCTTTTAAATGTCTTAAAAGTCTCTCTATTTTTCCTTTCTTTCTATTCCCTCTGCTTAAAGGATCATAACATCGATGCTTCCTTCCCAATTTCAGAGCTTTTCACAGTTATGCATCTCACTTCTGACTGAGCCTAGTCTTTGAAGCCCAGAGAGATGGACCTCCTTCATGTGCAGAAAGAAGTCTACTTTATGTGCAGACTGCTGCAAATAGAAAATGTCTTGATAATATGGATGGATTCTGTGTATGTCCCTTTCAAGGTCTGTAATGCATAGACACAATATTTCATGCTTTCTGAACCACTTTGGTGCAACCAGACAGAGGTTGAGAAGCAACTAAGTAGACTTGTTGAGTGTCTCTGAACACAATATTTTACTGGGTTTAACTGAAGGGAAATTGAAAAGGATTTGATAACAAGAAGACTAAAGTTACTCCTCCAGACAGAATACCTGATGCAACTGTGCTTCAAACACCTTTGAATTTCCCTTACCTGCTGTAGTGGGATAATTTATTTATAAAAGAGTAAAACTTCCAAATAGAAATATTAAACAGCTAGTGGCATGTCTTCCAAGTTACGGATTCTGTTATCAAATTAAAACTTTTGTATCTAATGTACTTTAAAAGCATTGTCAACAAATACAGCTGTAATAGCTGCCAATATATTATTTCCCCCACATAAACCAGAGATAAAATAAACATTAAAATAACATATTGTGCCAATAGGGATACACACATAAATCATGTGTTCTTTAATCAAAATGACTGAAATGTTGCAGTCCATTTTGTTTCATTATAGGCAAAAATTAATGGTAATGTGGGCAGACACAATTAATGTCCTAATTTAACGTAGAAGAAATTAGACTAGGCAAAAGCAAAAGTTTAGAAACTATCCAAATACAATTTTGGGTGTCTGGTGGGCTCTGTAAAATTTAACTTAGAATACTTAGGGAGATGAAATGGCTGAGTTAAGCTTAAAGTCATGTACTGTTATCTTTGAGAAAATGATGAGGAGAGTTGAAGAACCAAGCTTTTGGAAATGCAGAGAAACAATGTTTAACCTTAAAAAGTGGAAAGCTCTAACTGTATAATCTTAAAGGTAGTTTTCTCCATAGTGAAAGAAATAATTTAGAGACATCTAGAAGGCAATAAAGAAAAGTGTGAAGGAGAAAACATTTCAAATAATCTTTTTTACTTTTCATAAGAGGATAAAAGACTCTGGATAGAACAGTACAATGATATCATGCATATTGACTTATCTATTAATATATAGTCTCCATAGTAACAATTTTGAAAATGTATCTCACATGATTGCATAAGTATATTAGAAGCACATGGATTATTTGATGCTACTACTGACTAGTATATATTTAAAATATATTCAAAATGATATTGTATTTTTTTCCTGACTAACTGCGAGGATAGAAAAGAATTTAGATTGTCTCATACTTTAAATCTGATGCCATTCAAAATGTCATGAATGTTTTTAAAGACTTAGTGATATTTATATTAAATCTGCATATGACAGTGAATCCATGTAGGTTTAGTGGCAGACAGGACTAGTCTTCAGAGACATATCCAAACATTGGAACAATAACATAAAAAATATAATTACAATAGGATTCAGTGTCCTACATGTAATAAAAAAAAAATAAATGGAAATATTGAGGATGACTGACACCAGGTTGCCAAAAATTAACTTCCAGTTATAGTTGAGTTAAAGCTGAGTATGAAACAATATTACCACAAGGTTATGAGAAAGACAAATAAGATACTAGGTTATACAAAAACCCTCTTTATTTGTAAAATTGGCAATAATCTTAAAATGTTTTGGTGGTTTTTTTATAAATAAAGATGTAACTGGAGTTCTGTGACCAGCTTGAGGTATGAACTGTCCAAGAAGGCCTAGAATAAGGTGAGAAAAAAATATCATACACTTATAGAAGACAACTAAGGAAATCTTGTGAGATTTTAACTTTTTAAATCTAGACTGAATGTATTAAGGCTCTTAGTTCTAGATCATAATCTGCTCTTCATGTGCTCAACTGAGAGCCCAAGGAACTATGGCTTTATATTACAACTGAAGAAATTTAGGTTAGATTCAGTACAAACTTTCTAAATTGTAAGGCTTGCTAAGTCCTGACTATGATTCCTTTGGCAGAGTAGAAATTTCAAGCAACCGCCAGATGTGGTTGTATGTTGAACAAGTGATGGACTGTTATCATAAGGTTACGCCTTGATCAGATTCTTCAAATACCAGTATTTTTCACCTTGCCATATTACTTTTCAAGCTTGTATATGATTATTTTTCCCATCTATTTTCCAGTTTTATAGGTTAGAAATACAGAGGAAGACATATTTTTTTCCAATTAATGCTGGAATAGTAAAAAATAAAATTCTATGTTCTGGGATTCAGTTTAGTGCAAAACATACTATTTAGTCTCATTAACTCACTGAGAAAACTGTTGCCATTTTTAGATGACAAGTGGTCATTATAATGAAATTATAATGGTAAAAAGTTAGAAGTGTTTTGTCAAGGAAATACTAGTCACTCAGTGTATTCTTCATTCTTCATCAAGTGAAATAATAAAGAAACTACTTTTCACTTCTGATTTAATCGAGATTATCAATTCTGTGTTTGAGAATATCTAGAGCAGACAGCCTGTGTAAAACATTTGCCTCCAGGCCAAAATTTGAAGTGCTTACTTTTTTCAGCTGACAACCAAATCACCATGTTGTTTTGAAGAAGCAGTCTTACAGAAAATGCCTGGGTACTAAAGAAATGCTTTTTAAATTTCCAAGATCAAACAGAGATGGGCAATATATTCTGAATGCTTCACAAACGTGTCCATGTATTTTCTAGACCCATCTTTCCCAGCTGTACTTTTAGTAAAATCAGCAAAGCTTCATACTCTACACAACTGACTGGAGAAATGAAATGACAGATCAAGGTCCTAGGAAATAAATGTTTAGGCAAGAGAGGGGCTGGACTTTTTCTTGCCCATAGTCTCACAGAGGTTATAATTCCAAATGCAAGCTCAGAAAGTACAGCTACAGTGACACAAAACACATTTAGGGAAAGTGGAAAAATGCCCTTGCATTTTTTCTTGTAGCAACATTCTTGCCAGTACCTGCATGCAAATAAACATATTAAATACATTTATTTATAGTTAATCCATAAAAGCTTGGAACTTGCCTTTGAACACTGCTGAAAACTTTGCTCAAAAATAGAAAACCTTCAGGATCCCTTTATAACTACTTAAAAAGTCCTAAGTAGTTTAGATTCAGAGTGTAAATCCATGCAAGATCACACAGAGTTTGGTTCTTTGTAGATAGCAGAAAATGTTGTCAGATTATGAGATGGAAACAGCCAGCAGAGTTTTCACTACACAGAGGCTTGAGATAAAAACAAAGCACAGTATTGTCATTTTGTAACAGCTTTAATCATGCATAACAGTTTGTTCTAATGAATATGTATGAGACACTGATGAACATGAATGATTGATATTTATGATTCGCAAAGTGAAGAAGCTTATCTATATGCAGATTAAGTACCTCCTAGAAAACTGTTCTTCCTTTTCCCCCTCCTGTTTTGGCAAAATTCCTGCACCACTGAGCATTCAAAATTTGTAACTTTCCTGCAAAAACAGCTTAAAGCTCATAAGAAAAAAAAAATCTCCTCTACTCTCTTCAAAGATTTTACTCCAAGATTTTGCAGAATAATTTGAAAAAATATGTAACAATTGCCACACAGAATGTTATTTTAAGGTAGTTAGTAAATACAGCAAGCAAGGGACAAATGAAGTATGACTGGTTTATCTTTATATTAATGTTAATATATTAAACAGAGCTAATATTGGAGATGGAAATGTGATGCAAAAGCATTGTGAATTATTTGTACCAGTTATGATAATGAATATGCATATATGGGCTTAAAACTATTGGTTACAGATACCTAGCCTTGGAGAAAATGAGCCTTTCTCAGTGCAACCTGAAATTTCCTTTACACAATATTAATCCATAAAAAGCAGAAAATTTGACCTCTGAAAAACCCTGAATTTTGCATATTTTATATAGTACAAAATGCTTAATATTTAAAAATAATCTTGGTCAATGTTATGAGATTGGTTTGTATTTTGTGTGTGATTTAGATCTTAAGTTGCCCCTCACACAAGTGCTGCCATTAACATACAAAGCTAAACTCTATCATTGCATGTTGGAATAGAAAATGAGAAATCTATTGAAATATTAAAATCAAATAGGTTTGTATTGCATTTAATGCACGATATGCAACAGAAAAATATTAGAGGCAACAGTAAAAAATATTCAATAATACTATGCTTTCTTTTGGGAATTAAAAAGTATTTTCTTGTTTGTATAGACAAGTCGTAATTTCTTTTTAAGTGGAAAACTACATATAATGATAAACCTTCTTTTTAAATTACATCATAATAGTAGCTCATTACCTCTTAACATCTTTTAAATGCCAGCTCTTTCATGGTTTCAGCATTCCAAGGCATGCTCAGCTTCAGGAAACTGGATTAACAATGTAATGACACAATAAAGATGAAAAGAAAGAGACTTGCTTTCAGGTGATAGATATTATGTATGAGATTTTGCTGTACCACCTCAAGATGCACAAGTATTACTTACAAAAAGCACTATGTCCTCAAAATATATTTTGCCTTAACCATGTCCTACAAATTCATCTAATTAACTGAATTGGTTTCCAAGGGCATTTATCCTAAAAAATATGCATTTCATTTAGATCCATGTTCTGCTCCCGGTCTATGAATGAAATTTATAAAAACGAAATAATCTGTGGATGTCCAGAAGGTGGCCATTTATACCTGTGAGCCTTGATGGAAAACTTTACAGGCTTCTTCAAATATGACCAACAGGTATTCCTTCTAAATGTGGTGGATGTTCATACAAGATGTCTTTTACTGAGTGAACAGCTTTGGATTATCTTTTAGACCTTTTAGTCCTCAGGTGCAAATTTAATATTGTTAGTATCTGCTAAATAATTTCATCTCAAAAAACTCCACAAGACTTGCTTCTGAAAGGCACTTTTAAGCTTCTGGGGATTACCTTGATAATGGTCTAAGAAGTCTTATACTGGTCATCAGTGACAAGCATTGAAGAGGTTGAAGAGGTGCAAGGAAGGTTATTAGAGGCGCAAAAAGAAAAAAAGGTGTGAAAAAAAGTTAGCAAAACCAACCAGGGCAGTCAGAACTCAATTATCATTAGAGCAAAGAAAGCAGGGTGGGGAACTGAAAAAGAGGGAAGGAGTTCTATTTGCTATCAGTAATGACCTAGTTAAAATTTCCATACACTGTATTCAGTACAACAGTGCTATATTTGCAATATTCCAGTCTATTACACTGAAATGGTATTTTCCTTAATCCAAAAAAAAAAAAAAAAAATTAAAGCCCAAATATTTTTTTATATCAATACCTCTGATATACCATAATGAAACATTATTGTAATCTTCTAAATCTGATTGTAATTAAATTAATGTACATTCCATTAACAGTAATTGAGCACTCAAGACCTGGACTTTGTTGCAGGAGTGATCTTCCACATGAATGGTCATTTGCTTTAAAAATTTTAGATATTAATATTGAATGAATGTTAAAGAAGATATGTTTCCAAGATATTTGATGGGAAAATATCAATGGTTGGTTTATCTCTTTTATTCTATTTTAAGGATTTCATTACTTTCTGGAGTAAATTATAGGGTAGAAATGTAATTTCTACCATTATATGGTAGAATTATGAGTTCAAGAAGCATTTGGACAGCACTCTCAAGGCACATGGTGTGATTCTTGGGGTGTCTGGCAGAAGGACGAGAGTGGGACTCAAGAATCCTGATAGGTCCGTTCCATCTCATCTTTGTCTATCATTCTATCATTCATATGGTTAATTAGCAAAGCTAAAATATCTAGCTTTTGGCACAGAAATATACTCCACTCTTTCAATTAGAAATGGCAAATACTGATTCATATAACTGCTGTTCTATAAAAAATGGAGGATAATTTTTGATTACTTTATATTAGATAACAAAATGGTGTTATATTGGAGATACTAAGAAAACTGTGTATCAGAAGAACACCACTAGGAAGAGTAATTATTTAACTAAATAGTTTTTGCTATTGTTGATACTATATTTCTTATCATATTTAAAGATTATATAAACATACTAGTAGCTAACTGGAACAATACTCTCTGGATGGGCTTTAAAGCCTGTGTATTGCAGCTTGTTGTTGCACAAAGTATTTCATGTCTACATTCAATTCTTCTCCAAATTTGTTTTTTATATATATGTATATATATATAAAAATTTTATATGTATATGCCAACATATTTCAGTCTTTTATGAAGGTTCTAATAGGGCCAGATTGAGCAAAAATACAAGAACAAGTTGTCTTTTATTGAGGAGGGCAAATATTTAGTATATAATGAAATAAGAGTTAAAAAACAATTATTTTAGAGAAATTTGTCCTAAGTTTTTATGATGTTTTTAATTTCTCCTTTTGTATGTATATATATATATATGAATATAAGCAAAAATACGTTTGATTTCAGTTTAGAATTCTTCAAGTAAATTGGTCTGTTGCAAATACATTTAAACATTATAATAATCCACATCTTCAAGAGCAGGACAATTGAATTAATATTTTCATTCTGCACTAATGTATTGGTATTTACGCCGCAATTTCCTGTCAGCCCATTTTAAAAACAATCAGCTCCAGAAAAGCATTCCCTAGATTTGTCATTTTGATGGCAAACTCTGCGTTTAAACGTGCCCATATTCAAATGAATATAAAAGTTTCTGCTGACATAAATAAAAAGGGATTCATCATTTGGAGCCATTCTTATTTCTGTTATTGGATGCCACCAGCTTAGAATCCA
Organism: Argya squamiceps; assembly: GCA_037834095.1. NCBI lineage: Eukaryota > Metazoa > Chordata > Aves > Passeriformes > Leiothrichidae > Argya > Argya squamiceps. The sequence goes on along the minus strand of JBBMKD010000102.1, from coordinate 96,270,759 downwards.
CTAATTTCTGTAGATGGACAAAGCATAAGGAATTGGGTTCTCAATGATTTTTTATATTCCTATGAAAATTGAAGAATTGTTCATATGTTTACATAAAACACAGGAATTATCTCTTTCTTATGTACATTTTTTATACAAGAATTTCAGCTTTCTCTCTGTGAAATTATTAGGATACCCAAAACTACTGTGGGAGAAACAATACAGAATCTATTTTTCATTTGAGGTAATGCCAGTTATACTCCTTAGGAAGAAATTACCACAAGTGTATAGGTTAGAATTAAAGACTGTGTTACCTAATTTACATTTAATTCTGTAATATTCCTCAAGACTTCTGATTCAAGTAAATAGATTCAATAGGGTGATAAAAGAAAATTTAAGACCCAGATCCAGAGATGTTCCAGCTTTAAAAAAATAATAATTTTCACACAACTGTGAAGCTAAAAAAGAATCCAGTCAAGTGACAAAATTATGAATTATAGTCTCATTTTTCAAAATATTTACACTTATTAACTGACACAGCATCTATATAATAAAATTATCAGGGTATGTTTTCACTTTTGCAGGCAATACTGTATTCAAGATTTTTTGCTCTTAGTGTTCCTTATTCAGCAGGAGATTGTATATACTGGAAGACTTGCAGATATTGGCCATTACCATGTGTTTCCATGTGATTAAGGTTCTTCGCCCTTAGACATTATAAGACATCCTTGGCTGATAGGCAGCACTGTATAAATTAGGGGATTCACCAAGTGTGAACAATAGGTCTTAAAAACTTAAATGACCTTGTCTTCATACCAAACTTGCTAGCAGTATACATTTAAAGCTTGGAAGAAAGATGAATACCTATAATAAAGCTAACATCTTCAATGAAGAAATGGAACAAAAAGGAGAAAATAAATGTTTCTTCTTTTTCCCTTCTCAGTGTGGAATGTGAAACCAGCAGAATAATAACTTCCTCAACATATCACCTGCATAATAATAACCCATATTAAATTTTCTTTAGATAGTTGGTTTGCAAATTAATGGTATTAGTATTGAAACATCAGGAATATATTGTCACTAGTTGTACTAAAATAGTATAACTTTCAGCTAGATGTCCTTGATATGCTTCAACGAACGTATTTCATTTTAATATCAGCTTTTAAATCAACCTCCAAGTACATCTCAAGACAACAAAGAAGGTTATAAATTAATTTGCATAATAAAACAATAATCCTGGTGCACATTCAGAATTGCAGGGAATATTTTAATACCATTATACCTGTTGACTGAAACCGCACCATTTCCTATTCTTTCTAAACAGATTAGTTACCTAAATCAATATGAAAATTTGAGAGGAAAGTACTGTTTTGCCAGGATTCTGATGACTTAACACATTTTATAGAGAAGTTAATGGTGATTTCAAGTAGGATATAGTATTTTGACTCATATATACAGTGACGTGACTCAGAGAAATATTTTCTCATTAATTATATTTTCATGAGAAAGTATTTGATCAACAGGGCCTATATTACACTTTTCAATAACTAAAGCTATTCAATAAAACTAAAACTCAGTTTCTCTTTTGTTTTCCATATTTCTCAACCTTACTAAAATTTCACAAAACTCCTTATTTTAAAAACAAATCTATAATCCATAAATATCACATATATTGTGACATCTCTTATGTCTAATATTTCCTATGACAAAATTCACACATTGCATGACAAATTAAGTCAGAAATAAATTTGGCTCCAACCTTGCCTTTAACTGCACTAAAAAAAAGAGTAAAAAATAAGTACAGTGAGTTTTTCAAAGTAATTATTTTCTTAATTGATTGGAAAAAATCTAGATAGCTTTCTAGGTGTTTTTAATTAATTTATTCCCTCTGTATCTCAAAATACAAAACAAAAGCTTAATGTATCATACTTGTAAGGAGATTACTCATGCTTCATCCAAGCAAATAAACTATTGAAACAATTTATTTATTTGGTCTGCTAATAAATCTCTTTCATCTTTTCTAATTATTCCAGTTTTACAACCTGTAAAACTCAAGTAAAACCAGTACTTTTCTCCCATGTTCTTTCCCTACACATAGCTGCTTCATTTGTCTGCTTTATCTACTTTTTTCCAAGTGTTAATTGGTAAATTTTATATTTGTGTTTTTACACAATCAGCAGACTTGCAAATATCAGTTTCAGTGACAGTGAGCAAAACAGTTTTCTTTACTATTTAAATGTTTTAAATTATTTCTGCTAACGCTTCTTACAGTCAAACAAGTGCAGATTATTAAACAGAATAAGCAGGTATTAAATAATTAAAATGTGTCAGAAATGATGGTTTTAAAAATAGTGCATAGACAAAATATAGCATACCATTTCCTGGTCACAATGAAAAATTTGGACAAAACCAGATATGCATCTACTTCTCAAATAGAAATGCACCAGTGATGTGGAGAATGACTCTAAATTTAAGTAGATTAGGAAAATTAGACTAATTTGAAAGATGAGAGGGCTATTAGCCATGGTTGAGGAGGAAGATGTGGAAGCCGAGGAAGAGGTGATATGGTTGTTAACTGTCACAGGAGAGAGACAAGTAGAAAATTATCACTACTGGAACATTTAGCTATTAGATGGGGGTAGGGAAATACTGTGGAGTATCTCTGCTTGATGCATGATGTTTATGGATTTTCTCAGGCTCATCTTTTAAAGTGGCCTAAGTGTTTAGAGATGGAAAAGTTATTTGTCAAAAATATTCTAAGCATTAACAGCAGGTTTCCATATCTTTCTTCATTTTAGGCATGAAATCTTTCTAACATATAGATGTTCAGTTTCACCTTTGTGATTACCAGGCAAGATCAATTTTATCCTGGTAAATGTCTGTAGGACAACCAGCAATTCAAATTTTTCTGTTGCTTGATGAAGGGTAGAAAAGTAAAGAATAATGAGATATTTTTAGGACACATAAGGCCAAGAACGTGCCAACATAAAACACGTGCATACATCTGTATCAGTTCATATTGTAAAGGATATCCCCTCTTCCTGCAATGTTTGTCTTCCTTATAATGTGTCCTGGATTGCAGTGTAGGATGTGCACAAAATATGTATTCTATCACCATCTTCATAAGCTGTTGAAACCAGGCGGGGCAGTGTTTTCCCAGGCCCCCTCCCTCTGGACTATCTTCTGTTAATGGTCCATCAATGCCTTGCCGTATGACTCATAGGTAACTCCCTCGCGAAGCTATCTCTCTTTAATGCGCCATCCAGGACCCTCTTCATGACACATATCATTTCATTGTGAGATGCTCCACCCAGGGGGAGGAGCCAAGCATTCCCACCTGGATATATCTGGGATTTGGGACATGACAGGTAACCCTTACCCACTGGATGCCTAGAGGACAGGAGCTACCAGACCTTTCTGTGGGATCACTGCTTCAGGAAGACCCCCTCATCTGGACTGCTTCCACCACCCTGATCAGGTTGTATTCTGACTCTGTCAGTGGTCTTTTGTATTATTGCATTTATTCTATTTTCCTTTTTTTGTTTTTTTCCTTCCTATTAAATTGTATTTCCGACTTGGAGTCTCTCACTGATTTTGCTTTCAAACCACTGTATAATGTTGTGCTAGTGCAGCTATAAGAGCAATGAAACTGCCTACCTTTTAGACACATCATGCTAAATAGACTAAAAACCTTTTACTACATCTTTCCCTTTTATAAAATTCAAAGTATTTTGACAGCTGTTTTAGAAGAGTCCAAACCACTGAAGCACTGATCTAATAAAACCCCACATTGTCTTCCTGCACAGATAAAAATATAATCATTATACCCTTTTATGTCCCTGGGGGCACTGTCCATTCTGATCTTTAAATAAATGAAAACCAGTCTTTCACTGTAAGACAACATTGCTCTATTCCCTTAAGGGAAACTGCTGACTTCTATTTGTTCAGGGTGTAACAAATTGCTACTAGATGGGACAGAGACTCTTGCTGTCTCACTTTAGAAACAAATGGCTGACTGGAAAGAGGAGAGACACAACATCTGTGGTCTGAAATATCTTGCTTGACTTACATCCAAGGGGAAGAGAAAGTTTGACAGAAACGGTCTAAGTGAGAAGCACTTTTCACAGTCTTTCCCTCAATAATTAAACAAAGCTACCAGCTGTAAACTCTTTCTGGGTGCTTGAATGCATGCCTGGAGATTAAAGGAAAATGTGGAAAATATCATACATGAGCTTCCTATATTGTTGTGATCAAATGGGATTTGGAAGCTAATGAAATGTTGAAACCCTTTTACCATGTCCTAAATCCTAAAATCATAGCATGTTTTTGTTTTGAACAGACATTAAGGATCACTTAGTCTCACCATTCTCACAGTCAAGAATTTCTTTCTAATTGCTAATCTAGATCAACCCTCTTTCTGTTTGAAAGCATTCTTCCTTTTTCTGTCACTACATACCCTTTTAAAGGCTCCCTCTCCATCTTTGTTGTAGGCCCCCTTCAGGTACTGAAAGACTGCTATAATGTTTCCCTGTAGCTTTTTCCTCTCCAGGTTGAACAACCCTCATCTCACAACTGTCTTCATCAGAGAGGTGCTCCAGCCCTCTGATCATTGTTGTGTCCCTCTCCTGGACTGGTTCCAACAGGTCCACATCCTTCTTATATTGGAAGACTTAGAGCTAGACAGAGTACTCCAGATGGGGTCTCAGCAGAGCAAAGCAGAGGGATAGAATCACCTCCCTTGCCCTGATGTCTCCACTGTTTTTCACGCAGCCCAGGATACATTGGCTTTCTGTGCTGCAAGTGCACATTGCAAACTCACGCCAAGTTTCTCATCCATCAGCACCAAGCTCTTCTCCTCAGTGCTGTTCTCAATCCATTCTTCATCCAGACTACACAGGCGCTTGTGAATGCCCTGACGCAGATGTGGGACCTTAGACTAAGCTTTGTTAAATTTCATGGGCACTTAAATTGTTGTGGTTTGTTATTCAAATGGAGAGCAGTGAGGAGCGTTGCTCCTCAAGGGTTGGTATTAGAATTGGTCCTGTTGAACATCTTTATTGATGATGTGGACAAGAAAACTGAGTGCACACCCAGGAATTCTGCAGGTGACACCAAGGTGAGTGATGCAGCTGACACCCTGAAGGGATTCAATGCCATCCAAATGGACCTTAACAATCTTGAGACATAGGCTTATACAAATCTCATGAAGTTCTACGAGGTCAAGTGTCTTTCATCCGTGATTTTTTTCAATAATATGTGTTTGAAGTTGTAGTGGTTTGAAAGCAAAACGAGTGAAAGGCTCTAAGTCAGAAATACAATTTAGTAGGAAGAAGAAGAAAAAAAGATAAAATAAATTCAACAATACAAAAGACCACTGACAGAGTCAGAATACAACCTGAGTGGGATGGTGGAAGCAGTGATCCAGTAGAAAAGTCTGGTAGCTCTGATCCTCTGGGAATCCAGTGGGTAAGGTCCCCCGTATTGTCCCAAGTCCCAGATTATATCCAGGTGAGAATGCTTGGCTCCTCCCCCTGGGCAGAGCAACTCACAATGGGATAATGAGTCATACAGCGGGTCCTTGATGGCTCATTAAAGAGAGATAACTCCCGGTGGGAGTTATCTATGAGTCATGCAGAAGACCCATTAACAAAAGACTTGCTAACAGAAGACTCATTAACAAAAGACCCATTAACAGAAGACCCATTACAGAAGACCCATTGCAAAGACACCTTAACAGAAGACACTTTACAAAAGACACCTTAACAGAAGAGGGAGGGGGAACCTGGAAGAACACTGCCTCAACAATTGGTTTCAACAGTTGATGAAGATGGGGATACAATACTTTGTTCATATCTTATACTACAACCCAGGACAGAAGTAAAAAATCATAGGGTGATATAAAATAGGTTGGAGATGAAGGAAACAAGGAGCAAATTAGGGCACACATATAGATGAAGCCCAAAATTAGAGCAATTCCAAATCTTGTTTCACAAGAGAGGAAATGAGAAAGACAGACAACTACTTTACGATTGTTCTTACTACTGTAGGTTCTAGTTTGCATTTACAGTGATGTATATTAGAAGATGTATAAATTGTCATAACATCTAGTTGAGAGAAGATGAATTTCAGTAGTTAAAGGGAGAGAGAACAACCTAGGTTTAGCAAATAGCAATCTGTGAGATATTATTACTGGAAGAAGTTATTAACAAGTCCTATTTCCTTTTTACCAAATTGAATGTCCCTTTGGAATGGGTTTTAAATCACATTTGAATGACCACAATGCTTTATCTGTGGAAAATGCGCCTTCTAGGAAATTATTTTTGTGAAGTAGACATACGTTGTTCTGATGTTCCAAAGTGAAGCTATTTAGAGAAGCCTTGACTTTCTTGTTTCTAGCTTGCTTCTCCTCCCTCCAACAGTATTTATTTTTTCAGAATATTCTTTCACACCCAGAGCTTCATACCGGGGTGGGGGGGAGGTAGTGGCTGAATAGAAAATGGAAAAAAATTCATAGACATAGGTCAATAGTAATTTCTTAAGCTCTCTATCCATAAAGCAAATATACATGAGTTGAATATTTAGCAGGATTTTTCCCTTGCTGCATAGAATAACTACTTACCTCTCATAATTTTTTGGTGTAAATAATATTATGAGAGCTTGTCTTGGGTAACCAAAATGTGTATTCTGTTTTCCAGGTGTCTTCTGTTAATGGACCAGCTGTTAAAACCAGGTGGGGCAGTGTTCTTATCTCTTCCACAGCCTATCCTCCCTCCAGAGGGATATCTTCTGTTAATGGGCCATTAAGGTTCATCACATGACTGATGATATTATATCATCCTATTGTGTTATGCTCCACCCAGTGGGAGGAGCCAAGCATTCCTACCTGGATAAAAGCTGAAATTCAGCACATCAGGATAGCATGTTTGCACTGGATATCCCAAAGGAAGACCAGACTCATCACTGCTGGACCTTCAGAGAAGAACTACACCCTTCTACAGGATCTCGTTAGCCACACAGGTGCAAGGCAGGGTTTCCTTCCAGCACTGGCAGGACTGATTAAAAGACATCTCTAGAGAGTGCAGCCACGTGAGCACGGTGAAGAGGAGCGGGCAAACAGGTAAGTGCCACATCAGTTTCAGGTGCTGCAGTTCAAGCAGGTAGGGCAAGCAGGCAGGGTTGCAGGTTTACTTACATTGCTGTTCTGTTAGTGGGATAGTTTTTGGGTTTTTTGTTAGGAATGGGTTTTACACAATCAAAACCTGCAGTTAGTAAAAGTGTATGTAGCCATATACCTCTACATACAAAAATGCATGTAGAACCCTCCAAAAAAGATGTGTCTGTCCAGACCCATTCCTATGAGGAGTGTTTGAGCTTATTTATAGAAGAAGCCTCCCAGCAGGCTCAGCAAGTGAAAGATCTCCTTTTGCTGGTGGCTGAGCTTAGGGAGGAAGTTGAAAGACTGAGGAGTATTAGGGAAAGTGAAGAGGAAATAGATTGGTGGTATTCCACCCTTCTACCCTTGAGGGAGGCCTACCAGGAATCTGAGGACTCCCATGCCTCCCCAGAGGACTGCTTCCCTGGAGGAGGTGCTAGGGTGACTTTATGATGCTTGTATCCTCAGTTGTCTGTTCTGTTTATTTTGGACATTATGTTCTGTACCTTTAAGACTAGTTCCAAGAATGAAGCAGGGAGAAAGAGAAAGCACCGAGTTTGTTTTCAGAAGCTGCACTCACTCCTCCACATTCTGCTCCTGGACTGTGTTGTCTGCAGCATGGACAGACAGCAGGACAGAGCTCTCCTTTTCTTTTAGTTGTTTTTAGCTAGCTGAAGAAGAGAAGTTCCATAGACTGGTTTTTTTTTCTTTCCTTTTTCTTGGAATTGTTTGAACCTGCTCTGGAAACCCGGAAGAGCACCACGACCCCACACCTATGGCCCATTGAGGCCTGGGCCTCGGCATTTTCCAGCACAGGAAGGGCTGATAAGAGACTGGGTGAGCCGAGCTAACCTACAGCAAGGACTTCCTGAATTTGCCATCTCTTTGAACATCAAGAGGTTTTATTGTTCCATATTATTCATTTTTATGCTTGTGGATACTTTGCATGTTAAATAAATAGTTTTCTCCACTTTTCTCCAAGGAAATCTTTTCCTGAACCAGTTGGGGGAGGGGCTGTTTGAGTTTGTTTTTCTAGAGGGACCCATTTGGAGGTTTTCTCCCAAATTTGCCCTAAACCAGGACAGCAAATTTTTCTCCCAAATTTGCCCTAAATCCAGAACTCACTCAAATGCAGCATTTTCAAAATTTGGTATCTAGTGTGAATATGTATATTGTCTTCTAACAAATCATTCTTTGATAAATAAATGTAACTTTCAACATTACTATTTGTACATTTTATACTTTGTCTTCACATAATTAGTATATTTAAAAAAAACAACAAAACAACAAAAAACAGATAATCAGTGCAGTAATCAATGAACGTGATCTTTACTGAAGTCACCTTTTTGCTGCACTATGGTCCTAAGACTAAATGGTATTAAACATTGACTCTTCTCCCATTAACTTCTTTCCCTTTGCAATGTGTTAATACAAACAGAAAGGCTGTGCAGCCATAGATCTAATCAAAATCTTATTATACATTTATTATATTTTTCTGTTAAATATTATTATTTAATTTGCCAAAATCCTAGGTTCTCTAAATAAACTTACAATCTTGCAACAACTTACAATTATTTTTTCCCCAAAGAAACAGGCAAATTGTTTTTACTCTGTAGTTCAAGGCCCCTAACTGGATTATATTATTCATATTATTATTTGTGGTCAATAGACCTTGGCTGACTGCCACGAGCACACCAACCTGCTCTGTCAACCCATTCATCAACAGGACAATGGGAGAAAATAAAATGAAACTCTTATGGGTCAATACAAGGACAGGGAGTGATTACTTACTAATTAACAACATGCGCAAAAAGACTTGATTTGAGGAAGAATAACCTAATTAGTTGACAATGGCATGTAACAGAGTAGAATACTTCGATATACTTAGAAACAAGAAAAAAAACTAAACCCAAATTCTCCCATCCTTCCCTTCCTCTCAGGTTTGATTTTCTTCATAACTATTTTACCTTCTTGACCCCTGCTATCCCTTCCACCTCACATGGAGCAGCAAAGGTAGTTGTAGTTAGTTCAAAATTCTCCATCTTTTCCACTCCTTCTTCCTCATGCTTTTCCACTCCTTCCCTCATGCTCTTCCCCTTCTCCAGCATGGGATCCCTCCATGGGAGACAGCCTTTCGTGAAATCCTTCACTTCGGGCCCCTTTCAAGGAAGTACAGTCCTTCAGGAGGCTACTACTCCCACATGAGGCTACAGCTACTGCCAGAAAACTTCCTCCTCTGTAGGTTTCTCCCCCCAAGTCACAGTTCCTGCCAGGAGCCTGCTTCAACTTGCCATCCTCCATGGACTGTCATGGATATTTACTTGTCCTAGGTTGACTTTATGATGCTTGTGTCCCCAGCTGTCTGTTCTGTTTGTGCTGTATGTTGAGTTCTGTGTCTTTAAGACTGGTTCTGAGAGTGAAGCAGGGGAGAAGTGCCAAATTTCTTTTTGAAAAAGCTGCCTGACTCCTACACATTCCTTCTCCAGACTGTGTTCGTCTGAGGCTCAGACAGACTGCAGGACAGAGATCTTTTTGCTTTTAGTTAGTTTTAGCTAGCTGGAGCAGAGAAGCTCCTGGACTGATTTTTTTTCTTTTTCTTAGGATTGTTTAAACCTGTTCTGGACTAAAAGACCCAGAGGAGCACCGGGAGCTCACACCTGTGACGCACCAGGGCTCGGACCTCCAGAGAGTCTGATAAGAGACTGGGTGAGCTGAACTGTCCATGGCAGGGATATTCTGAATTTTTCATCTCATTTCAGAACAACAAAAAGTTTTATTCTTTCATATTATTCATTCTTCGTGATTGTGGGTACTTTGTTTTTTAAATAAATACTTTTTTCCACTTTTCTCCGAGGAAGTTCTTTCCCAGAACATTTAGGGGGAGGCGCCATTTGGGTTTGCTCCCCAGAGGGACCCTATTTCATGGGTTTTCTCCCAAATTTGCCCTAAACCAGGACACTACTTTGCCATGGTCCTCCATGGGCTGCATAAGCACAGCCACCATCACCATGGTCTGCACCATGCAGGGGAATCTCTGCTCTGTGTCTGGAGTACCTCCTCCTGTTTCTTCTTCTCTGGCCTTGATGTCTCCAGGGCTGTTTCTCTCACGTTTTCTCACTCCTCTCTCACTGGTGTTGTACATCTTTTTCTGTTATACTTTCTTTAATATTTATCACAAAGGCATAACAACCTTATTGGTGGGGTTCTCTTTGGCCAGTGGTGGGTACTTCTTGGAGATGGCTGGAACTGAATTTTTCTCATCTGGAGGAAATTTGTGTGGTCTTTTTAGAGAAGCCACACTGCAGCAACCCCAGCTACCAAAACCTTGCCAAATAAATGCAATACAACATTATAGTCAAGAATTTTAATCGCCAAAACTCCTTCCAAAAGAATAAAAGCTCATAGAAATTGTAACAAAAAATAGATTTTGCACAGAAAATTTTAAGGCATAAAAACTCCAACTGAAAACAGAAATCCCAGCATTATTCTGAATTCACTACTTTTTTGCTAGAGTGCAGTTTAATAGGCCTTGTTTCCTTTAGATTGGTCAAAACCCTGTGTAACTCAAGGTGTGGAAACAAATCAAGCTTGATTTGTGTGTAAAAGTAAAAATGTTTTCATGCATTTCAAATCCAACTATTCTGTAATAAGCTCTCTTACCTTCACTCCTAACTATGAAAACTGTTTTATGCCTAGCTTCTCACATGAAACTGAGACTTTATCTGAGAGATTGACTCACAAGTGCTTTCACACAATTCACAGGTGCTATGATATACTCTTGTATATTGAAAAAAATGTAGTCAGGCAAGATAATTTTTAAAAATCTGTAAATTCAGCATGTTTAGAAATAAAACATGCTGCTTAGTATAATAATAATTCCTGTTTGCCTTTTCAGTTTTCTGAAGACTCCTGTAAAATATTTCCAATTACTGAGGCAATTACTGTCTTAGTTACTCTATTTCTGGGTTTAAAGTGTGTCTTCTTGCTTTATATGTCCAAGGAAAGAATTTGTCTATTTTGCAGATTTATCTTCCTAATTTGAAAAAGATATTATTATCATCTTTTTAAAAGTTGCAATTGTGACAGAAAAAATTCACAGAAAAAAATACTTCCTTGTCTTTTGGACAATAAAAGGCTCAGAAAATTTCACAGCTTATTATAGGAGCATTTAAGAAGAAAGGTTAACTTCATTCACAAGGCCAGAGTATGGAGAGGTAACAAGCACAGGGGAGGCTATCACTCCTAAACACTGAGGTAGCAGGAGCATTTATTTAGCCTTGGTATGTGAGAGAGGATTAGCTCTTAAATCAGCAGATAAAATACTCTCTCTCCTTTCTCTTCCAATGATCTTTTCTTCTCAGCCTGTTTCTCTTCGTGTTATTGTCAAGACCCTACAGGCTCCTGCTCATGTGTGCTTTGGACAAGCTCAGCCTGCAACAAAATAACCCACTGCTGTTCTTCAGGTTTCCAGCTTTCCTGGTTCCCTCCTTACTTCACTGAACATGTAGTCATATATATGGAAGATAAGGCGTGAGTGCATTTTAGATCAGCAAAAAGGCAATTAAGATGGCACCTCTTCTGTAAAACTTTTAAGTACAGAAGAGAAGATAAAATGCAAGTGAAGTGTAACAGGCACTTTACCGAGTGTTGTTTGCTTTTCTATTTCAACTTCTTATTTCCACAAGAATTGAATCAGCTTCCGTCTTTGTAGGGATTCACAAAGCCCTTGTCATTGTCTTGAAAAAGTCAAAGACACATTAAAAAAATTAATTATACTTATAACAACAATAAAAAAAATAACAAGACCCTAATTTTGCTCAATTAAATGTTATTTGTGAGGTGAAGTTCTGAGCATATGGCTTTATGAAATCTAAGTCCATATCACTTTTTAGCATTAATTATAATTAATGCAAATAAAACTTCAGTAATACTGATGAATCATCCTGTAAATATTTGATATTTGTTGATAGAAAAAAATGTGAAATTATAGTCACACAACTGAAGACGACATCGCATTCCAGGCTGGCAATGCTCACACTTAATATGTTGCCCTATATTAAATATATATCACTTTCTTATTTGTCAGGCTACTAGAAGAGAGAGAGAGAAATAGCTAGATTTAATATATCAGCAAAGTACAGATAAATCTGCTTGTTCATGTATTATTGATATCCAGTATCAGAATGAGGAAGGTAACAAAACACAACAAGTTTTAGCATTGCTATGTAGAATACAGCTGCCTGTATTTCTGCAGCTAAGACATTTCATTATCACCCATTTAAGGTGATTATACTTTATTTAATATGGATGCAAAGAGTATAATGCTGAATGGGTTTAAAGCATCCATACAATTTTGATTCCACAAAGCAATCCATTGCAACACGGAATTAAGAATCTTTTCACTTTCAGAACTAGTTAAATAGCTGAATTAGAAACTGGGGAAATACAGAGTTGACTTTATTTACTGTTTTGAGTGACATCAAATCTGATGCCAGCTGTGTCATTTTGTTATGTCCTAATGTAATTCTCATTAGAAATTATTTTCTGAGGGCAAGACTTCAGCTGAATCAATATTTCTAAATTAAACAAGGAAATAAACTTGTTACTTGGTGGAAACCAACTAAAAGTATTAAGCAAAACTATAATAGTACATGATATTATATTATGCCATTGTCCTGGGCTGTAGAATAAGATATGCACAAAGTATTCTATCACCCTCTTCATCATCTGTTGAAACCAATTGTTGAAGCAGTGTTCT
>JBBMKD010000102.1:96246720-96257769 GCA_037834095.1 Argya squamiceps | reverse complement strand
TTTTTTTTCTTTTTCTTATTAAATTGTATTTCTGACTTGGAGCCTCTCATTTGTTTTGCTTTTCAAACCATCACAGCCATAAATCTGTCCTTTTTGTCACTAAGGTATCACAACACAGAAGCTAGCAAAAGCAGTATTTTCTTGGATATGCTCCAATTGTTGAAGAAAATGTACTCATCTTATCTTCTCCTACAGTTCTTAATTCCTTTGCATTGTTATGTCTACATCTGCCCTTTCTCCAGCTATGCAGCTCCATATATAGGTCACAAAGTTAGTGCAGCCTAAAGAGAATGGGTTCCACAGGCTGTTTCCCCGTGGGAACAATTATTTAAAAAAAAAGCAGTGGGAAGCAGGAAGGATAGAAGTACCCTGGATCTACACAGGAACTTTGTTGCCATAGCTAATCAGGCATTTCAATGACTGACAAGTGGGCACATTTCCTGTTAAATTAAATTAAATACAGTTCTTGTCTCCAAAAAATTATAACTCTTGAAATGTTTTTCTTCTTCATGTAATGAGAGAAAAGCATAGGTAGGATTTCAAAAAAGCCTGATGCTCTGTTTGTTCAAATTTTCATCAGGAAGAAATCCATACCATAGCATTAATCAGCCTTAGCTTCAGAAAGTGACCTTGGTTTCCTCAGAATAAATGGAATATGTCAGTTTTCCTGCCCTCTCACTATTGAATATCTCACGATGATTATAGATCAGTCAGTGACAGCCCTTAGGCTTGTGGACTGAGAAGGTCTAGACACACGCTTAACTGTCTCTGTCATTTCTTGTAACTTGTAGTTCCCTGGAATCAGATTTCAATGATATTCCCTTCCATACAACTGAAAAATGTTTCCAGTCCATTACCAGCCATTGGAGAAAAAAAACTCAAAAAGCAAACAGGAACAACAAGAAAAAAGGGTTTCAAGACTTCCAAAGTGACTTTATCTTATTTAAATGTACTGCCTTCAAAGATTCTAGGAGCGAGTGTATTTTCTCTTGGCTTTCATTTAATCCATTTATAAACCCATAGTAACAACAAGGAAAATAAAATTCAGATGGGGGGGGAGGCTCTTCATGCATCATTTGACCCCCACCTACCCTTAAAACTTCTGTTAAAGCATAATTTTTTTCAGTGTTTTGCCATTTGTTTACTATTTTATTAGGAAACTCATCTTCATACTTTCTTTCTGTTGGATGATTAAAGCACCCTTCATCCTGCTTAGAGAGTGATTATATTGCAGACTATTGCATTTGCTTAAAAAGTATATCTTTACTAGTTGTTCACCTTGTCAGCTGGTACTCTGGTAATCAATACAGAACTTTCATAATGACATATATGGTCTCAAAGAGTACCTTTTACTTGCTTTACTACAGAAAAAATAAAACAAACAAACAAACATTAACGACCAAAAAAACCTCAAGCAAACCAAACAAGAAAAATATAAAAGATAAACCCAATTAAATTTTTTTAAAATAGCAAAATCATCTACAGTTTTAATGCTATTTTTCTCATTGTTATCAAAGATATTACTTTTTCATTACTGCTTAGTATGAAATAAGGTGGGAGGCCATATTTGCTTGAAAGCAGTAAAAAGAAACAGATTTTAAATCAGTTTTCTTCTCTTTATGCATTCAAAGGAGACGGTACTAAGGTGGAGTCTCAAAATATGTCTGATACTGTTTGTCCCCTAACCTCCAACACTTCAATATTCAAGGCAATTTTCATTAGAGTGAATAAGTTTGCAAGCCTTACCCTTTTGTATCAGCTGGAATTTTGGGAAACTGGGTGCAAACAGTGACACTTACGTGACTTTAGGTCTGGGAGTGTGTATGGTGCAAGAATTCTTTTTAGTACTTGAATTCCTGTGTGTACTTACTAAGGAAAACTTTTATATAGAGTTTCTCCTTCAGAGAGGAACACACAACCAACCTCCAGGCAATCTGAATAAAACACAGTGGCATACCTAATTAAGAAGATGATAAAGTCATTTACTCAAGAAAAGTCCAAGACTAATTATTTTTGTATCCTAGTAAAAATAAATATACCATTTTATTCCCAAGTGTGGGCACTTCTGCATATAAGTAATTGAGGATTAATCGTCATTACCCCAGTGACTTCTATTACCTGTGAAAAAACTCCAGACCATTTAGATAAACAGAAAATCTATGAAATACATGAAAGTCTGACTTTGTTCTCAAAATTGTAAAGATCAGAAATACAGATTTCTAACTGGTATGCTGGAAATTAAATTAAGCAGATAATCAAAGTAAATATAGTAAACCCCCAAATATTTACTGCCTAGCAGCTCTTATCAACAGTTTACAATGTTGGAATGCTATATACCATGCAAAATTGTTTGATTATGCAATATATCTTGGCTGAGGAGGTTTACAGTAACTGAGCTAGATTGTGAATTACAGTGTCTTTGAGATTTATGTGGAAGATTAATCTCCAGTTATTAAAAGCATTGTGAAGACAGAACTCTTGGGGCATTTTGTCTCGAACTTTAGCAAAGGACACAAAGAAGATCAAAAAATAACTTTGGTATGCCCCCATTGACACATTAGTTTTAAAACCATTCTTCTTTTTTTTCTCTGAATTTTTATTTTGGCAAAACACTTTTATAGGAGAATGAAGGAGTTTTTTGTTGGTTCATAGAAATCTTTAACTCTGACCTGATTGTTTTAAACCTGGAGATGTAACTTCAGTGTCACTACAACAACACAATACTCCCAAATTCTGTTCATCTTGTTTGCAGGAATCTTATTATTTAAGGATAGCATATTTAGCTGATTCAGGGATAGAAACAACACAGAAGCAGAACTCAAAAGCTACACAATAGATATAATTCATTGACATTTTATATGTAAGATGCATTTCTTTCACACTGTCATTACACTCCTAGTCAGTGTATTACTCTTTCTAAACAGTTCAAACACCATTGTATTAAAAATTTACTCTATTTATAATGAAAAATTGCATGCCTTGTCACATTTCCCCTTATTTCTGGAGTCTGTGGGAGTAACAGAAGAGTATATGTGCATGCATTCACCAGCAGAATAATTAAGGAGCTGATATGGTCCATCAAGATGTCTTCTTCATGTTTAGGACTCCTTGGGTATATAGGCAATGACCATTGACAGACCTATTTGACACACACTACTACTTGTTAGTTCCATAAGCTGAATGAAAAAGGAGAAGTAATTATATTGTTTCTGACCCATCAGATCTCTTTGGTGGGCATGTCTGGTCCATGCTCTTAAATGCCAGAAAGAAATAGAAGATAGCTGTGAATATTCTTTGTTTAGATGGACATTATCACTGATTGTTATTTTTAACAACCTGAAGAGCAGGAAAGTTTTCTCCAGACCTGTAGTGAAAAGAAATATTTTAGCTGTTGCATAAACTGGATCTGACTTCTCCTAAAAAATCAAGAGAGTGACAAGGATAGTTAAAAAGAAAAACAATACAAAATGTGGAGTTGGTTACCTGAAGTGCCAAAATGGTGTATATCTGTATGGTGGTCATTTCCATAAGAAATAAAAAAACCCATATGAGATTCCCATGTGCTCACTTTTTGATCTTGTCTGGGTTTCTGTGGATGGCATCCCTTCCTTCAGGTGTCTCAGCTGTACCACTTGTCATGGTGTCATCTGCAAACTTGCTGAGGGTGCACTTGATCCCCTTGTCTATGTCATTGAGGAAAACACTAAACAGCACTGGTCCCATTATGGATCCCTGAGGGACACCACTTGTCACCAGTGCCCATTGGGACATTGAACCATTCACCGCTACACTCTGAGTATCACTGTCCAACCAATTCCTCGTCCACTGAACCATCCACCCATCAGATCCCTCTCTCTCTAATTTAGAGAGAAGGATGTTGTAGGGAACTGTGTCAAAGGTCCTACACAAATCCATACAGATGGCATCCATAGCTCTTCCCTTGTGCCTGATGCAGTCACTCCATGACAGAAGGTCAGTAGGCTGGTCAGACAGGACCATCTTTTGTTTTGTCAGGCATGTTGCTGCAAGGTCAACGGTCACAAAATTTTTAAGAATCTAACTGGCTCAGTAAATTTGCCAGCAACTGGGTTTCATCTCTTTGGAGATCAGCTCAGTAACAAAGACTCATAAAGAGGAAGGGGAACTTGTGGCCAGTAGTAGTTCTACAAGACTAGTGAAACCATTCACCTCTTTCATACTATCACTTATTTTCCAGTCCCTTTCCATTGCTGTTTTAGGGATCGAGTATGAAAGTATTTCCAATAAAGGATTTGAAAAGACAGATAGGAAAAGTTGAGTTACAATGAAATGGATATCCTGCTGAGAAGGTGAGCAATTTCATTCAGCAAATATCAGGCTTTCATTTGGACCTCATTTCTTGAAATTCTCTTGTTTTAATTTCAGAAAAAGCTAGAAACTGTTGACATGGTGTAATGAACCCATTAGATTTAATCACATCACTAACACTGCCTGGCACAAGTTAATGAGCATTCATTTGAGATTTTGGACTCCTTTTTATTTTAGTCATTAAAGCAAATAAACATTGCTATCAACAAATAGTCTCACTCTAAATAGAAGTTTGTATACATGGGCAGCTCTAGCATTTCAGATACAAGTTGTGATCTCAGTAGTGCTTCAGACTTATACAAATATTACATCTAGCTGAAACCAAGGAGTTTGTTCTAAAGGTCAATTGCATAGTAACTGAACTTCACCATCACAGATTTTAACTTTATTTGGATTTGATTCTATGATCTTTTGGTGTTTATTTGGTCACAAGTGACAATGTTGTCCTGGTTTTGGCTGGGGTAGCTGGTACAGTGCTGTGTGTTGAATTCAGTATGAGAATAATGTAGGTAACACACTGATGCTTTGGCTGTTGCTAGGTTGTGTTTACCTGAAGCCAAGGACTTTTTTCTGTCTCATTCTCTGCCAGTGAGAAGGTATACAAAAAAAACTGGGAGACCATAGCTGGGACAGGTGACACAAACTGGCCAAAGGGATATTCTACACCATAAAATGTTATGCCCAATATATAAACTGAGGGAATTACTTGGAAAGGGAAATGATCAGGGTTCAAGGATGGAGTCTGACGCTAGTCAGCAGGTGGTGAACAATTGTATTGTGCATTATTTGATTTTTCTTGGGTTTTATTTCTTTCCATAATAGTAACAATAGTAATAATTTATTGTTTTTTTAATTTAATATTTGGTTTTATTTTCATTATTAAACTGTTCTTATCTCAGCTTTTGATTCTCCTCCTCATTCCACTGCAGCTGGGGGTGTGTGAGCCATTGGTGCTGCATTGTTGGCTGGGCTTAAACCACAACAAATGTGAAAGTCAAATAACTGAAAATTCAATGTCTAATTTCTATGAATTTGCTTTTATTGATAATTCTATCAAACTGCTCTCTACTTAGGAAATTTATTTAAAGGAAAATTTCTGGTTTTCTATACAGTGAGCTGCAGCAAATTTTCACTTGGTCCCTAAGCTCTCATACATGACAGTGTGAGATTCTATTTTAAGATGTGTTTTAAAGGAATTTCAAGTGGCCATTGACATTGACTCTTCTTTATTCTTTCAAAAAGACCAGTAGCAGAAACAGTATGCTCCTAGTATATACAAAAGCATCAAGTTTGAGCAAAATTTTTATGCTAGGGAAGGCTTACAGTTGGCACCATACCTTTTATTTCCTGATACCATTGGTTAAATTAACTTAAGCAAGGTCTGTGAGACTACAATAGTCATATAGATTGTGTGGTATAATAATAATTATTTATAGTATTCTCACAATGAAAACAGAAGAAAAATAGTTTCTTCTCATGCCAAACATAATTATAATTAACAATAACAATTTATAAATCATATTTTATATCTTGCATTATAATTTTCCATTTTTTCCCAGAAAAAAAACTAGGAAAGGAAATTTTAAATAAAAAATGAATATGTCTCTGACAAAAGCAAAATTCCCTAAATATAATGGAAACCCAAGTAACAGACCTCTCCTTGGGTTTCCAAAACGAGAAGGAGAAGCCAAAAAGAGATCATAAAGGGATGTCTCTGTTT
The DNA here is from genome assembly GCA_037834095.1 of Argya squamiceps. NCBI lineage: Eukaryota > Metazoa > Chordata > Aves > Passeriformes > Leiothrichidae > Argya > Argya squamiceps. Next base: position 96,251,702 of record JBBMKD010000102.1, on the reverse strand, counting down.
TAAGAAAAAAACCTGAAAACCAGTAGCAATCAAGCCATTTTTTGCATCACCTTTATATCATTGCACTTACATACAGTCCTTTAGTATATGGAATATTTTTGCTTGTTTGTTTCTCTGCTTATTGAGCTTGGATTATAATTACCTAGGTGTAAATATGCCACTGCATTTTGAATAAATGGAAAGGTTATTCTCCAAAGTGAATTCCTCCCAATATGCAGTTAGAAATAATCTATAAAGGTGGACTTCAGTGCTGGGTCCTAATTAAAATGGTTTCAATAGTAAAGTGAATGTATTTCTTTCACATATAGTTTATCGGTTAACCGCTGTAGTGGAGTGCTCTCACTACATCATCAGTAAATCATTGCTGATACCAAAAACCGTCCCATCCTTTCCTCTTGTCTTCCTCAATTCTCTCTTGTTGTCTTCACTTAGGATGAACAAATTATCAAGGGACATCTCGGGCTGCAAACTCATTATCTCGTCTCTAATTATAGACACTCCCACACAACTACCAGGCATTTGTTCCCACTTATGTGATTTATCTGCATAAGTTTCTGAAAGGGGTGACCTAGCAAATTTAGCACAGACCTGACAGACTCAATTCCTGTGAGAAGAAAAAACAGGATACTGTCTAGCAAGATTCAGAAGACTGGATTTTTTTTTAATGCCAGAGACTGCTGAGGTAGGAAGGATTATACAAATGCAAACAGCTGAGACCCCCTCAACCCCTTCCAAAGGCAAAACAAACAAAACAAAGAAAAAAGCCAGCTACTGTTCATAAACAAATTCCAAAGAAGAACAAATCTGAAATTTTCCAAACTACAAATTCCAATATAGACTATGGCACAACTAAAATTAGTTGCTACTGGAAAAATTAAAAATGACATGAGTGTCAACAGCCATCAAAAATAGATTCAGGAAGAATTCAAGTAGCCATTAACTTGGGGTTAAGAGTTCAGTATCAAGCCAATTAGATGAAAATACATTTAAAATGGAAACAAACAAGAGTAAAAAAGAGTCATGCGGATATATTAGTCAGGAACTGTCTATATAGGTGTTTTAAAAATATTTCTCACCAACAAAGCAGCAATCTTTAAATGAGCAGTCTGGGAGGTAAAGATAGATTCAAGACTATTTTTTAAAATAACTTATAATAAGCTTTCCAATTAGAGATGCTTAAAGCCTGCAAATGTTATTTTGTGGATTAAATCAAGAAGTAGGAAAAGAAGAATATATATTTATGTGTAGTGTGCAAATTGTCAACTTATGTTACCAACAGAGTTCCAAAGAGTTCTATGCTGAGACCTGAGGCATTCAACACAAATCTATTTAAAAAAAAAACAAGTGACAAGGTTTTCCCTGATACAAATTCTGAATTTAGGATGAGGAAAATAAATGGTTACTGTAAAGAGTACACAGATGTATACAGTAGGGGAAATAAACTAGAAGAATGGAAAATCTATGTTAAATCTCATTGCAATTACAGTGACATGGTGTGATAGCTCACTGGAATGATAGCTGACTGGAATGTTGTCATGGATGGTGCTGCCCTTTTTAGGAAGAATAGGTAAGAGAGGTGAGGTGATGGATTTGCCCTTTGTGTGAGGGAGCGTCTGGAATGTCTCAAGCTCTACCCAGGAGCAGACAAATTAATCGAGAACTTATGGATAAGAAGTAAGGGACTGGATAATATGGGTGACATTTGTGGGCATTTGCTATGGGCCATCTGATCAGGAGGAGGAAGTCGATGAAGCTTTCTATGGAAAAGACTGGCCAGGGAGGTTCTGGAACTCTGGAGACATTCAAAACCCACCTGGACACTTTCCAGTTTAACTAATTCTAGGTGTTGTTCCAGAGGTCCTAATGATTCTGTCATTTTGTGATCTGTGACACCAAAGCTCCAAAGGTAGAATAAATTATCTAAGCTAAAAGCTAAAGTCGCAGGATACACTTACAACAGGGAAACACATCTGGGACACTGGTGATTGGCTGCCAAGTACCTTTTGAATATTCAGTCAGAAAAAATATCTGCAATTTTAATACCTTGTTAGAGTTAATAGCAGTTGTCAAAAAAGCACATTAACATGCCTAGGGGATTAATTCCCACTTCCTAAACTGCATCTATGTGACTAAGATAAGATTCAACATGTGCTGTGTAGTCCCAGGTGAATATATTTCCATATTTTGTGCAATGATGATTCAAACTAGCTGAAATCTTTTAAAAACATTGTTCAATTAAAATACATACTTCAAATACAGAGAAATGGAAATTTTGTAAGTCATGTTCAGTCACACAACAATCTGCAAATGTACTAAATCATAACCTTGTTTAATCAAGCTCAGCCAACAAACTTCCATTTGATGGAAGTTTCCTCTAAGTTTCCCTTAAGATCTTCATAGAGAAGTTGATGAACTATGGGCTGAATGAGAAAGCAGTTTGGTAAATTAAAAACTACCTGAATGATTGGCTCAGAAGATGGTGAGTGTACCCCAGGAATCAATATTGGGTACACATCCTCGAAAAAGATTGGAGTGCAGAGTTCATCCCCAGTTTGCAGATGGCACAAAATTGGCAGGAGTGGTTGGTATGGCAGAGGACCTTGCTGCCATCCAGAGAGTCCTTGAAGAAATGACCTGAGAAGGACCTCATCCAGATCAGCAAAGGGAAGTGCAAACTCCTTCAACAGGACACCAAGCTGAACATGAGCCAGCAATGTACCCTTGAGCCAAAAATAAAAAGGCTAATGCTCTCCTGGCATGTATTAGACAAAGCATGTTCATCAGGTCAAGAGAAGTGATCCTTCCCCTCCATTTAGCACTGGAGTCTGACAAATTCCCATGAGGATGATGACAGGACAGGAGCCTCTGTGTCCTGAGGAAAGGCTGAGAGAGTGGGAAAGGCTGTTTCTGCATGAAGAAGAGAAGGGTTGAGGGAGATCTAATTAGTGTTTATAAGTTCCTGAAGGAAGGAAATACAGAAGATGGAACCAGGCTCTTTTAATTGGTGCCTAGTGTGAGAACAACAGGGAGTAGGCTGATACTGAAACACAGGAGGCTTCCTCTAAACATCCAGAAGAAGTTTATTAATATGAGGGTGACTGAACACTGGCATAGATTGCCCACAACAGTTGTGTATTTTCCATCCTTGAAGATATACAAACCTGGACATGGTCCTGGGCAACCATCTGTAGGCCTCCATGCTTGAACAGCTAGATTGGACAAGGTGACTTCTAAAGGTCTCTTTGAACCTCGACCTTTTGTGATTCTGCAACTGAAGTTTTATTACCTCTCTAATTTTTAAAAAACACATACAAGGTGTGGCATGCATGGCTATTAAAGTTATCTCTCTATCATAATTTGTTTTTAATTTCTAAATATTTGGAAAACAGGTTAAAGAACAGTAGATTCGACTTTTTGCAGAGTAGCTTGAAAGAACAATGTTGTTTTAGGACAAATAATAAGACATTCCAATTGGTCCGGGTTGTAAACCATGAAAACTGACATAGCCTTACTGAAGTGGAAGCATCTGACCTTTTAATGCACTTAATATTGTTTAAGCTAAGTAAATAAATTTTAAAAAATCATTCAGAATTAAAATGTATGGTTGTTCTTCTATTCAACTACATAACTGCACAGCATGTGACAGACATCAATCACTTAAGGAAGAAAATATAATGGGGTCATAAGGGCATGCAAAGCAATGCTCAGCATAAGTTAAACAGAAGCCTCTACTACAAAAGCTAAACATTAGCAAGAAAGACAAGTTTTGTAGTTTACAGAACTATAATTAAATTTTGTACTTAGGTTTTGGGTTGGATTTTTTAAAATTGAAATTATCATTAAAAACATATGAAGAAGAAAATAAGGGACCAAAATTTCAAACACTGATAGTAAGAGGGTTATTTTAAGTGGTTGGATAGCACTGCTTTCTATAGTAGTTTAACAAATAAAGTTTGAAAGAAGTACCTAAAAGCCAAAGAAATTGGTTTGGAAACAAATTATTGACTTAAAGATGAAGTTTTAGTTTAAAAGTAATAAAACCACAACAAGGATAGACTGAAAAGCATTTGCCGCCTTCAGAGGTACTGCAAATATCACTTTTGGTGAGGTGATCAAGGAAGTCTTACCTTTCCCATAGAATCACAGAATGGTTTGGGTTGGGAATGGCCTCACAGATCACCTAGTTTTAAACTCTGTGCCACAGGCAGGGACACTTTCTACTACACCAGATTACCTGTGCATCTCTTAATCTTTGTCTTAAATAACTGCAAGATGGTTTATATGGACATTTTCTTATGATGATATGATCTGCTAGTTTAAATATCTTTTCTTCCTTCCTGGAATTTAGCTTTCATATGCATTTATAGAGAGAAATCATAGCTGTTTTCTACTTCTGTTCTGTCATACAGAGGAAGCCAAATTTTTCTCATCTGTTGCTTTTTTTTTATGATGAGTCCTTCCTTGCTCTAAGCATCTTAGTAGCACTTCCTGACCTTATTTTAATTTACCATCTTGGAAAGAAACAGGTGAGAGTACACATAATCCTGAAATTTAATTTTTTTTTCTGACTATTATAGATTATGAGTATTTTCCTGTCTCAGTGGAAATAGCTTTTCTTGCTTATCTAAGAACAATCAATTATACTGTCAAAAAGTATAGCATATTAGTCAGGTAAAATTATTTTGCAATAAGCCATATTAGATTTTATTTCAGCTTCCATTAACTTCATCATTGTAATTATTCCCATGCTCATCTTTTTTCCTCTAACAGGTCTGTATCTTTCTGACTTTCCAGGTATTTTTTTATGTTTCTGATATTATTACTGATTCCTCAACTTACAAAATCTTTAACCTAGTTTTTCACATCTGTTCATGCAGAATTATAGAATAAATACTTTAGACTCTATACTTTTCGTGGATTCAAAGAAATGCCTTTCAGTTACACCAGTTAGATTTTTCAGAACCTTTCTCCTGTGAATAGCC
>JBBMKD010000102.1:96217357-96243485 GCA_037834095.1 Argya squamiceps | reverse complement strand
TAGATAAATTCTAAAAATATACATTGTTTTCATGAAGCTGCGTGAGAACAGCACTGCTTGAGTTCAAACACTTGCAAGCAAGAAAACTGAGGGCAACAAAATAGAATGTGGGATATAATATTAACTCTATGCAAGACACAGGTTTGAAACTTCTTGACATTAAAAAACTGCACAGCCAAAGTCTTGGCATTTTTTTTCCCTACAAAAATACCCCTGAGAGTGTAGGTGGAAAATTTTAATTAACTCAGTAGGTAATTGCATTTTTTACTGTGATCTTCATTAAAAGACTCTTGATTATTCTGCTCTCATTGTCCATCTGCAGGACCCCCATTGACAGAAACATGAATATTGCATACAGAAATAGTACCTGAAGTGATTCTGTGGGTGGGAATGAGAAAATGGCCTGCAATGTAGCAGACTCAGTTCTGTTTCTGAAAAGGCTGAGACAGACTTGGAGGAAACGAGAAGCATGGTGTATTAAAAAAAAATAAACTGAGTGTACATACTTCCATACATCTGATTTTTAGTAACATTACTGCAATCATTTCTATAAGCCCCTAATGACAGAAAGTAAAACTGTAGTCATTGTTACTTTATAGGGAGGGATCATGAGAGAGACTATATATCTGTTATAAAGCCAGCCAAAGTCTTTTAAAAGTCAAAGTGGATTTGGACATAGTGTGTTCATAAATTCTGACAGAATAGAAATAAATGCCAAAATCAGGTAGGACAAAACGTACTTTTGGTTTAATTTATTTGAATTTATCTGTTAGGCTTAGTGTCACCCTGATTTTCAGCCTTCTGATCTTGTTTACATAGTTCTACTGGAGTTTCTCATGCATTTAACATAAACAAAAGTAGATTGTTTACGTATTCCTCTCTGTGATGGACAGCTGGCTTGACCACTGGGGTCAGAGGGGTGTTCCTCTCATCCTCCAATCCTTGATCAAATTCCAAATCCTATTTAAACCCCAAATCATAATTAACTTCCTCTTACTTTGCTCGCTATCAACATGACAAGTGAATGTCGTTCTTTCGTGTCGTACAGTGCAACAGTTTAGGAGTTCCTAAAAGTGGATTGTGTTCACCCTACAGGAGTGGGGTGATATACATTACTATACTCGTGCAAGAGTCATTGGGAATAATGCCTAATCATGGAGAACTACTGATGTACAGGCCTTTGACTCTGGTACCTCTCTGTGAGATTGATAGCCTTACTTTATCCTATGCCTGCATCCAAACACATAGTAATTACCTCCTATTTTCCTGTGCTCCCTCCTTGACTCCTGCCACAAGGTCTATTTACATTGGCACCACTACAGTCAAACAAAAAACATGAAAATCTCTGTCAAAGAATACACTAAAGACCAAGAATGAGCAGACTAAGTAATTTCATTTGAAAGGGACAGGTGTTGTTTCAGAAGCTAGATTTGCAAACCCAACTATAATTCAACACTGATGAAAACCAGAAGAATTGGAGGTTGAACAGCAGTAGTCTGGAAATCGGTCCAGCAGAGAAACATCATTTTATATTAATACACCAGTGAGGGACATACATTTTAATGAAAAATTCCAGGGGCCTGGAGATTAACCTACAAAGAACTTCAGTAGCTTTCAGATAAGATTTCAAGTCAGACCTGATATTCATACCAGACATCTAAATGCATCCACATTAATTTGATTTCTTTAAAAAGATATGAATAAAAAGAGGCATTGTGTTTACTGCATATGTCCCTATGAAGAAAACCATCTTATATTACACACTGAGCGCACCACTATTTATTAAAGTTTAGATAATAATCTGAGTAAGAAAGAATCTTTCTTTCTCATAATAAAAATTCAATCTATATAATAATGAGAAAGTACATGAATTTGATCTCAAATTTTATCACTGTATTTTTCTACTAAACCAAGTATATCAATCAGTCTCCTTGGAATAGATGAACAACACTGAGCTCAAAAATCCCCCTCCTGAATAGTATTTGAATTATTTTAGGAGGACATTTAGTTACAGAATTTCCTAACTTAACATTAGAATTACAAAGAATACCTGTAAATTGTAGTGACATTATAGTGGGTGGACCTTATAGGCCACTTAATCAGAAAGACCAACAAAATGAAGCTCCAGAGACCAGGGGGAGAGGCTGAAAGGAAGACATATCCTTGTGGAAAAGGTTCAATTCAGGAAGGACGTAGGCAAACAGGACACACATATAATCCACAGGCCCTGATGGGATTCACCCAGAAGTCCTATAGGTCCTGGCTGGTGTTGTTGCATGGCCACTCTTGATAAACTCTGGTTGATCATGACAGATGGGAGAAAGGTTCTTAAAGACTGGAGGATTCCATAATATATTTTCCACTTTCATCTTTTCTGAGATGTTCAGTGAGGAATATACAGATCTTAATTTATTTATTGCAATAGGCATTCTGAAAGAAGAGATATTTAGAATAGATATAACGTGTCTTGATTCAAGTACTTCTATTCATCTCTATGCTAAAAAAAATTTTTACGAACACTGTCACGGTTAAAGGCAGTGGGAAGATCATAACAGTTTTTCAGTTCTTAGAGGAAAATATATTGTTAAATAAAAGCAAGCACTGTACCTTAGAATATTAATTTCTCAGAAGGAGCAATCATCTGTGGAACAAATATACTCCTTTGATGTTTTTTTAATGGCAATGGGTCATACAGATGAGGATTCAATTTTATATTGTTATTAACATTTGCAACCATTCCACTTCCAGACAATGCATTTTAATCTGGGACTTGCTACTATTTCACAACTCATCTTGGCATAAACATACATTGAGCACTGAAGAAACAATTTAAAATTTTTGATGGTTGAAATTAAAGGTGCTCAGGCCTTAAAAAATATCTGGTCTTCCAGATGTAAAACCAAATAAATGAATATGCTCATTACTGAACTTATTATTGAACTTAATTTCAGACATATTTCTGCCATGCTTTATTTATTTAACTCCAATCTCAGAGCAAAAAAATGGCATCCTTATCACTTTTTACATTTACTTTTGAAAAAGTATGTTATTCAATAAAGGAAACCCTTGAAATATAAACATTTTTCTGAGTTCTTTGAAGTTCCTTTCTTGAACTATGTCAAGATTCTCATGCTTAAATATTCTTATCTAATTTTCAGTTAAAAATGGATTTAGACACTTCTGAAAAGCATAATACTACAGAATAATTCTCTACAGAATACTTCTATGCAAATTTAAATTCCTATTCTCTCTCAAATAAAAGGTGTTTCAACAGCTGGACTCAGAAATACATAACCTATATTGTTATTATCAAGATTATTACACTGATATAAAAAGTATATGTAAAGTTCGTTCCACAGAAATTCACAACAGATAGAAAATCACCTTAATAGTGATTACTTTAGCTGCAAAAAATTCTCAATATAGCCTTGAAAAAGAAACAAAAAATTATTTGCATTTGAACTAAAATTTCAGTCATAGACATCAACAGTCCGATTGTGTTCTTTGTTTGAGACTTTGAGACATTCAGAAGACTATTAAAGAAGTATTTATTTTTGATCTCCCCTAATTTACTTCACAAGCTATTTTTATTGTTAACCTAAAGTAGTATCTTTATTGACAATTTTAACCTAGGATAAATCTGACAGAAAATTATGTTTCGAATTTAGTTCAAGGGTGTTTTTGAACACAACTGAAAAGAATATTAGTCTTATGAATAAGAATCCTTGAGTTTTTCTCTCATGAATAGGAACAAAATTGTGGCAAATTTTAAAATCTGGAAAGCCTTTTCTTTCAGATACTGAGCCTTACTTCTCAAAAACAGAAGAACACTAGTGTCAAAAAACCCCCACCAACTAAAAGCCTTCAGGACACATACTGCAGCCTTGGATTAAATGATGTGACAATGATTTCTTGTTTGTCATCTTCAGTGAAATTCTTGATTCTTGAAACCTTATATGTAAAAGTTACTAATCCATCATCTAAACTCAAAATGGTTATTTTTTATATTCATCTGTTGAATTCACAAAGCTTACAGGCATCATATATTTTCCACATAAAATGTGGAAAACAGACATTCTGTTTAAAAATTTGACATAACTACTTTTAAAAAAGGCCATGGGATAGCCTTTTCTATGTGTCTGCTTGCTTGCACAGCCATGCTCTGCTACACAATCTCAAGTCATGCCTTTGTAAAATGTTGCAGCAATCACCTCTTTCTTTTAAAAGAACAGTTTTTTGTTCTGTTCATTCACCAGCTCTATTCAGAGCTCTTCTCGATGTTCAGTTCTATTCTCTGCCTTAGAGGAGTCGAACACCTTTCTTCCTTGATATCGTTCAACTACACCAAGTGTTCTGAGTTTCTATATGATGGGAGGGCAGAGCACACCACATTTTCTGCACCATTGTGCAGTAAAGAATAAGATAGTTTTTAGGCTAACAAAGCCTGTAAATGAGACTTTAATGCAGACAGCTCGTAGTGGGCAGGAAAATTACAGCTTGATTGCTACAGCAGTCACCTGCAGATATCCACTATCCAGATCCTGTTGAAGAGGTTGAGTACATATTTTACTGAGAATGGAAAAAGTTGTTTTGTCTTTAAACATATATATATATATATATATATATATATATATATGTAATCTGATCTTGATTACTTGTTGCTGCAATTAATTTTCTCCAGTGTCCCTGATGTAGTTTGGCAATTTTTTATTTTTGCTAACTCTGAATTCATATCTTATTAACAAAAGTGACTCTTAAAGGGACTTGTACAGTACTGTAAGAGCAACTGACAAGTTATGATACAGACAAGTTGTAGGGTGAATGGATTACTTTTACTACCCTCACTGCAAAGCAGTATTTTGCCCTGATTAGAAAAATTATTTCCTCTGTGCTTTTAAACCCAATTAGTTTACTAATAAAGATAGGCCGATGAAAAATGCCGTTGAAGGCTCCTGTTAATAACAATGAATGAACAGCAAAGGCAGATGCAAAACAAATTTATTATATTTCAACCTTTGACACAACTTTCTTTGCTGTATCAGATATAAGCATTCTGCATCTCAAACTGTTGCAAGGAACTTTATTCACATTTTCAGCTGTTTGTTTTCTCAAATTTCATCTCCACTCTAAAAATCTACTACAGCTTGTTTGTTTTTTGGTGTTTTTTTTGGGTTTTTTTTTTTTTTTTTTTGCTATGGATGTCTATTTTCTGGAGAAAGAACATTTGATCTCCATGATTTTTAAACATTGTTGGGTTTCTTTTTTACTGAAGAAAATAACATAAACAGGTGTTTTCATATAGCTACATATTTATATGTTCAGTTTTCTGTCACTAGATTACTACCATTCCAATAAAAAAAATCAGAATAATGTGTATTTTTTAAACTGATGTCTTCACTACAGACATATATGTAGCTTTTCATAAACTAAAAAAAAAAACATATAGCAGGGAGTGATACTTTGTTGTGGTTGTTGTAGTTGTAGGAAAGTAAACAAAACTACAATGCAACAAATCCAAGCATGGTGAAGTGGATCATGATTCTCAACCCTCTGTGCAGTAACAAATATCTACAAGAGTTCTTTTACACTTGTAATTCAGACTTCTTCACGACCCACTTTAAATGGAAAGAATACTCTGATATTTCCAAGCCATTATGCCTTCATAACAGACTGTTAGGTAAAACAGGGAGACAGCATGGCAGACTAGTTAAGGACTGATATATAAATCTGAAGACTGAGTTTTCCTTCACATTACAAAATAAGTATTGGTAGAGGAATAGCTTTTCTTAAGCAGCAAGGACCTATCCCAGTTCATTTCAGCAAGCACAGTATCTCATAGGTACCAAACCCATTACTGCAAGTTAAGCCATTGCAGGGCTGTTCCAATGACAGACAGGGCTTTATGCACATTTCCACTGTGAAGAATGAAGATTATGTTGACAGTATGGAAAGGAGGAGGAGGTGAAAATTAAGGAAGGTTCAAATCCCTTTCATTGCCATTAATTTTTAAAGTGAGTACAGTAAGTATTTTGTAAATTTGCTGCATTATAAGTGGTTAAATAAAAAAGGAAAAAGCACAGATAGGGACTTTGCAGTCTCCTCCTGGTGTTTCAGTTACAATATCTTTTGCTTCAGGCACACTCTTAAGCAACTGTTTGGCTGAGACTGTCCGACTCTATTAACAGACCATGAGCTCATTACCATGAGATACATGGTAATAACCCCAAAGAAATTCTATTAAAACAACAAATTATCTTATCTTTGCTTAAAAAATATTCTTGCAGGAGCAGAGAAGAGGGAAGTAATTTTATATTTATGACTATCTGTTCAAAGAGATCAAAACAATAAAAGTGTTCGTTAACATATCAAAATCATAATTATCTCCTTTGCAGAATGCCCTTTAGCAGACTTAAACTATAAAAATTAATATGGCAAACCAAAACAAGAAAAAAAAATGCTGTGTAGCTTATTTTAGAATTATTTTCTTACACCCATTTCCTCTCGGGGTCTGGACAGTTGCATAATGGATCTTTCTAGTGTATGTTCTTTATTTCTCCAAGAAATCCTTCTTTTATAATGACCAAATTACCAAATTATGCAGCTTAAAAATCTTTTCCTTTTTTCTTTTCTTTTTTATGTTTGACCATTCGATTTTAAAGGGAGAGGAAAGCAGGCTTAGCCATAGTAACACTAAAATCTGCTATGAGGTAGAGATCTGGAAGGTCTTATATTTCATTTGTGCAATCTAATTCAATGACTAGAAAACCTCATCGTATATAAAAAGGACTCTTTTTCAATATCTGAAAAAGAAAAGTCTGTGGATATTGAAATGGCATAATCTGTGTGTTCATGGTATTGCTAATCTAACTGGAGAAGAAAAGCTCTGAAATCTAGTCCACAACCCATGGGGTTGCACTGTGGTCTCAGTGTTATATCACTTCACTCTGGTTAGCTTTTTTTTTCTGATTTCTGTGGCTGAGTCTGTCTTCTATGTCTTGGAGTTATAAATTATTCAGCAGAGGTCCCTTAATGCAGCTTGATTTTCTAAAACTATCACATTCTGTCCTTATATGTACCTATATATATCTATTTAATTTTATATGCATATAATATTTTTAAAACCTAATCTGATCCTGCATTTCTTCACAGCCTAGCTAGAATAATTTGCTCTTCATTAGGAGAGATTACTTCAGACTCTGAATTGGAATATTCAGCTGCATATGGCCTGCATTCTAAAATTCATTTCAGTTGGAACAAATGCAGAAAGCAAGGGGTTTTGTGTTTTATTTTGTGGGTATATTGGTTTGTGGGGGTTTTTTTGGTTTTTGTTTTTGTTTTCAAATGTAATATGCAATTCAATGCCATGAGGTTGTTAGCAGTAGAAAGTGAAGTAAATGATTTATTGTATGCTTTTGCAAGTCTATTGGAAACGATTTCTACACAAAGCTAGTACTGAGAATTTTAAGAGGCAATCACAAGTTAAAACAAACTTCACATTCACAAAAGAATATGAAGAAGCAGTGTCACCATCTGATTTGAGATGCCATGCTGTCCTCTTCCTTCTTCCAAAGAGAAGAAGAATTTGGAGACTGAAAGTTTAAAAAGCTTTTAGTTGTATCTGTCTTTTGGATATGTCCAAGAGCAATTTCAAAAGTGATGCCATTAGTGCATCTGGACTTTTCTCATGGTCATTACGTTCTAGGACTTTTCATTGTGGAATCTGTGAGATTTTTCTTCTAAAATGAGAGGGTTTAGAGCTCTTAGCACTTGCTCTGACCTTTAGAACTAGAGCAGGAGTTACAATCCTTCCTCTAATGAAGGATCTTTAACAACTCAATTATTTCTCCAAGCATCCTTCAACGATTTTACCTTTAGGGACACTAATATTAATTTGATGAAGAAAGAGAAAATAGATACGATGTATTATATACTTTTAATATCTTTTCCCCAAAAACCCCTTTTATACCTAAAAATTACCTGATGAGATGAACAGATTCTTCTACCTAGTCTGCTAATACCTGTAAAGAGAATTGGAACTTAGATGCTACTTCCATTCTCTGATTCAGAAAAGTGTTTATGCTAGTGTCTATGAAATTTCATTTTTTTCCCTTTAAATAAAGAATGCTTTTTTTTTGAATCCTGTATACACTAATTAAAGGAAAGTTTACCAAAGTACAAATCATAATTCACATAAATGAACCCAGAAGTGGAAGACCTACTGCACTTCAACAAGAAGCTCCAGTCACTTACATATGCCTGGCATAGAGGTTTAGTTATATAAATTATGTGTAAGCAATCATGTATACACACACTTCACAGTAAATAATTTCACAGCTATGCAGCAAAAAAGACAGATTTAAAACCAAAATGAATACAAATTAAAAAGAATAATTAAGCAGAATATGAATAAGGGAAATACCTTGAAATATCATGGAACATATCAATTACCAGAGTAAAATTCTTAGATGTCATTGAAATTAGGATTCATATTGATCTCAATAGGATTTCACCTTTAGAGGTTTTTTTTTTTCTTTAAATTAATACTTTCAGCAGTAAAAAACGTGTGAAACTGAAATATATCTTATCTAGCCTCTACACAAGGAACTGTCTGGCAGCAACAAGCATTACAAGACATGACAGGATGGAATTTTAAGCCCAACACAATCATATCAATCAGAGGGCACAAGCCAGAGCAAAACTTAATAACTTGGTGCTTCCTGCATTGATGACAGCAAAAAGAAATCCATAAGCCAGGCAGTTTAAGGATGATTTCTTCTGAAGCCCTTTTAAGAAATACAGGTTTCACTACAGGAACAAACCAGAACAAGATGCAATGAAGTAAAACTGCACTATATTTTAAATCAGCTAAATGGGTATTGCAAAGAGCTCTGTTCCATGAGAGCTAATATGAGCAGCCAAAGAAAAATAAAAACAAACAGCAAAGACCAGAAAAAAATGGACTGAGGTGTTTACTAAATAGAATTGAAAGATACTGGGCAGGATAATTCTCTTAGGATAATTGCCCCTTTTACATGGAGAATTTGTCAGTGAGGAGCAGCATTCCATACAATTCCCTGGGAGATGTTCTACAGTGAAAAGTACTGGAGTACTGCACAAAATTGAGGGACACTATTGTCCAGAACAACAGATTTGAAACACCTACCTGATAATGTGTAAATACACATGATTCTTATTCTGAATTCCATGCTAGGAAAGGCCATGAGGGGGTTGCACATTCCTTTCTCATTGCACTTTGAAACAGAATATGGTTGAAATTCCAAAGCCACAAATAAGGGAGTACCCCCTTGTCATGAAGTCTGACTTGTCTTTGCAAGATCACTTGAAAAGTCATGCAATTTTAAATGGAAACTCTGTCTTTAGACATAATGCAAAGCCAGGTCTGTATTAGTTTTGGGATTTTGAATAAGAAACACAACCGTAAACTTTAACCTATGCTTGCTAATTGAGAGTCACATGAAAAAAACCTATTTAAGATTTAATAGGATTAAACATAAACTTTATTCAAATAAGAATCATAAGGACCTGTCCTGCCAATATTATAGTTTGAAATATCACCTTCAAAATTAGCAGTATTTATAGCTACTCAATTTTACATCCAAGAATAGGGACTTGAAACTGCAATCAGAGCTGCTACAGTGCTACTGTAAAATTACATTTGTACCTGTCCGGCTCAGATAGAGTCAATTTTGTTTTTAGTAGCAGATACAGTTTTGTGTTTTGGTTTTAGGATTAGGTTAATGTTGATAATGCACTGATGGTTCAGCTACTGCTGAGCAGTGCTTGCACAGAGTAAAGACCATTTCTTTTTCCCACCCTTCCTCACCAGTGAGGAGGCTGAGGTTGCACAAGAAGTTAGGAGGGGACACACCTGACCCCAACTGACCCAAGGGATATTCTATACCATATGGCATCATGCTCAGTATATAAAGCTGGGGGGAAAAAAGGAAGAGGGGGATTTTAAAGTGACAGCATTTGTCTTCCCTAATAATCCTTAGACATGGTGGATTTCTGCTGTCCTGAGGATGACTGAACCCCTGCCTGCCCAGGGTAAGTGTTAAATGAATTCCTTGTTTTGCTTTGGCTGTGTGTGTGACTTTTGCTTTACCTCTTAAGCCATCTTTATCTCAAGCCGTGAATTTTCTCATTTTTACCTTTTCAATTCTTTCCCCCGTATCATTGAGAGGGAGTGAGCTAGTGGCTGTATGAGGTTTAGTTGCTGGCTGAGGTTGAACCATATCACTATCCACTGAGATAATACCATAATCAGTCCCCATTGTGAGACAGTTGAAATCTGCCTGTCCCAATTAAATAACTGCAAGACCATTCTGAAAGACATATTCTCCCCAGAGCATTGCAGAAATGTAAGATGAGTAAAGTGAATTAGCTACAGCATGTGGGTGGCCCATTCTCTGCCTCTAGGTATGATTTTAAGCATTTCTAACATCTACTCAATCAACTCATTCCTTTTTATGGCTCATAACAGTAACAAATACCATTTTCTTTTTGTAGAAGTTTAGTCTCATTTTCATGAAAAATGTATATTGGACTTTGCAGTTGTGCAGGAGTCATGATTTGTAATTATAAACTTGAATATTAAGGCCTGGATTCTTGCATAGGTGCAAATACAAAAACTCAAAACAAAACAAAATAATGTGGAAACAATATTCAGTTTGAGATCAGGAGTAATCATTATTTAATGATAACTTAATGACATGGATGAACAATACACTGGAGTTTTTGTTGTAATGTTGACAGATGATAATTACCTTTGAGCACATTTATAGATCAAAGGAGTGCAATATATCCATTAATAATTGCAGAACAAGGGATCAAATTAGTCCTGATGCTGACATTCATATCCTACTTTCTGATAGGAAATGGAGTTGTAGGATCAGGGCCCTTAAACATTTCTGACTTACCTCTAGAAATAATGCAAAGCATTCACCTGACCTGACATGATGCAACTCCTTCCCTACCATTATTGATGCAGCTATGTGATTACAGTCACATCTGCAAAATGCCTTATTTTTATCACTGTAAGTTATTTGAATACACCTCAGGCATTCCGTTGCTTCCATTATAAAAACACTGTATTGCAGCATTGCTGAGTCTGTGATAAGAATTGTAGTCTTCCCCCTCATTTTATTAAGAACCATTCAAATGGACACTATATATATATCTATATATTGCTACTCCAGGATTCATAGTTTTGTTTTGCTATAAAATTTATTCTTTGGTGCTAGAATGAAAAGGCATATACAAAATTAGTGTATAAGCAACCATAATTGTTTCGGAAATTAAATATATGAAAGTCAGGAAATTAAATTCCCAGTGTTAAATTTCAGTATTAAACCAATTCACTTGTGATCATATATGGAAAAGTGATTTCTAGAGCATGTCAATTGTACTTTGCCCTCTGTAAAATTATAAGTAGAACTGATAAGGCAGTTTGAGATTTCCCATTAGAAGAAGCAGTTTTAGTTTATCACTAACATCAAACTTGAACTATACCAGCTTGAATATCTGCTTTAGGAGTACTTCTTTTTTCTATTCATGAGTGCTCAATGGATTTAGTTTATGAAGAGGAAGACAAAGAAGAAGAAGAAGAAGAAGAAGAAGAAGAAGAAGCATGAAAGATGACTTTATTGCAACTTGTAGTCACCTCCATAACAGATAAAGAGCTCTCTAGAGAATAGGACAGAACAAGGTCCAATATCTGGAAGATAAAATGAGCAAAACTTAAATAGGAAATACATTTATATTTATTTTAAACAGATGTGCATATTAACAAAATTTTATCTATAGAAAGAAAACTGCATCTACTAAAACTGCTAACCCTATGACATCCATATTTTTAAAGAAAGCAAGTGTGTTTTCTTTTTGGAACAGACTTTCATTGCACAAGTTCATGACAAATACTTCTGAAAATGTATTTTACTTGATGACCTGACCTATAAAAAAATGTAGTCTGCAAGTCTTGAGAGGCTGAAGAGCATTCAGCAAATTGCACAGCATGAGTGAAAAGGCTCCAGCAGAATAAGGCAGCAACTAAAATCAGTGAGATTCTATCTGACTAAGAATGTTGATACAAAGACTTAGAGTTCCCTGGATTTAGAAGGAAAACAAAATTATATATGTAGTCCTGCAGCACATCTGTTCTGTAAGATGTGACAGTCCTAGAGCCTTCCAATGTAAGCAGTTTGGCAGGAGTACAAAGAATCTCTGATGTTCTCATGCTCTTCCTTTAAAACTGTGATCTCTTTCTCTGCTATTGCGGAACCCATCTTAGTTCAGAGGTCATACTCAGCTGTCTGTGACTATTATTACTAGCTCCTAAGAACAGTGACAAATTATGATTTCTGAGCTTTAATTATGATTTTTTTTCTTGTTGCTAACTGCCTTTTTTTTTTTTTTTTCTCTCCACAATGAAATCACTACAGTTCTCTTCTCTCTGCCTGCAAATTCTCAGTTATTTCCTGGGGATGTGCCTGGCATTTGAAAGCCAAGTTTTTAATGCTAATACATTTGTTTCTGATAGCAAGCCCCAACATAAATCAACTGTTCTACCTACTAGGTGGACACAATGCTTCAATGTCTCATAGAATGTAGCTTAGCTTATTTTTGTACTCCCTTTAATCCATTTAGTGAAACCAAGCAGCATGGTAATGGAAATTCTTTTCAGGTGCAACAAAAGTTGTCAAGAATCTGTTCACTCTTCTCAACACTCACTGTGTTGGATTACATGCAACCCTCATGACAAATCTAAACATCTTAAAAACCTTTTCAGACTGTGCCCTGAAGAAGTAAAAATTCAAAATTCAGTAAAATTCTGTGTTGTGCAGTAACTGTAGGGTACAACTAAGAAATAATGAGATGGCGTGTAGACACTAAGCTTGCTGGAAAGCTACAAGTTGAACTTGTGCAAGAGTTGGTCCATAGACAGCTCAGAAAAGTGCTCTAGCAGTACAATCACAACATTACTGCATTTGCATACATAACAGATTATGACATCCCTGAATATATTCTGTTTGTAATTGCTGAGGGATTAGGATGAGAGGGAAAGCATACGTGCATGAATGATTGTAGGGATAGGGAAAGACATAATAGGTGCAAGAAATGAATGAGAGTTAAAAACTGTGTCCGTAACATTTTTAGGGTGATTTCACTGTCCTCATCAAATCTGGTCCTGAGTGGATGTGGCATGTTTTCACTCCTCCCCTGCTATTAGAGAATGAATGAGACAATATTTTTTCTCCCTATTGGGCTGTTTCAGCCTTTTTGTCTCTCGTTGGTAAGGTGTTTTTAAATTTCACAGTATTGGCTAACTAGAATTTCTTTTGTTGACTCCATTCTTATTTTCAACTTCTAGTTTATGCTGCTTTAGGATAGAATTCAAATTCTTCTAGATCTCATGCTTTCCCAAGAAGTAGAGAGATAACTAGTTTCACTACCTAATGCAAAAGAAAAAGAAATTGTTTCTTATTATGTGAATGCAAACTTACTGTATAAAAAAAACCCAAACACTTGTTTTGATTAGTAATAATATTTTCATTAAAAAGCAGAAATAAAATTCACCCATATAAAAATGATATATCTATATAGATATTGTTTTCCAACACACATATCTTTCATTTTTTTAATCTTTATGTCCTGCACCAACATCAACATTCAATATTATCCACTTTTTTTCTCTTGTTTCCTCCTTATAGCTAGAATAGTGCCTAGAGCTTAATTTTAATTCACAGTGTATCAAAAAAAAAAAAAAAAAAAACTGAAAAAAACCAAAAAAGCCCAATAAGCATCTTTGTCTTGGCATTGTCTTGGTAAATAAGTTTTCTTTGAAGATCAGCTAAATGTTCACAAAAGTTATATTTACATCAATTTTTAGTTGCTTTTCAAGAAGTAATAAAATTTTAGACTTCCAGGACTATTTATTAATCTTTTTATCTATTAATCTTAAGATTAAAAGGCTTTTCTGTGAAATTTGGGTATACTCAATATGGGTATACTGGCAATATGGGTATGCTCAACACAGTGAATGATAAGTTAGAAATCTCAGATATAGTCTACCACATAGTATAAATGTGCATATTAACAAAATTTTCAGTCTTCTCAAACTATTTACTACTGGTTACTGCTCAGTGTGCTATATGGAGCTATGATCACAAGAATCATTGGTAATATTTGGAAAATGTCAAGATGCTGGTGCCACCGCTTTCAAGATAAAAAGCTGTATAGTGCTTTCTTTTTGCTTTCCTGATAAGAACATTTGTTTTATCTTTAAGAACAAATATTGTAAACAAAAATGCTGGAAAGAGAATGGAGTCCCATGTTTTTTTATCAATAAATTTGCCTTTGTTTTGTAACTATGGAATAACATTATCACATTGAATATCACTGCATTTTTACTTGGCCTATTAAATGGCATGAAATATCATATAGCTAATAATAACACAATTAATCAATGAATCAAAGTTAAACAACAGTTTTCCGTTGAATATCTACTATATATTTATTTTCTGGGATTTTTTTTTTCTGGCCAGTCCCAACAATATTCTTAACATTCTTGTGTAAACCTTAACATTTCTGTAAACAGGTTTGTTGAGATCCAGAAGTACTAACCCCAGCTACACACTGAAGTCTTGCAATAGATTGAAATCTTCACATTTCTCTGGATGACTCAGTCCTGGCTGGCTACTGATCAAAAGTTTCCTCCCAGGAGCAGAGGAGACAGACTTGCCGTGGGTTATGCTGCCTGCCACCAGAATTACAGCTCTGTGGAGGCAATGGCCCAGGCTATTTCTGGATGTGGTTAGTGCCAATTTTGTCTTGACAACTGTGCTCCACACTGACAATGCAAATTACTGATGCCTACATGTCCAGCCACTTCTTATTCCTTTTTGCACCTCAAACTGATGATTATAGCAGATTTGGAGCATTTTCATACTTATTCCTTTCCAGTTTGCTGGAACAAGGCTGTCAACAAGCTGACCCCTCTGATCTTTCAGATGATAATCACTATGTCAGCTTAGTTTGCTTTTGGATAGTGTTATCATATTGAATTAACATTGTTCTTAGAGAAAGTTGTCATTTTCAGCTCTGCCATATGAGACACATGAAAGCCATTAAATTGTAGGTGATTTTAAATAAAGAAGTTTAGATAAGTAATATCTTAAAAGTTTTGCGGACACTTTCATTAGAACTCCTGTGGAAGAGCAAAATCATTAAGTAATTTTATACTTAATGACACTATAAAATGTATTACTCTACAAATTCAAGTTAACTGGTGGTTTGATTCAGTTATGCTCCATGATGTTTATAGTCTAATTTCATGAAATAATACCATATTTTAGATTCTATTATACTTAATAGCCACAGTAGGAGCCCAAACTCAACATCTTTATTTTTTTAGGAAGCAAATTGCAATTTTAACACATAAGTCACAGTTTGTACCACATAGACAATGAAAAGAAAGTCCTCAGCAATTAAAGCACAGAAGTTATCTGTGGACCCTCTCTTTTGTTGTCAAAATTCTAGATCTTGAAAAACAAAAAATCTAGATCTTGAAAAACAAATAAATTCCTAGCAAGGACAAAAAAACCCACCTACAACGTAATCTTTATAAAGCACCTATATGATGGTGTATGTGCATAGTAATATCTATATTATTACTATTATTATGTTACAGTTTGCAAGAAAGGGAAAAGAAATAAAATTCCAAGTAAGTACTATCACTTGATTCTAGATAAGTAAACTGCATTATTTACACAATGTTTGCCCTGTTTGTTCCTGAGAGTTGACTGAATCATTATGTAATATCAAGAGTTGTCTGTCCTGTTAACAGTGAGGACGAAATTCGTCAGCTGATACGCAAGACAAGACATGAAATTCGATGTAAATTTAATACTACTAATGAAAGTTCTCAACTAAAGAGGAAGGAAATGTTAAGCATGTAAAATTTGTTCTGTTTGACTGAGATAGATCCCACTTTTTTGTCTTAACTGTTTCGTTATTACTATTAGCAGATAAGGAGGGATGTTATGATTTCTAATTTTTAAAATGTTGACAATTAATTCTTCTTTTCTTCAATCGCCTAGCAATCAAATTTGAAGATTTTTTTATTTAACATAAAATCACAGACAAATAAAGGAAAATGTCACTAATAGATTCTGAATATATGTTCTTCCAGAGATAAAAAAGACTGTGGATTAATTGACAGATACAGTTTGTCTTAAATATAATTGCTTAATTCTTAAAAAAATGCCTTAAGCTTTCAGTGGATGATAAAATAATAGGCTAGTGGAAATCTTTAAATAAGTACATAAAGCTGCTGTTATGACCTTTCCCTGAACTTAAGTTCTTGTTAATAGATCCTTTGGGGTAGATTAGAATGAATGATTGGTGTTTATAAATATATTTATAGAACAATGTGGGTTGTGATGGAAAACATGTATGTAACCATTTTGGTTGTTATTATTATCTATAGTGATATAGAAATACAAAAGTATAAAAATAACACTCAAGGATAGGTATAAGGAAAAGAAAGAAAGGGAAAGAATGGACAGGAGTGGAAAGATATCACCACCTGTGAATCCAGCAAAGAGACTTGATTGATATCGATTGGTTGAGGTGATGGTCACAGTCTTTGTCCATTGAGGGTGGGGGTAAGCCAGCAAAAAGCAAATGTGTTAGTACACATTTAGATGTAGGGGGAATGCCCAGGTACCTCTCCTGGACAGGAGGGAATTTTATGCTGCATTTGTAACACTGTGAGTCTGTTGCAACACTATGAATTCAAGTGGAGCCATCTGGTGAAGGCCTCAGAAATGGGTCTGGGGCACTTCAGGGGCTCTGATGGTTTATGGCCCTTTCTAAGACATGACAACTGCCTCTCATGTCAGCATAGCTGTGGGAGTTATGTCCCATCAGAAGGGATGAATTCCCTCATGCCTACGTGTGAATGAGAATGTCCCCTGTGAATGTGACCTTCCCCAGGGAGAAGGGGCAGGGGAGGACATTGACATGACAGAAAACAGTACCCACCTTCCAGGATCTGCTTTTTGTCAGACTTCTCCTTTATCTGGCTCAAAACATAGAGCCTCCTCTGTTTTGAGAAACCATCTGTCTTATGCAGATCGGAGGTTTCACCACCACACACCCAAAACTCATCTTCTTTCTCCCCCTTGGGATGTGCAAATCTGGCCCCAGCAAGGCTGCCTGCTGCATCTGCAAATGGCTTGTTGTTTTGAGTCATTAAACTTTAACATTTCACTCAAAGTTGCTTAGCATAAAAAACCACTTTTTCTTTAGAAAATTGTATTATTCCTATCCATCTGTTCATTCCATATAAAATGGATAAGCTAAATGCTTTTCACAGCTAAAACCCCCAAACCTTTACTGAAAAAGAAAATAAATTTTCCCATTAGAAATTAATTTTACATTTTAACTGTATCTGGATGCAAACCAATGTCTGCTTTTTCTGTTAAAACATATAAGTAGAAATTATTTCAAAATCAGCTGAAGGACGAAAACCACACATTTGAGCACTACTACAATTCTTGAAAAAAGAACAGGTCATCAGAGATGTAAAGAGCTGATAAAGGGGTGGTCTACAAAACCCAGACCTGCAGAAGACATGTCTGAGTTTTGATTGAATGTGGTTAGAGGTAGGATGTCTTTGATTTGTTTCCTCAGAGTATAGTCACATAAGAAAAAAAAAGGCTCAGAGGATCAGAGCAGTGAAGGAGAAAATAGATCCTTAAATAATGAATATCGAGTATTTTACCCCATTAGACACTTGGATATATTAGTAGTACTTTGAAAGACAACATTCTACATCTGTCTTTTGAAGTATGTTTGGTGTGGTTTGTGCTCTGTAGGCAACATCCAAATCAATATCACTCTTAGCAGGCTGTGCTTTTATTTTCCATTTATTCCGTGTTTTATAGCTCGTGCAGCCATTCAGCAGGACTTTCATACTCAACAGTTATTGGTATTCTGACTTCAGAAGTCACAAACCATCTGTGGAAAATTTTGTTCTAAAACCAAATACATCTATTTAGTTTTTTTTATAATGACTTGGAAAAAGATCTCAAAACACTACTGACAAAGGAAACAGTTTTGCTAAAACTTTCACATAAATATTCTAAGTGGATCGATAGTACAAGCACTTGATCAAATACCTCCCAATCTAAAAGTAAGCACAGAACTACTGATTTCAGTAGAATCTGAAAAAATAGCATTTCATGACATATATAATCCCTCTTGCTAAGAAATTTTCATTCTGGTTGATAGAATTGTAGTATACATTGGAGCTTCTTTCAGCACTTCAAATAAGAGTAGGAGATTTTTCCCTTCTTAATAGAAAGTGAATTCTTCCAGAAATTTGAAAAGTTATAAAGATGCTTGCAAATAGTTTTATTTCCTAGTTATGAGTCACAGGGTGCATTTCAAATATCCTTGACTGTTTCTTCTTTTTTTTAAACTTTTTATTAATGTTGAAATTCTACATCTTTTTTTAACTGGATTTCTGTCATGAATAGCAAACATGTCATACACAGATTTCCTCAGTAAAAATAAAGTTTGTGTCACTCACTCCACTCCTTGTACAGGGTTTCTAAATAAAGAGTTTCCATTTAATCTCAGCATCACAATACATTTTATTTCAGCGGGCTTCCATGTATAATGATTGTCAATGTCATGCTGACCTTCCCTGTCTTGTACTTTCCTATGGCTCTACCATGGGAGAAAGAAATCCTTTATTATTAATAGACTGTTTTGAAATCTTCTGCACATCTATCTTGGAATCACTATAAGTCAATATTCAATGATATATGCTGCCCTGTCTGTCATTTTTAATCACAAACTGCACACTCCCTGTAATAGTTATTGTAATGGTGAATGAATCATGCACTTTGATAATAATAAGGTCTTTCAATGCATGTAAAATAGATGGGTATTTCCCCTGAATTTTAACGACTGCATTTTAATAACTATCATTCTGCCCTGTAGTTGCCTTTGCATTAGTAGATAGTAGTTTAAGTTGGCATACATAGATTTTTAATGTAAGGGAGATTAGGATAATCAGAAATGGACCAAGGCATTAAAATTTTTGATAAAATTCAACAGGATTTTGCAATATAAAATGATTCTTTGTGGTAGAAATTATAGTTAATTCTAAGAGAGAATGACAACTTGCAAAACACTGAAGGACACGAAAATTTCCTTTGACTAACCTTTTTTTTTTGGTGGGAGTTGGATTGTGGGTTGTGATGTCATCCCTTCTGGTTTAACTCTTTAAATTAAACAAAATTCAAAGGTAAAATAAATAATAATAATAAAAAACCAAAAAAACCAAAATGAAATCCAAAAAAATACACAAAAAGCAATAAAGATATCCAGTAGAAAAAAAATCCTCATTTTTCATATATCATATGAAACTATATCACAAATACTTCAACTTTACTTAAGAGACCCTTAGCATATCCCAGTATTAGGAAAAAATGTAAAAGAATATTTTTTCTTCAAGTGGAAGCCTCTATTGATTCACACTGAGCCTGCTCTCAATGTTATGAAACTGAATTAATGTTCATCACAAAAAGAGAAGTGTAAGCAAATTGTAAACACACATTATGGATTGTATAAGAAAAACGCCATATGCATTCAGAAAACACTAAAATAATTTCTATTTTGTTACAGATGAACATGAACTTCATTTACATCCATGTATTTTAAAACCATTTTTGTTGTGGTTTTGGTGGGTTTTTTTGGTAAAATACACAAGAAAACAATGAAAGAATGGAAAAACCTAAGGTTTATTAATAGAAAAAAGTTTAAAAATATTTCCAACAAAGAATTGTTTTTCTCTTCTTTTTCTTTTTTTTATTATTAGCATATGCCTGTGAAAGAAGCTATATGTTTTATACATGCTATTTTTTTAGTGGGGTAAAATGCAGGACACTGCTTCAGAAGATAAAAAGCAAGAGGGGAGACGATACACTTGAATGCTTTGTAAAGCATGGACAAACCAAATTTATTTTAGGATAAGATGGTCCAATGTCCAATGTAAATCTTCAAAAACATGGATTACTTGCTATCAGTCCTCCATGATCTTTCCAGTTCATATGCTAGTTGTCTTCCACACACTAATTATACTTTTTAACAAGCCCAGATATGAGATTATATCTTATATCTGCAAATAAAGGTTTTCGTATTATATATATTACATTAAGTAAAACCAGTAATATGCTTTTTGGATGCTATTTTAGTTTATTCTGGTAGGTTTGTGATAATGAACCATCTTTTGGTCTAGCCTTAAATCTCAATTTTATATGTAATTTAATTATATCTATTCCTTATAAATAAGATTAGAGGAATGAGACTAAATGCATGCTATTTGATATTAAGAATAAGTCACAATCCTTGCTGGCTGCAGGGTTAGTGAAGCAAAGCTAATAAATTAAACTATGGAGCAGGAAGCTAATAAACCTCCAGGTGCAAAAAGTATTTCTCTCATAATTGAAAACATGAGATATTTGCGATCCAATGGCAATCACACTACAGAGTTCAGTGAATAAAGCAAAGTCCTTAGAAGACTGAAAATATCCAGTATTCAGCATCAGGAAAGAAATAGGAGGGGAAAGATTTACAGAGGAGTATACTCATTGCAGAGCATGGTCAAATATGCATTTCAACAATGCCATATGCTGAAATACAAATACATTTAAATAAAGGGGAAGTATCTATGCAACTGATCTTCTATAACTTCATAATTCTATTTGCACCTTACTTAGGTTTCTTGCATTTCAGAAGACGTAAAATGGATTTCAGTCTAAGGCACTGCTGAGGACAGAAATCCTTTTTTTCAGCTGGGCTGTGCTACAGCCATCTCTACATAGTCAGCTAGGTTTCTTCTTGCTTTGTTCCATGGCCATAGTCCCAGAGTAGCCTCAGTGTAAATGTACACCACTGTGTACATTTGGAGCAGTCAAGCTCTCTCCCCCCAGCATTCAGGCACACCCGATATGGTCCATACAGCCCCCCACTGCATGGTCCATTTCTGACAGCCAGCAGGGAGCTGCTTTGCCCCAGCTTGGCTCCTCTGGAAAGTTCAACAGCACCATTCACCTGCACTGGGCACACAAGGCACACCATGAGTACCATCTCATCTAACGGAAAGCAGGAACTCCTCAGGCTCTTTGCTTCTGAATTTTTCCCTTTATATTGTTTAATTTAGCATTAGGGTATTGATTTTGGAGCTTGAAGACAACCAGTCTGTAGCTGTTTGCTGCAAAGTCCTATGTTTCATGTTAGTTTACCATCCACAAAAGTAAGGATAAGGTCTTCACAGCAGTTAATGACAGGTTTAGAATTGCAGTTTGAAATATATAAGAGAAGATGTGAAGAAAGCTAAGAGAATTCCAGGTATGGCTGAACTCAGCAGATCACCTCAGTTAGAAACTACTAGATTTTGACTGCAAATAATTTCCATTGCTGTTGCCTGGGCACATTTCCCTGTTAAGAGTGAAGAGAGGATTAAAAATTAAAATGAAAACTGAGGATTACCATAGGTTTTGTTATACATTTCAGGAGCATATGATCAAGAGAGAAGGATCAGCAGCTAAATAAAAGTTTCTACAGATTCATGCTATTTTTGTTGTCATAATACTGAAAGAAACAGATCAAAGGGTATGGTGTCGTCTTTAAAGTAAACACCTACAGCCTGTGCAGATGAATAGCTTCCCACACTGAATTGTTTACATGTCCACTGACTATATTAACTGCACTCAGAGTCTTAATTTCAATGGAATCCAAATCCTGCAATAATTTGTGTCCAATAATTTGTTTGTTTGATTGTTGGCATTTTTTACCCAAAACCACTATGGAGGAAAGTAAGTATAGTGGTTGAGCATGAGTTGAGTATGATAGGGAACATGAGTAGAGGGAAAGAAAATGATTGATGAGGATTTTTTTACAGAAATCTAAAAGGAACTACTATAACAGTTGTCTAATCTTTTCCTGGTATTTTCAAATTTTCATATGTAATCATATCCTAGTATGATTAAGTTTACAATGAGAGTAAATAGATTTATTAATGTATCAGGAAAGAGCTCTCACTATTTCATAGGGCAGAATCTTCAGAGTTAGGATGGCAACTAAAGTTTTCTTGTATACAAGAAAATATATATTCTGGTTTTCCACATCAGTGAATCCTCTTGCTGGGACAAGGTGAAGTCAGGGGAAGGGAATCTCAGTGTTGCCCTTAAGAATGAAGAGTTAATGTGGCTATTTCATTTAGTTTCCTATAAAATTAATCTATAATTTTTCATACATATATATTTTCATCTGTCCTTATTAGCAGCATAAAAGAAGCTCTTATTCCACTGCATCCACTGGAAATGTTTCATGCTGTACTTTAGTATTTATTTTTACGGAGTTTTCTAGACATGAAAGAAGATCAAATATCGACACTCCCTGTAGTACAGAAAATAATTGTGCAGGGACATTTAAACTAGTATTTTTCACTTAATGGTTTATAAAATAGGTGACGTTTAGGAATTCACATCAACCAGAAAATTACAAAAAAAATATCCTTCCTTCCTTCCTTCCTTCCTTCCTTCCTTCCTTCCTTCCTTCCTTCCTTCCTTCCTTCCTTCCTTCCTTCCTTCCTCCCTCCCTCCCTCCCTCTTGCTCTCTCTCTTTCACCTCCTTCTTTTGCTCTCTCTCTTTCACCTCCTTTCCCTCTTTCCCTCTTTCCCTCTTTCTCTCTCATTTTGCAGCTTTATGGGGATGAACTTGCAGGTTCTTGTGGGACTTCCAATGCTGTGCTGTCAAACAGTCTTAGAATGAAGGAAATATTGGCTGAAAAGCCACCAATTAAAAGAAATCAGTTATTCATTATTGGAAAGTAAAATAAAGGTTCTTTGATTGAAACTGAAAACTTAAGTAGTTTATTTAAAGACCCAGTCTTAGAAGAAGAGAAGAATATAACTTTAAAATAGCTGTTTCTTTTCCAGATTAGATGTCAATGCATTTTTTATTCATTCCCTCCAGATGGCAAAAATCTTCAGTAATTGTTAATACCAAAACAGGTAAAAATTCTTTAGAACAAAAACGGAAACATTCTGCGAAGTTCTGTTCTTAGACTCAAAGCAGGCCTTACTTTCTTGTAATTTGCCTAAAGTATTTTACAGATTGTAAGTTCATCCTGATTTCTGAAATTTTCGTTCACAATAATCTACTTAAAATATTTTTAAATTTAATTTAATTTTTTTTTAAATTAGGATCTTCCTTATGTAGTTTTAACCACTCTTGCTAGGAAGTCTTCAAAATGTCTCTGCCTATCTCTGCCTATAAATTGTTTTATGTGTTTAATTGAAAAGCAATAGGATAATCCTGTATTAAAACAGTTCACTGTGGGCAAAACCTTCAGGAGTTCTCCTTAAAAAAAAAAAACAACTCAACAAAACAACAGAATAAACACATAAAATCAGTATTTTACTTTACAATCAGTGTACCTGTGAGAATAATAATAATAAGAACAATAATGCTGAAAAGTTCATAAGAAACTGCATTTGGAGAAAGATATGTTGAAAGAGACCTTCTCCCTTACCAGTTTTGTTTGAAACAATAATACTAAAACATCAATATTTCAGCATCAACTGAAAATTTCCTTTATATTTACTAAACCGAATATTTCCTACTATGATTATTTTGTACAAACTTTGTTAAGCATAATATTAGAAAAGCAGAAGAACAAACCACAGCACAAAAAAGCAGTTTTGCTCATGCTTGTAGTAATTTTATATGCTAAGGAAAAGGCTTTTCTTAATCCATTTTTTCTCTGTTAAATCGAATTATTTTTTCAAGACATACCAAAATAATCCATGTGTAAAAAATGGAGAATTAATTTCCTTGCTATACGATATAAATTTTTTTCCAGCCTTTCAACAAGTGGTTGTTTTAGTCTGTATTCACTTTACAAAATTTCCTTAAAACATGATAGACTAATTTGATACTGCTGATTAGGAAGACAAAAATTAGGAAGGGAAAAATGACATATAATTTTTACCTCATTATATGATAGTTTTCAGTGAGATATTTTATTCTTTTTATTTTCACATGTAATGCTTTAATCAAAGTTCCTAAATTCCTCAAGATTTCTTTTTAAAGAGAAAGAACCCCATGCAGATATGAAATAAACACCTGCTTGTATATTAGATTTTTTTTTTAGTGATAAAATTTTATCAGCCATGTAATAGCATCTGAAAAGTTAGCAGGTATCATATGCTTAATTACCCTAGCATATGGTAAAGAAGTAGCTGAAAGAAATTTCCAGGAAAGAGTCTTGGCAGCGTGGGAAATATAGCCTGCAGACCAACAGTGGAAGGAGGTTAATTGCTTGATGTAATAATATGTGCTCATTGCAGTGCTGGCCACTTGTTCTGTTGCCCTCTAGACATTTTTTTTCTTTAGAGCTTATATAACTTTAAGAACTTTAATGTAGATTAATATGTACAGATACACAAATAACTAAGATTCATAGTCTAGTAGAGCACACATCATTTATTATCAATAATTTCATATACATACATACATACATACATACATACATACATGTATTTTTATATATATGTATAAATACACATAGACTTATGGCTGAGAAATAATACTTCTTAAGTGTTGTTCAAGATGAAAGTAGGAAAAAAATAATAACACTTGAATGAAACACAAGAAGGGGTAAAACACAAGAAAAACATAATCAAGGGAAAAATAGGACATTACTAAGGTGACATGGTTTGAAAATGTCTGAGTCATTTTATCTTCTACTTCTGAGAAGGTCTTGGAAACTTATCTTAAATGAACATTAATACTATTTCATCATTTTTTCCTGTCTTCCTGTCATTCCTATGATGATGAGAGCAGTTTTAATTAATGAGCAACTTTCTTCTTTTATTCATGGGAAGAAAGGGAGGACAGGAGGAAGAAAATAGACAGCCTTGAAATTCTGCAAGACAAGTTACTAGATATTTCCTTTCTCTGTTATAAATAAAAATTTGCTATATGGAAAAATGTTTAAATAGATTTTTTTATTCAGCATTAAACATTTTGATAGAGTTTGGAATTGAAACTATGATGGTTTATTTGCTTAAATGTCACATGATTTCTGATGCATTTAGTGTCTATTTCCACTGTGTTGGAAGCCTGCTATCACAATTCTGGATTATGGTGCTTTCACCACATATATAAACATAGTCTGTGTTTCCACAAACATGTAGATTTCTTTGCAGTCCCCTTTAGAGAAGATTTTCTGGACCAGACATGATGATCAGAAAGTTAAGGTGATCAGAAGGTATTTGTTGATATTTATGGGAATGTTTTTTCTCTCCTTTTAGAGATCCCATGAACAGTTAATGCACAACTTTTTGAAGTTGTGTAATGCTTCTTGGAGAAGGAAGACCACTATGAAACCTGTCTCAACACTTATTCTGATGCACTCATCAAAAATTTACTTTATTTGAAAGTACCAACAATGTGTATTTGGTCAATATTCACAGCAGAACATCACCAAAGCTAAATACCAGTTACAAAACACTGTTTATAAGTTATGCTTGTTACTTTGTGGAAGGAGATTCAGCTCTGCTGACTTTTGTAGGTGAACTATTGACATTGGAAAATAATGTGGATAATGCAGGGGCAGAAGAAATGTTTACATTGTTGTCCTGGGTTGTAGTATAAGATATGCACAAAGTATTCTATCACCATCTTCATGAATTGTTCAGTGTTCTCCCAGGCCCACTTCTGTTAATGTGTCTTCTGTTAACTGTGTCTTCTGTTAATGGCCCATCAAATGCCTGCTGCATGACTCACAGATAACTCCCTCTGGGAGTTCTCTCTCTTTAATGGGCCATCAAGGACCCCCTGTATGACTCATTATCCCACTGTGAGATGCTCTGCCCAGGGGGTGGAGCCAAACATTCTCACCTGGCTATAATCTGGGATTTGGGACAGTACAAGCAGCGCTTGCCCACTGGATTCCCAGAGGATCAGAGCTACCAGACCTTTCTACAGGATCACTGCTTCAGGAAGACCCCCTCATCTGGACTGC
>JBBMKD010000102.1:96194321-96213348 GCA_037834095.1 Argya squamiceps | reverse complement strand
CTGAGTGAAATGCATTGGCCAGATTTATCTTGGGTGTAAGGGGTTGCTCCAAGCAAAATTCACACTGTAATAGACCTGAGGTGAACACAAAGGACTTTTGACAAACTCCAAAGAAATGCTCTCATCATGCTCTCATCAGATCTTGTCATTTCCAGTTTAACACAAGTATTCTTTCAGGAGAGTTTGCTCACTTTTAAGTTTTTGATGGCGGTTTGTTCACTTTTAATGTGGACTTATCCTGTTTAAATGAATTTTAAGTAGTTGGGTGTAGGAATTAAACCACAAATAATGTAGAAGCTGGTCTTTCAAATTTACTGTGTCTCTGTAAAGACAGCAGCTCCTGATGATTTCCTGTGGGCATTTCAAATGCAGCCTTTCTGTCCTTATTGCCCTATCAAGGAAAATGGTGATGTTCAACATATAATCAGCCAAATGGCTTACTGATTCTTTTTCAAAAGCATGGAACTGTGGTTCAGGAAGATAAATGCATTACTCAAAGACAAGGATTAATCTGTCAAGTGGAGTCAAAATTTATTCTTCCTTTCTATGTCATTTTGTATTTGATGATAAATTATACATACAAGGGGATTTTTTTGCCATTGCAAAGTTAATGACACAGAACAAAATGATTTTCTATGATATTAGTGGACAGTTTTCTTGCACTCTTTTTAGAGGTGTAGCAACAATAATCCCAAACTCTCTCTCTGTACATGGAGAACCAAATCCAATTTGTAATATACAAGACAAAGGAAAATAAGTTTTTATCTTGCTTGTATCTATCACCTGTTAGGTGAGCTCTTCAAAGTCACCAGCTATACACAAAGAAACTTGGTACAGCTGACAGGTCCTTCTCATAAAATAGCTTCATGAGAGCATCTAGACATGAAACATCTATTTCAGTTTCTGCTGGTTCGCTAGGGAGGCACACTTCCACTGTCACTCACTTTCAGGCTTTTCTGCACACAGTACATATCTGTCTTCAGTAATAGGAAGACTTCATTTTCACCTCTTTCCTTCTAAAATGCCTGAGTGAATTGGCTCCAGAAGCATAAAATGTATGTTTTACATGATGGATTATGATTGGACATATTAAAAATACTGTCAAGAAGTTAGAAAAATGGTGTTCATAGACCTGCCAAGTTTCATTCATTTTCAATGAGTCTCTATTTTACTGATGATTTAGGATCATTTGGAGCAATTTGGGGTGTACAAATTGGTTCATAATAATTTTTGAGGCTCCCTAGAGAGGTAGCATCTTTCTAATCTTATTGGGACTATTTTAAAATAATATTTTAATGTAGCTCATAATTTGTTTCTGCTCTCCAATGATATGTTGACTATTTTCCCAGTGTGCTCTTTTTTCACTGTGCTATGCATAGGTGAGAGGACAGATGAACAGTATATGCTCTGACACAGAGTGAAAACAGACAATCAGCTGAAAAATTAAGGTAATTTGTATTCTGTAGAAATTTACCAAAATCCAGAGATTTTTCTCAGCAATGACAGGCAGGAAACTCTCTTCCTATCCTACCTGAGCATTTGAAATCTTGAAAAGAAATCAAAAAGAAAAACAGAATTTATAAAAGGGTCAGAAACCCCACCTACCAGAAAAAAAAATCATTACATAATGCAAATAATAATACTGTTATTTAAAAGAAAAATAAAATTTATCAAAATTTCCCAGATTGAATGTTCTCTGGAGTTAATTACCTCTTTCTTTTTGAATACTAAGCAAACCAAAAATCCCACAAACAAATGCTGGTGGAACAAGCCAAAAAAGTATATCACTTTTGAAAAGCTTTGCTCTCTTGGTTCTTGGGAAGACCTTACCAGAACATCCTTTAATCTGCCACCCCAGTAGTACCAATATAATATGAAGGAGAGGATCTTAAACTATATTTGCATACAAGCTCTATTCTAGACCTTCAATTTCTTACTGGTGAAAAGCTAATATTTTTGAAATTTGAAGCCCTGTCATCCATTAGCTTTTCCACTTCCACAGCACTTATAGGTAAAAGATGAAGGTTGTGTTTGAAGCACTGACATGGTATAAAACGCTGACATCATGAAAGGAATAATGGAGTCCATAAATAATTGCCTGAGTAGTAAACTTTTAAGAAGAAAATCACACTCTTCATTGTTTTTCCTATTATTTTAATAATTTCATAAATTATAAATTATTTTTATGGTAGAATTCAAGGAAAAGTTAGACTATTTTCAGCTTTTCTTTTTATGTGCACACAATGAAAACAAAAAAAGAAAGGCAAAGCAAAGATTTACTCCCATATTTAAAATAAAGCTAATATATTTATTCAAGCTAATATATTTATTCAAAAAACTTTTTTTGATGAGTGGAAAAGGAGACAGGATAGAGCTAGTTTGGTTTTGTTGTCAAAAATTATAAGTGGGTCATCTACACAAATTACACCTTCACCAGCATTGCATTTTTCATCTCTGTGCCAACTAAAATGCAAAGCTTTAGCTAAAAATCCTGTATTGTTTAATAACACTGATATTTCAAGAACTACTAAAAGCAATTATTATAAATAAAATACTATGCGTGATATATAACTTTAAAAATTATAAAATGGAACTAAATAGAACTATTTATATCACTCTATATAAAAGCTCCAAGTGTTGATCAAATAAAGAACACAGAGTACACTTTACAGTACATGACTGAAGTTCCATTAACTGATCTTAAACAATAGTGCAGACTTCCATATGAAATAAATTATTGGTTATTGGAATGCAACTAATAACTACTGCTATGGTTTTTTCCTTTCCTCTAACAAAATGTGGTAAAATATGAATACCAGAATCTGAAACACTTTTTAAAGTATCCTGGAACTGTGTCTTAATACGAGGGAAGTTCATTTGGGATCAGGACCATAATAGTAGCTACTATCAACTCTCTCTTCTTATTTTTCTTTTGATAAAAAATTACATAACACTAGTTAGTATAATCTCCAAGATATTACAAGTTTTTTTGAGAAGGTATTTATTTAAGTAGCTTTTGTGCTTAGTTGTAGCTGAAGAATATAAAATTTAGCACCCTAAAGTGTCATATTTCTGGATCACCCTACTCATCAAGTCAAATTCTTATTATTTCATGTTTTACTCAGGCCTCTAGATCTAATACTTCAATCCGCCATTTTGAAAAGCATCAAAGCTCAATATGCTAAGTAGTGATTAGCAGTAAACTTTGAAAAGTGAGAGAAATTAATGAAAACTCTCTTTTACATCAATGTAAGAAAAGCTAAAGATTTAAAAAGACATATGTAACTTTTTTTTTTCTGTTGGGCTTATGTGTGGTCAAGGACTAAGACTTAGAGGAAGATATGGAATTTCTCTTTGTTTTCCCACTGAACAGCAGTGATTAGACTATGTGAACTACTGAAATATCAAAATTATGTGCTATTCACCTGAAAGATGATGAGCACATAGTTTCTAAAGCATTGTTTCAATTTTTAATTATAACCTATTGCTCCTTTCAGGCAAATAGCATAAATCACAGTGATTAAACACCCTAGAATATTCTGTACTGTTTTACTCATAAACACCAGTTGTTGCTGGGAAAGTTTCTATCTTTATTCTTTCTCAAGTCAGATGAAATATATGTTAGAAAATGCAGTCATAACTTCAGACTCTTCTATTTCTTTTTGTAGCAAGCAAAGCAACCTATATAATCAGCAGACAGGAATATTGAAGGGATATGATTTTACATTGTAGTGTGGAAATAGGGCCCAGTTGCTAACTGGTGCTGTTGCTCTATGTGACTATTTGGTGATACGGATTTTAAAAATTTGAATCTCTAATTAAATTTAATATGATAATGTAGGTCAAAACAACCAGTCAACCAGTCATTCCTTAGGTCTTTCTTTTGGTTAAAGATTTTAAGCATATTGAGAGAAGAGATTTTTTTTTTAATAGAAACATCATCAACATTAGTTATAGTTCTCAAATTGAACATACACCAGGGATTCAGGGTTTATGATGATATCCAAGAATAAGATTTGCTGTTAAATAACCTTTCATCACTCAAAATGAAATACATTCATTTTCCTCTGTATAAAGCAGGGAGTGCCATTCTCAGAAGAGCAATTTAACACTGTCCTTCTCTTCCTAAAATAAGGCTATTTCCATCACTTTTCTATAGTTTTCTCTCATGTGTTTCTAGCTTATATCTCTTTGTTTCTCTTAGATTTCATTTATCTCTAAAAAGAGATGGCTTAAAGATTTGGGAGCCAAAAAAGACAGTTTAAATTATTTCTTTCAAAAGACAGCATAACAGGATGAAAAGATAAAGGTAGTTGATGTGAAGCATTAGAGGGATTTAGTGATAATTTTGGAGACTTCCACTAACATTCATAAGGCAAATTCAAATGATGCATAAAAAGTGAAATTTCTACTCTTTAAACATGGAGAATTCTATGCACCAGAAGAATTTCTAGGTAAATAAGTTGTCAGGTCAGGTGCAGAAGTAACTCCACATTAATTAGTTCGGGCTGAGTTAGAGTTGTGTAGTTCTAGGGCAGAAGTTAAACTTGTTTATTGTTAGTCTATGAATTAATTCAATCTTCACAGTATGCGGGTACTCTTTGGATTATCATTGAAGGATGGTGAACAAATAATTTAAAAATAACTGGAAGTTAACATTCAAATACATCAACTGCTAGTCATAATCCCTTCTGAACTTCTTATCACAAAGAAAAAAAAATTGTATTTCTTAAATAGTTTAATGAATAATTTGCTATCTAGGATTGTAAACTATATAATATTCTGATGACTGCTGCAAATAACAAATGGCAATTCACTCCTGGAGAGATTCCAATTGGACATGAGAAGAACTTTTTTACAATGAGAATGACCAGCCATTGGATCATTTTGAGTTTTCTCATAGGCTCCTTCCACACTGTAGAGTGACAAGCATTGCCAAGCAGGTTGGTAGACCTTTCTATTTCAGTCCATACCAGTTCACTTCCTTACATGTGGACCTTATTCTAAATTTTTTGCTTATTCTAAATGTTTTGCTGCTACAGAGGTTTATATAACTCTTAGAACAGAACCATAAATTGAAACTACTACATGTGAATCTCACAAAAAGTAGCTGAAAATTTTGTGTAGGACAGCAGGCAGTAATTTCACTACCTAAAGTAGTGAATGAAGTAGTCACACCAACACTATGAGGAAGAAAAAGTGTTTGTAAAAGTAAGATATTATGCTATATTTTAGGTCTATATTCTATGAACATGGTAGCATTCTCTATATTAGCTGAGCCATGCAAGTGCATTTTATCAGGAGACTAACACAAAAGATGTTCTACTTCAATATTAGTATGCTGCATGCAACCTGTAGCACATTCATGTTATGTACAAGATAGAAAATTTTTCATAAGGGTGCATTTTAATGGATGTTGGCATCAAAATATCACTGCCAAATCCTTGGGACTGATGTCTTTTAAGCTCATCATCAGCATAGCAGATGGAACTGGTTTTGCTCTGTGAACATTAAGATTCCAAGCAATCTCCTCAGCCTTGTTTAGCACCCCATTTACGACACGTTTATTTCTCCAAATCTATTTGTCCTAACGTCTGACAGCTTGGATTGCAGCCCTATTCTTTCAGGATACCCTCCACTGCTGCTGTGGGAATTGATTGGCAGGTTATCATATGTAAGAAACCTGGCACCAGCATCCTGCTCAAGACTAAATCTGACATAGCTGGCCCTGGTAGGTGAAAATTGTTCAGAAGTTCAATTTCTGGGCTGGGACTAATAATAGAGACAGACAGTTCCAACTCCGTGAAATTCTGATTCGGATCTGTTTATTAATATCTTAAGGAGTATCGTTATGAATTTTTACCAAGGACCTTGGACTCAAGAGAAAATTCTATTATATAGTGACATCTAATTTGTTATAGTTGCAGCAAAGTGCAGTCTTTTAGACAATAAAAGGTGTTGAAAAAACGTTAATAATGGTGAGAAAGTAATCTTTTTTATAATAAGATTCAAGACTTCTGACATCAAATAATATTTCTGTCTAGTGGTGTCATCAAGGCACAACGCCTCTAAGTACCCTTCATAAAGCAGAAAATTGCTTGCATC
This sequence comes from Argya squamiceps, assembly GCA_037834095.1. NCBI lineage: Eukaryota > Metazoa > Chordata > Aves > Passeriformes > Leiothrichidae > Argya > Argya squamiceps. The sequence continues at coordinate 96,207,243 of JBBMKD010000102.1, read as the reverse complement.
ATTACACTGATGATATTAAATCTTATTTGTTTGTCAAATATGTGTAAGACCTTCAACATTCAGCAGCTAATAGTAAGGATTACTATTCTAGAATGGATGTTGGAATGTCTGAGAAAACAACAACAAAAAAACCCCTCCTGTAATTAGACATATAAGTGAAAAGGCTTGCATGGAAGAAATCCAGTACATCCAGTACCCCTATATTAATGTAAATAGCTATTACAGCAACTTTATTACTATTCTCATGAGATCAAACAGCACAAAAAACAAAGATGTGCCAACTGTTATCTACTGTGATAATCTGTTACAGAATGAACATTAATGCATAAAATGCCATTGTTCTCACAAAATCTCTCATATATAAAAATAAAATGCATTTTAATTTCACTTTTAGATCATAACAGTCTTTTGTGTTGCTATCAGCTTTTTCAGTCTGTGATTGATAGTATGATTCCCTGAATTTAGTAAAGTGTGACAGGCAGAGGAGCAACAGAGGCTTTACTAGGAGCATGTCCTGCTGAACAAGAAAGGTAGTAAAATTTAGATTTTACTTTTTCTGAGACACAAATGTATTTTAAATAACCTAAATCAACACCTTTCCAAATATTTCCTGAAATGATTATGAAAGTAAAATTTTAAAATTCCTAAGAAAAAGAGAAAAAAATATTAAAAAGCGTCAAAAAACATCTCTAATTAGCTAATCATGACCCTAGTCTGAAGTAAAGGTAATTCATGGTCTTGACTTTTGAAACCTTAATGCACTAGAAAAAGAAGGAACAAATATGACTCTCCATATAGATGATCTCTGCCTTCACACCTCCTCCCTTCTTTTGCCACACTAAGAAAACAGTTTCAGGGAAAGATTTGGATTTTTAAGACATATCTGTGCTCAGATCAGAACATTAAAAGAAAAGGCTTGTTTTGTGTTTCTCTTTCTTAAATATTTACTAATAGTTCATGACTCAGAACTACTAGTCCTACAGTATACTGTATTGTACCCAGTATACTTAATATAGTAAGTTTGCCTTTGATACTAAATTGGGAGGAGCTGTTCACTCTCTCAGAGGCAGAGAGGTCCTGTAGAGAGACCTTGATAAACTAGAGGCCTGGGCAACCACCCTCTGTGTGAAGTTTAACAAAGTGCTGGATGCCACATGTGGAATGGGGCAACCCAGTATGAACAGACAGACTGGGGAGTGAGAGGCTCGAGTTTAGCACTGTAGAAAAGGACCTGGAGGTCCTGGCTGATGGCAAGTTGAACCTGAGTCAGCAGTGCCCTGGCAGCCAGGAGGGCCAGCCCTGTCCTGGGATGCATCAGGCATGGCCAGCTGGGCAAGGGAGGGGATTGTCCTGCTCTGCTCTGCTCTGCACTGGAACAGCCACACCTCAAGGTCTGGGGGCAGTTCTGGGCACTGCAAAATGAGCAAGATACAAAGCTCTTGGAAGGTCCAAAAGAGGTCAGTGAAGACGGTGAGGGCTCTGGAGGGGAACTGTATGAGTGACTGAGGTCACTTGGTCTGCTCAGACTGGAGTAGACTGAGGGGAGACATCATGGCGTTCTATGGCTTCCTCATGACTGGAAGAGAAGGGACAGGCACTGATCTCTGCACTGTGGTCACCAGTGACAGGACCCAAGAGAATGGCCTGAAATTGTGTCAGGGGAGGTTTAGGCTGAATATTAGGAAAAGGTTCTTCACTTTTCCTTTGGACAATGCTCTCGGGCACAGGGTGTGATTCTTGGGCTGTCCCGTACATGGCCAGGAGTTGGATTTTGATGATGCTTCCAAGTCAGGATATTCAATGACTCTGTGATTCTGTGATATGTTCTTTGGTGTACTTATTGCACTTTGGTAATGAAATAGGTTGAGATATAATTTATCATTTATTTCTCATAAAGTTTCTAAGAAGATCAACAAGAGAGGAGATCTATTTGACTTTTTTTGACAGTTTCACTTGATGAACAACTTGTGTTGTCCTTAATACTAGGCACATTAAAAAAAACAAACAACAGCCTAAATTAGTTTAGAATTTGGTAAATTTCTGAACCTTATTAATCACAATTATTCACTGCATCTTTTCTTGGCACCCATTTTGTACAGAAATTCTATACTGGTTTGATATTTTTATACAATATCAGTCCTGAAGGTTTAGTAAGCACTGTGGTAGACTTAATCAATAGGTTTTTGAGGGAAGTTTTATTTATGAATGTAGCTCATCTATAAATGCTTCACTACATGAAAAAATCTCCTAAAAACTGTTCTTTCATTTTCAGAGTTGAGGAGCAGTCCACATCATGTTCTAAAGCCTACAAAATAACACTAGGAACTCAGTCTTCCAGGATTAATTTTTACTTCTTATGCTTTTGAGTAGCTAGATGATTATAAATGTACAGCTTAGTGAGCTGGATTGCAAAGCCAGCTTTCCTGCTCACTGCACACATGCAAGCCAGGTAAGAAATGAACTGACATCAGGCAGCAATCAGTATTTTGGGAAAAGCATAGAAGCTCCACTCTTTTGCTTCCCTTTTGTTTCAGGTATTTTAACCATCATTTCCCCCATGGCGCTGAATCACTGAGAGAAAGATCTCTTAGCTTTTGCCTGTTTATCTTGATGCCAAAAAGAAACCAGATTACTAAAATTCTGCAAAATGGGTATCCATTACAAAATGGAGTTCTAAGTTTAAATTCAGAGACAGCTTAGAAAACAAGAAACAGGACAGGGCTGGGCATCTGGTGAGAACAGAGGGGCAGATGGGGCCAGGATCATCATTAGAAAAATTGGCAAAGATATTTAATCTTGTATTACATTTTTTTTTAAAATACCTAAACCCAGAAGTGTGTAGAAGGGAGCATCTGGAAGGAGACAGATGGGGCAGGGCAAAAGGTACAGCTGCCAAAACCATAGGAAACAATAGAGTAACTTCTAGAGAGACTGCTTGAAAAAGTAATTCTGAGGGAAAAAAAGAAAAATTAGGTAAAATATAAAGCAGCAAGTCATGTAGAAATGTAGAGAGTAGAAATGGGAAGTGTAAGTTTTGCATGGCTGAAATGTGAGTTGTGTGGCTCCTGCCATATAGAATGAATTAGTTTAGCTCTCAAACCATTCTCTGTGTGAGGAGTTCAAGTATTACATCTCTGCTCAGTGCTTAAATCAAAGTGAACTCTTGAATCAGCAGAGATGGTCAGGAGAGTACATTAAACAATAAGATAAAATTCATTGGTAAAAACAGCATTTAAGAAAACTTTCCAAAATGAAGTTAAGCCAACAGCACAGGCAAAGACAATCCTATAAATTATAAAGTGGAGATTAGAAAAGTCTTCTAAATGTAAGTGAATTTCATTCAGGTAAAGAAATACAAAAAATACAAAACTTGATAACTCATACCGTTTAATAATGTATTAATCAAAGAGCTGTTCATCGAAAAACGGAAAATGGCCAATTCTGCAGTGTGACAAATCTAAACATTGCTTCACCTGATTTATTCTGGGGTTTTCACCTTTATATTTTCATTTGTTTCTGAGTTTGAAAAACCACCACCCCACCCTCCACCCCTAAGTTTTAGAAAATAAAAAAGTTTTCCTGAATATGATCTATCAGCAAAGAAAAAGTATCTCAAAGAAGCCTTAGGGCTGTAATAATTGCAGCTTTTATTTACCAGGGAAGGTAATGTTAGCTAATAAACTGGGCTGATGGAGCTTGGACATTTGGGATAAAAGCAACAAAAAGATATTTTTGCAACATCTTCCAGAGCAGTTACTCTTACTCTCAGCAGCAGAGACCAGAGATTCTCTTCAGGACAGAGCACTTCAAGGAACACACAAGCATAAACCTGATACAAATAAGCATATTGTTTGCATGGCAATATCTCTGTGATATATAAACTTGCAAAGGAGGATCCCTTGGGATCATCAGAGCATATGTGTAGTCACCCTTATTTTACATTCACAACTTTGCTCTGTTATCAGTACTCCACTAGAAAGCAGACAACAGCCTTTAGGGACAGAGCCAGGGTCACCAGGGTTTTAGTCACCACAGGAATGGGAGACCCAGGAGCTGTGCAGCTGGGTTTGTGTTAAACCAAAAGTTAGTCAGTTCGTACAGAGCATCATCTGTCTCTGTTTTCCATTCTCAAAACTACTGGAATAACAGAATTTATGTATATCACACACCAGATTTTTTTTTAATGGAACTTTTTCTCTCTTACAGAAAAGGGATAAGTGCAGGCATCATTAGAAATATGAAGGTAATTATGGTGGTCAGAGAGAAAAGGGACGGAGTTTCTACCATTGTTTAATTCCATACCACCCATATCCTGGCAGGGGCATAGTTTCAGGTGGAGAATGACGAGCTGGAAAGTGGAACAGGATAACACAAATGAGTTTAATTTTCCTGCTGGGTTTTAAACCAGCACAGTACACACAGCCAGAAGAGAGAATTCAGCCACTCTGTGGCAAAGCAAATCAGTAGATTCGTATTAAAAAAAATATTTAAAAACAAATCCCAAGTTGTTAAGAAAACATGGCAATTGAACTATTTTGCTAACTGAAGAATATTAAACTGAAAGTGACTCACAAATAAAAGAAGGTAAAACTGATACTGTTAAATTTTAGACTTAGTATTTCAGCTTGTCTGACTTCACAAGAACATAGGACTAAAAATAAGCATAGGCATGAGAATATTTAATTTTAAATGATTGATGTCATTCCTATCCACAGCCTGACACAACTATCCATACTTGCATTTGATTTTTATTGAAAAATAAATTTTGTCTATTGTACTATTATAACTGAAGACAAGCCAATTAACTACTATTTTTTTTAATGCTCCTTGCTGGTTTTTTATAATATTTTAATAGCGTATATTAACACTCACTCCTGCCTTCCTGTAATCTTTAGCTAGGTTACCTAGCTAAACATTAACTTTTAAATGTTAGGTTAGCTAAAGCAACTACTTAAAACTAGAGTTCCTCAGAAGATCTTTTCTGTCCTGAATTCTGTCCCAGCTGAAATAAATTCCATTTTATATGACTTTTTGATGTAGAATTTTTTTATGGAAGAGAAATTGAAAAAAGCTTCAATTTTTAATTAGTTTAAATGCAAATCTATTGAGTCTCAGTATTTTAGTATTTTTTAAATCAGAGTTTAATCAGTATTTTTTAAATTGTTCAGCTTTGGGGTTTTTCTGTCATGAAAGCAACATCTTTCTAATTCATACCATACTACATACCCACAATTTACAAGTTTTTAGTTTATATTTGAACTTTACAGATACCACCATAACAAAAATTCAGGGAGGTATAAAGTTAGGATTTAAGCTATGCATACACCTTATTCTTCCATTACAATACGTTTTTGGAACATAAGAACTAAGGTTTCAAAAGCTTTTAAATAGTACAATTTCTCTTACCCGTCCTGTTCCTCTAATGACTTTTCAATCTTATTAGGGTGGTTATCCTCAAATTAATCAATGTAATAAAGTTTGAAAGTCTGAATGATTTGGGAGAGCCTTACACAAAGCAATATACAGTTGTATTTTCATGGAAAATCACAAAACCACTATAGTTAATGTCACCTAATAAAGCTGAACAATGGTAAAGAAGATTTTAGTCAAAAATAAATTAATAATTTTTAAAATTACATGATCTTTCAACAAAATTTATTTTACCAATGCCCACTTCCTGTTTTGGTACATGGTCATAAAAATACAGTTTCCTTAAAGATATATACTTGGCTATATATTGGGCCTCCCAGGATTTCACAGTATGATTCATAAACTGATTAGAGTTGCCACCCAAGAAAAAGAAAAAAAAGTACATTGCTTTGTTTTGTTAATTTGTGTTGGAAAATGCCTCCTAGATATTTAAATATGTCTTTTCAAAATAGGCATACACTAGATCTAGTGAAAAGCCATATATTTGTTTAATTCAATAAAGAAAAAACCTATTTGCTTAGTCAAATATACATTTGGAATATGTTTCCCTTTAATTTTTTTTATTTTACAATTAATACACAAATACAATTACCTTCTATCTCTCCCCCCACACCTTATCTGCAAGCAAACACTTCAAGGGCAATATTTTTGATTCCTGTAGCTGAAAATTTGAACTCCAGATGTTTTCTTGCTTAAAGACATGGCCACCTTACTGCATTACTTCTCCTAAAATGTAGCATTGACTCAGCCTATACCAGAAAAAGCCATGTATTGGAGAAAAGCTGCATTACTGGTATATATCATGGAAGTGTGACCAAGCTGAGCAAGTCAGGCCATAACGAACTGCTACATGAAATCTTCAGAATCTTAAAATCTTCAATCTTAAGAAGTTTTCCCAATTCCAGAATTGAAAGATTTTCCTGTATATGCATTTTTACCAACTCTCCCACTCATTGCTGTTTCCATAAATACATACAAAATTACTGGTTAATGTAGATATAACAATTTTAAACAAAAATAAATTAAAAATATATATTTATTAATTTTGAAAAATGATCATGTGAAGGGTAAAAAGTCATGGTGAATTTTAAAGTTCTTAAAGGACTGTTAGAAATTATTGTCATAAACTTGGGTGCCACAAATGAAATTTCTTTTTGTTGTTTTTTCGTGTTTTGTATTTTGCTTTTTGGGTTTTTTTTAATGAATGATAATGTAGGGGACCTAAAATAAGAGCAGGGCGAATAAAATACAATCACTAGCATTCATTGTCTAGTGCCAATGTCTGATTGCATGTTTCTTATAAGGCTGTCCTACCGCTATTAATTTTCATGTTCCTGCATCTGCTTTTCCTGTCTTATGAAGTCCAATACTGGTCTCAACCTTTAAGGCAGGGAGAAAAATGGAATTGAGGAATAACACCAGAATACTTTAAAGCCTTCTGCCTTTACGGTATATTTGTGCATATTTTAAGTTGCATAACAGGGGAGTGAGATACCACAATGTCTTCAGAAATCTTTCCCTCTCCTCCTTTATTTGTTAAGGTATTTAATGGAAATAAATTTAATACTTTCAGTGATTGATTCTACTGAGAAGATTCTTCATTTAGTAATGATTTGTAAAATTTGACAATGACTGAAAATGGTGAGACTAGTCAGTGACAGATAAAGAACAGTCAAATGTTCCAGGCAGCATGGTCTCTTCTACTGTCTCGTAATTCTAAATATCTTAACTCCAAGCTGCATAAGTTACAGGCACTGAGAAATTTCCTTTCTTCACTGATGAACCAAAATTGATTTTATTTGCAGTTGCAAGTTTTGTGGAGTTGTACATCTGATCTTGGACTTAGAGGTGGACATAAATTTTAAAATGCTCCAGCAGCCCTAAACATCTAAAGGAAGAAGAGCAATGGATAACACATATGGAAAACATGCTGAAAAAATTCATATGAAAGAGTACTGGCAACAGGCTAACTTTAAACATCAAAGACTGTATGGACAATATAACACACCACCAACTTCCCAGAATAATCAGCCCACAATAAGACTTTTTTTTTTTTTCCTTTTTTTCACCTGCCAAGGGAAAAAAGGGTTTGGGGTTTTTATTGGGTTCTTTCTTTTTTTCCCACACTGGTTCATAAATATTTTTTGAACTCCCAGGAACCAGTTTGTCACTCCTTCTCGTTGAATAAGTAGTTTAACAGCTCAGCCATCTCTCTACAAAAAGAATTCTCCCCTTCCCCATTACTGCAAGGACCTTGAGCCTGATACATTTTGTACCTGCCATTAAAAAGTCAACCCAAACCATGAGCAGCTGCAGAACTATGATGTATACATCTGCTAAAAATTCAGAAAGTATGAAGCAAATATTTCATAATTTTTTTTTTGTGAGATATGCCTAAGAAACTGTGATATTTTTTTCTAAATGGCAGTTGCATTTTTTAACTTAGTGGCCTATATTGATATTTTACAGTAACAATAATTTCTGAAAAATGCCAGAATATATATTTAATCCCTACATGTTATATACTTACTGTTCTATTTTAATAATATAGTAGAGATTCTTAATACTATTCCTTTCTTCCTGTTTTGTAATATAACCTCACTTTTCTCTCTCTCTGTCTCATATAAATTTTTTCAATTATATCAGTTATCACCACGTGCAAAAAAAAGACATTCAAATCAATTTATCATATCAGGATTTTTATACTTTTTGAATATAAATGGCTATTTAGTGGATCGTAAAACAAGTTCATAGGATGAATCACAGAAAAAAGACTCAAATGTTTGAAACAGTTGATTTTTTTAAATGTCCTCAAGAAGTCTGTTTGAAACGAAACACACTAATGTTCTCTGCTGACCATATGCTATTAACTTTTGTGTGGGCATACGTATAATTTTACAGATTTCCACAGGAGATTTAGAAAACAGGTCAAGGTGACAGCAACTCTGTTATATAACTTCCATTACAAAGCCCTAAACCACATAAAAATCAACTTCACCTTTTACCACAAATTAAAATGGTCCACAAAGAAATTGCTTTTTGTGTGCATGTTTAACCTGAGGTGTTAGACTTATGGACATAAAGACACAAAAAATTTTCTTGTGAAACCATGAATCTCTTAAAGTACAATAGCTTTTTCTCAGGAGCCATATAACACAAGCCTTTCTCAGCTCTTTTTCCTCTCCGCTCTTCTACCCCTCAAACTGGCTGAGTCAACTGCTAAAAATGTATGAGGAAAAATGAATCATAGGATCATAAAATTGTTTGAGTTGGAATGGAGCTTAAAGACCATCTAATTCCAACACCCCTGACATGGACAGGGACACCTCCCACTAGACCAGGTATCTCAATGCCCCATTGTTCAAGGCCTAACCAGACCTTGAACATTTCCAGGCACAGAGCATCCGCAGCATCTCTGGGCAACCTGTTCTGGTGCCTCATTACCCTCACAGTAAAGAATTTCTTCTTTATATGAAATATTTCTCCATCTTTTTATAAGATCCTTTTTACATCGTGAAAAGTCACGATAAGCTCTCCCTGGAGCCTTCTCTTCTCCAGCTCTGCTTTATCTTTCCTAGCCAAATCCCCACACAGCTGAATAGTGTTCCTATACTCTTCCCCAGGGACACATTTCTGGTTCCTCTGTCTGTACATTTTCTTTTTATTCTTTACTTTGACCAGGAGGTCCTCACTGAACCACACTGTTCTTGGGCCTTCAGTGTCCAAATTAATACAAGCGGGAATAGAGAGCTCTAAGAAAAATGTCCTTAAAGAGCTGACAACTCTGTTCAGCTTCATTGTCCCTGAGAGCCATTTCCCAGGGGGTCTCCTCCATTGCTGCCTTAAACAGAAAGTTTGCTTTCCTAAAGTACTGCATACTGACTCTACTCTTCACACAGCCCATGTCCCTCAAGACTCTGTATTCCACCACAATGTTACGACTACAGCCCAGGCTGCCACCAATCTTGACATCCCTAATTAGTTATTCTTTTTTGGTGAGCAACAGGCCTAGTAACGCTCCTCTTTCAGTCAGAATAAGAAGTTATTCTTGACTACCTCTAAGATTTTCCTGAACACCTTAGAGTTTGCTGTGCCACTTTTTCAGCAAGATGCAACGCTCCAGTTGTGCATTTTGTTCCACCATGTGTCAACAACAGCAATTAGGTCATAATGCCCAGCTCCTCCTGCTTTCTACCCATGTCTTGAAGTGGGCATTGGTGTGGAGGCACATCAGCTGGGAAATTGACTATGTCACCTTTGCAGGGGAACATGCCCTAATTCCCTTGAGGAGTTTCACAGCTTTTTCCCTGTTTGTTTTCAGTACATTAACAGCCCCTGTCTCTTCTCAAAAAATCTCGACAGGCTACCATGAATCATTGGTTTGGACAGCTTAAAGAATCACTATAAAACATACTGGAAAAACAATAGGTTTTAATAAAAATTTGTGAGCGTGCAACTTAACAGAGTTCCATGGCAAAATTCACTCATTTATTTACTTCATAGATGAAGCACACTCAGGAAAATCAGAGTAGAATCAATTTTAGATGATTTACAGGGATAGCAGGGATGCAAAATGGTAAGGATGTAAAGGATATAGATACAAAAAGAGAAGGCTGCAAAAGGGGTGAGCAGCACTTAATCATTAACTAATTTAACATTTATAAAACTATTCAATAGGATTTGCTAGAATTGTAATAATGACATTCATGCCATTATCAATTCACCTGCATGTACCCAGGCAGCAAGATGCATCTCTATTTGTGTGTGTAAAGGTACCTATCAAAAATTCCCATTGGGTTCAGTGGAGTATTCACAGCAAACCCTTAATGTTTCTCACCAAGCAAGGGTTACATCTCGAGGAGTCTGTGTGTGTAGGGCAGCTTCAGACCTTTTAAAAAGGTTTCATAATGATAGTACCCTTTCACTCAGGCTACAATTCAGGGGAAAAATTGCCTAAGAAATATAATTGCTAACCCCACATTCCCCACTTTGCTCAGACAGCTGATATTTCTGGTGTAGTCAGAATTGTTTCTACTTTTACCTTGCAAAGGCTCCTGATATGGTCAGGGGATGCTTCACCACACAACTGGTGTGGTAAAGGGGCACTTCACCATTCAGCTTGTTTGGCCAAGCCTTGTCAGGAGCTCCTGAGATCACAGAGCAGGTCCAAGGAAGAAAGGGTTGGGGTCAGGGTTGGACCACACATTCAAAAAGTTAATAGGCATTGATTTATACATACAAAATGTTAATAGACATTGATTCCTTAAGAAAGAAGAAGAGGATGTCACCACTGTTTGACAAGATTTGTAATTGAACATTTTATATAATGATATTAAGAGTTCTAGGTTTTGCCAGTAGCTCAAACAGAAAGGTATGTAAATCTCAAATATAGATATAGAAATGTATAATGTATAGGCACTCCAAGTACTTGCATTTTTTTAAATTAGAAATCAAAACCAGCAACTTTAAAAATAATAATATTAGTAAAAAGGGAAGACCTCTTGGATTATGCAGCTTGGCTTCAATAAACAGGATCCATTTGAAATGTTTAAATGCTTACTCTTCCTTCCTATCAGAAAATACAAATCAATGAAGGACATTTTCATGAATTTGATTAATTCCACTGCAAAGTTTTATACAACACTGGAATTAATCATATTGTCTAACCTGACTTATCCTAGCAATTTTGAAACGCATGACTCTGCAAATATGATTTATTTTAAATATAGCACTTGAAAGAAAAATATTTACTTCATTTTTATTTGGAAAAGCACCAGACTAAAAAAGGTTAACAATGAAATATGCATAGGCACTAACAAAAACTTTCTCCCAGCATGTTCTATTAGCAATTTTTTTATGTCCTATTGAAAGAACATAGGACCCAGACTTGAACTCATTTCTGTCAAAAGTGATGATACATTGCAATAATCTGGAACCATGCTGTGGAAAAACTCAAAAGCAGAAGGAGAAATCTGGCCCTGTTTTTTTGACTTGCTGTGAAGACAGAACTAGGGGAAGATTTTTCTCCTAAAGTTTAGAGGAAGAAAAAGAATATTTGAAAGCTGAAATATGAAACAAGATCTGATGTCTTACCTCTCCCAACCTGAAAAAGAGTCAGTACAGACCTGTGAAAATTCAAAATTTGATATCCTAGAGCAAGCTTTTCTTCAAATATTTCAGCTACAACAGAAAAATAATTTTTATCACAAATGAAGTGGTGAACCAGACACTTTAGGTATGTGATGGTGTTCTCAACACTTTACTCAGTAACTATACTAGCACCTTAGAATTCAATCCTTTTTCCTGTAGTATCCCATATAATTTCAGTTTTTAAGAAGATCATGGTAAAAAGAACATTTATCTATTAAAAGATAAAGAAATATTTTTTTAAAAGTCTGTCTAGAAATGCTAATTATTTCTGTTTATTTCATACATCTAGATTTCATACATCTCTTTGATAGGCAGATAATAAATCTGGGTTAAGAAGTAAGGAGAAAGATGGACGAAAGACACCACTAAAATTTTGGGGTTCTGGTTCAACTCCAGGAATGATCTCATGCAAAAGCAGTTAACAGCTTTCACTTTGACTACTTCTTCCCTTATCTCTAAGCAGGCAGATACGCTGCTAAAATCGAAGAACAGGTACAGCTATTTTCTTGTGCCTATGGGCAATTTGCATGCAATGCTCATTTAATCTCTGAATTTCACCAGTGTCATAACAGAAAGGACTATTTTTACTTTAAAGCAGTTAACCATTACTTTTAAAAATTAAAAAAAAAATATAAAAAATTGAAATAGAAGTTCTTGCATTATTTTTTTTTCCTCATTTCATGAAATTCTGACAAGCTATGCAGCACCACCTTTTATCCTCCATATTGCCACTAGCCTTGTTTAGCTAAATGTGCAAATAAATATCCAGCTCAGCAGAATTCAGGAAAATTTCAGTCTTTTCGTACAAGAGAAGAATATAACCCAACAACAGTTTCAGGAATTGCTTTTCCTTGAAACTGCATTAATCCTGTACCTATTGCAATCCTTCCCTGAACTCAAAAAAACTTGTTCACAGTATCAGAAAGTTAATTTACTATCATGCATACTCAGTAAATGCATGTCCTACTCTGACCCTTTTTCCTGGGGAAAAAAATTAATTAGAAGTTAAACCATAGCAAATAGGCATCAGGATGCACTTATTTACTATGAAAAACCATCTATTGGGAAAAAACCAAACAAAAGATTTTCTGCCCTCAACCTCTCATTCATACTGATTTCTACTAGTGTAGTTAACTGTTGCAGTGCATGATTAAGCCTTTCAGAGTTTTATATGTATCTCGTTTGTATCATGCCAGTTTGTTCCTTCCCAAACCCCTCCCCTTATCCCCTGACCCCGGTGGCATCTCCCAGAGGGAAGCCCCCTTGTCACTCACCCTGGAAACTTGAAGAGAGATCAACTTCGCTCGGCCAGGTGCTCAGGAACCTGCCCCTTTCCATTGCC
>JBBMKD010000102.1:96174585-96193229 GCA_037834095.1 Argya squamiceps | reverse complement strand
CTCTGTACAAATGTATATAGAGAATGGAGTCAGATAATTAGAATGGAATAAAGAACCAGAGCCTTCCCTTGACCTGCAGCATCTGCCTCATTCCTTGGTGCCCTGAAATTGTTACAGTAGCTTGTATGCCTGTGTTTTTTGCTCCAGTCCTCCTATATGACAATGTGGTTTAGTACAGCAACCCAAAGTTAGAATAAAGATGTATGCAGCACAGACAACAGCACTAATCAGAACAATGCTGGAAAATAGATGGAAATTAGATCTATTTACCTCATGGCTTTTTCTCACAATAGAATATTCTATTTTCACTTTTTCCAGGGCAGAAAAGACTGATGACATTTTCACTTGCCACTGGTTCTGAATTGTACTTCTAAAACTCTCTAGCAACTCTTGGTAATGGAATAGTTCAGGTTCTGAGCCCAGTTTAACCTGTCTGGTACACCTCATCAGGGCAACAAGGTGGTTTCAAAGTAGAGGTTGGTTACGAAGGAGACCAAAACCTTCTCATAATTTTTTTTTTCGTATGGATTGTACTTTGAGAAATGCATTTTTCAATTCCCTATGGAATATGGTGAATTTCCATTTAGACAGAACAATGGACCTGATGTGTCAACCAAAGAGTCTTCTAGGAGACAACATAAACACAGAGGATTTCTTCATTGACATAGATGAGCTTAAATCTTTCCAAATTAGGCAAAGAAGGCAGAAGTGAGTGTTCCTTCTCTCTCCTCTTCAAGTGCTAATTTCTCCGTCACCCTGGGTAAAAAACTGGCCTTACTTAGGCGAATTCCGTTTTTCTTTTCTTGCTGTGCCAGAGCAGAAAGACTCCCTGAAAAGGGTATTCTAATGTTTAAACTGAAAAGCTTATGAAATTCTTGTTTCAAGATCGATGGCACTATTTTACCCAGAGGAAAAATTCAAATGATCTATTCCTTTTGTAGACTTGGCAGGAGGGAGGGAGAGAAGGTCCTTAATTAGACATCTCTGAGATACGATCATAACATACTGAAGCAGCACAATAAATTTAATAGCTAAGGAAACACAGTATTTCCTTCCTTTCCAGTTTTGCCTCATGCACTTTATATCTCCAGGGAAATAGCTGAATATTATTTAAGGAAATCTGTTTTGTTTTTCTTCTTTAAAAAAAAAATACAAAAACAACAGCAGATTAAAAAAAAATAAAAAGTTGTTATGGTACATATGGATCATCATGCAAATTAACCTAAGAAGACTAAGATCCCTGAGCTGGTGTTATCTAGGTTGAAGATGCATTACTGTTATTTTTGATTATAAGAAATGATAAACAAAAAGGAAGACAATCTGTTTTCCAAGCTGTTTTAGAACTCCCTCTCCTTCTCAGCTAGGAGTTGACTGAAAAGGCAAAAATTCTTCCCTTCGCTTTTTGCAATAAATAAACAGGAAGGGATTATGATTTATTCCCACAATAATCTCTATGCTTAAAAGTAGTGGATGGGTATTTGCAGTTCCAGTTTCTTGACGATGTTTCAAAATGTGTCAGCATTATTTGAAAATAGCTGCAATATTTTTCTGCGGACAATAGACTTGTCTAACACTGAATTAGCCAGACACAAAATAAATGCAGAATTATTTTACACTGTTTCAGAAATGTCAAACATTAGCATATGCGCTTGCAAAGTTCAGTTATTGTTATTGTACATCTAGCAAAAGCTGTTACTAAAAAATCAGACAAAAGGAAAGAATTCAGCAAGTTCTTGAAAATAATACTCCATTTTTGATTTTCCTTTCAATTACTTCAGCACTGTTCTCTTGATCTTGTGGTCCTAGTCTACAGAATAGTTCACCTCTGAGTCTTTGTCTTCCTTTTAGAAGCAAGCATATAAAGAGGTAAGAGAATACTTTCATAGCTTTTAGTGTAGCCTGTAGGACTTCCCTGCAACCTGAGGCAGATCAGAGCCATTGGGTTGTGCTGGGAGCACTGTGTTCTGTGTCCTGTTTGTGAATCCAATTTCTTGGATTGGGTAAGGGAACTTTCTGCTGATAAAAAAGTATTTCAGTCCTTGTTGGCATCCCTTTTATCAACAAATCCAACAACAACAGAAATAATAAAAAAAAAAGCTTCTTTTTTCTAATACTCTGAAATCCTCTTGTTTATTTCACTTAGATACATTCAAAGATAGTGGGAAACAGAATTAAGTCAATGAACCTCAGAACACATTAAACCAATCCAAATCCTTTTAGATGTGACTTTATACCCCTTGCATATTATTTCACAGAAAGACAATTATCTTCTTGTTTTCTCAATCCATCCTGCAGAACAGAGGTAACTATTCTTATTTCATTCTACCCGGAATTTGGGTTCATTTAGTTTTCAAATCACTTCCTGAAGCATAATATGCAGCCAGCATGGCCACCTGGCAGCGTAGAAAATTAATTTAAAATGAAAGCTGTGTTCATGTGAGTGAATTATGGATCCCAAGGCCCTCAAAAGGTGTTTATTTCAATTTATTTCCCTCTCATCACTGAAAAACAAAATTTATTCTTTTAGACAAATTTTTGATTTCCTTAGTTGAAGAGACATTACAAATACAGAGCTCAGGCACAGAAATAGCTCATCAGATTTGATCAAGCAGTAGATTATTTATGAAAAATAAATTTGGCATGAGCATAGATATATGAATTCCTTTGCCTTTGCCTTGCCTTTTGCCACCTTTTCACATATTTTCACATTAATAGTTATGCTCAATTAAGGAATTATCAGCAATCTAACACTTTAAAAAATGCCAAATTACAGGGAAGACTACATTATTGTACCAATTTTACTGTAAAAAGGGTTTCTTTTGCTTTAAATGTAATTTTCAAAAATTCTTTCTCAGAAAATGGGTTATATTTAGGGGTCTAAAGTTAGTGATGGAATAGAAATGGCATTCTGGATGTTTAGGATGCTGCTGGAAAAAGGCATAAAATGTAGAGCACTAAACATCATTTCTTCTCTTTTTTTATGGGTGAAGACATATTATGAATGGGCTCAGTTACAAAGCTGGCAAAAAAATTCATTTCATGTGATTAGAATGGGCTTCAAGAAAATATGAACCCCATATGAAACAATTCAAGGTATAAGTATAATCTGCAAACATATATGTTTTCTGGTTTAAAAAATCCAAAAACAAATCCAACCCCAAAAAATTTGCCTTTTTTTTCTTCATTTACATAAAAATAACTACTGAACCTATGAAAAATGAAAAGCCTGAATTAATCCTCAATCTTTTTGATTTAAAAAATTTCTTTATGTCAATATATTAGGTAAGCATTTCTTCAGACATAACCAATGTAATCTTGTCTCTTCCTCCACAGCAAGATTTAATATCAGTACTATGACACATTGTCCAAAGCTGAATGCAAGGCACCGCATCAACCTGACCTGGTAGCAATGCTTTTTTCTCCTGTCCACTTTAGAGATATTATTCTCTTATAAAAGCCTCAGAAATGGCCTATCAATTTGCATGACATTAAATAATCTTCTTGGAATTGCTGCATTACAAAATACTCAGCTGCAGGGTGTCACTTAAGTAATTGCAAATAAAAATACTTGAAGGTCTGGTTTATATGGGCTAGAGATACTGTAAATTCACCTTCCATAATAAGTTTGCCATGAATCAAAATCTGAAGTCTGTGGCAAAGAATGGGAAAGGGTAATTTCTGTTTTATTAGCTGCATCTTCACACCTTTCTTTGTAATCTCCTGTTCAGAGACCTAGATGACACAGTGGCTTATTACTCTGATTTTTCATGCGTGAGACAACCCAGGATGCTGTCTGACATTCCAGAAGGGAGAACATATTTAGTTGTGTGGAAGTTGTCTGTTTGGCATGTTTGCGCACGTCACAAAACTGTGGCTTGTTTTATTGCAACTATCTATCCTGATCCAGAATAAAACCCACACTGCTGTGGCAGGAACGATGGAGGTCAGGTTATTTCTGTGTAGAAAATACTGGGGGAAAATTTTAGCCCTTATTGGACTACATATCATATTTCAGTTAATACATGTTGTTCAGTACACCTCAGTATGTACATCTAAGGAACTCTGAAGGAAAGCTTTTTGGAGGGAAATTACGATGTATCAGAACAAGAAGGTTTGTAGGGATCAATCAGGTTCAGCTAAGCATTTATTCAAAAGGCTTACAAGTGCAGAAAGAAATTTTAAGTATAAGAAGAGAGTGCTCTTGAAAGCATACAATGTATACTCTTGACAGCACAATGTTGAGGGTGTTGGCCAGTCTCTTGGGGATGTGTTTTTTTATTCAAACTTGTTCCACAGAAATATTTGACTACTCTGTGCCTGCAGGTATGCAGGATCCCTAAGCCAGAGGCAAGAAATTAAGATATTTAGTGCCATAAGAAATTTTAAAGGATCATATATGACATCTGTATGACAGAGATTAAAGAGAAAATAGAAATTGATTTTTCTTAAGTCCTCTGATTTTTTACGTATTGTGTATTTTTTCTATAGTAAATATATAATCTTGTAACTGCTCTGTAGCATTATTCCCTCACCAAAAATGTAAGTCTATCTTTACACTTAGACAACTGTTATCCTTTCTGCTTTCTCCATTTGTTCATATGAAGACTTTATGATAGACTCATCTACTGAAGTTTCTTGTAAGAAAATCTCATTATCTGAATATGTGCTCAGTCTTCCAGTGAGAATCATTTGCAGTAAAACCTCTCTCATTTTTTCCAGCTATCCATTTATATAAAATAGAGCCAAGTCCCTAGTTCCATTGGGACAGACAGGATTTCTGCCGAATTTTGTTCTACTTTTCTCCCCTATAAATTTATTTTAGTAAGTTGCTGCTTCTGTCACTTTGGCTACCACAGGCATTAATATAAATTTTCTGCTATACCATTTGCACCACTTTGATCTGAAAGGACCATGAGAGTACCCATGGAGTTTTTAACATTTCCAGCAGGAAAAACAATTTGCTATCAAACCACCTATTCAATACCATTGATTGTCAACTAAACAAGCAGACTTAAATGCCTAAAAATCAGGGTGTTTAAAAATCTTCTAATACACTCTGTCAGTGTCCTAGTACTGATGCTTGAAAGCACTTTGAGACTATTATGAGTAATGTTCTTTCACTTTGATTGTCTCAGCATGAAAGAAGCTGGAAATTAAATAACAATAAATGCAATGCTTTCGTATGTAATGCATAGTATGTTTAAGCTGTGTGCTACATCCTACTCTTAAGGGAAAGGGAACACCCAAGATTCATATGTGCACGTGGTTGAAAGAAAATCAGAGGATCTGCAAAAAAACAAAGTTTTTTAGTAAATTATACACTTGGCCTGGAAACCGGTGTGTTAGCCAGTTATTGGCAACTATACTTGGTTGTCTCCATAGCCATCCAGCTATCAGTGTTTGAGACACGCACATTAGTCCCTTATATTTAGGGAGTCTAAAAAGGTGCAATTCACTTCTATAGGACTCCAGTCAAACATCTTCCAAAATAAGTTAGATGTTATATGTCTAAAAGTTGCACATTAAGCAGCACTAGTTATTATAAATTTAGAAATGCTATTATTAGTTCTCAAACCTCAAGCAATAAATTTATTCTGAATTTGAATATTCTTCAAATACACAGCAGTTTCCAAGATGCATAAGATAACTGGTACAAAAAAAATTGAGACTCCTTTAAAGATGAGTGGTTATACACGTTACGAAATTATAAATGGAGGAAAATAATATAAATTGATTTTTTTGTTTGTTTGTTTAATTACATATATTGCATTCAAAGAGTGAAGTTAACTCTCAGTTAATATATTACCTGGAATAGTGGCTCATATTAAAGCCTCTCCTCATTGCCTCAGGTCTGTAGTTCAAAGAGGAAAAAGAGCTTGGGTTTTAATTCCATCTCTACTGTTGCTTTAACACATTAATGTAATCTCTTTAGGGCCAGATGTTTTAATTTGATGTGGATGTTAAGTTTTCATATCTAATTTACAAGTAAATGCTGAAAGTTACATACAGACAGACACTCACAGGCATGGAGGATGACTTGCAGAGATCCTCCAGACTGGAGCTTTAACTTCTATAACTGCTAGGTTACTTGCAATTAACCATTTCTGCAAAAAACATTAACAGCAAAATAAACTTTTATAGCAAACAATGTTATAGCATATCATTTCCTTTTCACGGATGGAAAATTAAAGCATGATGGATTTCTTATGCCAAATGCTACATAACAAATCTTGTAAGAGCAGTAAAAATAAAACAGAGAAATATTGGTTTTAGGCTTTGGTTCTTTGTTTTGATGGTAGTACTCCTTTGTAGAAAAATCTTTCCTTCAAATAAAAAAACCCAAAAAAGCAATAATCCAAACAAACCAAGGCTGAAGCCCTCCAAATCTTACTTTTGTTGAAGACAATATTAGCTACATCAAGAAAAGGGATTTTTATTCTGGTTTTATCCTTCTGTGAATTCATGTTTTGAAGACAATATAAAAATTTTTAAATCACATTTGCAGTCAGACAAAATTGCAAGAATGTCTAACCTATTACTTCAAGGTAATGAGTCAGAATGATTCACTGCAGCCTCTTGGTGATTTCTGTATGAGCCAATCAAATGAAAGGGCACAAAAGCCATTCACAGTGAAGATAATCCTTAGTTCTAACTATTGCACAATCTGATGCCATTAAAATGCGTGAGAGCAAAGGAAACATCAAAGGCAAAGTCTTTACCCTCCCTCTCCTACCCTCAAATTCTGAAACACAAATAGCAAAACCTCTAAAATCAAACAAGATCGTGCTCCAGTGTGGGCTTCCCACAATATCATGGCTTCTTTTGGAAACATTCACTGCTCTGGCCTGGGCTCCCCCCTGGGCTGCAGGTGGATGTCTGCTCCATCATGGCCCTCCATGGGCTGCAGAGGCATAGCTGCTTCACCTTGGTCTGCACCACAGGCTGCAGAGGAAACTGCTGCCATGCCTGGAGCACCTCTTCCTCTCCTTCTTTACTGCTCTCAGTGTCTGTAGAGCTGTTTCTCTCAGACATTCCCACTTCCCTGCTGCTCTTACAGTTGCACATTATTTTCCTCCTTTCTTAACTCTGTTACAGCAGAGGTTTTACCACTGGCTGCCTTGGTCAGTGGTGTGTGCATGTTGGAGCCAGATGGCAGCAGCTTTGCTGGACATAAGAAAAGCTTCTGGCAGCTTCTTACATCAGCCACTTCTTACATCAGCCACTTACATCTACCAAAACCTTCATCACACAAACCTAACGCTCTGGTCAACAGGAGGGAAAAAAAAAAAATCTAAGATCCCACATTTAGTCCTTGTGAGGGGCTCTGGATGAACTGCTAGACACTGAGCTCCTACATGGAATCTAAACACCAACAGAGGCTTTAAAATGAAATATAGATGCCTCAGAATTGTATGCAAGCAGTGATAATGGCAAGTATTTTGCTGGTTAGCAGTCCTGCCCTGCACACTCCTGGCTGAAAACTACTGCAAAGTAAGCCAGCATTCACCAGACTGGATCCTTTCTTTAAGGTAAATGCAGACACTTTTCCACTGAAAGCTCAGAAATCACCATTTTATTGTAAGCTAGGGCTTGATTTGCTGATTTATTATTTCTCTTAATTTCCGGTGTAAAACAGTAAACGTCACAGGCAGTGGATAACAGATTTATGAAGCTGTTTCCCTCTGAACAGGTTTTCAAGAACATGTCAAAAGATGATAAATGGAGCATAATGTTAGTGGTTAGTATATGAAATACAGTTGTACCCATCTTAAAGTTTTCCTCTACTAAGCACCTTTCTTCTCCTCTTCCTTTCATTTTCCTGTTTTCTTTCTTCCTCTTTTTTTGTATTTTTTCCTGCTCTTTCTTTCTTCTTTCTTTCTCTCCATCTCTCTCTTTTAAAATCTCACTTACTCATTTTCACTGTCTATGACATTTTAATCTGATTGACCTTATGATACACAGTCCATGTTCTTGAAGGAAGTAGAAATGCCTCTTTCAGGATTTCCTTTCCATCTTTTTCTATTTTCATAAATGCTGAATCCGAAACCTTAATATGGCTACAAACTAAAATATCAACTCATAAGAGTTTCATCATATTCATAATTTATTTAAGTGTTGTTGATAATAATTTCATCTAGATTTCTTAAGGGTTCATGATGTGTGTCATGAAGCAATTGATATAAAAATTTTTTAGCGCTATTGTATGTATTTCTTTTTTTTTCCCAGAGAGTAGTTAATTACTTCAGCTTTGAATAGTTGCCTATATTTAATTTTTTCATTACAAACGTCATCCTTTTGGGTAAAGAGGAGATTTCAAATCTCAAATATGCATAGTTCCAAGGTTCCATTTATTTTTTGAAAAGACATATCATTCAGAAGAAATAATGCTGATACTTTTTATCCTCTTTCTATATGATCATTGATTCCAGGACATCAAAATCAAATAGAAAATAGAGAGTTTATAAATGAAAGATGTCTAATGTGATAGGTCAACTTTTGTCTGTCCCCATATTTAATTTAAAGAGATAATGATGTTCCAATAATTTTCTAAAACTCTGGAGTTTTTTAAATTTTTCTACAATATGTCTACTAAAATAAAGTCTAAAAAAGCAAACCCTTTTTATTGAGTGACAGAAAGAAATCTCTAAATTTTACATTAAAGAGCACTGAGTTGAGTTATATGACTTTTACATTAGTCAGTTTTGTCTCATTTTTTCTTCCTAGAAAAGCCTGACAATATCAAAGGATCTCTGTTCATATCCTGATATGACTCTGAAGCATTTAAATAGAATCTTTATATAACCTTGCTGTAACATTTTTAACTTCTTCCTCAATATAATTTGACCTGTATCAAGCTTGGATTATTAAATTATGGCTTCTTTGGGGAGTGCTTATTTTTTGTTTGTTTTCTTTGAGTCATTTATTTAATCAGTATGCTCTGCTATCCTATTTATTGAACTAATATTTCAGTTCCTTCTGTGAAATACCTTATGCTGTGTTCATGATTGCTCTTTCATTGTTTTTGAACAAGACTTATAGCCCACATGAGCATGACTTATGGCCAATTTAGCATATATATTTCCAGCCTGAATTCTATATTTTCTGTAGCTCATTAGGCTGGTCAACACTTTGTGTTTCTCAGAGTTCCAGGTAAAACCTTAGTGATTATTCTTAAAAGAAAAATTATTGATTACAGGGGCACTTCTCAGAGTTGCTGTAAGTCCCTCCACTATTCTCAGGTCTGAGAAGAATCTGAATTGACTTTTTGGAAACCTCCTGGTCATCTTCCCCTCTAATTTCACATCCTGCTATTACACTGTCATCATCTTCCCATGGGCCTAACTAATTTATTCTTGCTCTGTAGAGCTCTGGTTTCTGATTGACGAGTTTTCCCCACTCTTTAGGGAAGTCTTTCTTCTTCTTTCATTACTTTTTTCCTTTTGATTTGCCTCTTTTCTCTTCCTGACTTATTTATGTGGCCACATTCTTCAGCACATCACCCTTTCTTAAGATTTTGCCCTCTAGACTACCAGTAAATTTTAAGAGCAGAGATTGGACAAATAACTCATCTTCCTATTGTGTTAGAAACATTTTCTGACTTCTGCCATCTCTCCTTGGTGTGATTTTATTTCTGAGATCTATTTCTCCACGAACTTTACCTGTCAATATTTCATTCATAAATAACTTGTGTCAGGTATCCACTCAGAAACAATGTACATCCAGCACTGTTGGCATCCCATAACTCTTTTTGTCTCCTCCATTTTTCAGGTCACTTTTGCTGCTGCCTCAGGTTCTATAAACATCTTTTTCTAGTTCTCACATTTAAAAAGAAAACAATCCTCCTGAAATCTGCTCCTCCTGGCCAGGAAATTTCTCATTTTCTTCTCTCTATGTCATTTGACCTTTCAGGTTCAAAGTGCAAAAACAAAGCTCTGCTCTTCAGCAAATGGCAAACTGCCATTTGTGGATTGAAGAATTGTACTTCAGCTGTAAAAGAAATCTCTGAACAGATTCTGCTCAAGGAATTTTCAGAGGAATGAGGCTGCCAATGGAGCAAATGCATATGGATAAAAAGATTTTTCTAATATGTATACTAAAGTGTTTATACTTTATGGTCTAAAAATATAATCTTGAAATAAGTATAACAGTGTCATTTTTAGGCATCCATTTCAATCTGTGACTATGCTTGTAAGGTAAAAGGACAGTAAAGGAAGAATAAACATTAAAATCAGTAATTTAAAGGAAAAAAAAAAAAAGCAGTGGAAGAATAATGTTCCTAAAACTTGACTCTATAAGAATGTCAACATCAGTCTGTACAACTAGGTATTTTAAAAGAGATTTTTTTTGCCAGATGTTGTTCAAGAAAACCAAAGATACGTTGTTATTATACTTACAAATTATTTGAATGATCAGATTGAGTGCATCCTTGGTCAGTTTTCAGATGACACAAATTGGACAGGAGTGTTCATCTGCTGGACAGGTTGAATCAATGGGCTGAGCCAATTGTGTGAGATTCAACAAGGCCAAGTGCCAGCTCCTGCCCTTGGGTTACAACAACCCCCGGCAGTGCTGCAGGCTGGGGGCAGAGTGGCTGGAAAGCTGTCCAGAAGAAAAGAGCCTGGGGGTGCTCTTTGACAGTGCCTGAACACGAGCCCGTGTGTGCCCAGGGGATCAACAAGGCCAATGGTATCCTGGCCTGTATCAGAAATAGTGCAATCAGCAGGGCTAGGGAAGAAATTTTCTCAGCAAAGGTGAGGCCACACCTCAAATCCTGTGTTGACTTTTGGGCCCCATGCTGCATGACAAGTTTTGAGGAGCTGAAGGATGTCCAGGGAAGGACAACAAAACTGGGAGAAGGGTCTGGAACACAAGTACTATGAGAAGTGACTGAGGGGGCTGGAATGGTTTAGCCTGGAGGAAAGGAGGCTCAAGGAACACCTTATTGCTTTCTACAACTGCCTAAAAAAGGAGGTTGTAATGAGGTGAGGGTTTGTGTCTCCTCCCAGGTAAGAAGTGGTAGAATGAGAGAAAATGGCCTCAGGTTGTGCCAGGGGAGATGTAGACTGGATATTGGGAGATGTAGACTGGATATGACAAAAAAAATTTCTTCTCCAAAAGGGTAATTAAGCACTGGAACAATCTTGATGGAGTCACCACCTATCAGGTAGGTAATTAAAAGATATATGGATATGGCCTATGGGGACATTTTACAGGGGTCAACTTAGAAGCCCTGGCGTTACTCTTGGAATTAATGATCATACAGGTCTTTTCCAATGCAAGTTATTTTCTGATTCTGGGGTGGGTGTTTTTGGTTTTCTTTGTTTGGTTTTGGTTTTTTTGGTGTTTTTTTCTGGTTTTTTGGGGTTTTTTTTTGATTGGTTGGCTTTTGTTTCTGATTCAGCTGATTATACCATTCCTCATTAAATGATTGAAAACAAACTCTTCCTAACTTTGTTAGAGTAAGAAGTTGAAGTACTTTTCCAGAAACAAAATTCAAGCTGCAACTGCATAATCAGCTTTTGTGACAGCCTGATCAGAAATGCAGCCCTAAGTTAAGTATAGATAAAGAAATTACTGATTAACAGTGCTTTGGACTGTAACAGTGAAAACCTTAATTGTCCTCTAATGTACGGACTGAGGCCATAAAAAAAGGCCCAAACATATGTAGACTAGAAACTTCTCAAGAAAAATCATTCTCATGGGTTGAAAGACTAAATCTTCAAATACGTAAAGTATTACTCAGTAATCATTCCACTGACTTCTTGGTCTTAAAAGACTGAAAAGGTACATCTGTGTACTGGTAATAGTCCAGATATGATAAATGATTGCATTCCAGAGATTATTGGGAAGAAAAAAGTTGTTTTTTTCTTTTTATACAATTTTGTTTTCAAAAAGCTTCATTATCTTCAAATTTTAATAAGAACATCAAGGGAAATCCCAGAACAACCCATACCTTGAAGAACCCTGTAGTAGCTGGTGCAAGATTATTAGCAATCTAGTAAAAAATGGAAGAAAAATTCAGAGTCCAAACAGTTCCATGACAAGTTTTTGGAAACAGCTGTTCTTTAATTTTTAGGCACAGTTTTTAAAACTTTTTATTTTTAGCAGAAGGAGTGAATCTTTATCATAAACAGAATAACTTGTATTTACCTTGGAATATGGTCTAATGTATGAAAACATAAATATTTATTAACGCATCAATGCAAGGTCTGCGATCTTTCTGGCATCAAGCCATGCTAAGCTGTACATATGCACACACAGGGGACAACACATTAGCATTTGTATGCTAAACCTTCCCCAGTTCTTCCTCCTCCTTTGTTCTCTGTGAAAACTAATTATATTTTGAATTACTAAGCCTCTTCTGCACTTTGTTGAGTAATAAATGGATAGTTAGTCAAAACTGAAAAACTCACACTGCAGGGTGAGTGTCAATTAGACCATTTTTAAATTGCCCTTCAGCTTGCTGGATTAACTTTAATTGATGTCCCAGTAAAATCCCCTGCTAAATAATTTACAATGGTTTTTGACTCCCCAAAGCATTACTTAATGCCTTGCAATTATTTAAGTAGCATGCACCATCAAATTGGCCAAATAAATTAGTTGAAAAAAAGGGTGGGATCTCTTTCATGTGAAGAAGTGTACACTATGGACACAGATTTTCCAGTATAATTACCAGTTTAGAGGTTATTGTTGTTTGTTAAATGGACAAAACCTACCAAGAAAGATACTTTATTTCTTCCTTTCCAATTTAAAAAAAAAAAAGTCTATTTTGTCAAGTCAGATTAGACTCACTAATGCAGATTTCCTTAATTATAATATATAACTGAGTGTCACAGAGGTTGATTTTTTAAGTATTTGATTTTAGGAAGATCACCCTAATGTGCTTCCAGAATAAGAGGAATAATCAGCTTCCAATAAATAAAAAGACTGACAAAATGTTTGCTGAATAAATCCAAATGAGCCAAAATGACTTAATATCATATACTTCTTTTCTTAATACTTCTGTACTGAAAAGTATTTCTGAATAAATATTAGGACATGAATTACATGAAACACTAAATGCTCATGGCAGCAATTTGGAGAGAGAATTCTGCTTTTTAATCATTGATGTTGGAGGTACAGCATAAAGCATCAGATAGAGCTGAGGTTCTTTTTCCAGTGGAGAAAGAAGCTAGAATTCCTAACATATGAAGTATCATGATGCTGATTACTTAGATGAGTGAATTTCAGACTTTTTCGTTTGAAGAAGAAATGCACCAGATCTCTTCCAAGTTTAAAAATCTACCCAAATTTGCCTCAGACATTTTAATAATCATTATTAAAAGACCTATTTGTGAATGCCCTTACCGTTCTTCAGTTAAATCTGAAGATAAAGTATATATGTCAAGATCCATTTTATACTACTCACTAACTGAATCAAATCCAGAGATGATCCCTCATCCTGAGGGACCACCTCTGGATTTGATTCAGTTAGTGAGTAGTAAAAAATTTATCATCCAGTAGACAAAATAATAACCTGACCATGCTTTCATGGACATCAATCCTTTTGCAACTACAACTATATTGACCTTAGTTGCATTAAGCCTGATTTATACTGATATGAAAGGGAAAATGCATTGTTTATTTTGAAATATTACTCCTCTGATTGATTTTAATTATGCAAATGAAATGTATGCTTGCCAAATGCAGCTAATAGATTAGCCTGAAAAATTATGGTTAGGGCACAGCTGAAAGCACAACAGCTGGAGAGCAGGACTATAACCACACCTACAGCTCAATGAGGTGTTAGAAGGACTAGATATTTTTTCTTCTACAAGAGCTGACAACAGTTTCTTAAATCAGTCTGAAGTATTTGCTTTAGTGAAAATCTATTTTCCTTTATTTCAAGGGTATTCATATCATCTTTTCTATCAAGCTTGCTTCTGGATGCAGCAACAAACACACACAAGACTACATCTTGACTTTACATCACTGAACTGCAGTTCAGAGAAGACAATTCAGTTGTTCCTCCTCTCTTTCCATCCTGTTCTTGTGCACTGGAAGCAAGATCAGCCCTTAGAAAGCTACCTTTGGGAGATACAAATCTGACATCAATAAGCTCATTTGTATGACTTACAAAAGATTGACTTGTCCTCAGTAAATCGTGCCATAGTTGTCTAAAATCTCACTGCAATTAGAAATTTTAAGACCAATTTGCTATTATGAGTCAGGAAAAAATGTCATTCAGGGCATGCAGCAACATAACTTCAACATAACACAGAGACTGACCATTGGCTTCACCAGTTTTGGGGTTTTGTAACTTCTTTACTCCCTTATGTGCATTTTGTCAAAGAGTAGTTAGTGCTATTATGCTTTGTATTTTATTCTCCTGGAGCAGAAGAAAGACATGAAGTGAGAAGGAATTTTTCAATTTGTCACAAATGAACAGGAAAAATGTTGTCAGTGTAACGTGAGAGACTAAACCAATTACAGAGGTCATTTTAGTTTGAAGAGGAAAAAGGTCAGGGACTATGATTGAAATCCTAACCGAAACATGGCAACCTAAGCATATCTTTAGCATAACATCTGAAAAATGTTTCAAAGCACAATCTGAGCACATGATGAATGTAAAATGCTGATCTGTTTAAGTCAAGGAGAATTCTGACAAGATTTTACCTTCAGCATTTTCTCTGAAATTTGCTTCCCGCTTTGGGAGCACATTAATTTCACAGTCTTTTCACATGGCATTCATGCTCCAGTTTACACAGTGTGTGTATAGACAGGCGTAGCTATGAATCCTGCTTATTTTTATTTTTTTAATTGATAAATGTTTCCTTTTATTACGCGTCTTTTACCTAGGTGTCTTATATGACACTGTTTTTAAGGGAGTTACAACTGAGTTCAAGACTCTGCAAAGTTTATTAAAGACAACTAAGAAGTAAACTGTTTTTATTATCACAAAACAAAAACGGTTCTTTTCCATATGTATGGATTGCCCTCAATTTATCTTCCCAGTGGAGTGAAAAGTGTGGCTGAGATGAGGAATGTTATATTTCAAGTGTGGCCTAAGTACAGCTATTTCTTAGTAGCACTAGTGCTGCTTCACGGTTTGAGATTTGAGAATCATCTTTTTAAATTTACTGATGTCACTAGAAGTCAATCCTATAAGGATGAGCTTATACAGGAATTTTGATCTGAGAACTGGGAAGGTAATGATATTGTGAAAAACAAATATTTATATGAAGTAATTTCTGCCATCTTTTCATAGACATCTGGCAATAACCTCAACAGTATTTGTCACTCATAAAAATTAAAAAAGAAAATACATTATAATATAGCAAGATACATTTACACAATCACATGTGACCTAATTTCCACAGGTTAACAGAACAGTAATCCTCAGTTAAGCAAGTGCCAGCTGAAATCATCATGCCAAGGAGCTAACATTATATATACCTTGTATTGGCAATGAATAAAAATATGAGCCAATTACTATAAGTCTGCTACTGAAAAGCCTCAATATTTTTAAAGCTAATTTATGCTTACTTTTGGAAACAAACAAACAAACAAACAAACAAACAAACAAAAGACCAGGCAAGTTTTCGACAAAATTTACCAAAACTACATTTGTAAAAGTTATGAAAAATGCACTATCTTTGCAAATAAAAGTGCATATAAGTATTTTCTAAAAATATGCTTGATCATTGACTGTGATTTTTTTTTCTTTTAGATTTGGCATACTTATATTATTGGAGGCAAAATCATGTCCTAAAAAGTTAAAAAAGACGCAAAATGAAACAAACAAAAAAAAATCTTCTATGTGATACAACAGGAAAGCTTGTGTTTCTTATAACAAAATATCTGGTACTATCACATTTTCTCTTCAGACATCTTAATATTAGGAGACTGTAAACACATAGTATTTCAGTTTTATAGACTGCCCTCACGAGAAAAAAAGAAAAAAAAATAGTTCTGAAATATCGGAATTATTTCGTATAGTGAAAATAGTAGGTGGCTGTGATGTTTGGAATTTAAAAAAAATAAAAAAACAAACGTCCAAAACATAAAAACAAATAAGACCTCCCCCTCCTTCTTGTTACATGATTATGAGGTTCACTGGGAGGCTCGCTCTACTTTTCATCTAAGTTCTCTTTTTCCTGTATACAATGTTAATTAGTGGTACAGAGACTTCTTTTTTCTTGTTTTTAGTGTCATTTTCTATGCAATTAAAAACATTAGTATGTTAGCAGTTGCAAGGGCAGAGAACTTCTTGATTAGCATCTCAAAGTTTGTTAACAAATCAAGGTAAGTTGTTTCCCGGAGAAAGAGAGGGTTCCTCTTGTGCACTTCCTCTGATAGGAGTCCACAGCAGAGCATCTCACAATCACAACCAAGGGGCATGAGGACATCAGCGATACGGACAAGGCAAACCCAACAGAATCCCAATGAACAATTTATAGTCAAGGGCCTTTTGGCAGATGCTTGGTCCTTGGTTATGCACACTGCGCTGTCACTCCAAGCACGTTCCTATTATCTACAAGTACATACTTTTCTCTTTCCCAGCCTGATGGAGAGAGGAAGCTTGATTGTCTCACTGGGAGAGAGGGTTAAGGGCGAGAATGATAATGTATGTTTCTGGGAATTACTTACTGAGGAGGAACTACCACACTGAAAAATCAGTTTTGCCTTTAGTTTTGAGAAAGAAGGTCTTTAGTCATCCCAGTCTTAACAGAGATATCAGAGTTTAGGTTCTGCTGTAGTCACACATTTATCCTTCCAGAATGTCTCAAAAATCATCAAGACCATTAAAAGAACAAAAAATCATGGTTTTGGTAGCAATTTTGTCTTTAAATTTTCACCAAAGGAGAAAAGGAATACTAGTGTTCTTCAACTTTGAGCAAAAATACGTATTATGACTATTAAGACTGTTTATGTTGACATTGAAAAAACACACCATAAGAGAATCTGACCTTACTGCTGAATATTAGAGGATTTTTTTTTGCTTATGCAACAAATTATTTTGAAAGCATACTAATTAGACCTAGTCATGAGTGTTGCATTAATTATAGAAATGTTATGCATCAGTAGTATGACTAAAAAGCTTTTAGATTTTAAAATAAGGCTATACCCAAGAAATTAATTGCATAATCTATATTAATTCACTTGCTATTTGAGTTACTAGGGGATTTATTTTATAATTAAAAAGCTTTCTAGGATATTATTCCTATGGATCATTTATATATATATATAGTGAGAACCTACATGAGTTAATTTACAGATAATCAAAATCACAGCCTTTTCTACTGAACAAATTAATTCTAGTAAAATAATTAAAACCTCCGTTTACTATGTTGCTCTGGTCAAAAAAATGCTCTGTTAGCCCCTGGCTCAGCAAGAACATATTAGCTTTGCGCATATTGGCACTTCCATTCAGATTTTACTGATTAGTAATTTTATTATGAATAAAAGAATGAAAAATAGTTACTCTTAAACATATCTTGAGTTGAAAAGAAATTCTAAGATGTCTTTTTAAGAAAAAAAATGTGCTTCTGTGTTTTCCATCTCTTGCTACCTTGCAAGAAGCAAGAGGAATAAAGTAAGGGTAGATACAGCAACCATAGAGTTGCTCTAAGTTGGGCAACTGAGATAAATGTTGCCACATCATTTGGTCAGAAAAATCAAACAGTGCATGTTCAGCTCAACTGCTTCTCCTCTGCCTGACTGACAGTTACTTCAAATAACTTGCTGCCCTAAGTTTCAGTATGGAATTTGTGACCAGTCCACATGATCCCAGAGGCATCAAGAGGTGATGGATGGGAGTGAGGCATCTCATTCAAGATTAATTCAGTTGAATTAAATGTTGGTTTGTGTAAAAGGGATCCCAGGGACAGAACTATTTATCAAACACACTCATATGTATGTCTTGATTTAGGAATGGTATTGCACAATTTAGTCCTCCCAAAAAGAAAGAAAACTGAAAGCCTTTCTATTCCCTCCTCTAGTGGCAGATGCAAAAGGCAGAGATTGTGGGTTGAGACAAAAATAATCCATTGGAAACAGGAATGAGATAAAAGAAGGAACAGTATCTGCCTAATCACAGTTTTTCTCTGCTGGAAAGCATTACAAGAATATGCAGCATTTTTAATAAAGGAAAAAAATCCTTCTTTGCCATCATTCAAATATTACAAAGTGTAAACACGTTTTTTAATGCTACTATAGCCATAAATGAACTTTGCCATTACCATCATAAACTCAGAAAATTAATGCTTTAAAGGCACATAGAATATCTGAACTTAAATCTGAGAATTGCAAAATGAAATTGTCAGTTTTTGGAGCTAAAGAAAGAATTTTTTTTCTTTTTTTGTTTTGTGCCAAAATCAAAGAGCAGTTCCTTTCTCATAATTAAAATACACTTCATTTTCTCAAAATACCTAAATTTATTTTGGATCTTTTTGAGACACTGTTTTAAATGAGTCTTTTTCTTGTCAAAGAAGAAGAAGATGAAGAAGAAGAAGAGAAAGAAAAAGAAAAAGAAGAAGAGAAAGAAGAAGAAAAAGAAAAAAAAGAAAAAGAGAAAAGAAAGAAGATGAAGAAAAAGAAAAAGAAAAAGAAAAAGAAAAAGAAAAAGAAAAAGAAAAAGAAAAAGAAAAAGAAAAAGAAAAAGA
>JBBMKD010000102.1:96159078-96174485 GCA_037834095.1 Argya squamiceps | reverse complement strand
AAAGAAAAAGAAAAAGAAAAAGAAAAAGAAAAAGAAAAAGAAAAAGAAAAAGAAAAAGAAAAAGAAAAAGAAAAATATGTTGTTGTTATCCTGCTAAAATTTTTGACATTCAGATTTCTTTTAATTTTTTAAGAATAAGCTAGTGTCATAGCCTATGCAATGCGGACAAAAAAATACAATCAGAATTTTGGTGAGAAATACTCCTTATGCAGAATGAATATCCAGTATGGTACTCTAGTTCTTATATAACTAGAACTCCATTTTTTGGCAAAATAAAATGGGAAACAATGATAGACTTTAAGCCTCTACCTTTTCTATAAAATTTTTGTAATATAAAGCAATGATAAAATAAATCTTATCCCAAATTTGATTGGAACTGCTGCAATCCTAGTTATACCTTGACCCTTCCCTCTAAAAGTTTTGTTTGCTTCATTCCTGATCAGAGGTGCTGCTCTACCAAGGTGAAAGATGTTCCATGTACTGTAGGCAGCCTCTTTTGTACATGAGAAAACCAGAAAAGGTTACATTGGGGCAGTGATGTCATAATCCAGTGATGGAACCCCTTTCCCAGCCAAGACACCTCACATTAGGCTGATGCATGATAATCCTCTCACAATCCTGAGCTCAGATTCCAGGGAGGACATTGCAGGAAGGACATAAAATGGGAAATAGTGGATAGAATCACGTCTCAAAAAATCGAACATGAAACAACGTGAAGGCATTAGAGGGGTAATTAAATTGGTACTGGAAGAGAAAATGAATGAACCACCAAGGAGATGTGGGCAAAATCAGTCCATCTCCCCATTCTCAGTTGTTTTCTGCTCCTCTCAAGAGGGATGTATCTGCATTTGCTGTTCAAAAATGTAAGCATTCTAATAACAGTGTGCTGTGCTACTGGCAAGGGCTTAGAGCCCGCAGAAAACCATATTTTATGAGTTTCCTGTTCATCCATGTTCAGCAAAACATTAGGAAAGGGAAAAAGTGGGAAACTGAAGAGGAGTATCTGCCAGTAAACACAAACGCTATATATCAACCCTGGAAGGTTGTCAGTGGGCTTTATATAACTTTCAAAAATGTGAGCCTTAAACTTCACAAATGAAATCAATTTCAAGTGCTATAAAGATATTTTTAGAGCAAACCAGGAATGAGAAATATCCAGAGATAAAACAAAGTTTCTGAATGGAAGAGATCCCTTCTGATGAGCAGGGATTGGGTCCTCTCCAGCCTGTCGTATCAGGACCAGACACAACTCCTCTTGTATAGTTGGATTTAGCCAAATAGGCTTTGGAAAGCAGAGGTACCTTTTGCTAGAATGCCAGGAAACACACCAGGTAACATTGTTGCCATTTACCTTATGATCCACAGTTTTGTTCAAGAGCAGCAAAGACTGAAACACTAGTTTGAGAATTCATCCTACCACAAGTATGAAAAGCAGACTTTGAATTTCCTGTGTCTCTGCCAGCTGGCAGCAAACAGAATCCAAGATGCAAAATGCTTCATGGAAATGAGATAAATTTAAAAGGAGGAAAAAAAGAGGCTTTCTATTTGAAAAGGAAAGAGAAGGTTATTGAATTTTAATTTGAAACGTTTTATAGTCCCAGTACTAGGAGAAAGTAAATCACTTTCAGTGACTTTCATCATTTTTCAAATAGAAGGAAGTTTGTAAAGCTGATATATTTATAAGATAAAAGATCTGGAAAAAAATATTGACCAATTGCAAACACATGAGGGAGAACAATTGCAAGTACTGACCAAAATAAAATTCTAAGAATTTTTAAAAATGTCCTTAACTTTCATATGACAAAAAATGTTAAACTGATGAACACTTTTAATGCTGTGTCTTTGTTTTTTCCTTTTATTTCTTCCTCAGTTTTGCTGCTGCTCAAGACACTCAACCCCACTTTGAATAAATGCTCAGTGTTGAGCTCTACATGATATAAGCAGGATATAAAAATGTTGGAATATGTCCCAAGGTGGGCAGGAAATATGGTTAAAGGAGTAGAGGGCATGCCTTTGTTCAGATTACAGAACAGGAGGCTGAGTAATGAACTCATTGCTGTCCATGATTTCCTCATGGTGGGGAGCAGAGTTGCTTTCTCTGGAGCCTGGTGGAAGGACGTAAAGGAAAGTTAAAGCTGAATCAGGGGATTTCAGATTGGGTATTAGGAAAAAGGTCTTTACTGAGAGTATTATCAAAGAGTGGAACTGCTCCCTGGGGAACACATCATGGCCTCAAGCCTGCCAGTTTTCAAGAAACATTTGAGCAATGCTCTTAGACATGTGGTTTAATATGTAGGTTGCCCTGTGTGGAGCTAGGAGGTGGACTCAATGATCATCATGGGTCCCTTCCAGCTCAGTATATTCTTGAAGTTCTTCACTAATTTTTCTTCAATTCCAAAAAACTAGTGGACATATTTTCCCCTTCAGTAGCTGTCTGAAAATCAAGCTGCATTCATATCCTTTACTTACTCTTCCTTAAATGGCATGCCATTCGAAACAACAAAAAACGGTGTTTTGCATTTTATTGGTATTCTAAATCCTTGATTCAACTGACATTTGTCAAAACTTAATGAAAACATCAGTGCAGGGTTCTTTCCAATAAAATCTTGCGCTACAAAATAAATGTCACAACACCCTTAAGATACAAGTGCTGTCTTCCTAAGTTGCTTTGAGGTTTGTTTCTTCTATCTCACAAAAGGCTGACCTCTGAACAAAGTCTGTGGGAAATGTAGTCAATATACTCAGGTATGTTCAACATGCAGCACTGAAGAAAGTGAATTATTAAGTGGAGCAATTTTTTTTCCCCCTTGAGCAAGACAAGAAAGCTTCCTTTTAGAAGTTAACAGGTAGGATTAGTAACACTTTGAATTAATAAATCCTTGTTAATGGACTGCTGTATATAATTCTCAATTTGGTTCCAAAAAAGTTTTCTGTTATATGTTACACTGTGTAGCTGCTCAGAAACACACTGCAGCAAGTGAAAAGAAAACATAATTAATTGCTTTGACAGGTTGCAAAAACAATACATACATATTCCCTCAGGGGTAGATTTTTAGGTTCATGCCATTTTCCCATCTCCAAATAAACGCTTCCTTCAAATAATGTTATGTATCATTACAGAAATTTTATTTATGATGTTTCTTTATTCAGTAGTACAATCTTCATTCTGTACTAACTGTATATGTTTTTTACACTATTGTACTTTTTTTTTTTTTTTTAAATTTTTCTGCATTGTTCTATGTGCCAAACACACAGTTTCCTCTTGGAAACTGGTGGGATTTAAAGCTTTTTAGTTTTTAATCCTGCTTCCAGAAAGTTGTGTGTTATTACAAAGACTTGTTAAAAAAATTAGAAAAATAAAAGCTTATTTTCCATGAGAGGGAAGACAGTTAATTCCAAGGGTCATCCATTTTCATACCTATCTTTAATTTTTATCTTTGAAAAAATTTGAAATCATGAATTCACCTTTTTCTTCTAAGCAGGAGCTGAGGGATACCAAACTAAATTATCATTTCCCAATGGAAGATTTAAAATTACATTGTGCAGTGGTCAATGGACTGGAGCAGCAGTTCAGCAAGCTGATTCTAAATCTACCTGTGATGCTAAAATGAACAAGGATTTTTAGTGCTTTATCTTCTTCATTCCCACACTTGTTAAGTCATCCAGGAAATGATTGTCATCTAAATGTTGGTCTGTACATTCATAGCAGGGAAACAATGAAAACTAATCTGTTTTTGCCTGAAAATAAACATTGACATGATGAGGAGGATAGAAGAAATTCACACATTAATTACAATGAGTTTTAGATTTTTCATACTCCTCTGAAAAAGAGGAGTGATTTTTTAAAATATGATTTCCTAAACTGTTCAAATGGTGAATAAGTGCATTTATATACAGGTAATAGATATTATATAAAACATGGGGACAGTCAAACTATTTATATAGGAGATGAAAGATCAATATTTCTGTGTGTCCTTCTGACCAATGGTCAGTGTTTGATTTTGGGCAATTAAAGAAACTTTATTCTGACACCATTCTTAGCACTGCAAAGTAATGCTTTCTTTACAGTAATTTAAGCATAATGAATATTTGAAATTTATTTGGATGAGGCAAAAAGATACAAGTAGCAATGTTACTTGTTTATATTTTGCATTTTTTTACAAAATGCAAAGGAAATGCAAAGTATGATGCTTCACCCTCCAGTTCTTCCCCTTAGTCTTGTTTACCACTTGTCCTTTAGGAGGACTGTCTTTGCTAAGAAACTCTCTGGATAAAAACCTTTTTCAAATATAAATCCTAGCATTGAACTCAGTTAATATAGCTATTAACACAATTTTCTTCAAAGCCTTTCTAATTCAGCAGTATATACCTCATTTCCTCCAAACCTGGAGCTGAAAATTACCTTAAGAAATTTCTTGCTGAGAATGCCAGTAACTGCTAATATAAAGTCAGTTTAAAGTCTTCTCTTAGAAAGGTCTGCTTCTGCCTTGGATATGAGGCAAATTCTGCCAGCTGTGATTATCTCATTCACCTACATAAAGACTAAAACTGCTGTAGGTGACAGCCAAATTCTTCCTGCTTATCTGTGGGACTAGCATCTTACTCTGTAACATGCTTATTTTCCCACACTGTCAAGTTGTTGACTCACTGGGCAGAATGAGAAGCGAATATGGAGATCACGCATCAATCACCTTCCATCACATTTCCCAGCCCAAATGTCAGTGATTGGACAAACTTGCTGTGACAGGCACCCTGTCTGGACAAACAACTTGTCAGTTTTCTAATAGGATTCAGCTACTCTCTCACCATAAGCTTCACAACCTGATTCACTTCAAATATTTCCCAGTGAAAATGGGTGAAATTGAATGAACAGTGGAGGCATGGGAAGGGTGGGTGGTGTGATTTTGGCAATTTTAAGTACATTACAGCTTTCAGAAATTTGGCCAATTATTTTGGCCAAAAGGGAGAAGAATTGCAAAATGTAATACTGGTATTAAAGTACAGTTGTTGAGTAATTTTTTCTTCTAACAAAAGCATGGTTCAGGAGATGTTCCTGATACTGAAGTGATGCTTCTGATTTAGGGGACAAGCAACTTTGAGAAGCATGATTGCATTTACATTAAGAAACTAAGAAAACAACCTTTGCTATAGAAATCAATGCCGACGATAATCAACATAGGGATAATCATCTGAGGGATCAGTTTAGTTCAAGGTATGTTTTCAGACCAAGGATCTTTGCTCATTAGAGAAGTACATATTAGAGTACAAGAAAAATATAATGCAGAACTATCATGTTTTCTAATTAAATGCATTACAAAAATAAATACTCGGCTTGCACAGGGACACACTTTATTATTACATTGGGACTTTAATAAGAAAAAAATCAAATACGTAATACTATATTGCAGCCAAAAGCTATGATTAATGTACTTGAAAAAACATGAATACGAAATGTTTTGCAAAACAGTGCAGTTTTAAAAAAATTAAACTTAAAGTGGTTTCATCTCAGTTTTATATTGATCTTCTCATAATTACAAGCACTGAACTTTTAGAAAAACCTAACAATGACAGTAAGACATTTCGTGTAAACATAAATCAAAAAATGTTAAGTATAAATTTAATCTTAGAAAATTTTATTGATTCTGACTCATACATAAATGGACAATTACATCACCAGTTTGAATGCCTAGAAATTTGATTTAGTTTACTAAGAGGATTGTAAATTAATGGCTCAAGATGTTGTTACTAGAATACAAAATCCTGTCAATAAAAAGTCAGTGGTGATATATGCATAATTACACAGGAACAGTAAATTTGCATAAAATCTTACATAAATAATTTTGCTTATTAACAAACATACTCAACACTAATAATCATTACTTAATCCTGTATAGGTCCCTTGGTGTTGACACAGAATTGTGCATGTGCAGTTCACATAGCAGGAGCAGAGTCCAAGTGTAATGTTAAGAACACCTCAAAAACCTGATCCTACACAGTGTTTCCACTCTCCTGCCTTTTGGGCATAGTGGTTCCATTCCTTCCCATACATAAGGTAACTTTGCTGCCCTTTGGCCACTCAGTGGTTTAGACCTTATGTCTGTAGGCATTTTCCAGTGACATCAACTCCTCCACTTCCAAATACAGACTACTTCAAATCATTGAAAGGCTCCATATATTCACTCCAATTTCCCCCCCCACACACTGCTACTATACTATTTCTCTTTTAAAGGGAGACCAACTATAGCAGGAAATTTAACAAAGTTCTTGAAAAAAAATAGCTAAGACAATGAGAAATATATACTGATAATTTTAAAATTTTTCTTGTAAATGACAATGTTTCCTTTAAAACATCAAAAAAAAAAAAAAAAATCTAATCTCCTGCATCTTAGTATAAAGAACAAAGTACAAATCAATGTGGAAAAAAATGTACCCTAATACATCGGGGAGAAAAATACGTGTAGATAATGGAATGATTTCAGAACATGCACATAACCCAGAATAAAATTGAACCTGCTATGATTCATTGACACAAACACTTATTTTTCTGGAAACAATCTTTATCATTTTGCCATCAATTTGTCACAAGAAAAATATTCTGAAGACAGAAGACACATCATAAAACAGCTCTGCAATAGAGATGTATTCAAATAGTCTGGATACAAATTTACCACCGAAGAAACACAACAAAAAATTACAGGCAAAAATTGTAGAGTGATCCAGAATCTCCTCACGTATCACCACTTACTGAGCACCAGCAGTAGCAATGACAAAAATACACACTTTTGTGAGAACTCAGATGATTGTATATGGGAAGGCCAAAGAATGTGAATGTGAGGATGTGATCATGTGAGGACACGATCATGTGAAAACATGATCATTTACTGGGAGCTTTTACCATGACAAGCTCCCAAAATTCCATGTTCTCATGTTATAAAACACAACTTCTCAAGGAAATCATCCTGGTTTCCTATCAGTTAATCTTAGTACACAAAGTTCACTTCCACCAAAATGGAAGTCTCCAAGGATTAATGGCAACTATTGATAAGAATATTTTGAGTCCAATTTTTGCAATTATTGTTTCATAGGCTGATTATTAAGAATATTGGCCAAATCTGTAGACGATGCAAGTGATTAAAAGTCCAGCTAACTTAATTGAAAGCTATGGTAATTGTCAAAAGTTCTGCGCAACAGTAAGCTACACTAACTGTTGCTGTAGATAAAAAATAAGCTATGGTCACTGTTAAAATATTTAATATTTAATAATAAAGCTCAAATTGTAACTACAACCATGTGGCCAGTATTCATTCTACAAAGCAGCCCTAAAACATGTATGTATGTATGTTTTATGTAGAACATCTATATGTGTTATATAGTATATATAGCATATATAAGTGTGGTTGATGTAAAGGATGTAGACATACAGATATGTGTGTGTGCATATTTTACTTTTGTAAAACACATATAGAGATATATTTTATATACACATATATATACATATGTTAAAATGTTCTATCTCTGTTCTGCCATCCCTAGACACGAGGTTCAGTTATTTTCTGGAGCAACAGATCAGAGTATGCAGCTTATAAAGAAAATTCACTTAAAATTCTTTTTCTTTTTTGTAGTTGTGTAAGCCAAGTTTATAACAAGCACTCAATCCAAGCCCTGACCCTACACATCAATGAAAACAAAATTTCTCGTTACAAGCAATTATTGTTCTAGTGTCTAGGAAATGGTCAAAAAACCTCTAGTGTCAATGTATGTAATTTTTAATTGGGATGAATGTTATGTGTC
Organism: Argya squamiceps; assembly: GCA_037834095.1. NCBI lineage: Eukaryota > Metazoa > Chordata > Aves > Passeriformes > Leiothrichidae > Argya > Argya squamiceps. Next base: position 96,166,694 of record JBBMKD010000102.1, on the reverse strand, counting down.
TACAAAGAAGTGACTTATGTTGCAGGCAGGCACTTAAAGGTAGATGGAAGAACAGACTAAAATGGAGAGAGGGAGAGGAAAGGGAAGACATATGTGCAGGCAGGGAATGTTGTGGCTATAGGCTGATGACAGGGAATTCTGAGAAGCTTTGGGGTAGGTAGAGGTTACTAACACCTTTGCCTCCATAGGGAATGTAGGAGGCCTTTCATTTAAAAAGAAGCAAATACAGTAACATGTCATTGCTCCTAGCACTGACTATTAACAGTAGGAGACCAGTTTCACAGAACTGATTTTCAGGTGATCTCCATTTTGATGAGATCTTTTTAATTCCTTCCCTGTAGGACAGAAATATAAGATGCAAAATCTTGCATCTCAGCAGGTTTGCTCTGTCTCTAATGAGATAATAGGGAAAACCCTGTCAAGATTAATAACTAAAATGAGAATGATATAGTACTCTGCATGACAGCTTGCCTTTAGGATGTTTTACTTTCTCTTTTCTTTTCTCCCCATCAAATTCATTGTCTACCTTACTTAATAGCATGGTAAAAAAAAAAAAAAAATAAAACAAACAAAAAAAAGAGTTTAAAGAGCTTTTAAACTTCCAGACAGTTTTAGATGTTTATTGGTAACTACCCTTTTTCTGTTCCATAATGACCTGACCATACAATCCCAGTAACAGTTTGAGTTAAATCTCAGCCAGAAGTCATGTAGAAAAGTTTTTCTACATAAGATTTGCACATTTTTGTAAATCTGTGCAATACACATATTTTGTTCTTATCTTGGAAAAGCAAAAGATTATAATGGCTTCATACAGCAAAAAACCATATACATAAGCTGTTAAAAATATTAATTCTAGTGTAAAAATATAATGGTGTGCTTTATGTGGTGTATATATAGACACACATAAGTACCATATATATGTATATATGCAGTCTATATGGTTTCTCTAATATTGCTAGAAATTATTATTTTAAGCAGAAATTCATCTAAGCATTTTAAAGTAGCATTTCTCTAACTAAAATATTTTAACTGCTAAAAACTAGGAACAACAGACCTCATCTAGAGAAAAAGCTAGGGAGTTTGAAGGTTTTGTTTTGATTGTTTGTAGTATTCTGTAAGAAGTATAGATTTAGAATAATGTGCAGAACTGGCATGAAGTGCTTTCAATACCACCTTATATCAAGTTTATTTACTGATTTTATTAACTGCCCTTATTCTCAGAATTTGTCTACAATTAAAGAGGAAAAATTCATGTGAAGGATGCAGCTAAACAACTCCACAGTTAGGAACCCTGCAAATCCATATCTGAACAATGACAGAAATCTATTTTATTTCAATACAGTCTTACTTTATTAAGCACTGAAATATGCAGTGTAGAAATATTAGAGATAAATATCTACCTTAGTAAGCAAGAAAAGCCACAGAAAAGGCATGGACCTGTCCCAGCCAGAACTCATGTGAATGACTTAAAAAAACCCCCTGGAATCAGGTGGGACTCACAGATGGTGGTAGCAGGTTTAGGTATGTGTTTGTAGAGACAGACAGAAAGAAAGATATAATGTTTAATAAATGGTAGTCAATATATTCTACGAAATGTAAATCTAGAAAATTATTTGGCAATTTTTTCCATATATCTGTTCATATATTTACTTGTCCAGAGGAACAAAACACAAAACAAAACATGAAATCTTTGGATTGTGTGTGCTATTGAGTATTATGAATACATGAAAAGTGAAGAAAATAGAACTTTGTGAAACAAAACTTTATCTAACCTTTCATTTAATTTTCAAATCCTTTGATAGGCTCTAGAAATGTCACAGGAAACTTGGCATTATCTGTTTATTACTTAATGGCTTTTCCTGACTTCAAAAATGCAGCTTAATGAAGCTCTAACATTTATAGGCTCTACAATCTTTATTTGTGTGAATTTATTGCATTTATAAATTATATTAAGACAAAGAAAATCTTCTCAAACTGAAGAGCTCTAACAGAATTAGTTATCCTTGAATAAAAACACAGTAAAAGGCTTTAAAAGATAAAAGGAGCTCAGTCTGTCAAAAATATTGTGAGGAGATAAAGAAAAGCACCCTGTAAATCTATGTCAATAGGAAAGCCTCTCAGGGGTATGTTAAGTATTTCTGTGGTCCAGGGAAGGTGCTCCACATGGCAGCCATGCAATGTGCTACTGGTTTGCAAACACTTGTTCTGGCTGGGATTTTTTTTTTTTTTTTTTTAATTTTTTTTTTTTAGCAAGAAAATAGCCATGAGGGATAAACAAATATCTCAGTATTGCTGCTTATAATTTCTTTGGCACTATATTATAAATACCCTTAACTATGGAATATAATTACTTGTATTGGCTCAGGTAACACACTGAGGAGTGTATAAATCTTTTGGTACTTCTAGGTAGTAGAAGCAAATCAAGTAAGCATATATAAATCATTTCAGTTGAAAGGCTCCAGAATTTTGGTTCAGTTCCAAATTCCTGGATATGGTGGATTTCCTGGATTTCACATACAAGAGTCAAAAAATTCTCCCAATTCTCTTGGGCCTACTGAAATTATGTAGGAATTTTGAGTCTACAGGTCTGTCTCTAATTTAATATGTGTAATTTCATCCTTTAATTGCTGAAAAGCAGGAAAACTATGCTTCTAGTAGAACTATGCCACAGTAGAACATGAATAATTTAGATAAGATTTTATATAAAGAAAGGAATGCATCTGAATCTTCTCTTATAGCATCCTTTTTATTCAATCCAGCTGATATCATAACAGGTTGTGATCTTTAGGCAAGCACAGTCTTTATTGAGAGACCTCCATGATTTTTGTTGTTAATCCAAAGAAAGTTGCATGTATTTATTGGCTGCAAAATTCCTCTTAAAAAGCATCTGCTAGGAAAAAGTAGCCATGATAAGAAATACTTACTTATCCAATAACATTTTCAGCCTTTTCTTATGTATATTTGTTTGTAAGGGCAGAGAAAAGGTTAAGTAGGAAGAAAAGGTCTCTTCTAGGTGAAATTCCTGGAGAACCCTTATGGCTGTCAACTCTGACAGATGAAAAATCTATCTCTTTTACCTGAATTTAGAGCAGAAATTTGTGCATTTTTTTTATTATTTATCCCCTGATTCTTCCCAAATGTATGTCTAAATACTGAGAATATTGGTAACCTAGGATTGAATAAATGATCACATTTACATTTACCATCAAATTGAAACAAAATTAAACATCAGTTGACATACTCATATGGGGAAGCAAAGTGCAGATAACTATATTTAAAAAAATGATTTTTTAAAATGTATTGACCACTCGCTTTCAGTCCTCACCCCTCTAAAAGGTGCATGCAAGCTGTCAAACAGGTTTTTTGGCAATTATTTGGCAATGCTGCAGTAGCACATGTACAGTAACAAAATTTACTTGTGCTATTTTAAAAACGTTTGTTTGTTTGATTTAAGAATAACTATATTTAATTTACTCTTAACTTATAAACTTCTATGTTCTGTTCATAAAATACAGGGAATTCTGAAAACAGACATCAATTTTTGGCCCAGTGTTTAAAATCCAGTGAGACTTTATCAGTGAATGGAACAATTTCACAGAATCATGGAATGATAGAGTGCTTCAAGCCAAGGCCAATGCAAATTCATCCAATACAGAGCAGAGTCCTTCCTGGTCAACGCCTCACTCAGAAGGAGCAAACACTAATAAAAAATTCTAAATGTCCAATTTGTTTCATAAGAGGACCTAAAACAAGACCACTTTGGGTTCAATAGTCAGTTAATGTAATAGTTTCTTCCTATATTATATGTTTTATAATTACAGCTTTAAAGCCCAGGCATACAGGAAAACCATTAAGGTAAAACCCATTGTAAGCTCCTATAATGGAAAAATGTCTGCCAGGAAAACAGAGAAACTTGATGTGCCTCCTTCTAATAGTAATTAACTTGATTTCACTGAAAGGGAAAATAATAAAAAAAAAATTTAAGAAATATAACCATGTTATCTTGCTGCTCTTGTGAAAGAAACTGAAATAACAATATTAGTTTTTACTTTTATTTTCAGTTGAAAAAGTTTTCTATATTGATTTTTGTACTTTTCAACCAAATAATCTCTCTTAGAGATTTTTTTATTTCTATACTATATTTTCTATTGCTCTACTAGGAATCCACACTACGAGTTATACTTTGTTTAATATTGACCTAAAAACAAGGCAGTAATTTAATCTCTAGGCAAACAAAATGGGTAACAAACATTTTTTCTTGATGCTAAATGTGCAACAGTTCCCTTTCAAAAAGTCATCAATCACTCTAGCTCAAAACCAGTTTAAGCAGCTGGGCATCAAAACACTTAAGGTCCATTTATTGCTTATTACTTTAGCTATGTTTGACTGAACAGTCACATCAGAATTACTATGGGAAAGATATGGTCTTTTCCTCTTGCACTGGTGCACATCTGATTGCTTTTAAAAAAACAGGCACAGCACAAAAATTATTCACTTTTTCATTTTGTTTCTCTTTTGCTATTTAGCCTCCTGAGATGGTTCACAGTAGGATCAAATAAGAAGCAGCTGAGTTACTCATAAAACACCGCCACATTTATGGGAATATTAAGCAGAAACCAAGGAGCAAAGAGTATTTTATTTTTTTTTTATTATGGTAACAGAAACATTCCTGCAAAGCTAAAGCTTGCTGTGATTTTTATCAGATCTCCTTCACTCAGAATCATTTTTGACCAAGAACATAACCATCAAACACATGTGAAAAGCTATCTCACCCCATCTTGGGAAAAGCTTGGAAGTTGAGTTTTTCCAAATACAATTGGAATATCTTGTTCTAGAGGTTCTACACTGTCACTGTCACCTTTTCTACGCTATTACAATAATTTTTAAGCACTTGGAAAGTTACTATTCAGTCAATAAAAGCTTAATATAGGGATGGGGTTTGTCATCAAAGCCCAATGTGCTAATATGTTTTTAGTCAGCTACCTTCACACGCTCTTTTCATTCACTTCATGCAACCATAGCTCCCAGAAATGTGAATCTGCTTGCTACTGATACTCCTCCCACCCTATATGGGACCTACTAACTTTGAGACTAAGCACGAGCAATTTCAGTAAGCATATGCTCCTTTTATAGCACAAAGTATAGTGATCCCAAAAATATTTTTTTCAGAACATTGCCTACTTTGTGAAAGTATACCTCCATCTTCATCACTCTAAAAACTTTGAAAAAAAAATCTGAACAAGTCTGAAAAAGAAGATGAGAGTATTAAAAAACATTTTTTCTGGTAAAAAGAAAGAGTCTGTTTTAAATTATGACAAAAAATCATAAATATCTTTGTTTTAAAAGGATAAATTTATCAATTTCAAAGAAATTAATACTTAAACTACTATGTATAAAACCAATTTTAATGCAAACACAGCTGTAGGTGGAGGTATTTTGTGTTGCTGTCTTTTAACTACTATCTCATTGAATAGAAAATTATACTTACAAAAAGTCAAAAATATTTATCTTACTTGTATGCATCTCATTTTTGCACTTAGAATTACTAATTAGTCTTAAAGTTTCTTTTAAAATATATTTGATTTTTGTTATTTCCTCTTTGGCACTACTGAATGCATCCAGATTTAGGGAGTCCTGCCTGCTTGATGTTCTGGATACAAAGATTTGAAGTATATAGAAGCACATCAGCACTCTCTGCAAGCTGTGTTGCTGCTTTACTGAATACTACCAACAAAGTCATTCCCAACATCAATGAGCAGAGTAATTTCATAAGTTATAACCAATATATAAAATGGATTCTGAATGTTTCAAGAAAAAAAAACCTCTGTTTTCTTTCCCACTACTGAAAAAAAAAAGCCTGAGAACTTTTATGTGTCAGCTTTTGAGTATCCAAAGGCAAAATATGCAATCCCTGACAAGCATCTCGGTCCTTATCCCCTAGGAGGAGTTTTACACCAGGTGTTCCTCTGCTTACAAATCCTGCAAGGGGATCCTTTGTTGTATCTTGCCTGCAAAGTCAGTCTCCACACAATATTTGTTTGTTCTATTGTGGCACCAAACAGCCCAATAACCACTTCATTACTTTATTAAAGTTGTCCAGCTCTTTTTTTCAGCCTGATGGAAAAGTTGTGCATTATCCAGCTAAATGTTTTTGCACAGAGAGGGATATCCAAGAGTCGCTGCAGTAAAGGCACATTTCCCTTACTATTTCAGCAGCACTATATATTTATAGCACACAGCACTGGTAATGCTGATTTCTTTCTCATTCCTTGCAGTCAGAGGAAAGATCAAGGGGATCCCAGACTCAGCTTGTCACAGCCTGTTAGTTCCATGGCACACATGAAGATTCTCAATCTGGTTGATCCCCAGCCCAGGTCTGCTCTGCCATTCTCCCTGACTTTTATCAGAAATACTCTAGTGCTCTGACACTCATGCCTTCTGCTTTTTCAAAAAGAGCTGTTATTTTCTACTCCAGCTGTGTACAGGTTGGATTTCTCAATAGAGAAGTGCAAATGGAGGCATGGCACTCACTTGCCACTACTGAGACAAAGCAGGAGAAAAATGGTAACAACTTCTGCTCAAGAGGATAATGATTTCCACAGTGGTTTTCCCTACAAGGTATAGGAGAAAGTGTTTGGTCCAGTTATTTTAAGGCAAAAAAGCACACATATTGACATTTTTTAATATTACACATTACAACGTCAGTCAGTGGCCTAGACCAACATTTTACATGCATGTATGAAGAAAATTAGTTATTCAAAATGTTTCTACCTGCACTTTAAACTGCCAATAATAAAAGATAAATCAATCCTTTGTTTCAGCCTGCAAGGATTCTGACTTCTGAGTGCAGAGCTGCCCATCTACAAACTGAGCAGGACAATAAAAAAAGATGCTGATATGTTTAATCCATCAATATTACGGAACCAGTGGATGAAAACAAGAAACATCAATGCCACAAATTCTTATCAGACAAATCCTACCAGTCTTATTTTATGCAACTTGTTTGCCAGACTGTGTCCCAAAAAAAACTGTGGAGAAGAGGACAGAACCCTGTTCTGCCCAGGCTGCTCTCCAGTGCAGTGTTGTCAAAACCACTGGGTGGTTTCTGACAGAAACCAGAAAGCTTTGTCCAGAGGTGTTTTCTAAAGTTTATTATAACTCAGAAGGCCAATAGAATTTGGTGGAATGAGAGTAAGAGTGATGTGAAGACCCCCACCCTGAGAGGATATGCTATACAGGGAGTAGATTTGGTTTGAAGTAATTTTATTTTTCTTCCATCTTTCCTAGAGGTCATTGTTCTCTGTTTCAAAAATTCCCTCTTGAAAAAGCAGACATATATCAAAGTTCTGTACTCCAAGTAGTTAAAACACCATAGAGCTTTTTAGAGGTTTTCATTGATGGCTTTTTCATGTAAAAAAGTAAAATATTTGAACTGCTTTCATATTTAACATTCAATTATTTATTTATTTATTATAATTTATTTGGAAAAAAATGACTGGCTGTAACATACTTGTAGCATTTTGGGATCTTTCAAAATATATTCATGTCGTGGTTTCACGTTCGCCAAATCAAGTGTAGTGGTTTATTCTCTGGGAGATAGGATTTTCGGGAGAAAA
>JBBMKD010000102.1:96142955-96158361 GCA_037834095.1 Argya squamiceps | reverse complement strand
AAGCTGTCAGTATTTGCTAATACTTCCCTAAAGACTAAAAAACAAAAAAAACCAACCTGTGCTAAACCATCACACTTCTTCATCACTTTTTTAATATATCCTTAATATTTAGGCTTTAAATATGCTATCAAACTAGTTGGACTACAGAGGTTTACAGCCTTTACTAAGGAAGTAGGGGTTTTGGCTAATTAAATATTTCATCCTATAAGACTGATTTATTGTTTGACTCTGATCAGTTTGGCTAAAATCACTGGAGTCAGGTTAGGCAATGATTGCTGCATTTGCTATGTGATGAATGGAACATCACATAAAATATGAATTGGCTGGAAAATATTCAAGGATAAATCACAGCTAGGAGCTGACATTGTGTCTGGCTCTGTTCATTTAAAAATAAAGGAGAGGGAAAGGAGAAGGAGAATGATAACGAGAAGAAAAAGGAAAAGGAGAAGGAGAAGAAGAAGGAGAAAGGCAAGAATGTATTTTAAGAATTCTAATACATCCCAAAATGAGTTTCTTTTTTTTCTCTCCATGTACAGATATATGCATATATGTATTCTTGCAGCTCACCAGTCAATTCTTTGGCTGCTCTTCAAGGCAAAGAATAAATACATGTGGCTGTCTAAATTTATTGTTATTCCGAGCTCCCAGAGTTAAAGCTCAAGACATTAATATGTTTCTAAAATTTAACATTTCTTTATTATTATTAACTTTCAGTATAATTCTTGATGTTCCTGAGATTCATATAAAAGCTGAAGCTCTTTTTTAATGTTAATCTAAATTTTTAGCTTCAGTGAATCCATTTGGAATATTTTATACAGATAAATGACAATAAAGGAGTCCTGCAGATTAAAAAATTATTTTCTTCTTTTTATGAGTACAGATTTTAAAGCCAGAAGGGGCCATTATAATCTTCTAAACTTTCTGCAATTATGAAGACCATAGTGATTTTGCACAGTTTCTTTCTTGAATAATAGAATCTTTTAAATCAGTCTTAATTAAAAAAATCTCCAGGGGTAAAGAATACACTATACTTTCTATTTCTAGAGTTATGAATTTTGGTGCAGTTTTCATTCCTCACTCAGTATTTTAAATGCAGTAATTGTGCTCCACATTTATATGTCTGCTTCACATGGTACAAAAGACTGCTTCCTTCCTCTGCCTTGGATTGTAAGAAATCCTTAAGAAGATCTTGTCTACCAAACACAAAAACTAAAGTTTCATTTTTTTTCCATTCCAAAGTTAAGGTTCAAGATTAATAAAATATTTACACATTTTTATTGAATCACAGCCTTTGTGTTTGCTTGAATTCAACTTTGCTGTTGATTCTGTTAGAATTTATCTATGAGTCTTTCTTTGTTTATCTTTTGGCTTTTCCAAGTCAAAGGGAATATGACCTTAAAAGCACTTATTTTAGTGTGCAAAAAATAACCTCAGAATTTTATAAATAAAATCAAGAAGAGTTCTTCTCAGGTATTAACTGGAAAATGAACAATTGCAGTATCTCTAAATATTGTGTATTTCCATCTTATCTGACTCTCTAGAATATATTAGGAGAAAATACCCAGGCAAAAATATGCAAAGTTCTAGTACACAAGGAGTTTTCAAGACCAGGAAATCAGTGAAAAAAATCTCAGCCTCAGTGAAAAAATCTCAGCATGTTTCCTTCTTTTTACAGGTGTTACCTACATTTATTATCTGCAATGATGGCACATTTCTTCTTTCTATGAATCTTTTAATAAGAGTTGACCTTCATTAAAAAAAAAAAAAAGGTAAAAGTAGATATAGATAAGATAACTGCAAGTTTAAGCTTTGCTTCCAGTCCAGAGCAAGTTCCTCATGTTGACAGAATGAAATTTCAAGGAGAAAAGGTGGACTGTGATGCAAATGTCCTTATAGTACAAAGCTGATCCCAGATTACATTCAGCTTTTGAAAGTCTATTTTCTAGCTTCAGATGTCATAATACAGGAGTAATCCAATAAACACATAGGATTCTTTTTATTTTAAAAATAGTGTCTGAATTTTTAGTTCAGTCACACAGAAATTAAAGTTTAGTCTTTATGCACCTTTATACTCGAAAGTTAGCTAAAATGTCCTAAAGTAGCTTTGGAATTGTAAATACTATTCCTTCAAGCACAATCTAATTTTCAATAGCTCTTATTCTCAGAATATTCCACTACGATATTCTCATTCCATGACAAAAGCATGACCTATTATCATGTGTTTAAGCCCCAGAAATATGAATAGAACATGTGATTTGTCATCTGGTCACAGCCAGGTCAATGGCCCAGTGTTAGGTTCAGTATTGCTGATGGGACTGTCCCTTAAATAATAAGGCTCAGCTTTCTCCTACTGGCTGTGAACGGATCAGATGTGCTCACTGCTGTGCATTTTCCTTGGTCAAGTATAAACCTCAACAAACCACAGCCCATGTGCTGGCAAGTGGCCTCTGTAACCCTTCTGATGGCATATCTAACATGCCAGCTTCATGGCACTTCCTTGACTACAAGGATAAGAGAAAATAAACCAGGAAGTGGAGCTGCCACTTTCTTGACTTCAGAAATCAAGACAATCTCTGTTTTATGGGAAGTGGTTGGTGTAGGGTTTGGGTTTTGGTTGGTGGGAGGCTTTTTGGTCTTTTTTTTTTTTTTGAAAGTAGGCTTTGAGTTGTTTGGGTTTTTTTAGAGAGAATGGTATTCCCATTTTATAGTTTTCTGAAATTTGTAACTGGGAATTGATCCAAATCTAGAAAAAATGCCTAAACTACCAAATTGTCTTTTTACTGCCTGTAGCTGAAAAGTCAGAGTTTTTATACATAAGGTTTGATTGCTGATGACGAATCAGTCATTATGGTAATACTTCAGACACAACTAAAACAATAAGGGGGGAAAATAGAAAAGTAAGAAGCCTTTCTATAAGCAAACTTACTTATTTTTTGTTTTATTTTCTCTTGAAGAAGGTACTTTGTGGATTTATCTGACAGCAGCTAGAGTTAAATGCCATATAAACATAAACATGAAATATTTTCTTAAGGTTTTAAAAGGAATTTAATCTAATTGTTCTTGGAATTTATTACCTATTGGATTTGCATTCTGACTCCAAATGAGCAGCTTATTTTTAATTCATCAGATTCATCTATGCTTTTGTATTTTTAATGTGAAGGATAGAACAAAAAATACTCAGTACAAGCAGATGCCAGTTTTAATATAATGTTCTCCTACTTTGGGGACTTCACTAGCTGTGTGGGTTACCCAGTAATGCCACTCAGACTCTATAATTGACAGTAAATAATGCCCTTGCAGTCATCTACTTCCATTTGCTAAAGGGAGGCAAGCCATAATAAAAGCAAGTCAATTTGAAGTACTAGAAAACAAATGAAATACTTTAGATATATCAAATTACTGTTCAGGAGCAAAACTGAAACCCCCTAATAGATACTGATGAGAGAAAGCTGATTTTTGAAGTTCATATATTTCTTAGCATAGAGATCTAAACATTATTTATAGCATGCAAACCAAAAGCTCAAGGAGGATGACAAGTGCATGAAAAGATGATAATAAACTCAAATATAGAGGCAGTGGAGCCTGATCAGCACCAAAAGGATCCACTTCTCAAAAAAACCTTATCCAGCGCCTCAGCACTCTCACAGTAAAGAATTTTTTCCTAAAATCTCTTAGTCTTTTACTTTAAAATCATTCTGCCCTATTCTGTTACTGTCTGCCTGTGCAAAAGGTCACTCTCCTTTTTTTTTTATATGTAGTGGAAGGCCTCAGTGAGATGTGCCTAGAGCCTTCTGCTCTCCACAGTGAAGAACCCCAGCTTTCTTAGTTTCTGTTAATAGGATAAGTGCTCCAGACCTCTGATCATCTCTGTGACCCTCCTCTGGACCCACTCCAACAAATTAAACAGAAATAAGGGGCTCAGAAGAGGGAGCTGTCATCCATCCTCCTGCAGCATCAGGACACAGTGTGCTTTGGCACCAAAGACAGGATCTCTGACTCAGCCTGAGCTATCTCATACAGTAGCAAAAATATCTGGCATTCAGCTAAGTACTACTAGAAGATATGTTAGATAGAATCGTCACAGAATCATAGAATTGTTTAGGTTGCAAAGAACTACAATACCATTGAGTCCAACTGTAAACTCAAAATTTTCCAAGTCCACCACTAAACCATGTCCCTGAGCACTGGGTCTACACATCTTTTAAATTCCTCCAGAGATTTGGATTCCACCACTTCCCTGGGCAACCTGTTCCACTGCTTGAAATATGGGAATCTGCACAACTTTTCTCTGGGATTCAGAAGTTCAAATCCAAACCTGTAAGCCAGACCTACCAGACTCAAATTTTCACAACTCTTCAGATATTAAGAGGAGAAGTATCAAGCAGCAAAGTCTTTTTGTCACTGGTAGGCAAGTCTTTAGGTTTTGCTCCCATTTTTTTCTCTTCTCATCTATTCTGCTCTTCTGAATGTTAAAGGGCATAGATATGTAGTTACTGGAATACATTCACTTTAAAAAAAGCTAACAAGAGGCTAACGAGTCTCAGTCTTTTTCTAATTATAGTCTAATTAAACCTCATGGGATTCTTCCCTCTTTCCAAAAGAAACATTTTTATTGGATTGAGCAGATTCAGACATTTTTATAATAAATTGCATGATTTTTCCTTTCTTGCTGTGGCACAGTGTTATTAGCCTCTGTAAATCTACCCTCTGATGTAATCTGATAACATAAATGAATAATGGACAAAGTCATTTTTGGGGACATAATGATGATATCTTCTTTTAATTGCATTTCTTCCAAGTGAGTACATATAGTAATTTATGAATAGAAAAACATTAAAAATATATAAAAATGGGGTTAGAGTTTGGGTTAGAGTTAGGGTAAGATTTAGGGTTAGAGATAGGGTTAGAGTTAGTGTTAAGGTTAGGGTTAGGTTAGTTTTAGGGGTTAGGGTTAGGTTAGTTTTAGGAGTTAGGGTTAGGGTTGAATTAGGGTTTGGGTTAGGGTTCAAGTAATTTTTGGGGTTAAGGTTAGTGTTAGGATTAGGGTTACATTTCGGGTTTCATTACTCTTAGGGTTTGGTTATATTTACATTTAATTTTTGGCTTAGTTGTAAGATTAGGTATATTTGTTTCCTATAGCACTGGTGAATTTTCATTCTATCTTGAAATTAAATTGTAACCAATTTACACATGGACAGTTGTTTACTTTTTCTTGTCAGAAAACTTTATAAGGGAATATGTTGAATTTTCTCTGGTTTTTTTTTTTCTATATTTACAGGGGTTTTTCTCCCTTTTATTTCTGAGCAGTCTTCATAGTCTTATGTACTATGTCAGCAAAGTTGATGATGATGATAATTATGTTTGTATTGCATTTTATCATCAATTTCTATTTTTTTTTTTGTTTAATGCCTTACACATATTACCATTCTGTAATCAAATTTTTAATATCACCACAAAGACAACCTACTTTCCAAGGCTATGTTCTAATGATTAGGTACATTTTTCTATGACATAGCTATACAATTTTATTATAATAAAGCAGGTACACGAAAAAACTATGAAGGCGATAGCATGAAGGTAAAAATGCACACCAGTGTGACAGACTTTTCATGAAGGCACAATGGACATGAAGAAATTAGGGAACAATACAAATAATCAGCAAACCTGTCATTCCTAAGCAGTTTGAATTAATCCATCCAATTTACACAATCCACTAGTCTCACTTTATCTCATAGCAATTATCACAATCTTACTGATGCTCTTATGTCCTACAGGAAATAGCAATCCTCTGTCTTGCCTTGTGTCTTGCTAAACAAGCAAATTATATCGATTGTCATCTTAATGGAAAATACCAACACAAAGTCCTTAAGGTCTTTTATCTTGTGAAAAGAGGCAAGAAATGCTCTATAAAGTCTTTTTGGATTTTTTTTTCAGTTGAGAAAGAATATTTTACAATAAACTTAAAAACCTCTCACAATGTGCTTTTCACTTCTGTAATTCAATCTTCTTTCCAACATGAAGCAAATAAATAGTCATACATTAGCCATTATTTAGACAGGAGATTGAAACAAATAAACAGCCTTTTCATGGTAGTGTCATGTTTAGGTCTAGTCATAATTATACAATGTATTTTATTTCCCTTGCATAATGAAGACAACTATTACATTTCATAAGCTTGTTTGTTGCAGCAATAAGGAATTGGTTTTTTTAATTCTTTGTCGGACAGTGAAATGTCTTCAATAACCTTACAAGGAGAAGCAGAGGGATGCGTACTGATCTCTTCACACTTGTGACCAGTGACAGGACATGAGGAAAATAGCATGAAGCTAAATCAGAGGAGATTTAGGTTGCATATCAGGAAAAGGTTTCTCACCCAGAGAGTGGTTGGGCACTGAAACAGGCTCCTCAAATAAGTGATCACAGCATCAGCCTGACAGAGTTCAAAAAGCATTTGGACAATGCCCTCAGGCACATGGTGTGACTCTTGGGGCGTGCTGCACAGCACCAATTTGACTCAATGATCCTGGTGGGTCTCTTCCAACTCAGCATATCCTATGATTCTAGGTGATTCTGTTTCCCCATGAAGTTTTCCTAACTACGATCTTTCACATTTCACAGGTTGTGAGACTCAGAACATTAGAACTGCCTCTGTTTGGAAAGGCAATCCCGAATGAGCAATTGATACAAAAATTCTTAATATCATGAGATAATGGGTAGGAAGCTTGTGGTGCGTCTTACCAACCATCACCTCAGGCCACATTATGATCTGAGAGATGCTCATTCGGCCTCAGCCTTGATGAGCAGCATTTGGGCTAAGCCTCTCCTGATCTTAGCAGAAACACTGTCTGCTCCCAGATACTAGTGCTGTCTAACAAGCTCCTGGTTTCTAATGAACAGCCTTGGAAACTTATTTTTCTTGCCTGAATAGCAAATCAAGTGGAATAATATTTTTGCCATCAAACCTTCAGTGAAAGATAGTGACTTGGATTGTGGCCAGCATTGAAAATTAATATGACTGAAGTGCACTCTCTAGCAAGCCTGTAAACAGTGGTCCAAAGGGAAACCCTTGGAGCTCTCCTGGACCACAGCAGGCTGCAAACAGCATTCTCCCTCAGAGTCAGGCCTCACAGAGCCAGCAAACTCTCAAGGTGGCTGTACTCAGAGAATCGTCAAATGACCACAATGGATCTTGGGTTGATATTCCCAACTCCTCAAGGCTCCACCCTTCACCCACTGAGAAGCCACAAAAGCATCTGAAGAGAGAATTTCACTGAATTCAAGGGGAACTTTTTCACAGGTATGTGTCTTGGACAGACTCTTTCTGTCTGTGTACATGCGACTGTGAAAATATTACAGCAAATGTGCCACAAGCGTTTTCTCCTGGATTCTTAAGTACTTCACACTTGTAGTAAGTCAGGCCTGTAAATGAGTTACTACTCTGATAAAATAAATTCTATATGAATCTTTTGCTAAACTGTTTAGCTTCAGTTATCACTTAAGTACTGTTATATGCTGTTAAGTTTGAGCTTAAGTGCTGTTGGGCCTTTAGGCATAAACTTTTAGTCAAGTCCAAGCTCAGTTTAGCACAATGCTCTACTCTGAACCCTGTGACTCGACAGGGGGGTCTTCTGTACTCCTTTTCATCCTTATCCTTTCCTATCCTTTTCTCTTCCCTTCTCACCCTCCCAGCCTCCACACAGACAGTTTGGGGTTTATTTCAGTTTGGATTCATTGATTTTGGATTTTCACTTGCTTTTCTTTGGTGTGCTCTAATCATCTAGTAAGTAATAGAATGAACATTGCCAGTAGACTTTGTCATGCTTTCATTTTTATATTAAACTTGCTTTTGCTGATACCTTTGCCAATGATTCTTCAAGTGACCTTAATACACACATTGGTGAAAAATCTAAGGCAAGGAAAAAAAGGTGCCAGGGTCTTACACAGCGTGCAATAGAACTGTCAGATCAGTACTGCTCAGACCCTTTTCACTTTCTTCTGACTGTATATTTTACTATTTTTCAGAACTCATATGCTGAAAAAAAAAAAAAAAGAAAAATATTTCAGTCAGCTTTTATATGGGTCAGACTAAAGTGCCTTACTTTTTGAACTTTTTTAAATGAAAACACAGAAAAAAGTGACAAACAACTACCTAATGTCATAAACTAAACTAGATTTTTTTCCAAATTATTGTCTGTTTCGCAGACTCATGTTACTTTTTGCTGATTTTAGGCCCATCTGGGCTTGAAATCCCTAGCAATGGAACATTAAAAAAAACTGGCTTAAAAGATGGCAAGATTCTGTGCTATTTATTTTCACTTCTGGCTAAGCAGAAGAGAACAGTGAGCTGTCAGTAAAATCAAATAAATTCCTTAAAATCTCTTTTTTTTCCACCTGTAAAAATCAAAGGAGCATAACAAACACATATTTCTTGTTTAGGAGGTTACAATGCCCCACCCTCACCACTATTGCACAATGAAAAAAAAAGAAGGCAACAGATTGCTATCAGACTTGCTTAGTGTCTCAGTTGATTTCAGTCTTCCTGCCATAGTTTCACAGTCAATTTAACCTGGCATAAAATGGCAAAGAGGCCAAATAAACTTTTCCCACCGACCTCTTCTTTCTTCTTATTTGCTCTGCCTTCTTTTGATGAGGTGTAAGAGTTACTGAGGCCATTGAACACATGGGAGTAAGAAAAGTTTGTATGGATTCTCATGCTGCCGTGAGATAGGGAACAAGCAGTCAGCAATGGGCTTGTAGTCAGGGATCAGAGATGCTGACAGATAAAAATGACAGAAATTCACCTCTTAGATACTTCTGTATGGGTTTGTACAATACTAGAAACTGCAGAGCTATGTCTTGTGATCATGCTAGTAGTCCTCTCTGCTAGAAGCAATTGGTACAGGTAACTGGCATCAGACCACCTCACACACAGCTACAATTGTCACATGGAAATAAAGAAAGCTTTTTGAAAGAGCTATGATTATTCTTTATCAGGACACAGGAAACAACGTGAAACACTCGTCTACATTTGAAGGCAAGATTGGAGTGCATGGCATTGGTAAGTTTGGTTTAATAACAGACATATAACAGAGTTTTTGTGTCAGCTTCCCATCAAAAATAGTGAGTCTAAAAGCTTATTTCTAATTTGAAGTTGTTCAGTTTATGAAAACTCTTTACAATTTGGTTGTTGAAGACTTCTTCAGAAAGTTTTCTCCATTTCTCTGTTCTCAAAATCCACTAGTCTTTGGCTGCCAGCACAAAAGTGTTCAGGTAATAGCCAGGAAAATAAATGCTGGAAGAATAATAAAACTGTAAATAACCAAAAAAGAGGGGAGATTTAAATAGCTATTTAATAAAATAAGGAACACACAAAACTACTCCTTTTATCAGATTTGAGTATAGAAGCAACATTAAACTAAGTGCTTAGTATAAATAAACAGATTACACCTATGAAATATTTTGCATCTTTTGAACAAAATCCTCCTTAAGAAAGTGTAGATTTTGTTAAGATACTGACGGTTACAAAAAAGACCATGTTAGAAAAGAACAACTGGTACTCACCAAAAGGAAAATAAGCAAACAGAAATGCTTTCGTTGTTCATGTATTCAGTACAAATGTGTTGAGACTACCCAAGGCTGTGAAATAGAAAATCCTAACTACTGCAAAGAGGCTCCTCATGAGTCTCTATTACTTTCTGGAAGGTAGAAAAGATAGTCTTGACAAAGAGGGACATGCACATGACAGCAGGGTTTTTTTGAAAGATAGATAGTCACATAGATACTGTGAGATTAACACAAACAGAGACTTTTATCCAGATAGTAAGTGCATATAGCATCTAATGATGCTTTGGGATTTTTTTCTGAATTTTCAAGTACACTTTCATGAAGGTACTTTTTACATGCTATGTCTGAAGTGCCCTAGATTTACGCTTGAGGATGAGAAAATGAGGAACAGGATGGTCTTTGAGCTACACTAGTCCAACACATGTGCCTAAGCAAAATCTTTCTTATTGTGCTTCCAGACTGTCACTAGGAGAAAGCTTAGGAAAAATTTGTCAGTATGAGCAAGGCAAAATGGAACAGAAGTACAGAGGTTGCTGAAATTAGCTGTATGTGCTCCTGAGAGACTGCTCCTTTGGAGAAGAGCGATACTGCACAGAGACCTGCCTTAATGATTACACAGAGTGAATTCACAGTGTGCCAATTTGCCCACAGCACCCTGTGTAGAGCAGTAAAATTCTCCCTTCTCTGTGAAATGCATGCATCAACCTCCTGCACAAGCAAGAATTATGCTGTTCCTTGGCAACACTGGGACACTTATGGTCTTACCACCTGATGTCAACATCCCTTAAGGGAAAATTTCAGGTCCATCTCCACAGTTTCACTGTTCTGTTCAAACCTGTTCTGCATCACAAAGAGAGAACAGAAATTTTGAAAAAAAGTATCTGGAGTATACAGTGGGGAAAAGCTAAATTCCAAGAAACTTGTGATGACCTGATAACAGAAAGACATACGATAATTTTTTCTCACACTTGGCTTTTATTAAACTTAGTAAATTACATCCAGAGGGAAGAATATCAGGGAAAATACTGTGCCTCCAGCTTGTGTTTTTATCTTATCTAAGGTTAATAAGAAAAACAATGACTAGGGACTGGAGAGTGTGAAATCAGATTTAAAATGGAATCAGGGTATTTTGTACCAACTTTCCCTGAACTGTAAGCAAAAAGGTATTTCTAGCAGAAGTGCTTTCATAAAAACATCATCAGATCATCTATTAAAAAGCGACCTGTCTCTGTAAAACAATTCCTTGAAACACAGGCATTTTAGAGCAGGAAACATGAACTAAAATAAGCCATCGGTTAAAGTGTTGCATAAGGAAAATTGTTTCCCCTTGGATGAACAGAAAGGTTTAGAAATTCAATGCTCCTGTCTTTTTTATTGATGTAATATTTGCATTGCCAGAAACCACCTGATTTATTAGTGTGCTATGACTTTATACCACCAAAGAAGAACTGTCAATAGAACAGGTATGTTTTTTCCAAAATGGTGGTCATCATGAGGACACTAGAGTCTGTTCCCCCTTGAACTCTGTAATATCAGTAAAATTCTTCTGAGTGGTGCTTCTTGGCTGCACTGGAGTGGCAATTTACCAACATCAGGAGCACCCTCAGGGAGGATACACAAGAGCATGAAATACACCCCCAAACAAGAAGAGCCTGTACTTGCACTCTGGCTGTCTATGGGTGGGAAGGAGGCAAATCTCCACCAGCTAAAAGGGGTTAGAGCAGTTTCTATTCAAATGTGTGTCATAAGATCTGCTTAACAACAAATTAATGCTTATGGACCAAACACATTGAAAGCCGCAAATATTTCAAAGAGAATTCTTGTAAGATAGTAAATTATCTTTACTTGTTGTTTTGGGCTTTTTTTTCAACTGAGGTAAAAGTTTTTAGCTTCTGAGTATGTATTTTTTCAACAGGTGTCAAAGACAAGCACTTATTCCATTGTCACCTTGAGAAAGTTATTCACTCATGATTTCTATAGCTGATCTTTATAAACAAAGTAGACAAATTGAATAAGTACTGTCATCAGTAACTGCGTGGAAGTAAATAAAAATATTTTGAAATATGATTCTTTGATTTGCACAGGAGTTAAACAGCTTTAGAAAAAAGTGAGGATTGGTAGCCAAGCTGTAACTCTGAGAAGCTTGAGACAGTGCATCTGTGCTTGATTTCACACTTCAAGACACAAAGATAGAAATACCAGCAAAAGTGCCAATGGATACTCATGTTTCTACCTAACAGAAAAGAAATATCTCAGTAAAGGAATTGATGACCCACAGAGATAACTCACAAAGCAGACACAATTCTTAAAATCTTTTTTTCTGATCTTTAATAGAGTTTGAACCTTCCCAGCTTAGAAACAGAGCTGTACACATAACAAAAAATTGAATTATTATGCTTAGTCATACTTATCACATGACAATCCTTAAACAGACCAGAATCAAATTAACAGAAAATTGGAATTGTCTGTCAGTTTAAGACTCTACATATTGCTATATCATTAAGAAAAAGTATGAAACTAAATCTCCACATTAGCAACAGAGATCTAACTGGAGTGTTAATACATCTAGCAATTAATCATCTTGAAATAAATTAATGAGCCGCCAACAGAAATAATTTGTATGAGGTAATGCAAAATACGTTTGCAAGATTGCCAGATTTGTGCAAGTTCTTATGACATTAGACATGATAATCAGTGTCTGTGCTGAAATTATTTGGGAAAACAAAACTCAAAACTACTCAACTTAGTTTTGTTCCTATATATATCTAGAAAGAAAACAGAATAGAAGAGGAATATGCTAGGAAATACATTATAAATAATTTCAGAAATTCTCAACATTCTTAACTAGTTAAGAAAAAAAAAAGTGGACAGTTTAAACCCTGCAGATCACCAAAGGAATTTCACACAAATCAAAATCTTGGGTCAAAGTTATCTTACCTAAAAGGAAATTTTCCCTAAAAATTACTCCAAAAATAAGGCAGAGCCTGCATTCACTGAAATGCACAAATAAAACCAGTTTGAACTGTCATGCATATCACGACATAAAAGTCCAGAAGGGAGGCAGTGAGAAATACAACAAAAGAGGTACAACAGCACAAGTTAAGGAAAGATATCAAGATAATATATATCTGTGCCTAGCAATCACAAATTATTTTGAAAGCACAGAGTGTATAATACCAGAGAAATTTAGGTGACAAAACAAAAAGTGCTCTGTGTTTGTACCTGTAGGAAGACAATAAATTGTTGACAAAAGAGTCGTATATAAATAATAGGTATAGAAAAAATTATTTTTCATAGGAACATTCATAACATTTTTTAACTTGGGCAAAGATACTCAGATTTCTTTTTTCCTTGTGCAGTAAGCACTTTTCAAGTGCACTTTTCAAACACACTGATAATTAAATTATGTCTTTCACAAGATGACACCACAAATTATGTGCAGTAATGCCATATCATCCCAGTTGCATGTTCAGCCTAATCATTTTCTAAAATTTTCTTGAAAATATTTTAATTTTGTATTGGGTTTTTATGGCAAGGTTTTTGTAGCAGGGATGGCTACAAGGTGGCCTCTCTGAGAAACTGCCAGAAGCTTCTCCCATGTCTGATAGTTCCAGTGCCAGCTAATCCAAGACAGATTTGCTACTGGCCAAGGCTGAGATCATCAGTGACAGTGGTGGCAACTCCAGGATAACACAGTTAAAAGGGGGAAAGAAAGATCGGCACACCAGGAATTGCAGAAAAAGAGGAGTGAGAATATGTGAGAGAAACAACAGATACCAATGCCAGTGAAGAGGGAGAGGGAGGAGGTGCTCTGGGTGCCAGAGCAGAGATTCTCCTGCATCCTGTGGTGAAGGCCATTGTGTGATGTCTAGTCAAGATTTTAACTGTATCTGTGGTGAACTACATGAAAACCAGGTTGTCACTGTGTTATCCAGGTGTTGAGGAATGCTGGATTTCACAGTCATTTTTAAGTCTGTTAAAAGCCTGTGCAATGTATACATACACAAGCAGACTTCATCACACATAGCTTCTTTAATAAAGTGGAGAAGTAGCTTTCTTAAACATTTGAACCAAACAAGAAAATAAAATTATGTAAGATACATCATAAAAATAATGGAGTTTTCGAAAGATTTGGACAAGCAAAACAAGCAAATAATTAGGAGAAGAAATGAAACGCTGTAATCTATGAGTTTGGGAATTCTCATGTCTGTGGTCTCAAAGAGAAACCTAACTTTCTCTGGCTTCCCCTTTGACATCATTTTTTCAGATTATTAACAGTAGATTATTGCCTCTCCTCCAACTCCAAATGACTGCGACAAACGAAGTGCCCAGATGTAAAGTACACACTGAGCAATGCTTCAGGTTCTCATGAACCCAGACAAAGTCCTCCAAATAGCCTTTTGTGTGTGTCATATAAAATCTACTCAACCCTATTCTCTCACCTCAAATAGCACCTCCATATCACCTAAGGGCTTTCAATAATTGATGGTGACTGTTTACAAACCCTTATAAAGATTCTGTATGTATTTTTCTGAATGAAATCTCTTACATCTGTCCTATAAACCTGGCTATTTAGTAGGAGCAATTAAACAGGCCATCAGTCTGCAACTGCTTCTCAGTAGGTGGATTTAGCCCCTAGGTACTTCAGTGTGACAGGAAACACTCATGCAGAATCACTTATTCTTGTTAGGTTACATGCAAAATAGAAAGAATTATGCATAATTCTTTCTTCAAATTAGAGGAGGAATACATTATAATATTTTTGTTGAAAGAGTTGTGAGTTATTTCATGGCTGCTGGCAGTTAACAGTAACTTTTAAAGAGATTTTATGAGCACATCTGGCTTATGGCCAGGAAGGAAAAAATCTCATAGATAGGAAAGGTGTAATTCTCATAGAGAAGGCACTTTTGTAAACAGTTGTTTTAAGGCAAATAATAGTAAAACAGGAAATTAAAAACCTCTGTGGGACTTCTATTATAACTGTATTTTCATATAGTTAAAGTGCAAAATGACACAGCCCTTGCCAATAACTAAAATTATCCAGTAACTGCCCATTATCCATTTGTTGTCCAAAATAGCCTTATATTTACTAAGGGCATTTCAAGATCTAGGAATTTTAACAAATTTTTTTTGAAACAGGATATTAAATATTGTTTGGGACTGGAACTTCACTGTATGAAGCAAAGTAGAAAAATGAAGGTTTGACATGAAAGCTTTTGTATTTCAACACTGCAGAACTGAGAAAGTTGACATAGGCTTGCCTTTCCTATTTGGTTCATAAGAATATAAAAACTATTTCACTGAAACATTAACACTTGGCTCTTTGGCTACTTCTGTTATAAGTCTTGTTCATAGATATGATAAAAAGTGGAATTACAGATTTGCACTTCAGTTCTCATATTTGGATGCATTTAGAAACAGACTTTTCTTCTTTATCCAAAGGAAATTCACAGAAAAAAAAGGTAAATTGAGATAGCCAAAATGTACTTCTGATTTGCCTGTTTGGTTAAAATTATTTGGATAGAGAACACGAAGGTTTTGTTTTTGTATGGCCTAGTTGATGATGAGCCTACAGAAATCTGTGCATACATTTAAATTATATGAAAAGGATTTTTTTCAGAAAAAGAGAATATTTTTCCAAAAGCCTTCTGAGCATCCTAAGTGGAACACATAATCATATAGCCTTGTAATGAAAACAAGTTTCTTTATGACAATATCTATTATATTCATTACTGTAGTGGTTTGAAAGTAAAACAAGTGAGAGACTCCAAGTCAGAAATACAATTTAATAAGAAAAAGAAAAAAAAGGTAAAATAAAATAAATGCAATAATACAAAAAGAC
>JBBMKD010000102.1:96120899-96142855 GCA_037834095.1 Argya squamiceps | reverse complement strand
CAACAATTGGTTTCAACAGTTGATGAAGAGGGTGATAGAATACTTTGTGCATATCTTATTCTACAACCCAGGACAATTATATAAAAATTTAAACTCATGAAAAATAATGCCTACAATGCACTTTTTCCCTGTGGGTGGTGTTTTACCAATTAATATTCTGTGGAGGTATAATTTCTCTAAAAGGCCACAGAGAAGGGCCTGGTATGAAAAAGCATATTTTGAAAGAAATATCTTTGTCCTTTAAGATTTAGTCTACTAACTTTATGTGGAAATAGAATTCCTTTAATTTCTCCTTTTCCCTGAAAAGAGGCATTCTGGCAACTCTTCATACTTTCGTTAAAAATAAAAGTCATGGTCCAAGAATGTGAATTCAATGGGGACAAACCAGTCTATGAATAAAGAGCTTACATATTTAGTGAAAGAAAGCTTTACAAGAAAATCCATAAAGAAATTTAAAATACAGCTGTAGCTGTCACAATAATACAGCAGAGTAAAGAAATTCACTAAACATTCCTACAATCTTTATAATAGTTGCCATTTATCTGATCATAATGAGCAGTACTTGTATAAGTTCTTAAAAGTATCTTTGCATTCTAAACTCATATTTTATGTGTCTGTAAATATCTGTATATGCCTATGTATGAATATATTTACATGAACAGAAACAGGAAAAAGGCAATTATCATGTCCAAAATTCATTATTTCTACCTGAGGCTGATACTGATTCCAAATTTTCTTTTTGACAGTGATCATTTCTCTGTATACCTTCCTCTTGTTTAGGTACACTTAAACCTGAGCTGAGAGGTACCCAGGAAGTGCAGGGCTAAGGGACAATTTACCACGCTCTGAAACATCTTTTAACCTTGTAGTGTTTGGGGAGAACTCAGGTGGATTAATTTTTTGTTGAAGATACGAGATTCCTACAGCTTTTGTGGGTAGTACAAACATGACAGTTCTATATAATCCCTACCATTTCAAAGTATTTTATTGTATGCAGAAAAAGAAGGAGTCATGGAAAGGTTGCAATGCTTGCTTAAAATCATACAGAATTTCTGCAACAGCTACAAGTAGAAAGTTGGTCTATTGAAGTCTCACATTGTGAATTGCAAACCACATGTTCAATGCAAGAATGTATTATCTGACACTAATGGTATTCTTGATACTGAATATTACTGGCAGTGGGTATTTCCTGAAACTAAATCTGTAATTATATATTTAAAGTGAATAATTTAGTGCACTAGATCTGAAAAGTTGTAATGTAATATTAATATCAACATATACAGTTTAAGTTATGCTAAATTTAATTTCTATTCTTGCTTCATTTCTTCTTTTCTCCTCCTACTTTTATTGATATGAAACCAAACTATTTGCTCTGGGAAAATAAGTATTACAACATGAAAGGAACTTACTACAGATTTGGAAAATTGAAGAGACATATGACATTTTTCTTTTTCAATTTCTGTAATGCAGTGTACAGTCGTGCAGAGATAAGCATACATAGGTCACGTAGAAGATGGGATTCAAAAAGGAAAACTAAATTTGAAAAAAAGCCAAAGTGAAACAGGGCTAAAAAATGGTATCTCAAGGGTTGAGTCTAATCTCTACCAAAAAATAAGTAGGGTAAATATTATTTTTTTTTCGTTTAAAAATATCTTCACTCTTTCTTGCTTAAATTACTGTGTTATAAAGTGTAAATAAAAAACACAGCTCGAGCAGTTGAGTTCAGATTCTGATGAACTCTGAGTACTCTGCCTGTTGCTGGAGATGGGAGAAAAAATCATGGCTGTTTTCCAACTGGCCATTTACAGTTCACAACAAATAGCGTCAAACAAGCTGTTTCTCATCATCAGAAAGCAGCCTTCAAAAATATAGATAAGCAGCACCATAAAAGAGAATTTACAGTTCACTAATTTAATGAACTCTGATAACATCAGGCTTTTGCACAGAAACAAAACACATACAATTCTACATGCACCTTGCTAGAGTATATGAAAAAGTGCCAGGTGTTAAACATACGCATCAAGATAAAGAAATAAAGTAATTATTTTCTAAAATAGAAAGCATCAACATTTAGCCACAAAAGACTTTTATTAAGGTTTTTTGAAATTAAGCTAGCATGGGAAAAAGAGGCAATCAACAGTATCTAAAAGTTCTGGCCAAAAATGTTATGAAACTCCTCTAAGTAATGAGTGTTACATCATCCCAGGAAATTAAATTTTACACAAGTGAGCACTGAAAAAGAGATGAGAAAATTTACCCAATCCAAGAATAAAATCTAGGCTTCTCAGGTTAGTGTTCTATTTGCTCTTCTACGCCCATGTTACGAGGTTAGCAATCTGTCACTTTCCTTTTTCAACAATTAAGATACTTTCTTTGGATTTCCTGTGTCAACACAATTATTTTCCATGAGAACAGTTATTAAAGGCAATGAAATTACTCTGTACATTATATTCAGGAAGTCACCTCTACTGACAGAAGGATTTTATAAAAACAAGGGTTTCCTCTCTTAGCATAATTGATTGTTTTTTAAAAATAGCAGTTAATTAGAAAGGAAATTGCAAGTACACCTATGTAAAAAGTAATGTCAATCGTACAACTCAAAACAAACCCATGGCTTGATACAAGCCTAATTTTGGTAAATAGATTTAATTGCAACTCATTCTGCCTTGTAAGTACTTAGCAGCTCTATATTTGCTCAACAGAAAATGTTGATATTGTGTCGTCTTTTGTGTAAAATACAAACAGCCTGGGCATTGGTTTATCCCAGTCCATGCCTGGTTCCCACAAGAACTCATTATCTTCTAGCAACAACATAAGACGTTAATCTTGGATAAGCATAAATGTCATGTGAAAAAAGAAAATATAAAGGAAAGAAGAATATAAAATAGTAATTTTCAGATGTTTTTTATTCAAACTGAATGTTCACTCATGACATGCATGCCAGTGTTCCTAATGCTTATAATAAAGGCAATAGTGTCCTTCTACCAGGACATCTGGATATTCTTCTCCTATTTTTTTCATCATGCCTCTTAATTTAATAAAAAGGAGTAAAGGACTGACTGACTTTGTAGCTTCTTGGATCGTCACATTTCAAGAGAAAATAATCTTTACATTGAGGGAAAAAAAATCCTGAATAAACAAAATTAGCCTTGTAAGTACTAATTTCTTCCTCATATTTATAGTATGTTGCAGGTTTAGCAAGCAAATCACTTTTATTTAAGATACAGATTCCCCACTTTTCTTAAACTTCTCCTTTGGCCTTTATTAAAACTTTCTCATGAAAAGTTTGGTAGACTACTGTAGGTTAGAAAGAAATATGAGTGAGAAATCATTTAAGGGAGAGTTCTTCCCTTCTGAGTTACTGGTTAGGCACAAATTTAAATTGTACTTCAGTAGTCATGTCTGATAAAACAGCTGTATTTTTAACATATATGTTGCTCAGGAAAGAAATTCAAGGAAAGTTTCTCAAGAATTTTAAAATTTAAAATAATTTGTAACTTTTTCCTTTTTATAGACTCTTTTTTCTACCACTTTTAGTTTTGGAAAAACTGCAGAAAAAGGCCAATCCAAGAGGTGGGAATTTTTTAGATAACGGCATTTTCTGAGAACTTTTTTTGAAGGATGCTGCCACTGGAAAATGTTTAAAAAGGAAGGTAGAAGTACCTTTTAAAACAAAAGTCAAAAACAAACTTTCATTTTGAACTTTCAATATAACTTAGATCAAAAACCCATTAATATAATCTGAGAACTCAACACTTACAGCTTGAAATTGCTGTTAATTAGGATCATAAGGTTTCCTTTGTTTCCTTGACTGAAATTAATTTTTACTTTTGTTTTTCAGAGAGGCAGATGCATACATCTCTGTGTATGCATCATGACTGTCCGGAAGCTTCTCAGTAATTTGAAACCATTTTGGAAAACATAGAAATTAGTTTATTGTGTTTCCATCCCTGAAAATAATCAGGTGCACAGATCATTAGGAAATCCCTAGAAATCTTTTGTTAGAAACAAAACAAAGGTAATCTATAGCAATGGATCACATCTGAGAGTGATTAGATAGTGTCACATTCTTTGGAAAGCCTTGAAAGACAATTTTTTCAGTGTGATAGAAACTTTGAAACTTTGGCTTTTCAGCTGACTTCCTCCCAGTGCACCTGAGAGCACTGAAGAAGAAAGGATGCTACTAAGTGCTCTATTTAACAGCACATTTCCATTTCAGAAAGTCAAGAGAGCTTCTCCCTCTAGCTTCCACTCTACAAAAGGAAGGAGAGGAGTGGAGAATGGATACATCTATTTATTTTACTCCTACTATAATATATTTCTTTCCGGAAGGCAAAAACAGGCCATGGAAGCAGTAGAGGTGAAAGATTTCACAGAAGCTATTAAGTTAAAAACAAAAAAGAGCTTTGTTATCACGCTTCTCTGTTCCCACACAAAGTTGACTGAATCTGTTACAGTAGTGATCTAATACAAACATAAGTATCATTTTCCATACCATCTGACAACAAATACATCCAGCCTTAATAACATATAGCAGTAACATACAAATTATCAACTGCCACAGACTTTGAACTCAGGTTCTTACAGCAGTCCCTAATTTTTCTTTTTAAACATGTATCTTTTCTGTCACAGCTACATAAACTCTTCATATAACAATTTGACAACATTTAAAGTGATATAAAAAGTTAGAAAAACAGAAAACAACATATGACCAAACATTCCATCATCTAAATCCAAAGTTCTGCTTTATCTGATTATTTATTCCTGTGATCACATTAAAAGAATTAAATTTCTCAAAATGTCTGTGGAGCTTGTGCAGTCATGTGTAATAATATCTGCAGTGCATTGACAATTTACTCCAAATCAGTTTCCCTAAGACTCTCAAGCTGTGTGACAGAGAGAGCCCCTTGTGGTTCAACCGCAGCTGGCAACTTAGCACTGTGCAGCTTCTCACTCACCCTTCTGACACAGCAGGAAGGAGATTTGCAAAAAAACCCAAAAAACCAGTAAAACTCCTGGGTTAGGATAACAGTTTAATTATTGGAATGAAATAAAATAGAACAAGAATAAAATAAGAACAATGAAAATAAGAGAGGGAGAGAGAAATAAAATCCAAGAGAAACAAGGAATTGCTCATGCCCTCCAGTCAGTGGGCTGATGCTTAAGCCTGTTCCTCAGCAGCAGTTGGCATCTGCTGGCCAACTCCCCCCAGTTTATATGTTGAGCGTTCTGTGGTATGGAATATCTCTTTTGCCAGTTTGGACTGGTTGTCCTAGTTATGTTCCCTTTCAACTTCTTGTGCATTTCCTTACTTGTAGAGCATGCAACATTGAAAAGTCCTTCACTTAGGGTAAGCATCACTTAGCAACAACCAAAGAACTCAGTGGGTTATCAACATTAGTCTCAACTGAATTCAAAAGACAGTACTATACTAACTAGGAGGAAAAGTGACTCTATTCCAGCCAAAACAAGGACAGAACAGTATTCTAAAAAATCTTTCAGAGTGCTTGTAAGCGTTTGTCTAGTCAAGGCAAGTTCTTCAGTTTTTCAGGCATTTACAAATAACCTCCTTGTGTTGTTCTTGTATAACATGTTTCTAACAAGCTACAATTTCTGTACAGCATGCTGTAAAAGTGAAATATGCGACAAAGGAAAGAACAACAACAATAAAGTAATGGAACTGCAGAGTTCTACAGTACCTAATAAGGAACACAACAAGAAACTACCTGAATATGAGACCAGAAGTTTAAGGTTTTTTCATTTTTCCAAGCAGATGTCATAATAAATAATATTGTCACTGTAAACAATCCCTCTGTCAGTTCCACTGCATGATGTTTCACTGAAAAGTCCAAACTCTCTCAGCCTGTCTTCAGAGCAGGGGTGGTTCAGTCCTTTGATGTCTCCAAGATCCTTCTCTGAACTTGCTTGAACAGGTTCACACTTTTATGTTGGAGACCCCAGAGCTGGATGCAGCACTCCAGGTGGGATCTCACCAGAGCAGAGCAGAGGGGCAGAATCCCCTCTCCCTGCTGTCCACACTGCTTTGGATGCAGCCCAGGACATGTTTGGCTTTCTGGGTGTTCTGGGTGTTTCGGGCTGCAAGCAGAGGTTGTTGGGTCATGTCCATCCACCAGCACTCCCAAGTTTTCTTTGACAGGGCTGCTCTCAACCTGTTCATCCCCTAGGTTGTGCTGTTACCAATGGTTTGCAGTTTAAACTAAAAAGCAGCATGTTTTCATATCACTGAAAAATGCATCTACATTTGTTTAGTCTTTAAAGAAAAAAAATTAAAAGCAGGTTTTGTTGTTGAGAGGCAGAAATCCCTGTTTTATAATTCTCTCATGAATTTGTAAGAGTAATAGTTTTATTTTAGAACAATTTGTTTGCAATGGAAAGGAGGTATGTAGTTGTTTTGGTTATTATCCGTGGTAATATAGCAATATGAAAGACTAATAATGCTTTAGAAAATGCATAAGGAAAAGAAAGGAAGAGAAAGAACAGATAAGACTAGAAGATATCACCACCCTTGGATCCAGCAATGAGGTAATAGTTGAAGTGATGGTTGCAGTCTTGAACCATCATGAGTAGAGGAAAGTCCCCAAAACACATAATTTAATGGGTTAATACACATATGTACACATGGGTGCACCCAAGCATCTTTCTTGGAGGTTTTTTTTTACTGTCTTTTGGAGGTTTTTACTGTCTTGGAGGTTTTATATTGTCTTTTGCAAAAGACTCTGGATATGTTGCAACACTGTGGATCATGTGCAGACTTCTGGTAGGAGGCCTCAGGAACGAGTCTGTGAGCACTTTGAGGGTCTTTGATGGTGTATGGCCCTTCCCAAGACAGGACAGCTGCCTCTCCTGTCAGCATAATTGAACTAGGTATGTCTCATCAGAAGGGACGAATGCTCTTGTGCCTACGTGTGAATGTGACTGTCCTGATGTCTGGTGTGAATGTGACCTTCCCAGAGGAGGGGCTGGGTGGGCAGTTTTCAACTAAATTGTGTAAAAGAGGACAATCAGCATGATAAAAAGCACCATCCTATCTCCAAAGGTTCTGCTTCCAATCAACTTTCTCCTCCATCTGGCTCAAAACCCAGAGTTTCCTGTGGTGGGTGCTCACCATCTCTGTCTTATTTGGACCAGAGACTTGGCCACTCCACACCCAAAAAATTCACTCCCTCCCCCTCAGGGTTTTTAGTTGTTAACTAAAACAATAACCAAAAAATTTCTGACAGAGCAGGTATCTGTACCAGTTTGGTACCTTATGTAATGATGAAAACTGCCCAAACACTAAATATGACTGAAGATTACATGGACTTGGAGAGGAAATTAAATTACTGACAATTTTAATGCCTTAGAACTCTTTTACTTGCTAATGCTGTGAGTAAAAGTAATAATGCATCTAAAAATTGGATTTTTTCCTTAATGCAATCTGTGCTAATCATTACAAATAGAAAAAGCTGATAACTTGATTATTTAAATTTCAACAGTCATTTATTACAGACCACCAGAAGTGTGACTACAAAGGGGACAGCTGTAAAACAAAATAATTTTGCCAATTATACTTGACTGCGAGTATCTTAATTACTAAATGGGTCTGTAGTGGATAATAGGACCAAACACGATTTACTGTAGGCAAAAGTTACATCAATGTTAAGGATGATCTACTTTAACAAAAATAAAGTGACACTTAAACCAAGTTAACTCTAATTTTTTATATTTCGAAGAACATCAGCATGATATAACAACTTAATTCTCAACCTTCCCTTCATGAAGTGTCACAATGGAAAGAAGTGTCATCCAATTGTTTACTTCAATAATCACAACACTGAATTATCTAATCATCCACAGCAGAATGGCAGATATCTAACCATAAATTATTATTGAAAAATATTTGTGACATTAATCTGTATCACTATAAAGATTCTTTTCAAAGTATTAAAAAACTAGCAAAAATTATAAAATAAGTGCTTAAAGTTTTGTTATTCCTGTTGTTATTACTGCTTTGCAAGAGGAGATTGGAAGAGAATGTGTCTACACATTCACACATGAACTGCTAAAAATCTACTTCAGCTGTCTAAGGCTGTCTCATTAACCAGTGTTCCAATAGCCAGATACAGGAAAAACTGCAACTTTGATTTTAACCCAGTCTAAGAATGTCTATTTTATTAGCATTATGATATATTTTAAATATCTTCATCGCAATTATCTGACAAACATCGATTGTTACATCCCAATCTACAAGTGAAAGTCTCCTACACTGATATAATAGACGGAATACTCTTCTTACACAACAGCAGCTAAAATACATATCAATGATTTCTAACAATATAGGTTATTCATACCTAAATTTCACTCTTCAAAAATGACAAATAAGAGTTGGAAGATAAAAGTAAGGAGAAGGCTGTCAAGATTAGGTATTTAAACCCAGAACTGTTGTAATTTTGTATCCTCTTCACCATCTTCAAGTCCTCTTCAAAGCATTGGGATGATTCATTAATGGGATTTGACCCTTAGCTCTCATATCAACATCTATTTCACTGAAAATGCAACTGGAGGAGGGAAGATATATTTAATAATATAAAACATAAGACAACATTTCAAAAAAATTGTCTTACAGGACACTTCGGAGCAGATTTTGCTTTTGAGGGAGGGAAGCGTCCTGGAAAGTAGTAACGTGGAAACCTTTGAGACCTTGTTCAAACTCTTGGCTTTGAGGCTCACACTTAAAATTTTCTCTACAAATTGACTTTTGAGGAATATATACAAGACCTTTGAGAAATATTCAAGCTCCTGGGTAATCTGGGAGCAATAATGCTTTGATATAATGTACAAATCAGGCATATTAGCAGTCAAACAAGTAAAAATAATTGTTGTGCACTAGTACATTTGAAGACTTTGTGTTTCTCAGCAGCTGTTTAACACTTGTGGAGATCTTCTATTGCGTTTATTTAGCTACTTAACATTAGGCAGGAGCAAGCATCTATGCTGAATGTTTGCCGAGCCAGATCATCCAGTAAATTAAATCTGACATGGAGTTCCCGCCAGCACAGCACCTGCTCCTGCCAAGGGCAGCTCTTTATAAATGTGATGGGTTCAGCCTGGTGCCACCTGTGCAGTTTGGCAGAGCTGCTGATTGCTCCTCACTCAAAGCTTCTCACCAGGAGCTCTTACTCACCCCTTGAGAGCCCAGTGGGGAGCAACAGAGTAGGATGGCAGACAAAGATTTACAAAGGCAGGACTCAAGGCCAACTTCCAAGAAGACATGCAGTGTCTGTAAGGCTCCTGAGAAGCAGGGACCAGAGGATAGCAAAGTTGAATCTCTGAGCACCAGAGGTGCTGGCAGCCTTTGTCCCCATGGGTCACTCATTGACAGCACAGAGTAGCTACACTGCCTGAATTGCTGAATGGTTACTTCCCAGAGACCCAGTCTGTGTGTGTGCTTGGCTCATTTTGTATTTCTAATTCTTAATAGTACATTTTCTGTTACTGATTTTTGGTAGTTGAGCGGTTTCTTAAGAATCCAGTTTATTCTCAACTAATAACTCTATCTCCTCCCTCCTACTCTGTCCAGCCCCTTCTCTTAGTGTTTCATGAAACTCGGTGGCCTGGGTCTGATCTTCATTCCCTAGAACACCAACTCTTTCCCTTTAAAAGATTACTTGTGCAAGCAAATCATCTTATTTGCGGGACTTCCTCCTGTGACTCCATACTGGGGAGCCCAGACACAGAAGTCAAGGTGGTGTTGAGGGTCCACTCCTCTTTGTCATCCATATCATTAATGGAGAATTTTTATAGGGTTTGATCCAATATTGGCTCCTGGGGTACGCTGCTGGGTCCCAACTAGACTTTGTTACAACTAGTCAGAGCCCTACTAACAAGTTTTCAACCGACCATCACAGCCTGATCATCCAGCTCATACTTATCAGCTTCTCAGTGAGGCTTTCATGGGAGACAGAGTAGAAAACTTTCCTGAAGTCTAGGTAGACAATACTCACTGCTCTCCCTTCTTCTACCAAGACAGCCACTTTGTCACAGAGGTGTATCAAGTCAGGCAAGAATGTCTTCTCACTACTGAATCCAAGATGATATTCCCTGTGACCTTAAATTTGTGTGCCTGGAAATTGCTCCAGCACCTTCTCAGTCATTGAGATGACCAATATATCTATAGACCTTGCTATGGTTTTTTATGCAGTCATACAACCTTTACATTCAGGGAATGGAATGTTTACATTTTAAACTCTAGTTTAAGTATCACATTTTTTATTCAGATTATATATGCAAAGACTCAGGAAAATGTACTGTAGGAGGGATTATACTAGGAATCTCTGAAATCAGAGAGCGTTTAATGAAATTTAAGGAGAAACTTGCAACCTAGAAGGAAAAAATATAAAATATTCCAATAGAGAGATATCAGTGCTCATTTTGGAATTTATAAAGACCAGTCTCGTTGACTGTTCCATTTAATATAACATGAGCAGAAGCAACATATGAGTCCATTTTGCCCAGTAATTTCCTAAATATTTACCCTATAAAAATAATTTTTGAAAATAGTGTTCTGTGTGAATCGAAATTATAATCCTTATCCTATTTTTTTTTCTACATTTCAGGTTTTTGACATTTTCTCTATAGGAACTGAGGCAATGTATCACTTCCAGCCCTTAACACTCCAGCATGAAAGATACAGCACCTATTCCTTAAACCATGTAATTAAATTCAGTATTTCTGGTCTCCCTGCCAGCAGGAATACCAATTTGCTTAAGTCATAAAATGGGAAAAAATCACTTAACAAGCAGCTATTTAAAACTGGGCTTATTTATTCAAGGCACAGTAAACACTTGACATCTTTCTTAAGTGTTTTCCTTTGCATTTATTATCATAGCCCCAGTCAGACAGTACTGTCCTCCCTATTGCTCAGCAGTAAACTATCTCTTTCTGGGTGAGGAGATGCCTATGTAAAGCAGCAAGGATATATTCTCCCTTATCATTCTCTGTTCACTTTCATATTATTCCATTAAGTTTTTTTTCACAGTACCTACTCCCACATCCATCTTTCAAAATTTTACTCTTTCCAGCAACACTTTTTAAGAGAAGCTGATTTTTCTCTTCTTTGCTTTCAAGGAATTTGAGGGAGCGACTTTACCAATGGCACAGAAACACTCAAGTTCCTTATATACAAGCCCAGATGTAACCAAAACATGCACATGGAAGTTTTCATTTAAACTAGAACATGCTCAGACAAAAGGCTGGTTTAAACCGCAACCAGAGATGCAGTGGTGGCCAGCTTATTGCAAGTGGTGTGTTTTGAATGTCATTTGCATACAATTGCAAGAAGTAAATCTGCAGAAAGGCAAATGTTTCAAAAATTGCTTATTTCTGTTCTTCAGCTAAGAGTAGATAATTCATATAAGCAGACACTGTGGCAACATTTTCTTCCTTCTTATGATACAGTAAGAAACTGAAGACACTTTTCATTGGAAAGCGACAGTAACGTCAGTTATCAGTGATGCACTCAGAGCTTTAGAGCAAGATTACAATATCGATGAGAGGAACACTCATTAGAACTCATTAAGCAATTGCACATTTATTATCTCTTACTCTCCTTTTCTTTTACAAAGATGAGAAAGAAACATATGTGCCCAAGATTTAAGACACTGAAATCAATCTCATAAACAAACGGAAATATTTTACAAACCATGCATCACAAACAAACTTGGAACATCTCTTGCTACTTAGCACAGCTGATTCCAATTTTCACAAACATTATTATCCCAGGAAGTGGACAATTGCTTTTATTCAAAGGAGAGATGCATATTTCTGTCTGTCTGTGGCATGAGAAGTGGTAGTATTACAGTCTTCCTTGGCAAAGAGTATATTACTTCGCTGTTAACACTCACTTTAATGCAGAGTAGGTTGTTTTAGAAGATTAAATGTTTCTTGATACTCTGCTGCATGTGTTAATTCACCACTCTTATGACATTTTTGCCTGAAGAGCAGAGACTTTATCACAAAGTTTCTAATTATCTGTCCAGCAGAGCTTCCTCAAACACTAGCGGAAGACCATATGCTTGAGGGCAACTGCACGCTCCACAAAACAACACGTAGCTTTGTCATCTCCCCCTAACAGATAGCCTCTGCTCATGATGGTAATAGCAGACATGCCACCCTGACCTAAATGGGGCTTGCACTAGAAAAACCTTATGTTTTATGAATCAGAGGTCTTCAACTCGGTTTCTACAATAATTCCTCCAGAGTCTTTGCATGCATTGGGATGTTGCTCTGCTGTAAAAGATTTATTCACAGTTCAAATAGAGCAAATGCCCTCAAATATATTTTGAATGAAGAAAAATCTAAATTTTGACTGAAATTGCAAACTCAGTCAGAACAAGCTGTCCCCATCCAGACATTAGACAAGCTGATTTTGATCCCTCAGGGTTGTTCATTCAAAGAAGTTAAAAGACAAAAATATCTGAGTTTACGTGCTGACCTTTCTATCACACTAAGACAAATTTTTAGTTACAGACTGCTGTTTGTATCCTAAAGCTACCCTATGTTGGAGCATAGGTTTATCAGGAAAGCAGTGGAGTCAGGCTGGCCTTTGGTGGTGCTGTCTGCATATTCCTGAGCCATCTGACAAACCAATACCATTGCCCCCCTTCACTTTGCTTTTTGTTCCCATAACCTTGCAGATAGGCATTATTTTGTATTTAACTGGGATTACAGAAAAAATGTTCTCAGTTACTCAATAAGAAAGAAATTAGATGAAGAGGAATAAATTTCTAGAAAAATACCTGATAACCTGATAAGCATGAATTTTCACAGTAAACAGAAGGAAAACTACAATATTATTATTAGATAAATGGATACACTATGCAAGCAAGAATTACAAATAATTATTAGCATCAAATAATTCATTGCTGGATGGTTACTATAGTAAATATAAAAATCAATTCATACTAATATTTGAACTCTACAAAGTGAAACCACTGTAGAAATTTGATTCAATTGCCTATAAATTTAAATTTATTCTGTGAGTAATGAAGACACGTACATCAATATTGCACTCAGAGCTGGAATGGAAATGAAAAAAACATCTCCTTCACTTAGTGAACAGACAACAGGGAGCCAACAATTTATGCCTCCAGTTCCTAATAGAATAGGCAAATTAATAATTTCTTTAAAATACGGCACACAACTGTTATGTTACATTATAAAATAAATAGAAGGTCTTGAAGTTTTTCTACCACTTGCCATTATTCTGGAATTCTATCACCTTAAACCTGCCTGCCCAGAGTTTTTTTTTTCCCATAGAGATGCTTGAATTTTCCCATTTAGAGTTTTTGTAAAAGCACACACATACATAGGTCACCAGCAGCAGTCTGATTCTATAGACACTTGGGATGATTGATAGCTGAAACAGGACCAAACACAACAGCACTTAAGCAAGCCAATTAAAAAAAACTAAAGAAAAGCAAGTATACCTCACATGTGTACTGTATTTGGATGAAAGAAACAACAAATAATCTCGTTTCTAGAGGAGGCAGCACTGAGAAATAATCAGGAAACTAGAATATAAATACCAACCTTGAAAGGAAATAGCTACCTGGGCAGACCCCAAGGCAGTCTTTTTGTCACACCTCTTCAAATCCTCAGTTTTCCTCCATCCTCATAGTCATGGTTTAATTGACAAAACTTAGTTAAACTGGTGAGGGGGTGGGAGAACTCTTTTTTGTGGAATACTAGTTCTCAAGAGGCTAAGGCTAAGTCTGCTTCCATAAAACCAATGGCCCAATTATGACACTAGAAATCACAGTACTACACAAGGCCACATGTTTTTTACTTTCATCACTAACAGATTCTGAGGAATGTTCTGAATTAATTGGGGTTTTTTTTAATAGATGAAAAATGAAGAAAATCTGAAGAAAAGCACATAAAATTATTTTCACTGAGATCTAGATAGCTGTCATGTTTTTAAAAATCTTTGTATTACTTAGCTAAAAAAATTGTTGTTTGAAACAGCTTTGAAATTTTGAGTGAGGTGTAAAAAATCAGAATCTACATAATAGTTATTTTACTCATATATTAGAAAACTCAAACACATTTTTACAAGGGAAAACACAAATATCAATAGCCACAGAAAGAAAAAAAAGTGTGTTTTCAATCATCTCACAAACCATTTCTGTTTTCTGATTAAAGCAAGTATTCACTTTTAGTGTAATATCACCATGATGTTAATAAAAAAAATTGTGACATCTACCTCATTCAGGTTTTGATGTTATGTCTTCAGAATCTGGAATTAATTTTTTTTTTTTTTTGCCTGATTATTACTTCCCCACGGTTTCTTGATGTAATTGTACAGTGTCAGTGTAATCGTACTAGTCTAACACAAAAGGTGTTACTGTTAAACTCACGATGCACAGGCACCATCTGCCTATGGCAGCATTTGGGTCCTTTTAGGGTTACTGCAAGGACTGCATGAACAACTGAGATGAACAAAAGTAGATAATGTGTTTAGTTCACCCACCCCTATACTAAAGTTTCTAAGCTTGTTATTAGACACTGAGTGGTGCTCAACGTCATAAGAGATGCTCTGGGCAAAATGGTTAAAAAATGTCTGTGATTTATGGCATGCTAAACACATCACTGATAGCTACAGACTCCCATTTTCACATGTTAGCTTTCTGTCTGTATGTATCATCCTCTGGATTGTTTCCTCAAGCTATTTCCCAGTTTCTTTCTTTGAGTCTTCCATGTGTAAAGAGTATAAGTGCACAACACTCTATGACCATCCATTTTCTAAGTGTCATCTCTGAAAGACTACTTTTTTAAGGTACACTTTGAACTGACTATAACTGTATAAATCATAGTCTAGCAAAAAAAGAACATCCCTAGTAGACAAACATATTTGAAATGTATCAGTTTATTGCAATGATTTAAAGTGGAAAAAATCAATAAAAAGAAAAAGGAAAATAAGAAAAAAAGGGAGAAAAGAAAATGAAAAGCAAACTTGAAATAAAGCAGCTTAATGAACAGCATCAACTATTTCTGTTTTCACTCAACACTTCTCTTACTTTTCAACTCTTGTTATTCTTTATTCAGTCTCTTATATCTGACCAGTAAGGGAAAAAAATTACATACAAAAACCAAATAAATTTTTGTGACAAATACCATGCATTTATACAGTCTATATTCTACTATATGATTATTTCTTGATCTGAAGCTTCATGTCTAAAATTAGATTTACCAAAGGGGGAGTAAAATAGAGCAAAAAGCTGTAAAGGGTAGCTCTGCAGAGAGTGTCTACTCTATTAAGGATCAACTTCTCTCTCCATATAATGAAACTTACAATACCATTCACTTCTCAGTGGGGTAGAAAGAGATGAAGACAGGAGGATTTATTTCTTCTCATTTAAAAGGGCTGTATAACACCTCTTAATCAAAATAAATGGCGACAAGTCTAACAGTAAACACAGTAATACAAGATCCACAGGAAGAGTGACTTTAAGAAATAAAAGGCTAAAAGGTGTTTTCGTCCTCTCTTTTCAGCTTGTTTGGAATTATTTTTATTTAAGATTAACCACTAATTATTATAATTTTGTAGGTGAAAGGAAACATTTATGTATGTATGTGCATGTTAAGGTAATATGTACTAGCTAGTGAATGCCTGATGACAGCCTTTGGACTGTGCAGATATTGTATCTTGAAACACAATTATGTGCCTAAAGCACTGTGGTATAGAAGAAATATGTTTAAAAAAGTATACAGTGGAGTTTCACAAACACTAATATACAAATTATCAGTGAGTACTGACAATGCTTTGCACCTAAGTTCTACCTCAATTTAGAGAAATTTGGAAATCCTTGGGGGGCTCTACTGGTTAAAAGAGTTCTCTATACATCTGATGTGTTTTGACTATCTCACAAACTATTTTAAAATGTCAAAAGTCTCTGTCAAGAGGAGAACTCAGTTAAGAAAGGACATTGCAATTGAGATATCCTAAAGTATTTCAAATGCAATGCATAGCTGAGATTTGTTCATTATCCATAGTGCGTTATTACACAGATGTTTACAGCACAGCCTTGTTACGTGGTGTGTACTCTGCCATCTAGAGACAGAACGCCAGCAAAGCACTCCTGCCTTAACTAATCCCTGAGCAGGCCGGGTCCAATGATAGATCTTTTAGCTGATGCTCTATCTTTTGTCTTTGGCCCTTGATGGATGTTGCTCTGCTTGGGCCAGCTGAAGCATAAAGGCAAGGACAAGATGATAACAGCTTGCTCAGTGGCATGTCTCAACACATCAGCGTGGCACCGTCCCGCTCGTCACCCACATTCCGCCTACATGGCAATGCTCAGAGTAAAGAGGATGCAGGAAATAAGGAATGTCGGTGCTCTCCATAGGCCTATTGAATGGATAGAAACTCCACCAGATGGAGAAGATTAAAGCAGAGTGATGAATGCCTTAGGAGGGAAAAGATATACCTTGGGAGAGGATATTGATCACTGGTAAAGATCTGTGATGGTAGAATGAGGTAGGGAAGGATGTGAAAGAGAAAAAAAATATAGCAGGAGTTCAGGGCGAAATAGTACAGTTTCAAGTAAGTGAAATGAGAAAGAGAAGGGAGGATTTAACACTTTGAAGAATAATTAGGATACAGAGATTGTATCAGAAAAAAAAAAAGACGTGACAAATTCTGTTCTGGTTTTGTTAAGGTGTGTTGGTGGAGCATATGTGAGGAAATTCTATCAGTATTCCTTTCCTCAGTCTATCTTCTAGTTTTGTGGGTATATTCTACTAGTTTGCAGCACTTTGTACGTCATGACACACTGGAGTTGTTGGCCTCTTTTAAGGTTAACGTTGTGGCTGATTATATATAGAGATGTATGTGTATGCATACATAAAATATATAAGTCACAACAACAGAAAAAAATTAGGTTGCTCACAAACAGATGTATATTCTGGACTTTTGTCATACTTTTTACATTAGGCTTGGCAAATACAGCAACTGCAATATTGGAAATATTTCTGGCACGTACAAGGAATGACATTTCTCAGAGATGAGAGATAAAGGAGATTTCATACCCTAATCTTCTCATGTCAAGCTGTTCAGAAAAGAAGAATCCATACAAAAATATAATTTGACAGATAAAGTGTTCTTACTATGTTCCTGAGGAAAGGAATCATTGTTTCTTCTATAGCTAAATTTTTCTATCAGAAAAGAAAAAAAAAAGACATACAATACATATATGAAACAAAAGACTAATGGACTTTTATCACAGAACTGCTCCCAGTACAGAGGTAAAGCTAGTTTAAACCTTTCAAGAGGTGAAACAAACCTCAATATATGTTTGTGAAACAAACATCCATATAACAGGACTTTCACAGGCTCTTGTGAGAAAAAGTAAACCAGAGACACCAACATAATTTTTAAACAGTGGGGCAGAGTGCACACTCCTCTCCAAAACACTGTTGGGCCTGCACAGTTTCCAAACACACAGAAAAACAGTTTGTAGCTTAGTCTTCAACTATGCACCTTTTTTACCATTTATACCTTGGTTAGCGGACTAAAATAGAAACATCTGATTTGGTGTTTGAGTTTGGGTTTGGTTCTTTTTTTTGCTTTTTGTGTTGGGGTATTTTTTGCTTTTTTCAGTGTTTTGGTTTTGTTTGGGGGTTTTGTTGTTTCGTTGGTTTTTTTGTCATTTTGTTTCTTTCTGGTTTTGTTTGGTCTGGTTTTTAATGAACTCTTCTAGTGTGGGGGAGATGATACCAGCAGAGGAAAGCATGCTTCAAAACATTGGAAACAGATTCTCAAAATAACCACAGTGAAGAACTTGTCTTCTTAACTAATAACTTTAATTACTGTCATAAACCAAAGGTTAGTTACAATTGCCTCTGTACGCAATGCAGAGAAAAAGTATGGATGTCCTAAAAAGTAATAAGGTGGTTACTTCTGTGCACATGGCCTAATCGTGTTCACGCAAGTTAATTTGTTTTCTCTGTAAAGAAATCCTGCAAAACATCCAAAATATATCCAGAGGAAGAACTGGAAACAAAGAAAAGACTTGAAAAGAGAAAAAGACTATTTTATTTTCTTTGATGAAAAAAAATTCATTCTCAGAAGTGAGCAGTTATCTTCCTGATTTTAGAGTTCACAGATTTGGGTCCTTTCTCCTGAAATGATTCTCGTATACACAACCGGCCAGTGATGATGCTTGTAGTACCAGTTCACAACCATTTCCTAAGAAGTTTTTAATCAACACGTACAGAAAGACAAAGAACTGCTAGAAAATTAGTATTCGGACACTAAGTCTTATTGCACATTAAGTTTTGATTCAATAAGCTTCATAAAAAAATATTAATTTCAACATTAATATTGATCAGTGAACAGTTTACTGTGTACTGTGATTTAACCATGGTTATGAAACTATACTATGTTTTTATCTTTCATACTTAGATGAAGGCAAGATCAAGGATTTGCATACGAGATTGAAACTTTAAATCCAATTTTATCTCTTTTTCGGTGGTTATCATTCCTTGCCTTTAAAAATGAAGCTTCATTTTTGCATACCCTCTATCCTCTTACATTTGCATATGTATCATATTTCAATTTCTAAATAATAATTTTTATAAAACTCTTTTGATTTTGGAAGCATTACACATTTGTAATGCTGTAGAAGACTGTTAGGAAGGATGCATAAGCACGTTGAAGGGGAGATCTTCAGAGTAATACATTTCAAAATAATAAGATTAGGTAGAATTAGATTAGAGAATAATTCTTGCTATTAATGTATTAAAAGAATTGCTATCCTCTTCCTTAGAGAGCCACCTTCTTTTTGACAGAATAATTTCATATAGCTCAGTCAAATATTTTAGTGGATTTCCTAATCCCTTCTACTAAATTTATTTTTAGCTTACCTTTAAAGCATTGTGAGAATTAGAAACCCCAACAAAAAAAAGATGTAGGGACAGAAACAGTTTTTAAAAAGCAAGCATTTATGATTGAGATAAAATGACCATGCAAAAGAATATTAAATTATACTTTGTTTTCTTACAAGGATGCAGGACACAGATAATATTTTTGAAAGTAATGTCTGTTCATTTTCATTCAGACCAGCAGAAAAAAAAGATATTGCATGCTTTAAATTCAGTGACTCAGACCTGATTGAATAAACCTGTTGTAGAAAAATCCATACACATAAGAATTTTTTCTGTGGGTACAGAACTGCTGTAAATAAGGATGTGCATAAATACCAAGTTCATGAGGTTTCACAGAGAGCCTATAAACATCCTTAAAAATCCATAATAGCTTTTGGATTCTTTTGTTTCTCATGACCTCTATTTAAATAGAACTTTTATTCTCTGAGATGAAGCAAATACAAGCTTAGTTACAAGAAAAACAACAAAAGATCTGCAAGGGTTGGATGGGGTCAGGAGAAAGAAACTCTTTCACAAGCTCAGACCTCATTCTATGTCATGTGGGTCATCAAGTGAGCCATAATATACAAGAGGCTGCACAAATAACTGCAACTTCCCATGTACTTTAAACTCGTCTGGTCAATACAACTCAAATTTACTCCTGAATTTCCAGACTTCTGCATCCCTTGCTCTAAACTACATTTGCCCAATTGCCACATATCAGGGATTTCAATAAGTACTGTCCATTTCTTATTATGAAAGTAGCCTGTGATTCCATTTTCACCCTACTTAAGGCATTCTGAAAAGGGAAAAGAATATAAACAAAAATTATATTCATATATCTTTAAGTAGCTGTCTTACCAAACAGTCAAGAGAAAATCCAAGGATAAGTAATATAGCTTGGCCTTAAAGCTAGGGAATGATCTCCCATTTTGTTTTATTTAGGTTTGTCAACACAGCTTGAGGTAGCAGAAGGCTAAAAGCAGTGTTGGTATACTTACTGTTGTTAATCAATTCAGTCTAAGTGGGACAATGAAATAACAGAAACTCATTGAGAAATCCTATATACTCATAATTTTCTCTTCTGCTTACTTATGCCTCTTTGTTTCTATCAGCTGTCTCTCCATCAAAATAATCCAATTTCACAGAATAAATTCATATCATTTGCATACATCATTAAATATTGCACAGTATATATCACTATATATTGCAGTCACAGGAAGAAAAGTGACCAACCATTAATAGTGCAGATAAAGGAATACCCAATACTCTCAATAGTAATTTTCAAAGCATGGTTAAGGTCTCAGATAGCTTCAGGTAGAATTTGTGGTACAGATACTAATTTCATTTTGATATAGGTAGAATTGTTTTTGATTCTAAATCTTATATATGTGGCCATTAAATATGAAATTATCAAAACTTTCAGTTAAGTTTTGCAAAATACAGTAAAAGATTTTTGCACTGATATTTTAAAAGCTTGCTCAGAGTTGATACTCAGGACACCTATTTGCCCTGTTTAAAACAAATACATGTCACTATTTTTCTTCTCCAGAAAGAAGACCTGGAGGTTACCACATAGATAGAGAAGAACATCCTTTGATGTGATATGGGACTTTCTATGTGTATTTGAAGGCAGAATTTTTCTCTGGTAGTAAATATTTCTGTAGTACAAAAAAAAAAAATAAAAAAGGATAACGCATTCAAAGAGCAAAAAGCTTAGGCGAAGAAAAAGAACAAAAGCTGTAATAGTATTCTAGATTCTGCTGTGGCACAG
Organism: Argya squamiceps; assembly: GCA_037834095.1. Taxonomy (NCBI): domain Eukaryota; kingdom Metazoa; phylum Chordata; class Aves; order Passeriformes; family Leiothrichidae; genus Argya; species Argya squamiceps. The sequence goes on along the minus strand of JBBMKD010000102.1, from coordinate 96,122,157 downwards.
GAGTTCATAATTTTTGTACCTGACCTCACTCACAAGGTCCAATACTTAAAAATCTGAAAATTGGGAAGACCCAAAAAATTTATCTACAGCTTGCACTTTCTACTCTTAAAACAAGTATGAAATTACATCCAGCTAAAATGGTCAGCAAGAGATGTTCTTCTTGCATTGACCTGTTGCAGGATATGGTACCCACTGATGACAGAAAAAGAATTCAGATCTTGGTACACACTGTAATAATATTCTAGTTTTAAGTGATATTGCTGCAAATCTGAAAAAATTTTCAAGTTTTTAATCAATCTTTCTATATCTCACAATAGTGTGTGAAACAAAGTTATAAGAAGTATTCAAAAAAATTTAAATTTCATTGAACTTTTTTTTCTAAAACTTCCTGACAACAAATTCTAAAAACTATTTTTCATTACAAAATATGTCATGTGAAGAGCTCTTTCTGAGATATGGTCATCCTCTAAATTACAAAAATGTTAGTAAGGCATGATTTATTGGTTACAGTATAATATCTCATTTCCACCATTCTTTCTTATGAAGGACCTAATGATCTCATCTTACGATTTCTACAGACAATGATAAGAAAGGCTAAATATCCCCCTTGGGAAAAAGAGAAAGAGAAACCTATATAAGCACAAAATAAAAATTACCTTTCACAGTTCTTTATACGCTCTATATTGGTTTTGAAATCTAATTTGTGATGATGGAGCCAAAATATATTACTAACTGAATACTATTTTAGGTTCAGCTATAACTATCCCCTCTTAACCTCCCAGTCATTTCAGAAGATAAAAACACTGCTATGTTTATTATAAAACAGAAATTAAAATTTTATTCAACTGCAATTTTTCCCTACCTAGGAAAACTCAGCACATATTGGTACACAAATTGTACACACAATTGTACTCAAAGCAGGAATATTTTACAAGTCCTACACTTTCATATCCTATGATTGCATTAGTTTTCCCACAGAAACAAAGACTAGATGATCAGTAATGTCTGGAGAAACTGGATGCCCATAGCCATTAGATTTTGAAAGCTGTGAACCAAACTCCACTCCATTCTCTATTCTAATCCTATTTTCCAAGTATCACACATGAAAATTTTTACTTGTCATGCCCATACATGAGAAAATACCAACACAAACCAAAGAGAGAAAGAGAGAAAGAGAGAGACAGAGAAGGAAGGAAGGAAGGAAGGAAGGAAGGAAGGAAGGAAGGAAGGAAGGAAGGAAGGAAGGAAGGAAGGAAGG
>JBBMKD010000102.1:96050364-96120808 GCA_037834095.1 Argya squamiceps | reverse complement strand
AGGAAGGAAGGAAGGAAGGAAGGAAGGAAGGAAGGAAGGAAGGAAGGAAGGAAGGAAGGAAGGAAGGAAGGAGCACACCCACACCCTGCCATACAATATTAGAATGAAGAAAAAATTATAGAAAAGAGTAAACACACTGAGTACAGGAAGAGGTGTAAAATCCAACTACATAATAGCAGTTGTCAATGAATACCTGATGCACCTCTAAGCATTTTGGATCTTGGTTTAGTTTGAGGGGTTTTTTTGAATGCTGCAATTATGCTTTGCCTGCATAATACCAGCTCCAGAGGAAGAACATCCTGATGCTACAGTCATGTGTTTTGATATTAGACAGTGAATATGACATTTCTTCTCTAATTACCATCAAATATTTGCCTGATCAATGTGTTTTAAAGACCAGATGTGAGCAGAACAAACAATTCTTGCAACAACATTCTAAAAAATACACTGAGAACAAATTTAATATATAAAGGGATCTTTCTGGAAGAAAATTAGGATTATTTTCATTTGCAATACTCACAGATCATGCAGTTTTCTAGTATGACATCTCCACCTCTCATTTTATTCCCTAACATATTCTCAGTCCTTTAGAGTTAGTTACAAAGGCACATTTGGCAAATTCACCACCATTGATAGCATAATTTTTAATCTGCTTCTGTAACCCAAGAGAATCTTTTAATAAAGAGATTAAAGTATTGAATTTTTATTTTTCATGCTCAGGAGGACAATGTTTGACCCTGATGGCTAATTGAAAACTAAATTTTATTGCATTATACTGGGCACTAATAAAACCAGTTGGGACACCTTTCCAGCAATGCAACAGTCACCATAAAAAACCTTCTGTATTTAGAAAAAAAAATGGAAGGAGTCCAGAGAAATGGCCAAAAAAACAAAAACAAAGCATACCTACTTAATATCATCAGAAATGAAGTGGGAGATCATAACAGAATTAGATTAAAAATAAAGAGGATTAAAATTTAATTAAATTGGTTTCTGGCAGAGTTAGTTAATCAGATTTTTTGCTTGTTTGTTTCTTTGGTTTTTATTATATCCTATTTTGAGATAAGAGAGCTTTTCAGCAGGAACAGGAGTTGTTTACAAAGATGCAAAATTGCATCTTTGCAGTCAACAACAGTTACTTTACTTGCAGTAGCATTAATAACCATCCTCAGTCCTGAAGTATATTCCTCTAATAAGCACACTTTGATGTAAACTGACAATATCCTCCAAAATAAAGCCAAATTTTTGCACCATGAGACTGTGTAAATAAATTATACTGCTTTAATGAGATCCATATTAAGATCTACATCTGATGCTTTCCTAGAGTAAAAAGCATGTTACAGTCTGTGCTAGTATATCTGATATCATTCCCTTTTGTGTGTATGTGAATTTCATTTTTTTTTCTGACAGACAACAACATCTGTCTTGGAAGAAAAAAACAAACAAACAAAAACAAACTCAAAACCTTGATAGTTCTTCCATTGCTCTTTTCTTTCTTTAACTAGCTCTGCATTTCTTGTATCATGCTGCTAATAATGTGGTGAAACTCCCTGTTTCTTATATTACATTTGCCCTGCTAAATTATTCCAGGAAAAGTGTCCATGGATGGAGTAAGCCATGCTAAAACTATACAGCCATCCTCGCCCTGGAGCTCTGACAGTAGCAGAAAGGAATATTCATTTCCATCAGACCAACTGGTGGAACACCCAGTTGATCTCATGAGATGGCTACAAAATTGCAAGACCTGACAAAGGACTATGTGTGAACTCATACTTGAAAGGGAGAGGGGAGTAAAAGAGAGGGATGGGCATGAGGAAGAAAAAGAGAGGGAGAATAGACTCAGAACAAAAGGGCAAGCAAGGCTTTGAAGTAGTAATTCACTAATATATTGGCATATGCCAATCATCAAAAAGCAGAAAAAGTTTCAAGTCTTCCAACATTACATTCTGGAAACAGTGTTGGGTTTTCAGGTTCTTTACTCTCTGGATACTACAGAAAAACTTTGGTAAGATGGTGCAATGATGAATTCAGTACCTGATAAACTTAATACATTTAATTTTAAATTTCTTGATTTTTTTCTACCAAGCATAAGTTGTTGCACACCATTAATCACCATTGTTATATTTTTCAAGGAAAGATAACAGACAAAATGCCCACAGGCTTACAGAATTCTTTTAGTGAACTGAAGAACTCACTTACTTGAATCTCAAACAGAACTTCATAGTTTCTATTCTAATTCTATGATCAGTTTTAAGGGCCACATCACCAATATCGAATATCGCACAACTCTTGTTTAAATCTTTGAAGATGTGTTGCTTTATAGGGCTAGTATGACAAATATACTTTTGAAAATCTTGAAACAACAGATTTAAATGCTTTCAAATGAATCTAAATCACTTTTAAAAAAAGAAAGAAAAATTGTCAAAATTGACAAAAATATTTTTGTCACACACATACTTGTGCCCTTAAAAATATGAAAAAATATTCCTTTCATTTACATTCTTATTCAAACTGTAGGCACTAAAAATTCAAATGAGCCTAATTAAAGTTATTATCTTAAAGCCTCAGTAGAACAGCTCTCATCTATATTAAAGAAGTTTCTAGTTCAAAAGAAAACTCTTTGCAGTGAAAGTCATGCATAATTTTTTTTCTCTTGTCAGGAATCAATCATGGTTTTGTCATCATTAAGGAGAAGAGTCGGCCTGTCTTAAGATAAAGGACAAAACTACCTGGTCATTAAATACCCCTACTTAATTGAAATACCCCTATTGACAGGCTCGTATTTAAAATTATTAAAAAATTCTTCCTCTACTTTGATTTATGTCAATGGGCAACAGAGAAAAAATAAGACGTATAAAGAAAATTTAACTGTGCAAAAGTATAGACATAAATTCCCACACATATCAAGATTTGTTGTGATATACATGACAGAAGGTGATAATGTAGGTGAAATTTATCACTGTATATAAAACCCCACAGAAATAATCTTCGAAACTATTGTTTATTGAAGACATGAGGATTATTTAATGGATGTCCTAAAATTCATGTATTAAGCTCAAGAGGTCATGCACACAAATTTGCCTAAAAATACCGATTTCCTAAAATCCAAATACCTAGTGTCACTAGGTATTTATGGAGCTCATAAAATCATAAGATGATCTAGGCCGACCAGGTAAGCTTCGGGAGGTCTCTCCAGCTCTAACCTCCTGCCCACAAGAAAGAGCCTGGCTCTGTACTTGTGATCACCTTTTCTGGTCTATATATATATACAAAAAAAGTGACTGTGAGGGCCTGTGTTGTTCTTGCTCAACTTTATAATGTCTCTGTTGGCCCATTTCTCCAGCCTGCCCAGGACATTCAGTACAGAAGCCCTCTCCTTAGGCTTGTCAACTGCTGCCCCTTGTTTGTTGTCATCCTTAGACTTCAGAAATGTACCAGGCTACATTCTGCTTCTTTCTGCAGGTCACTGATAGAGAAAAGAAACAGGCCAACTCCAAGGAGACACTTCAGAGGTCTTCCAATTTTTACTGACCTCCAGGCAAAGCACCAGCCACTAACTTCAGTCCACTAACCTGACTGTCCAACCACATTTTCATTCAGTCTGTTTTACTCCCCTCAAGACTGTTACTTCCCAACACGGATCACTGTGAGACACCATGTCCAAAGCCTTGTGAAAGTCAAAGTAAACAACTTTTAAGGTCTAATTATTACATATAGGCTTTTTTCCTCTTATCTCACATCAGAGCAATGAAATATAAGGCAGACCTTATTAGCTGTTGTTGTACACAGACAGAAAATAATAGAGCAAGCTCTTCCAACAGAATATTTTTTCTAAAATATTAGTACAATATGTTAGTTTTTTACTAGCTAAAGCAGATACCACGTTCTTTTCCTCCTTTGTTTTCATTAACTTAAGCAGATTGCATTGAAGCCACCACCCATCTAAGTCTTTCCAAATTTTCTGAAAGGAAAAGGCATTTTTTCAGGTGATGTTATGAGTGGCAGTATGAAAGACTGATAAAATTAAACAATTCACTGAAGAGTATTGAAAAAAACTTATCTCTCTAGGCTTCATTTCCTTTAGACAAACAAGAATCCAGTGAGAGAAACTGTGTTTGGATATAACACCAAAGAATTTTACCAATGTGTTGCTTAATCACATTTATCCCACAAATTCTATTTCTTGCCTCTTTCATTATCTTAATTAGTCAAATGCAAACAAAACAGAACAGAGTGTAACATGAGATGAAGACTTTCATGAAACCAAAGAATTCTTAGCTGTAAAGATGTTTTTTGCCCACTGAAAAACAAACTGACTTCTTTTTTTGTCAAGTAGATGATCATGAAACTCTAGCTGTAACATATGTCCAAGACATAAACAAATTACCTGTTCCAAGCTGCAATTATAGGTCTGAAACATCTGGCTGTGGGGTGGTTGGGGCCAATGAATTTAGTTTTAGGTTTTGCTTAGACACAGAAAATTAGATTACTTTCCAAATACTCTTGGAATTTTGCTCTGGAAAAGAATTCTGCTTCCATTTTTCAGCATCATAAATGGAGTCAATGAAAGAAAAGAGCACAGAGAACATACTCAGCAATTAATTAGAGATGTTTGGATATATGCAGGCAATTCCTGTTCATGTTTCATGCAGCAGTCATCATATCATGCCTTTTTATATGTCAGGCAAAGGCATCCACAAGAGAAGAGATGGACAGAAAAATGCACTCCAGGCTCACACAGGACATAGGAAGGGACAAAGATGTGCACTATGTACAAAAAAGGAAGATTTTACAGCAAGCTGGGAGGTGTCTGTTCTTTCTACCTACTTTGTCTACCCTTTGTGAAGAACAAAAAGGCTGGCTAAATTCAATAGAGAGGAGATAAAAGTGTAAATAAAGGAAATTATGATTTTATCTGTGGCATCTGATGAACAGGGAGTGTATCATTATCTGTCTTTCCTTCTGCAATCTCTAAAAAGTTTTTTAGCTTCTGTTTTTCTGTTTCTTGGTGTCATTTTCTTTGTGTTTTTGGGGTTTTTTTATTGGTTGGTTGTTTTTTGGGGGGTGGTCTTTCTTGGGGAATGTATTTTGTTCTGTTTCCTTTAACTAAATTTGTGATCTAAACTTATCCAAGTCTCTCTTGTTACCTCAGCAAGATAAAGACTTTTCTCATTGCAAATACTTTCTTGAACTGCACACAAAAAATTAATAGTAGATTCTTTAGATATCAGTGATTAAATTGCAAGTCAACATTTTCACCATGGCAGTTTTTCTGACATTCTTCAAAAGCTGGAACTAAATTTAGCATTACCAGGCTAAGAGATTTTTTTATCTTTACATTCAGTGTTATCTTTCAGTTTGGTAGCCCACAATATGGATGCTGAATAGCCTTCAACAGCACTTTTGCACTCATTAGTCTTGTAGCCCACAATGCAACTACTGTTTAAGGCATGAAAATATAAAGTTTCTTTGTTTGTAAATGAAGTACAAATTTGTAAAGGTTACAATTTTCAGTGACTTTGATCCAAAACACTGGGCACAGCCCAGTGATTTCAGACACATTTCATAAATACGGACTAATTCTACAAACATAATTGTAGACTTCGTCTCATGGCAAAAAGGAAAATATAAGCTGGAGTGACCTGTATTACCATAATCAATATATCACTGACAACATTTTAAATTATATGCACATATATACCCAAAATTGTTGTAAAGAGTACAGTACTTCAGGTTAATGTCTATTCTGACTAGATGCACTGAACAAACCAAATCTAGAGGTCCGAAGGAAGAGCTGTTTAGCCATCCCTAACCCATTACTATAAAAGCTTGCAGTAAATGACAATTTATATGTAAAATCATTTTACTAATTACAGAAACAATCTACAAGGGTGTGTAGAAGGATGATATCTGCTTTTTAAGGGTATCTGGTCAAAGGAGCCATAAACTAGAGCTTAGGCAAACCTGAGTGACAATTGATAAGGGAAGTTATGATAAGAACAAACCCAGTCAATCACACTAATTGGTGTGGAGGTGAGAAGGTTTTGTTTTTCTTCAGTATGATTGTCTGACTAATGACCTTGCAAAATTGGGATGATTAGGGAGAGAGACAAACAGAGATATAAAACCTGAACAATTAGCCTAATGAAGACAATAAGCAGAAATATACCTCTTCATTTACACTAATTGATGGGTTACCAAGAAACTGCAGTCAACACAAGTCTTTTCAGCTAGCTGGTAAGGAGAAAAAGAAGAGGATACTGCAGGTGGGGAGGGCACGGGGACAATGGTGGCTGATGAATCAATGTGCAAGTGAAGGGAATCTGGGAGGGGGAGTAGACAGGAAAGGATAATAGAGTCCAGCTTCACCTGTCTGTGCCTGATCACCAGTCTGGACCACAGTCTCATTAACTGTCTTCTCAACTCTCTCACTGCATGATCTCAGTCTCTATCCCATGTGTATGTGTGCCCTGCATGCACACCCACGTGACCCTGAGTGGGCTGGGTATCAGGCACTGGAGACAGACTGGGTGGCACCCCTGGCCTGTGGTGTCAGCTGCTGCAGCAAGTGGGTTTTTAGCAACAGCAACAGAAATGAGCTGGGGTCACTTCTGCAGGGGCTGGAATGGGGTGTGTGTTCCCAAATCCTGCAACAGGGAGGATTTCTGTGAGTGAGTTGAGTGAGGGATTCTGTGTGGGATGCTGGAGCAGGACCATGAGGCACAGCCTGTGTTGTGTGACTGCTGCCAGCTGCTGGGGGCTGACAATTGTTTGTCTCTTATCCAAACCAGCTGAGTGCTCACTTCTCTGTGGGCTTGTGTCTGGAGAGCTTCCTCTCAAACTTTAAGCTGGACTCTGTAACAGTGTGTCTTGTCAGAATACAGTCACGGCCCTTCTAGATCCCAGTCAGCCTCTCCAGTAGAGAAACTGCTTGAGTACTGCTCAGGCGGCAATTTAAGCTCACACAGCCACACATGTTACAAGGCTGGCTCAGCAAGAGAAGCAGAAGGCTCCCAGCCCAAATCAATTTCCAGCAAGCATTTATTCCAGTGTGCTGAAGATGAATCCGGAGCCAGAGAGAGAGAGAGCATGTGGTTTTTCTTAGTTATATAGGGTTTCAGGTTTGTGGGTGGTACAGGAGGCAGGGCAGGAGGCAAGTGACCATAGGGAAGACAGAAATTGGACACCAGGCCCCATAGCCAATGGGGAAACAAGGAAAGGGGATGCCATGGGGTGGGTGATGGACTTGCGAAACCCAGAGAGAAGATTGCACAATGTCTGCAAGGGTCCATCGGGGAGAAGCCTTCTTTACACCCGGGGTATCTTTAATCTTCACTTTTCCAAGGAAGGGCAGTTGGAAATTCCTTTAATGGCATGAGGGACTCCACAGGACTCCCACAGCAGGTTAAGGGACCCTTAGGTCTGGACCAGGGTAGTAGGCCAGCAGGAGATCCGTGTGCTGCAGAGGACTTGAGAATGTGGAGTTCATGAGAAATAAATTTTCCAGCAAGCATCAAGCTGGACCAGCTGGTGAGTCAGGGATGTGAAGAGGTAAGGAGCTACGATCTCGGCAGGTATGCCAGGCAGACAGAGTCCATGGTAGTATTGGCAGGATGCCCGTGTGTGCTTGTGAACTTGGAGAGTGTCAGGGAAAAGGGGGTAGAGAGGAGGGTGGGGCTGTCCTTCTAACATCATTTAAAGCAATTAATTTGATGACTCCAAGTGACACAAGAATGACCATTCCTAACATCCTGAACACACTCAAAAAGTTTGGAATTGGCAAATATCAGTGAAGATGTACTTTCTGAAGTATATGGTCTAGAAGGATCATAAAATTACCTAAGCTTCCCATAGTTGAAAGTATTTCCTGTTATTTTGAGCTCTCTTTCAGAGAGGTTTTAGTAGTAACAAAATACAGTAGATAGGGGAAAAAAAGGAAATATGAACAGCAGTATTTTCTCAGTGGTACCAAGAAAGCACTATGCTTTTCAGAGTCTTCCGTCCTAGTTCTATATGTGATTCAGTTAATGTTTCCACTAGCTCCTGGACAACAGGAAGTGCCAGTGCCTGAGAACATTTATTTTAAACAGTAAACATTGTATTAGCTGCATTAATCAGGCACACACCAGCATGAAGAGAGGGAGTGGAAAGCAGACATGTGTAGCAGCACAAGTTTCAGGTTTTTTGTATTTGTATTTTGTTATTTGTCTGTACTTGGTATGTTCCTTTCCCCCCCATTCCTGTCCCCAATGTACCTGGATTCATCCTGATGTAACCCTGCCCCCTTTCCTTCCCCATTGGGTCAAAGTGTTTCCCCACCCACCCCCAGAGCTGGGAAAAGAGGAGACACAGCCCAGTCTCTCTCTCTCCACCCTCTCTCTATGTGTGGACAGAGGCTCTGGCAAAGCCTCCTGCCACATGGACTTGCACTGCAATAAGCATCCTTATTAACCCAGAGAGAGCATGCTTCCTTCTTCGAAACCTCATCCACGCTTCCAGCCAGCTAAGCTGAGGAACCCACAAACTGCTGTTGTGGTCTAGGGGATTTCTGCTAGCCGGGATAGCAGCCCCCCATGAAAGAAAACTCAACAGGCATGAATGTTTCCAATGTCTGATTGTGTTACAGCTAAAGAAATCTTGAAATATTTTATCCTCTGGCCCTCCACACTCCTGCCTCTTCATCTGTTATCTCACTGACAGCCTCTTTGAGTCATCACTCTTAGTAGTCTCTTATTTTAATGGCCTTCTCTGATTAGGTAGCAGACTGTTTTCCTTTTCATCAGGCTATGAGCACAACCGAAATCAGTTCATTTTTTTATAATAAGGTCTTTCAACAACGCAACATAGAATTTAACTGTCTACCTTTTCTCAAGCAAATATCATCAAAAAATTAAAACATTTTTTCGTCCTCTTATAAAAATAGAATTTTTGTTCTTCAGAACAAGAGTTCAGTCACTGCAAAGTGTGTTCCTTTGCCTTTGACATTTTGAAGCATGACTGATTGATAATTTAGCATTACTTAGGTACGAGATTAATCTCCAAGTAGATTCAAGGGTAGGAAAAAAGAGACATTGAAATTCTATCTTTGTACCTGAACTGCTGTAAGTTAGAAAAGTACAAAATGTAATTCATCAATTTTTATGCTTTGACAGACAGCAGTATTTCTTTAAAAACATTAACAGATGGAAAATAACTCTTTAAGCCAAAACTGAATACAAATATTTAATTTGTATACAAAATATCTGCACCACATCTCATAATTTTTGAAAAATGCCCTGCCATCTAAAGAAGAAATTAATTACTATATGAGAACAACCATTAAAGTCTCATGTAGTGCAGGAAATGAAGAACAAATAACAGTTATATTATCCAAAATGTACGTAGCAAATTTAAAATAATTCCACATTAAAAGAATTATTAGCTGTTGCAAGAAAAAAAAAGTACATTTAACAATATCAGGAAACTATTTGAGAAGTTTTACTTCCTTTTGACAGGGCTGACAGGGAGACACTGTAGGCTATGCCTGTGTCTCAAAACTACTTCGAAAAAAACACCACCACCAAAAGCCTCACACTACCACAAAGGTTATAGTAGTCATGACATGCTACATGCCAATCTTCTGGCATAAATAACGTTTCCTGGGATAGGAGTTGATAGGCAGCACATCAAACTTGGATCTGCATCAAGCTTTCTTGGATATGATTAAATTTCTATTCAAATTTATTTTCTGTGTTTGAGTGCACCTCCAACTCCAGCAGAGAATCATGACTGGCCAAACAGACTTTATCTCTTCACCGTTCTCATTCGGGGGATTTTAAGGGACTTACGAATTAGTGGATCTTCATTTTGTCCCTTTTTCCCTCTTGGATGCTGTGACACATTCAAGAATCAGAGTGACACTCTAAATGTATACTTCTGGAGTATCTATTCACATAAATAAAATCAGTCTTTAAATTATAAAAGGGCAATAGAACTTGTATTTAAATCACAATTTAAAGACTAGTTGGTTCTTTACAGAGAAGCAAGACAATGGATGAAATGTTATGTTATTCTGCAAAAATTATTTTCTAAATTTTGCCTTCCTCACAATATAGTACTGTAAAAAACCAACAAATTAAATAATATTAAATTAAATTAGAACAGAATAGAATAATATAAATATAATGTAAGAAGAACAAACTTATTAAAGAAACTCAATTATCTGATTAAGGCTTTAGAAAAAAATCCAGAAAACAAACACATCTTAGAATGAAAAGCAAGCAATAAGTGAATGTAATTATGTTCTTCAGATGTATTACCCCATATAGTAATATATTTTTATACAAAGTAAACATTTTCAGACACGAGTTCTTGTTGTCTTTTTATGTAAAATTCTACCTAATAACATCCTTGCAGATGAAAATGTGCTTGCTAAGTGAGCTATGGTTTAAAACAAAAAATCCAAAAGGTCTGCATTGTTGTATCTTTTGAAAGGATTTTTCATTGTTTTGAAGCAAAGAATACTGAGTCATAAAGCTTTAGGAATGACTCAGAATATCTTGATACCTCATCTCATTTTCTTAACTATAAATCTATTTGGAAAGCCTTGCCAGAACATCAGATGAGATTTATTGAATTATGAACATATTGTATTATGTCTTCTGAGAATGGGAATACGTGTTGGGTTACTACAAATGATTTCCTCCCATTCTCAAACATGTAATTGAATACAATTAGAACATAACTATCTCCTTTTTATAAGCACATGAAAACTATATTAAATTCATAATTAACTCTGAAAATTTGAGAGACAAAAAAATGCCAGAATTAGAGTCAATGTTTAAGTGCTTTATGTTTTATGGTGTTTCACACCATGGATTGAATACTGTCAGCAGCATACTGCCCCCAATTAATTCATTTCCTGAGATGAATGGTATTCACAGACTGTGGAGCTATTCAGTGCGGGGGTTTGGGGGTTTTTTGTTAGTGTTGGGGGTTATTATATCACTCACTGCACAGTTCTGTGCATTATTAATGGCACATTATCCAAATTATATTAATTTTGTCATGGGTTTTTCCGTGGTTTTCCTATCACATCATTTATCACCACAATTCCCATCTGAGACAAAAATTACTTGAAATCATTACTAGCACAATTTAATATATCAGAGATGGGCATAGACAAATTTATGTTAAAACCATTGAACATGACTACGCATTTGAGCCATCTGATATTTTAAAAGTTCTCAACAGCACAAGAGACTTCTCATGTTCCTAGCACGAATGCTAAAATAGTTTAATTATTCATACATTCCAGAACCCAAATTCCATAAACAGAGATATGGAAGACATCAGTGACTTGCTGCAGGCACTTTGTTTATGTAATCTTCCTAGCAGTACACAACAAATTCACAGCCACAGAACCCAGACACTGCTAAATTGTCACGGCCAAAACAGTTTCTTAAATTCCCTAAGTGACATTTCTGAACAGACTGACAAACACTTTTCCATCAGTGACCCAATTTACTACAACCTCTGGTTTATGACTTAGGAAAATTAGTTTAATTAATTGCCATTCAAATCAGAGTAGGGTAACAAGAAACAAAACCAAATCATAAAGAAACAATTCACCTTCCCCAAACCTCTCCCTTTTTCCAGGCCTCAACTTCACCCCTGATTTTCTCAATCTGCTCACACTAATCAGCAAAAGGGATTGCAGTCAGTTCATTGCATTTGTCTCTGCCACTTCTTCTTCCTCAGGACAAGGACTCCTCACATTCTTCCCCTGCTCCTGTGTGGAGGTCCTCTGTGAACTTCTCCAACGTGAGCCCTTCCCACAGCCTGCAGTTCTTCAAAAATTGCTCCAGCATGGGTCCCTCCTCTGGTGGACATGGGAGAAACTTCTGGCAGCTTCTCAAAAAAGCCTTCCTTGCAGCAATCTCCACTCTACCACCTGGCACAATCACTTATTCAACTATGTTAGGAGATGTGGATTTGTAGGATAACAATGTGAGAGTTCCCTGCTTTCAATGTCTGTATTTGGTGATTATGAAGTTGAACAGCTGAGAGAAAAAAAAAGAAAGGAAGGCTACAGTCCAAGGCTTCAGTCTGCCTGCTGGATATTGCCGTGGATCACTCCTTTCAGAGCCTGCTGGCTTTCCAACTCTGAAGCATGCATACAAGCAGGATGTGAAGAAGCAGGATGGTTATCTATTAACATCTGACTGATTGTTGTACAATTGAAATTTCATAGAACATTATTTTCAAGTGGAGTAATGACATAAGCAGCTTCACTCAAGGCACTCCTAGCCAGAAAAGAATGTCCATACAAGTGTACAGCTAGAAAAACATCATGGATCAGTTGAAGACCCATTGTCCCTCTGAATCAATTAATTTGTAAAACTCTTACAAAACAAAATTGCTTGAAATATCTGCACAAGTTATTCAAACACCTGAGCTTTCATCAACAAAATTGTAGCATTTATAGACCAAACACTGTAAACTGATACTGCTGAAGATTATATAAATTGATAAATAGTAAGATAGCAGATGTATGATAAAGAAACAGCATCTGAAATTGCAATTAAGGGAAATAGTCTCTGGTTCTTAGAAAAAATATATGACTCCAGAAATTTGCCATGAAAACTAGTGATTTATTTCCATACATACACACAAAAATTGCAAAACTATTCTTTACTGTTTTCCTCTTGAATCACAAGATCTGCTTTAGTTTTAATGTAAAAATGATAATGTAACTATTAAATTTATCTTGTGCACTTAGAATCTAGCACAGACCCTTTCAGGTCAGTGATGAGAGCACCTTATACAGAAAGTATTGGTAAAGGCCTAAGTCTGTAAGATTGAGAAGCCCAGTCTGCCTTTCTAGCAATAGTAAATCTTGCTTAATCTTTGTTAAAACAGTTTTGAAAATATTGCAAACAAGTGGAGTCTGAAAGAATAGGATTTGACAACCTAGAAGAAGTTTTCTCATACTGATGGATGCATAACACAGTGAAGTGGTATGGAATAACCTCGAGGTTCTAGACATGACATCTCCTGGCTACTGCAAAAATTAAGCCTGTCCTGGCCAGAATCAGGACAATGTCTAATGAATTTTTATTTTTGTTTGCTCTTTATCTTTTGTAGCAAGACTAAATAAAATCTAGATATATTATGTCGACTAAGCAGGTATAACCTAGAAATCAATCTGCTACAGAATATGAAGTTCAGTTCAACCTGCTTAGTAGGGATGAAGGAATAAATGGGACTAATGCACTTTGAAAATACAGGAAGAATAATGTAAAACAAGGGTGCTGAGTTTCTTTATTCAAACATAAATTTGCTGAGTATCGTGATGCAATTCCATTAGTGTGATTGGAAATGCCTGTGAGGAAATCAAATGATAAATTAATGACATCAGTATTTAAATGTTTTCTTAAGCTTCTCTTACATATCTGAACTATTTCATAGAAAGAGAAGAATTACAGAGCACTGCAGTGTGCTAAAATGTAGGGAAAAATGTTAGGAAAAGCACTAGAAGCTACAATCACGTATTAGTTACAATCTGCAAAGCTACAAATATATGTAAAACTAAAAATCTTTAAGCATCATTTAAAGAATGTTTTAACAGAGCAGGAGAGATCTTATGTGTCAATAAATAGCTTGTGTTTGTTTTCAGAGAACATGAGAAGACAAATTAAATTAGCTTGAGGTTAAACAAGTTTTTTCCTTTCAGTTATTTTTGCTTGAAAGAAAAAAAATCAAATCACTGTTTGAAAAATTCAGCATATATTTTAAAGAGATAGGCAGATAATACAACACGAAAAGCCAAAAGCTCATTAGCTACTCTAAATAAGTAGGTCATAATTTGTTTCAGTATTTGCAGGAGAGATTAACTCCCTGACCATGCTATTTCATTAAAAGAGACTTTGATGTCCTAAGTTAGAAAAATATAATTGTCCACTTGCATATCATACTTGAAATGTTAACAGCCTGAAAAAGTAATTCTTAGGTAAGAATATACCGTTGCATGCACAAGAAAAAAACATCAAACACAAACACAGAAAACCAGCAATTTTTACTGGCAATTTACCTCAAAAACTCAAACAGCTGGAAACTCATAAAAGTCATCACACCACAGCAATGCCACTATCACGTTTCCTGTAAACTGACTGGGGGAAACTACAATACCCAAGCCATTACACACAGATAAGAGAGGGGAGGATAATGAAAATGCTATTTCTCAGATTACATTGAGGAAAGAATGGGAGAATTTGTATCCAGGCCAACAAATTCATAGAGAAAGCAGCGATACCAAAGCCTCCAAGGGAACATTCTCAGAAGTCAGAATTAAGAGCACGCTTCTGAAAGCATAGCCCTATCCCTGAGATGCTTTTGTTGGCAGCATCAGCCAGCACCTGGCTAAACCAGCAGCATTACCAGTCTGGAGTGAAAGATGTTAGCAGCCAGACTCTGAGAAAAACAGCCAGCTACAATATGAGACTGAAAAACAAACCAACAAAACAATCCATCTGACTAATTGAAAAAATGTAAAATACTTGGGAAGTTATTCAACACCCGCATAGTCAGGGAAAAAAAAAATCCAAAAAATGTTTTAGACAGCTTAGTTTCATTGCAAGGAGGAGATATGCAAATAGATCCTGATTTCTTGCAACATGAAGTGACACTGCAATGCTTCTTTCATTAGTGAGCTGAAATGGCTAGAAGAGACTATGTCCACAGAACATCCAGGCTCCAGGCTGCTGCCTTGAGCTGAATACCTTACAGCCTTTGATCCTGGTCCTGCCCAGCAGGCAGCTGTTCTCTTTGGAGGACAGAGTCTCAGCTTTGACACAGGGTGGATATGTAATACAGCATGCTGAATCTGAGGGCTGGGCTCCTGGCTTTTAAGGATGCCCCCAAGCATGTGGAGTCTCCAATCCTGTAACAGCTTCCTGAAAGGACATCAAAATTGTGTGTAATGTATAGGAGGAGTTTACAGCTCCAAAGAGAAAGTATCCCTCTAGGCAGGGATCTTAGTAGCAGATGTGCCTGAGACAGATGTTACGAATCAAAGTAAATCCAGATTCTTATTATTTACTCTAGTATGGAGAGAAATATTCCCCTCAAATTGGGATCCACATTAACTCACCTGGAGGGTTACCCTTGTAAAGGACACCCTCTCCCCCCTCAATTTTTTTAATAGTCCTTAAATATAAATACAACTCTTCAGCACTGATGCCACTATTTTATCCAAGAACTGAGTAGCTGAAAAAAGTATTTCATATCTGTTTTTAACTTCATACATTTAATAAAACATCCCCTCTAAAATGCTTGAAGCTGCTCTTTAATGTTTTGCTTCTTTTCAAAAGCAAAGGCTCTTTCAAAATATTCTGTCTGAATTCAACTGTGAAATTTTCAACTGTCATAATTTCTCATCTTCTGAATCTATTTCAACACAACTTCCACCCATCCAGTTCTGCACTGTGTATTTACAGGGCTGTTAATGACACTCATCAGTTGTATTTTTTGCCTCACAAACTCCAAAACAAATGGAAATTTATAGTTATCTTTAGCAGAATTCTTTCAGCCCAAACAAATATACTTGTTTTTACATCAGTGTCCTGTGGTTAATGGAGCTGGAATTTATTAGCATCATCCCAAATACCTCAAAATATATGCAACATTTCTTTTAATATAGAGTGGTTTAAGACTCTCCTTGTAAATGTGTTATTTCATTACCTTGTGTTTTTTGCAGACACTTAGTTAAGAGACAGAGAAATTATCATCTTTAAATGGATGACAATTTACATCTAGGAAGGTATATCTAGTGATTTCCACAGCAGTCACAGGCTAAGATTCTTCTCTTTTTGCTAATAAAACCCCAATAGTTTTACTTTGGGAATAGTGAAAATATATAGAATTGATCTGCAATGCACCTACTCTCAAAACCCAACAGAGGACACTTTGGCCACAGCAGAACTTATATTCATCAAGACAGTTTATTGCACACACATGGGTAGGTTGTTGGATGAGAGCATGGTGATGGGAAGACCCTGAAAGAAATACACAAGTTGCTCTCCTCTTTACTTCACCTTTAGTTACACACCTGGGGCAGTGCTGAGTCAAACCATGAAGGAATATAAATAGAAACATGCACAATTAACAGGAATGTAAAAATTAACTTTTATACCATAGCACACTCTCCCATGGATTTCTCTCTTTATATCAAAGCATCAAAAGGTTAGGTTCCTCCATATTTTCTTGCTTTCCCTGCTTTCTACAGAGAGGAAATGTGCTTGTCACAGACCATTTCAGATAGAAATGCCAATGTGATTTGTGCTCAGCTGAGTTAGCCAGGGACAAGAACCTGTTTGAAAAGAAATTATGAACTGTTTCCATATAGAATGTCTCATACGTTAACTTTGGAGAAGACATCTTAAACGTAATAGGCTACTCAAGACAAGTTTTCATTGCTACCTCAGCTTTAGTACATTTCTTTCCAAGGGGCAAAAATATACATTTTCTGAAGGCAGTTACTGCCTAAACAGCAAACTAAACTGAAGATCCACTCTGACATGTTAATATACTGCTTTTGAGGATGCATTTGTAAGCACAGTAAGACAACTTCTGTATTTCCCCTTCTTTATATCGGGAACATTATCTGTCAAAACAGGACAGGGCTTACGGTCCTATGTCTAATTTTCTCTGATGTGTTTCTAATACTTTTGGAGAAAATGGGTTTTGTTATATCAGTTCATATTTAGTAGAGTTGGGCTACATCAATCTTATTCAAGTGAAACGTGCAGTTCTAAATTAAATGTACTTTTTTGAGCTCAACCAAGTCTCTAGTGAACAGCAGTTTTCCCAAGAAAAGCACTACACATAAATCATCATAATTCATTGGGAAAACAGAAACAATTACATTGAACAAAGTGTTGATTGCAGCATGGTGCCAGCAACTCCAAGATTTGGGTGTGATCCTTGTAGGCACCATTGGCTTAAGAGCTGAACTTGAGGATTTCTGATGGTCCATTCCAACACAAAATATTCTGTGATTCTAAATGAATTGTGAATCTGAACTTCTTTTAAACTCTAGGATAAATGGACATCTCAATGTTCATGTTATGGTCGATATAATATGGGAGACTGCCTATAAAAGGGCGTCTATTAAATTTTATCGCCCATTAAAAACAAGAGGTATCTGGTTTGATTTTACATTCAACTTCTATTTTTCTTCCATCAAAAATATAAGCTACAGCATAAATTTTGGCTGATCTAAGGGTTTTGATATATTTTTTATTAGCATTATATTTTAAGTATTTAGTAAGTTGGGCTTATTTCCAGATCAGTTCAAAGCTCTGAAATTTTGTTCACAAACTCAAAACACTAGATCCTGCTATACCCAGTCAGTATAAAGGAATTTGTATTTTGTGGTTACTTCTGGATTAAAAAAAAATAGCCAAATTTAATAGTTCTTTATAAGACTTGGTACAGAAAATAAAAATTATGAAATCCAGCTATTGAAAAGTAGTTTCAAGAGGCCCTTGAATACGTAGCTAAAGAAAACTGATAGCAGAATACAGACATAAAAAAACAATCAAGTGCTCTTTGCCTGACAAGATGTTCCAGTCTTTCCTGTCTTTTCCATTTCCACATGTGCTCCTTGGTAATATGATGAGGGCATCAGACATGCTGTGATTTCTTGCAGAAGTGTGAGCCTCATCCTAAAGACTAAAGGCAGAGACCCTTCAGGTCGTCTCTTTACAGCCTTAACAGTTCCCTGCTGTGTGTTTATTTCTGTCCAGCTGGCCACAAACGGTTTCCCACCTGGTTGGATGCATCAGGAGCTGAATATCTGGGTTTATATGACAAGAGGAAGTCTGTCACTACTAAGGCACAAGCTGGTGTTCAGCACTACTGCATTGCTAGAAACACACAACCCTTCGGCAGTTGTGCACCTCCTTCAACTTTCTTTCTGCTGGAGGTGACCCTGGTCACTGCCATAGTTTTTTGACTGTTGGCAGAAAGCTCTAATCAAGTCAATAGACTTCTAATGCAGAATTTTAGCCTAAAAATCTTCCTGCGTACGCAGCATGTGCTGATCTAGATTATGAAAAGTGATCTGTATAATATTATTACATAGTATTCCATACCACATTAAAAGAATAAAGACCATATTGGAAATTTCAGGTTAATAACATCAAAGCTAATTGTCTTATCCTAAGACATTTGCAGTAAGTTCCAACAAAACAGCTCAGACCTCACAACTTTTGCTAATACTGTTTTTATTAAGGAGTGGCATAAAGAAATCGTGTGTATTGTTCAGTACAAAGATCACACCAGGAACAACAGTGAGGTAAGAGAATTCCCTCTCTTCACTCATCTTTCACTGTAAAAAACCTAGCAGTTGCCTTCAGTGTATTTTTTACAAGAAATCTGGATGTAACAGATTAAATTAGAACAAAAAATCACTCTAATCTGGAAGGAAAGGAACTTACTAGATAGAAATTGTAATAATGCCTTGAGAAGACTGACCTGGAGCAGAGACTAGACAGAGTTAAGAGAATAAAATGGGTATTTATTAAAAGGTCTTTAAGGATACACCTTAGGCAGTACAGGGGTACAAACAAGGTGGACCCAAAATGGTCACAAAATGCAAGATCAGTCACGAGGTCTCACACTTTTATAAGTTTTAGTCCATTTGCATATTTTGGGTTTAATTGTCCAATTACAGCTTCAGGTTACGAAATCTCATCCTTCTTGTTCCTCCCTTCAGTCCACCATTGTTTATGCTTTGGGGCCTGAAAGCTGTCCTTGGTCTTCAGCAGGAAAAGGATTTTTTTTTTCTACCTACTCTGTGAAGAGAGCTTATTAGCACTTAATATGAAGCTCAGAACTACAGCCCCAGGCAGCACAGAATCTGAAAAACATGAAAGTGAAAACTTAAGGCATAATTTCCCCCCTCTTTCTTGATCTTTTCATGATCTTTGGCTTCTTCATTCAAGGAAATCAAAGTTGCTGACTGGAGAGGGGATGAACTTTTGTGATGGCTGCAGCTGAGTGTTAGTTTAGTTGGTACAAATAGAAACATTTGTGACCCTTTTCTCATACAGTGGTATTTTCTGAAAGTGACTGATCTGGAGTTGTCAACACATACACTGGTCCACACTTTCGTTGTATCTTCTGTAACCCAGAATGCCTGCACATAGATTTATGAATTCTTTTACTTTCAAAAAATAATTTCTAGCTTTAGAAATCTATATAGTGATACATGGTAATGATGCATATGTGTGTGTGTGCATGTGTGTATATATTTATATTTATAAAAAGATTTTTTTATGGTACTGAATATCTAAACCTTTAATATAAGAAGGGAAATTTAAGGATCAGTGTTTATTGAAGTTAATCATTGACAGATGTTTATGTCTAGATAAGGAGAAAGCTCTGTTCCATCCTCACTGCATGAAAAGGCTCATTTAGTTTCAGTGAAGTTACTGGGAAAATCCTCAATGTGACAGCAGGGTTAAAAACATGTCATTACAGATGCAATCTCAAAAAGATTCACTTGGCACAAACACCATCTCTAAAAATGTGTGTAGGTCCAGAAAACCAATATAAATCAGATGGCAGGCTTCACAGAATGGGGAACAGAATTTAATTAAAATCCATCTCATCTGCATTCACACCAATAGACACCTCTGAACTTAAAAAAAAATAATCTGATTTCACCGTAATATTAGAAAACATTTGAATTGTGAAGCTGGTGGAAAGCATCTATGATGCTACCCTCTATTATTACACAAACTTAATTTCAATTACAAACATGTGCCTTATAAAACATTTTTTTAGCAGAACAACAATTACTGTATATTTTGTATATTTTGTGATTGATGCTTATCTTTTATCCAAGAGTAATTAAATTTTATCACTGGAGTTGACTAACATTTTGACTAACAAATATTGCCAGATGCTAAATAATATTTCTAAAAAGGACAAAGTAAAAACAAGGATTCCCAGTCCTGTTAAGATAGCCAAATTTAAAGGAATTGTTCCTTTTAATATTTATGACTACATATATTCTTAAAAAATTCAATTTGGTGTGTTTTTCTCATATTTTCAGAGGCTATCATAGTCCCTGTGGTGATCATGAATGCTGCTGGACTCATCTTCAGGCCGCTCTGAGGACTTAGTGAAATCATTTAAAAAAATAAAAGCATTGAACAGAATATATATGACAAAAGATTAATTAGTATGTATGAGGTTTTACACAGAGAAATTCCATTCAATGAGAGATATTAAAATACTGTTTCAGAGGGAGATTACTAGTTAGAAAGCCAAAAAACATCAACAGGCAGCTAAAACCAAAAGCAAAAAGTGTTCTTGCCAACAAAAAAAACCCAAAATTAAAAATAAAAAAAATAAAAAGAAGAAAAAGGGAAAATTGCAACAGTATAAAAGGATATTTCTGCACAGTTAGGTTGTCTAATGCACTTTTAATATCTTTATTATATCTTGTAGTATCTTTATTATGTCTTTATAATAATAAAAAGGTGCAGAAGTAAGAGTTAGTAGCATTAGTTCCATATTAGGACTATTGATCACTCAGAATTTAGTGATATTGAACATAATTGATTATGACCAAAGCAGGATTGCAGAGGACACAGTACTTTTTAAAAATCTTTTTCAAAAAATATTTCAATATTCCCTGTGGAGTATCAGTTCAAAGTAAATAATGCTAAAAAGAAGTAAACACTGAAACTTTTAATACAAGACATACTTCTGAGAGCCTAATATTCACTGAATAAAAAATCTTACTAAGGGGATAATAGCAAGCTAGAATATTCCTGGTTTAATAGAATTATAATAAACATTTTTAACCTTCTCCCTAGATTTGGACAGAAAATTATCTATTCCTCTCAAGGTTTTCTTGTCTCTCAATCATTAATATAATTTGTATTTTAATTCTTCAGTATTGATTTGTTAATGTTCTGCTGTTTCTATTATCAATAGAGATAAATTCCATTTTCATTTATAGAACTGATAGCAATTGCTATCCATTTCTCTTTTAAGTAAATACATAGGATTTTTTGTATGAACAATGTGAATATTTAGTCATTAAAACTGCTGCTAAGTGGAGTGGCAGATTCATGATCTCATCAAACAAAAGTTTTGTGACATATAATAATAAAAACCTGGTCCAGTTTGACTAGATGAAAATTAAAGGTCTGCAATTACAAGAGGTCATATGACATTATGATTCTTCTTTGCCCTAAGTTTGGTGAAAAACTATTGAAGATGCTGTGGTTCCCCACCATAATTCAAGGACTCAATTGTTATAGCTCCATGCTCATAACGCACATGAAATACCAGCATTCAAGTTTAAATTTAAAGAAAAACTGCACTGAACATCTGCCTCTCTTCCCATATTTTTTTATAAATATTTAAGCAATAAAAGTAATTTAGCAAATTAACACTTACATAAAGAAGACCCTAGAATTAGCTAAGAAAGAAGATGAAGCCTCTATCTATACTCATGCACAGAATTATATATATTATACACACAATATACTAGTGTAACAGAATCCCAAGATGATTTGGGGCTGTAAGAGACTTCTGGAGACCATCCAGTCCAACTTTGCTGCCCAGGCATGGTCACCCTGAAGCAGGTGACACAGGAACATGTCCAAGTGGATTTTGCATGTCTCCAGAGACAGAGGATCCACAATCAGCCTGGGCAGCCTGTTCCAGTGCTCTGCCAACCTCAGCGTGAAGAAGTTCTTCCTCATGCTGAGGTGAAACTTCTGTTTTAGTTTATGGCTATTTGCTCTGTGTCCTGTTGCTGGGCACCACTGAAAAGAGTCTGGCACCATCCTCTTAGCACCCGCCTTAGAGATGTTTGTAAGTATTGATGCAAACCCCTCTCAGTCTTCTCTTTTCCAGACTAAACAGGAACACCTCCCAAAATCTCTTCTCATAAAAGAGATACTCCAGACCCCAAATCATCTCTGTGGCACCTGCTGGACCCTCTCCAGAAGCTCCTTGTCTTTCCTATACTGAGGCACCCAGCTGGACACAACATTCCAGATGTGGCCTGACTAGATCCATTTAGAGGGGCAGGATCACCTCCCTTGGCCTGCAGGCCACACTCTTCCTGATGCACTCCAGGATGCCAGGATTCTTTCGAATGAGAAATCCTCGTATGGAAGCTATGAAAAATGTACATCTGTGTCAATGGAGTTAATACAGTTTTCCCAGGCTCATACAATCATAAGAAAATGTATGTTTTCCTGTGGCTGCTTCCTCAGGGATGGAGAAATCCTGCAGTAACACAGAGATCATTGGTACAGTTTCTATGCTCTCAGTCATCCAGAGAGGACTGGAAGGACTGTCCAAGTTTGCCAGCAGCTGGAAGAATTTCTAGAAAATCTCTTTAACATAAAACAAATAAATTTAGGGACTACTTCAGGTATCACTGGAAACTAGCTTCCAACAACCTCCTGATCCTCTATATTTATTCTAACAGCTTTCCAGCCTAAGAAAGGGACCCCTGAGCTATGAAACAGTTCTAGATTTTCATCAAACTGCATAATGCAGAAGACCAGTGGTCAACTCGTGTTGAGAGACTATTAAAAGAAGGGAGTTGAAAACCAGTTTCAAAAAAAAAAAAAAAAAGAAAAAAAAAAAAAAAGAAAAGTAAATTTTAATGATGAAACAAGTATTTCAACTCCATAATACAGTAACTAGCACATGATTAAAGATGAATATGGGATATTTAGCACCATAAAACAAGTTAGAAAATTGATGAATAGAATATTCCTAAAATACTCTTACAAATAAATCACATAGACAGTGTTGAAATAATGATTAAATTCCTGCTTAAATCACAATATCACTAAAGATTAAGTATCATGTTTGAAATAATTAACTTGTAAATTGAACCTGTAAAAAGATTTTTCTTACCTTTTTTTATTCCTCGTGTACTGCATATACAAGGGCTAGATGATTTTTTTTCAGCTGAGCCTTTGTAAAAATACTTAAGTATAAACATAAGATGGTCTTCCTGAAATCCATTAAAACAAGAATGAAGCCATTAATAAGATCTGTGAGTTAAAATCCTCCAGTCATGATGACAACATGGCCTTGAAGATGCAACGTTTTAACATGGAAGACTCTCAGCAACCAACATTCTGCATTGTGGGCAGAGTCAGGAATGAAAAAAAGACAGCAAGCACACCCCAGGTGACACCCTGTGTCACTGATATAAGTTGCAGTAATTTGAAGGCATAAATGATTAGTCTTCAGTACACAGTACAAAGTGTTTCAAAGTCATTCCAGAGCCAGTAGAATCAGTGTCAACATATCCAGGTTCAATTTCACATTAGTATTGATAGTTCATTTCCCAGTTGTGGGATTATCATATCTGAGCAATGCCACCCTAAAATACGTAGGCATGGTACTACAAACTACTCTGGATATTTCTTCATTTTATTGCATCATGTATATATTGTATACTATTTAACATTTCCTTTCATGTTTCTGTGTGTTTGCATTTCTAACATAACTGTTTTAATAAATACATTGTGAAGAGTAAACCAATATTCTTCATTTAAAGAAATAACTGAAGACGGTAAAATTTATAAACTATTATGCTTGCAGTTTTTATTTTAAATTTAGAAAGTTGTTAAAATTAACTGTGTCATTAAAAAACCTGTTGGTTAGAATTCATGATAGGCAACATTATTATTTGGATTATAACAAATAAATATGCCTGAAGAATAGTTTTATTAAACTTAATCATCTGTGCTGATTATTTATCAAAGTTATACTCAGTGGAATATACATAATAGTAATTGGTGAGGCTTGATGAGCTTGTGTTTTGCTATCTGTTCATGTGTCACAGAAAACAAGATCAACCTTCACCCTCCAAATATCTTATCTGCTTTCATTTAGGTTATGTATCCTGCCCCCTAAAATTTTAATTCACTCTAATACATATTTGACTGAAAGATGAATTTCAGTTGACTTCTAAGCCTTGATGAGAAGAAATAAAAATTTTAAGCACACGCATCAAAACAAATATACTATAATTATAACAGATTCCTCTGAGAAGCTTTTCCTAATATACTGTTCCAGATGGCAGATTCCTAATAAGCTTAAAAGCTTCATGGATAAAACCCTGGACATTAGAACTGATAAATAAATTGCTTTAAAACAAAGAAGAAGAAAAAATTTAAAGTTGCAGAGGTCAGTCAGTACTCTGAACCCTGAGATTTTAATCCCTTTAAAGCATATAGATAAGAGGACCATCTGCAAACTAATTCAATTTAGAGATGGCTGAGCACAACTAATTCCTTGCTAAAGGTAGAAAAATGAACCAACTTGTTTAGAGCAAATAAAATTTATTCTGTAAAACGAAATATACACAAAACCCTCTTGTATTTTGGTACTTGAAGAGAGAAAGAAAATAAGTAAATGAATGCAGAAAATAAGTAAAAAGATCACTTTCTTATTTAAAAATTAGCAAATCAGTTTCACAGAGAAGATAAAAACAAGGTAACGAATACTTTAAGTGAAGATTAATTAGAAGACCAGATACTTTAAGAAAGAGGCAATACATTTGCACTTCAAAACCTTTACCAATAAATATACCGAAAACTAACTACAAAAAGAGCAAGGGGTCAGAGGGAAAGTGGGAGGGGAAGTTTTCCCATCAAGCAGTCATGGATCTTTCTTCTATAATACTTTGCCATTGTCTGTCACATATTTGAAGGTAATCAGTAAAAATGCATCTAGCTAATTTATCATAAAGACAATGTTTATTAAAGCTAAACCAAAACAAACCAAAAACCCTCTGAAGGAATTAGCAAACATGAATTGCAACTGGGCTGTCAATCCAAGAGGACACAGCAGAAGGTCAACTTGAACAACTCCAAAGCCATTACTATTTCATATAGGGATGGTGCAGGTGACAGAGTAAGGAATACACTTTGAAAGTTTTGAAGACACCAAAATAAAAAGAAGTGAAAGCATGTGGTGAACAAGAGCAAAATTTGAAATTTTATTGATGAAGCTGGGATATCTCAGAAGCCAGCATGAAACTGAAATAATTGCAGACCTCTGCAGTGAATAGGGAACCATCTTTCCATGTATTGTTACAAAAACAAACATCTGGCAAAAGCCTGCATGGAAAACAATGTGAAAAAAGACAGTTTACACAGCTGGTGTTTTAGAGGGAATAGAAATCCCGTACCTTCTTGATAAGACATTTGCTCATCTCATTTGATAACATAATTCTGAGATTCACCTCAAAGAGGAAGTCTTTTTAAACATCTATTCTATCTGAATATATTTATTCCACAAATTTCCCTAGAAAACCCATTGAAACACCAACAAAACATGGAGAGAAACTGGCAGAATGTTTGTTGAATAAATGAAGTATGTTGTATGGGATCCATAATTGGAAACCCTTCAACCTCCAAAAATACAGTCTCAGAATTTCTAGTTTGTCATGCTTAAATTACATTTCAGTCTATTAGCACTTTACAATTAAGACTTAAAGCATTTAATTTGAATTTACTATCTTTCATGAGATTATGATTGTTTCCTTAATTATATGGTGCTTAAAAACCACATCCCCATTTATTTTATAATCAAGATTAACATGCATACCCATAAATGATGACTACAGCAATTTCACAGATTTAATGAAGGTAGATAGGGGATTAGAAGTGTTTAAACCTTAAAGAAAATGGCATATTAATTCCAAACATTTACCTATTCGTAAATTTCTCTGTCCTTACCCACAACAAATAACATTTTTAAATTGTAATTTGCCAAGCTTGGACTATAAACAATTCTAGTGCACAAAGTGCTGTCAAAACCAGCCTATCTGCTAAAATAAAATGAATGGATAAGGAACCACCACTTAAGAATTAACGCACGTTATTTACCTTTAAATTTTCTACAATAATAATTGAGATTAATCTTACCAGTTAGCACAGTTATTTTCCTTGAAAGAAAAGCTAAAAAAAAAACTAATAAAAGCATTTTAACAACTAAAATTGCTCATTAATAACTTCAAACAGTCCAGAGTCTTGTAAAAGCATGAATCTGCATTCTGCAGTTTGATCATATGATCATGAAGATTTAAAAAAGCTTTTCAAAAAATCTTAAAATATTGAAGAATCCCCAACAGTTTTTCCCCATATAAAGTAGGTAATTCTCTTATCATGTGACAAAATTGGGAGGTTTAAGAAGAGAAAAGATGTTTCCATTAAATTTGTATCTTAGATAGTTAAGACAAGACAAGACAAACTTGCATGTAAAGTTCTAACTCAAGGACTAGATGAGTCTCATTAGCTTCAACTTGAAATAAAAGTAGTTTTAAAAAATCACAATAGCTTTTAATGGAAATAAACTGTTTTCCATTTTTGCTCTGCTCCAGTGCTCCAGTTATGAGATGCATGGCATCTCTAGGTTCCCCTGTTGCCCAACTATGGTGCAATGCTACCAAATGAAGTTCCAAGGTTACTTCCAGACAATCTGAAATGTTTGCCATAAGGAATTGAGTGGCAATAATATTAATTAAAAGGAAAATGCTGGGAAAACAGGGTAAAAGAAAGCAAATTAGAACACAAATAACAAGGAAAAAATACATAGGTCAAAGGGTTCCCCTTGGTTTTTCATAACACAAGTAAAAGGATAAAGTTTTGGAATTCACTTATAGCTCAGAAGTATAGTACCTGGAACACAAGCTGTTTGAAATATTTTCTACCTCTTCATATTTTTTGTTACACCAAACTTCTAAACATAAACAAAGTTGCATAAAAATCAGATTATTGATGTTCAATCTCTGTCTCAAATGAAAAACAGTAAAAATTCTCTTTCACTTGAGTAAGGCCAGAAATTCTCACAGTGTAATTTTTTTCACTGAGGAAGCATAGAAATAAAATAAAAACCCTTTCAGGCAAAGAGTGATGTTAAACCAGAGCATGGTGTTGAGGCTGAGTATGTTGGGAAACAAAATGAAGAAGATTTTTTTTTATCATCACCCTAAATACCACATTTGGTACCACCATCACCACATTTGATTTTTCAAGGTTACAGAGTAACCTTTCTAGTATCTCAGTTGAGTCATAACTGAGATACAAAGACAGATGGGAAAAAACCAAAACAACGTAATACTAAAACCTTTTCATTTGGTAACCCTGAGTGCAGGTTTCATGGTAAGTATTTTTCATTAAAACTGTGAAAGATCTCAGAGGCTGTGAAGTATTCTACACATTTGCCTCTTGATGACCTCATGTAAGCAAAATGTGCAAGCCACTAACTGTTTGTAGTCACTAAATTCACAGTGTAGAGAAGCTGACTTACCATTGAATAGTTGACATCTGCAACCAAATTTACCTCCCTGGAACACATTAGTATACATGCAGCAAAACACATTACAGCAAACTGAGCTTCACAATGCCTATCCTTACACACAGCACAGCAAAAGAAATAGAAAGACTAAGGGTTTAAACAGAAAAAAAGGTGAAAATATTATTATATTTATGAAATGTATATTTATAATACATATTATAATAATATAATTTATAATATTATATTTAATATACTGTACGATATATAATAATTTATAATATGTATTTATAAATATATTTTTGATATATTTATTATATATATGAAAGGTTTTCATTCATTGGTATGTACTTCTAGAAGAGAAATAGATTGAGACGTTTTCAAACCTGATCCTGTAAAGGTAAGTAAGTAATAATTTTGTTTGAGGTTTATCACTAGAGCAAAGCAGCACAGCCCTATGGACAACAGTGGAAACCACTGTGAAACACAAAAGGTTCAGTCCATCTACCACTTCTGTTTAACCTTCATCAAGACAAAACTCAAATGTTGTAGAGCATATTTTGCTAACCTCTTTTCATACCAATCATCATAATCAATTTTTTTTTTTAATTGCAAGGGTTGTGCAACTTGTGGGATAGGAGGGGAAAGCACTGGAGTAATATTTCAGAGTGCTTGCAGTTTACTTGATTACTTTTTACAGAGTTGGTCTTTTTGGTATCTGAACCAGTGATTTTTCTTTTTATCAACATCATTTAATTTAATTAACAAAAAAGAATGATAACATGAGAAAAATTCCAATTAAGTTCCAATTCAGACTATTGCTCTATAAAGTGGTAACTTTCACTAGACATTGCAAAATGTTGTTCAGATTAAAAGTCCGCAAAATATTTCTCCAGTAGTGAAAACAATTAGAGAGCTTCAGAAATGGCAGGAAGCATCCAACCAGTGTTAAACAATAGGAAGGACTTACTGTTCAGTCAGGCAATTTTCTCTGCATGAATATAATGTGATTACAAAGGGAGCTGCTGTAGGCTAATGAGCTCCTATTCGCAGTTTTTATGAAATGAAACTAAGGGAAGCATTCAGCATTTCCCCCTGCACTTTCAAGCAGATGGTACTGTGGTGAGACAGTGCCCTTCAATGATACACTGCATAATCTGTGTACTGCAGCAGCACAAAAACCTCAGAGGTCTCTTCTGTATGTTGATGACATTTAAGATAGACTAACAGAAACAAGGCAAATTGGCTTTGCTGAAGGCATTTAATTAATGGGATTTAAGACACATATTGTCAGATCCAGCAGAGATTTATAACAGCCATAGTTTTCTTCTGTAAACAAAATCTTTTGGTGTTTTTGTTTGGTTTGTTGTTGTTGGGAAGTTTTTCTCATAAAAGTCATCAGCAAAAATCAAACATGGTTGGTTGAAGATAGTCTTTTTATTTAGGAAGATCATCTTCAGCAAATTTTTATTGAAGAAAAGAAACCCGGAATGTTTTGTTAAAGAAAGAAATATTTATAGCTTTTTGATGTAATTGAATTGAATTTGACATAGGAATAGACTCTTCTTTCACATTTACTCTTCAATATATTATCCATTATTTATAGTTACAGGCATTGAGTGTAGAAATCAGGACTAAATATCCTTAAATATTGTAGCATAGTATTATCATAGCTTTCAAATTCAGAAATTAAACAGAGTTTGACTGTAGGATTTTATTTTAAAAATATTTCACTCTAACCACATCTAAGAAATCTAAATATTTATGAGATATCCAGGCAAGTATTTTGTGATACCAAACCAAGACTGGCAAAATCAGCAAGAAAAAATTATTTTGAAGAGATCCATAGGATAACAGTTACGTCTCCCTCACTCCTGAACTGCTTCTTGGCAAAGTGCACCTCAATGCCCCCCTACTATTCAAGGCGAACCTCTGAAAAAATCATTCATTTTCTCAAGTGATTTAGAAGTAAAAATAAGGATCAAACAAAAACTTTTAACTTGATTGCAGGAATTGACTGACAAATCAAATAAAACAGAGGGTCACATAAATTATGTCGCTATACTGAAATCAGTAGAATCTTTCAATTTTAGGGAGCTGCACAAACTGGCACAAGATAGGCAGGTCACATTCACTGTGCTGGTATTTGTCCTCGTGGACTCTTCAGATGGAGACTTAAATGTTTCTTAAGCCTGGCTGTTGTTACATTTGAGCTCAGGGACTGCAGAGCCCGGATTACCACTGCAAAGTCCACATACAGAATAGTGTGATGCAGTCCTTTTGCCAAATGGAAAACATTTTGCTTGTCTTCTTTGCTTTCTTGTGACTGCTCTTCATTCTTGAATTAGATTTCCTTTGTGAGTTCCAGCAAAATAAAAGCAGATTTTGCTGTATTTCTTTGACTGCAGAACTGAAGATCAATGCCTACCTCTAGTTCAGTGACAAAGTCTTATTTAATGTTGAAGAACTATATTTTCTTCCATATCTCAAAGCAACATTCAAGCTCACTAGAGATGCATTTATTTTGTCTGTATGGAGCTCTTATTCAGTTTTTATTACAAATACTGTGGGTGATCATCAAACACTATTTGAAGCTGTGTGCAGAGAAATGACACAGGAGCAGAGCAGGTGTTCAGACTTGCTCAGCAGCCACAGAAAGCAAACCACCACTTTATCTGTCTGACTTACCAAGACTACTGTTCTCCCAAGATGTATTGTTATAGTAGAAAAATGAAAGGAAATCAGTGCATCTTACAGATAGGTATTTTATCTGAGATTATATTGCATTTAAAGAAAGATACAACAGTTCTTTAAAAAATTACAGACTTTTGTGGTTTAATTAACAGTATTACACACAACTTGTTGCTAGGGAAGTGGATATACAAACAAGATCTCTACTCCTTAGATTATTCTCATTCAGACAACTGTTTGGATGTAGATACCTTTCTCTCTTAAAGAGCGTTGCACCTAATGTAATTATTCTTTAGATATCAAAGCAAAAATCAGACAAATCTACATTCTAGGAATTAGCAGAACTTGTCCTTGACATAATACACAGGCTAGGTAACCATGGCTTTGATTGGTAAGAACAAGAGATTCTAGTACCCTGCCCCCTCAAAACTCACAGAAGGAAAATGACAAATATGTGTCTACCCTATAGAGTAAATGCTCACATGCATTCTGCAGTCATGTCCAGGACTCAAAGTAAAGCTCAAAACTTGGTAAATGAGAACATTAATTTTCCTTATTTCTACCACTAAGTCTCTATGTTTCCTCAGTGAGTAAAATTAACACCAGTTTCAGTAATTTGCAGTTTGCTCATAATCTAAAAGCAACTTGGAGTTTTAATACAAAATTTGCTTTCAAAAATAGGGCTTTATGACATTGAAGAGACAGGGTGGAACAGCATAATGATTACTGCTTTTAGGACTAAAAGCACTGTAACATCAAAGAACATGTTGTCAATGCGTAGATCCACACAATACATGCTTTCAGTTTGCAAATATTAATACAGAGTTGCCACTTCATTTTCCATTAGCATCCTTTTATGGCAATATATCTAGCCTGTCTTAAACAGTTTTCTCTCCATTCCATCATTCTTATATCATAAAGAACAGTATTTAGTCCATCTTAGCCTCATAGAAACAGTGAAAAAGTTTATTAGGAAATATACTGAGACACCATTTTCTTGCTCTTCAAAATTTTAAAAAGATAGAAACATTATAAAGATGGCTTCTTATTCTCAGTGGTATGATTTTATTGCCATTTTTCCAGAAGAAATCTCAATAATTTATCAAAATTTACAATATTGATATGGAGGAAGAATCCAGGGCAGTCTTGTAAACATCTACAGAGTGCTAAGATTTTCTGTATCCTTCAGACTGAAATAGTTTTAGTCCTCAGCAGAGAGCTCTGTGTGGTAGGAATCACAACCTGGTTGTCATTATTTCTACACTAGTAGAAAACATTAGAAAAGCTCTCAACTGTTTTGACTGAAGTAGGGATTGACATGGTATTAATCTAAACAACTGATAAGAATGCAGTCATTTATTGAGCTAGTTCAATTCTCCTGTGATTGTTTGGAGAACTGTGTTAAAGCCAGGATATAAGGTACTATATTTTAAATTTTGCAGAATGGCAGCCCTGAAGCACAA
This sequence comes from Argya squamiceps, assembly GCA_037834095.1. Lineage (NCBI taxonomy): Eukaryota > Metazoa > Chordata > Aves > Passeriformes > Leiothrichidae > Argya > Argya squamiceps. Next base: position 96,089,315 of record JBBMKD010000102.1, on the reverse strand, counting down.
GCAAGTCTTCATACAAGTGCCTCCAGGGGTTCATTCATGTTAAAGGAATAGTTAGGCATGAGAGATGATCTCCTTCAGCATCAGGTAGGACTGTTGCTTAGATACAAAGACTGTCCTTTTATTTGTATTCTTCAGAGGAGATGCAGCATTGCCTTAAGGCTCACTCCTATGCTAATGCAGCTCTACAATTGCCCTGCATGGCACACTCTGTTCCTTAAAAAGAAAAAAGAAGGATTCATGAAAACCTTGGGGTGCATCTTCCTAATTGTTCCTATTAATTCGTCATAATAAGAGTCTGAAAATTTGAGAATACAGAAATGTTCTGTGAAGAGATTACAATATTCAATAGCTCTTTTAATGTAAACTGAGACCAAAAAATTATTTGGATGGACATTTGAATACATTTCCCTCTTAAAAACAAAATCTTTATTTTCTGGTAAATAGCTGCATGGGCAAAGTAACTACTTCTGCTCTGAGATTTCAGATTATATTGCTTCTGGGGAAAAAAAAATCTTTCTCTTAACAAAATAAAATGTCTAAATATTCTGCTTTAAGTTATATATTACCAGAATGAAATTTAAATTATTTGTGCAAAAATAAGAGATACTTTAATGAAAAAGAGAATCCACTTTGTTTTATTCTTAGAGGAATATACTCAAAAATAATTGAATAATAAATACATAGTTATGACATTTTCTTTATTTCAGATGGGTCTTGTTTTTATTCTTCTGTTTTAAAGATGCAAAAAAAAAAAAAAACCTATATATAATAACATCTATTAACACAAATTTTCCAGAATATTTTGAAAAAGGTAACAAATATTATACTGTTATTTAGCATCAATTTTACATTTATTTCACAGTAAACATCCATATCATTGGTGATGTGTCTGTATGTTTTACTTTGAATTTAAAAGGTTTTACAAACCAATTTTTTTTTGTCTACAATTTGCAATGTAATTCTTACCTGTTTTGGACTATCACAACAATCACTTAACAGCACAAAAAATGTGTTTCTTCATGAGAAGTGTTTATGGATTAGAAATCAAATCTGCTGTAAGATTTATATATATATATGTACACATACACAGATGTGATACATAAAAATCTGTAAGACCTTGTGCCACAATGTTTAAATTATCCTTTACCATTAAAAAAACACCCTCAGATGTAGTTGTCTGTGCTATTTTTAGTTCCTGCTCAATATCACAAACAAATTACTGATTTATACAAATGTACAGATATATATGCACTGCTTTTCTGCTAGCTTAACCAGAAAACAGAATTGAAGCCATCATAGGATATGAAATTCATTATCTATAAGGTGTTAAGGTGAATTTTGTCCTTCAAAACAAGGTGGGTTTATCATATTACCCTGTCTTGACAGTTCCTGCAAATTGCAAACCACATCTAGTAATCAGCCAGAATAATGGTAGCTGTCATAGGCCAAGACTATTTAGTGACTGCACTAAAAATAAACATTGCAAGTGACCACACGACTATGCCTTTACAGTTTTCTAATATTATAGCAGTACTTTTCCATTACTGTGATTGTAAGTACAGAAAGAAGGGCTCATCAAAAGTGAAGGGCTCACTTCACTTTACACTATGTAGAACAGGTTTACTGTGATACACTGAACATGGTTTCTTGTGTAAAAAAAAATGTCGGCAAAAACCCCTCAGAATTTTAAGATAATTTTTAAAAAATGGACAAAAGCAATTCTGTTCCCTATAATACCATAAGCTCTGGACATGTATTTTCCCTTTTTACTCAATCGCACAATTCTTGTAAGTGTTAACTGCACTTTCATATCATTCAATATATCATCAACGACTCTCTGATATTAAATTTGTAAATGCTAAAAGTTTATGGATATTTTCCAGCTCTCTTTCTTACTTCAGAACTTTTTTTGTTTTCCTTTTTTTCCAAATATTTTTCTTCTGTAAGATATAAAAATTTTGAAGAAAGTTCTTTGAAGCTTTAAATAGTAATGCTCATAATGTTCACATAAGTTATGTTATATTTATATGTTATGTCATAATTAATGTTAAATTTTTGTAATATAAAATAATCATTAGTAAAATCTTTACTCATTTTGAAGGTTGTCATAATTGTTTCCATGGCAGTAAAACCCAAGAAATATAATCACCAAGACCAGCCATTCAAAACATTATTTATTTTTTCTTACGTGTTTTCTTTGCAAGCTGTGATGCTAAAATTATGACATTTCTTTGAAATCTAGGAAAAATATCCCATAGGGAAATTCTTGGCGATTTAAAATGTCTTTATATTTCTGAAAAAAAAAATTCAAATTTTCTCATCTCAGATTGAATTTATGCCATTCTTTACAACATTAATAGTAACCAAGACCCTAAATCACAGCTTTACCTATTCTGGTGTCACTAATTTTTATAGTGTCAAGTAAGGAGTCTTTAAATTGGTGTTAATTTGATATTTGCCAGAATAGCAAGAGCTGATGAAACTGAAGAAGACCAGGATTACTCTAAAAAAGGAAGTGTTTTTACACGCTGGGGCATTCTCTTGAGATTCCTGACAGAACTGACTGTTGCTGAGCAAACTTCACTGGTGTCTTTTTCATGGATCATGATGTTTATCCTTGGAGTTGCAAAAAGACTGTATGTGGTCACTATTGTCAAACTGACATCTAATTACCTGCATTACACTAAGTGAAGAAAGTACTGTGAGTTTGCTTATAACAGAAATAGCTATAACACTGTAGCATACTTATTTTAGGCATGGCTGAAGAATAATCTGATGTGGGCTTTGTGGTTTTTTAAACAGTCTCAATCAGCAGGAGAAATTCAGATCAAATTCCAGAAGGTCACATATTCAAGTCCACCTTCCCACCATCTGGATTGTTACCTCAGCAAATGCTACCTACCATTTTATTCTTAGAGTTATGTCATATTACATACAGAGGAAAATAATGAGAACTAAATATATGTCTCTTTCCAATGTCAATCTTTTCTATGAATGAAAAATGAATAATCTTTTTGTAACATTCTCACTCTCAATATCCAATTTGACTCCATCTACAGAATTACATTATTCATTATTCTGAGTAATTCTCTAGAAAGGGACTACATGAAGTCCAGAGCAATTTCCATCAGAAAGATAAATAAGTAAATATATTCCACTCCTGCAATCTTCAAAAGGTAAGAAATAATATAGATAAGATTCCATTAAGGCAATGGTTGCAACTGCAGTGAAGAGAATTTATTTGTAGGCTGCTACTCCTTGCACTCTGTGCATAAGTCATCATATATATTACCACTTGTAGACAGACACTTCACATTCAAGTTACAAATTCAAGAAATGACTCACATAAAGGATATTTACTTGGGATTGATTTGCAGACTGTGAAAAAACATCTTGACTCTATGGTGTAATAGACACTAAGGCTATGGAAGAGAGATGTGTCTCACTGAGAATGAAGAGCATGTTGCAAAGTGCCTCTAGAGAGAGAAACACTGCTCTGTGCTGTGGCACGGAACATATTACCATCAGCTCTTGATCACAGAAGCTGCTTGAAAAATTCTAAAATTCTAAAACTAATTTTCTCCTACAGTGGAAAACTTACACAGTTTAAGCAGCCAATGTTAACAAATTGTAATTTTCATCTGAGTGGAGGGCTACTATTGATCTCTTCCCGCTTATGGCACATGCATGTCACAGGTCTTAAGACTAAGGCTCTGCTCTGCTTAATGAAGAGATCATTTGTTTGATTTAGAGTTGCATTGCCTCAAAATAGGGACTTCTGGCAAGAGAATTTCAATCCAAACAATTGCCTGATAATCAGATCATTAATTTTGTTTTCATGTAATGACATTCATAAAAAGTGGAAAAACGTGATCACTTGTTCTAATGAAAATTAATCCTATTTCTTAATTGTCTGTCTTTAGTATAATTACCGTACTAAACCTATCTGTCTCAAACTAATATATATATCCATAGAGAAATGCTCTTGATCTTACAAAAAACAAGTTTGTTTCCAGTCCTATGAAATCCTGCTAGTGATTTATAATACAGTATTAATGAAAAGGCTTCTAAACCAATGTTGCAATCCAATTCAAGCAATAAAAAAAGCTATTAATTTTGTGTTCAGACACTTCGGAAAGTAAATAGGCAGGAAAAAATAAAAAGGAAGCAGTAAAGAACAAATAAATATAATCAACATCTCCTCTGTATGATGCCCCACAGCAATTGAGTATTCTGTCAACAGGTCTTAGTCAAACAGTATCAACTAGGAAAAATCCATCAGAAACAGATACTGCACAAAATACATGTGCAACAGCCCAACAGACTGATGCCTCAGACTTCCCCTTACATCTAATGCTCAGATAAAATTTCATAGAGTTTTCAGCTGTAGCTATTTACTCTGTGACAGTGTTGACTGGTATAAAACACAAAACCCCTTCAAACAGCATTAAGAATGACAATATAAAACCAAATAAATGTTTAATGAAAGCTTTCAGGTGCACAAAATATCTCTATATGTACACGAGATTCCGTATTTCTACAATTTTTATAAGGTTAATTAATTTGTGTATCTAGCCAATTCATCCAATAGGAGATTAGTTACCCCAGCAACCTACCCCTAGGTCAGCCCCTTAGAGTTGGTCCAGAGGGTTCTTTGCCCTATTTTCTTGTTATGTCTCTTAAGTTCTGGTAAAGAAAAAGATCTCCTTGTCAGGAATTTTCTTCTTAAGAACAAGACTAAACAAAATTTCAGGAATATATGAATAAAGAATTAGATAAACTTTGAAAGAGGGAAGAAAAGGTACTGGAAGTTATATTTCTTATGAATCCAAAAAGTTACAAATATGAAAAAATGCTAAAAATCTTTAGCCATCAACAGCCCATGTTGTTCTGACTCTGGTATATATATCCTTGTTCCCAACACTTAAGACTGTTTCCAAACTTAAATACAAACCATGGGATCTGAAATTTTGCTTGGTTTCCATATATTTTACTATATCAATCAATCTCCTGAAAAATCCACATCAAAATCATGACAAAGAAATATCTGTTGATTATTCTTTTTGGCAATGAGTTATGCTATTCATTAATTTAGTCATAGGTTCTCCATTAGCTACAGCAGAGTTAGACATCAGGCAGGGACTGGGAAGTGGGGACAGGACTAGAAATCACATAATCTTTGAAATTACCACAGACAAAAAAGCTAACACTGACATGATGAGCAGCCACCAAATTTTGTGCCACCAAATTTTTTGCAGTGTCTCCACAGCAACAAAACACATGATTCAAATACTGCCACCAAACCTCATAACAAATGTTGAATTCGGCCATAAAACTGAACTTGCCTCCCAGTATAGAAATGGCACCAGGAATACGAGGTCATAACTGCTATTTATAAAAATAACTGTGCCCCAAGGTGACATAACTGTTACAGTAAAGAGGTGAAGTCCTTAAAAAAGTAAAAAGAGTTGCATGAAAAAAACTTGTATGGGTGTACTTCAATTTATATTAATCATCTATTTGCATTATTTCATAAGACTTAAATGACAACTAAATTCATCAGAATTCCAAACATATACTAAAAATTAAAAAAAAGATAAACATTTATATCCTTAGATTTCCCCTTCATGTCTCATCACTATCTAAACTGTAAAGTTAAAATAAACCCTGGATACATCACAGCAGTCATAATTTTCAAGCCTCACATGAAGACTTTTACAAAAAAGTTTTAGCTTTGATCTTGGATATAAAATGAATATTAATTCAATCTTGAGCAGTTTATTTGTACTGCATACTATCAGCAGTGAATGAGGTTGTTTCTTGTCTAAAACCCAATTTCTAATGCAATAGGAATGAGATATTAGATTGCAGAAGTGATTGAGGTCTGCTATAGAGAGAAACTCCATTTGAGAGTATATTTCTGACTTAAAATTGAAATTTAATGCTTACGGGTTGGAGGTTTTTTTTAGATGAGAAAAAAACTAGCATTATTGTATTTAAAAGAAAAGAATTTTTGCAGGGATGAAAACAAGCTACATTTTTTTATGAAATCAGAGGTTTATTCAGAATCAATTTCCCAAAGAACATCAGAGTGTTTATTACCCGCAGAAATACTATATGCTTTACTTTTATATACTAGTTCAACTACACTGAGTTCCAGTTTCATAATCAACAATAAAAGTTCTGTGGTCCCTTAAGAAAATTCTAATCTTCAAGGAAAAATACAGAAACAGGATAGTATTAGATACTAAAGAGTACATTAAGAAAAAAACTATAAGGCATTACATGTTAAAAAGAAAGCTCACAATCATCTAATGCAGTAAAAAACTTGTTATCCATCAAGGTCAATCATATCTCATTCACAAATGAGAATTTGTGAAATTCTGTAACAAAGTAGCTACTTTTTTTTTAATACCAAATAACAAACTCAAGCCAGGTATAGAAAAAGATAATTTCTTTGCAGTCTTAAAAAACCCCAAACTTTAATATATGATGTTAATATGAATGGACAAATACAGTTAAAAATTAATAAAATACAGCTGCATATAATACTTTTAGTAATATATACATAATCATAAGTTATATTAATACAATAATTTTTTTATTGATATTTCTATTCTTAAATACAGTTTAAAAGTCCTGAGATAAACATAAGACTAAAAAGGTAGAATGGATTTTCAATATTGTCCTTGAAACAATTTTTTTTTTCGTATAATATAGGACTTACATAAGCCTGTAAAATGCTCTTCATTCTATGGTATTTCCATTTGGTTGTGAATCAAGTCTGAGTCTGTAATCCATGAACATCCTCTGATAAAGAAAGACACTAAAGAAATTTGCACTTCTAAAACCCCAATGTTATGCTTTCTCACCACTCTAAAATGCAAATCAGTAACATTTCACAGCTTTTACAATGCTTACTAAATTTAAACAAATTCAGTAAAAGAATCTGGACCTGAAAAAAGCACCTTCATTATTATTCTGCATAATTGGAATCATCGTCTAAGGGTGATGTACTATATTAATCACTTTCACTACACAGGTGCCTTCAGATGGGACTGAAGTCCCATTATGCAAACACAGGATTTTCTCAGAGTTTACAAGTTACATAACGCAAGGTGAAGAAAGAGACATTACACATGTCATTGTTAGAGCCCCAAATATTGTGTTGGCTCATGCTAAAATTACTTCAAAAATATAGTGAACTACTTAAGAGATAGAAGAGTAAAAAGGGGCTGGGCTGGGGCAGGTGTTAGGAGCCACTTCTGAGGCAGGGCAACTGAGGTTCTTGATAGTAGATCCCCTGGGGTTAATTTTTGTGAAATAACATGATGGTCTTGGTTTGACTGGTAATATGTGTAGGAGGAGTTGCTTCCTTTCACACAGTTTGCCAGAGCGGGAATTTTTGTCATGTGTTAACCGGATGTGCTAACCAAGTCTCACTCCCACAAGGCCAGGAATCAGCAACTTCCTGTTACAAATTCCTCTCTCCTGTGTTCATCTCAAGTTCCCAAACTGGTGATTTATTTTATGGCAAATTCCTTCCATGGCCTTGACAGTGTTTGAGACAGGCAACGGTGCCTCTTCAACTCCTTACAGCTGGATATACAGGAAACTAAGAGAGAAAGGTAATGCAACAGAAAGTTATGCAGGTGAGTATGAAGCTGAGATCAACATTGAAAGCAAATTAAATATTAAAGAAAGAGTAAAAATAATAAAAATTAATTTAAGTAATAAAGAAAGTAAAAGTAAAAAAAAACAAAAAAGAAAAAAGAAATAGTTCTTCATAGTAGAACTATGAAGCTCTGGAGCACACCTTAGCCCCTAAACAAGGCTAAGAAACTGCCTGGAGAAGTGCAAGCTGGGTCTGTTGGAATCAATTCTACCATTTTACCATCAACAACAACTAAGTCCATAAAGGGTCCCCAGGACTGTTTAATTTGCTTGCACAGACCCTGAATGCCCATATATCTGTGATTTATCAACTTTCTTTTCATTCTCTTCAGGTTTCAGGCTGGCTACATGGCAGCCAGTGAGGAAGGCATCACCTTTATCACAATTTTCCTTTACATGATGTGCTCTGCCATTTCTGTATCCCTGGGCACAGGAGGATTGATACAGGACCCCACTAGATCTGCTCTATCTAATGCACCAGCTCACATGCTATTTCCTCATACACGTGCTACTGCTGATATCTGTGCAGCAGCAAGTGAGGAAATGTGACAAACTTGTATTTAACACAGCTGAACAGTGTGGTGCATTGGCCTCAGCTGGCTGCCAGGTGCCCATCAAAGCTGCTCTGTCACTGCCCCTCTGCTACAGGATAGGGGGAGAAAACAAGATGAAAGGGTTTTGAGTATTCAAATGAGTGTATATATCTCATTTCACCAAATGAAAGACAGAACCTTTATAGTGTGAGTTTATATAAATTAATTTTATGATGGTTAAATGAAAGCATAAACACGAAACACAGAGAAGTGGGAAACACAATTCAACTAAACTCTGTTGCTGGTAGCCAAAAATTCCATATTTGCCCTAAGCCTAAATTCAAATATCTTTAATTCCTAATTTCAATGTTAGAAGTCTAGAGTCTGCTGAGAGACATTGCAGTTCTTTCTGCACCCTGAGACAAAACTGACCGCCAAGGATATTGAGATAGAGGATAGTCAGAAGACTACTTAATAATTTCTGTAGTTGAAACCAGCACACCTTCTCAGCAGGTGCCTCACTAGCACAGGAATGGCTCCAGTCACTAACAGCTGAGAAAACTGTTCTTTAAATCATGTAGATAGATGAACTTTTAATTCACATCTTTGATAGCAGCTCATTGATCACAGCTTTTACTGAATGTTAAGGGGGAGAAAACGATTTGGTTGGAAAATTTTCTTCAAGGAAAAAACCCACAAAACCGACTTTGAGTGTATTTAAAATTAATCATTACGTGTTTCACCAACAAAGTTCACAGTTTGTGACAGTTCACTGGTTTTATACAATATTATGATCCCTTTGATGTCCTAAATAAATAAAGTGGTGAAGGACATAAATGCCTGAGAAAGCCTCAATTGCAACAGCTTATGAACTGCAGAAAATTTAATCATGGTGTTGTTGCCTTCCACGAGGAAAAGGTAGGCAAATAAGACTTTTCGAGCTCTAATATCTCATATCTACTGCATAAATAAAAATAAATTTTCAAACCACTATTTTCACCAGCAAGTTAAAAGAAAATAGGTGTCGAATGTGCATATATTGAATGTTAATTAGTGGTGATCTAGAGATTACTTGATAGTATACAAGAGAAGATACTGCATGTAAACATAAATGGAGAAAAACTGTAAAATTCTAGTAAAGTTTTCATCAATATTATAGTCAAATTCTGAAGAAAACACGTTCTAGCCCAATAACAAACTATTACATGAGCCTTACATGGAAACAAAATGTCACCCATAATATTCTATCATAAACAGCACAGCTCTATATACTCTTATTTTCATGCTCTTCTTGTAAACGTGAAGAGATCGATAATTCATACTTTCAAATAAATCAAGAAAGTAAAGGATAGGTTCTATTTCAAGAATGATAATTAAAAAATAATAATGACCAATTGCATGACAGCAATACAACATCCTGCAGAAAGTTCTTATTTGAAAATAGAGTCAACAGCAAGAATGAAGTTACTATCAAAAATACATTGGCCTCACTGTCAAAGATTTATTTGAATGAAGTTCCTGGAAAATTATTCAAGAAAGTAGTAACCAAAGACCTTATACTGAGATATAAATACAGTAACACAACATTGTAGTCTCAGAGAATTCAGTGATAAACAAAACAAGACAGCAATTTTTTGGCAGCAGCAAACTCAGCAAGTCAGCCCAGAGAGCTAATTTGCTTTGAAGTAAAAAAAAAAAATAAACTTAGAAATAAAACAGCAGAGATAGACTACAACATGCTTCATAAAATGCAGTCAATAAACACAACTATTCAGAGAATATGAGTCCATTCAATGAGAAAAAACAGTCATGCCAGCGAAATTACAGATGTATGGTAAATCCAAAGTGCAACTAGAAAACTAAGGGAAAAAATCGGGCTAAAATCAAATCAAATAAAAAAAAGTTCCCCCAGTTAAGATCTTCACAAATAAGATCAATGTCTTGAAGGAAGAAAGGGAGCATACAGACAATTGTCATAAACATAAAACTATTTAAAGTTACCTTTCACAAAAAAAAAAAAAAATAGTAGACACACAACAGTCCAAATTTTTAATTTCAGAATATTTGTCAAATCCCCAATTTTTCCCTTCAGAATTTTTTTTAAAAATTATACATTTTATTAAAAAATTCTTAATGAATTTTTACTTTTAATTGGTGAGCACTTGGAATACCCTTTGAATGTGCACAGCTTCTGTAGCATTATTTTACCAAGAAATTATACTGTTATTAGATTAAAATTAAATTTTAGTATTTGAAATTTTTTCATCACTGCTATTTCTGTTTTATTAGTATCACATATAAATCATAATTCATAGTTTGTAAACCAATATTTTACTACACTATTTAAAATGGCACTTGAAATCATTACTATCTTGACTGTAAAATAATTTGTTTTGCAAGTTGCATTCAAGTAAAGTACTAATTTTTAAAAGGGTACTGCATTCCTGCCTTATTTGAAACTGCCAAGAATAATATAAGATCCAGAACACATTTCTGAACTTCCATTTTTACACTCAGATAAACCAAAAAGGGAATATCTGTTTCTTGTCTCTGTTACAGATCTAATCTGTCTACTACAGGTATCTGGTTTTAGTGACAAAAAAGGGAATAAGGGACGAAGAGTATTGGTCAAGAGTCCACATGACCATCTTGCCATTTCTGGTAGAATAATAATTCCTATGTATATAGGATAAACCCATGAACACAATGAGCCAATTAGAGAATTATTTTTTCATTTTCATACTATTTAACTTAAACATTGATCATATAAATTCAATTAATGAAATACACAAAATGAAGAGACTCAATATCATAGTGCTAGAATTAAAAATGACTGTCCTTGGAAAGTGACTTTGGGAAGGGAAAAAGAAAGAGATTGCTTTGGGTTCATGAAACAATATTTTGCAATTTAAATGAGCAATATATAGATTTTGAGCTCTGACTATTCTCACAAGTGGTCTAATTATAAACAGCAACTGCATTTTCAAAGGAATTGAAGAAATCATGACAAAACATATGTATAAAACAACCTGAAGTTAGATCCACATTGACGAGTAGTGGAATGAATGTAACAAGCAAAAAGTTATATCTTTTGAAGTTAGAAGAAATAGAAATATAAATTAGATGGGACAGCATAACAGACTAAAAAAAAACCCACCTGATTAACAAAACACCTATGATACTACCTTTTAAGCAAGGGTTAACATTGGTGTATGAACATCTGCAATAAAAAAGCATTTTAGAGATGATTAAAATTTTGGAAAGGCAAGGTATTTTTAGGCAGTAAAAAGAAAGACTGGAATTTCTCCCTGAACTTCAAAGCGCAATCTACAATCAAATAAAGTATCTTAATCCTATATATTCTTATTAAACAAGGCTAAGAATGCTTAGTCTTTACTACAGGATCTGGAGATTTTTAGATTTCTCTGTTGAGTGTCTAAATATAGAGTCAGAAACTGGTTTTTAGGAAGTTACTGTAAAATAAATTTGCATTGATCCCTAGAATTATCCATTGCCAAAACTCATTGTTCACCTGCTGAGCTTTCAGCTGGGCCAGAAGGTCTAGGCAACTTTGCCGATTTTGACTGGGGTAGAGCTACTTTTCTTCACAGTGGTTGATACAGAGCTTGTGGTTTAGGTCTGTGCTGGAAACAGGGTTGATAACCCAGGGAAGCTTTAGTTAATTATTGACCACTTCTCACACAGAATCAAGGCCTTTTCTCCCTCAGTCCACTCCACAAGAGTGGAAGCTGGGAGTGCACAAGGAGTTGTGAGTGGTCACAGCCAGGACTGTGTCCAACTGTCGAAGGATTATTCCGAACCATTTGGCATCATGCTCAGCACATAGAGCCAGGAGAAGGAGGAGGAAGAGTGGGAACATTTGGAGTGATGCTGTTTGTCTTCCCAAGTCACCATTTAGGGTGATAGAACCCTGTTTTTCTGGAGATTGCTGAACATCTGCCTGTCCATGGGAAGTGGTTGAATGAATTCCTTGTTTTACTTTGCTCATATGAGTGGCTTTTGCTTTACCGGTCAACTGTTTATGTCTCAGCCCACAAATTTTCTCGCTTTTCAAATTCTCTTCTGCATCCCTCCAGGGGAAAGTGAGCAAGCAGCTGTGTGGTGCTTGGTTGCTGTCTGGGGTTGAACCACAACACCCATGATGTACAGAGTATCCAGAATGCTTGTTTTGAGGTTATGACAATTATAACCACAGATTCTAGAAAACTAGACCTAAAAAACTACTGTCCAAATTTACTGGTCTGTTCAAGGTCGTGTCATATAAATTTGTTTTAAGAACCTGAAAGAATTGATATTTCAAGGTTTTCCTAATCCATCTACTCTAGCATTAGAAGCCTTTTTTCTGCACAATCAAGAAATAATTCTTCATTGTCATTTAAACCCTTTGGTTTTGTGTTATAAAGGCAACACAAAGAGCAGTTTATTTCCTATCTTCTTGAAGAATTTTTTGTGTATATAAAAAAGCATTATCTGGTTCTTTTCAAAAATACATCTTCTCTAGACATCGTCAGTTACTTCAGTTTCTCTTCTTGGATAATTACTTCCAGATTTGTGTCATTCTTATTTGGCTCACAGGGACTCTAACTGATCTGGATTTTTCTTGGGATAACAGTGTCTTATATTGGTCACAATATTACAGGCAAACTTTGCCATTATGGATTCAAGGGTAAGATAATTTCCATGTGTGTGTAAAATTGCACCTATTTTTACAGCTCAGAAGAATGCTGGTCTCTTTAGCAATAGCACCATTATTGTTATGTACTGGTGCCTAAAATAAAATTCATTAATTACTTTGCCTATTATGTTGATTTCCAGAGGCCGCACCTAGGTCAGCCGTGTTTCACCTTTCTACTTATATGCCAGGTTATCCTGTGTGTATATTAGCCAGTATGGTTGCTGCTTTCCTCACTTGCTTCAACAATTCAGGCAGTGTCTCCCATTTGTCCAGAAAACATAAAATTAATTAAAATAACAGCAATTAAAAATAAATAAACAAACAAACAAATAAAAAACTACCAGACCCCCACAGATTCACAGGTGGTTATATGCTAGTCTTCATTTTGACAGCAAATCAATCATTACTTCTCTCCTGGTACAGTTTTCCAGCTGCTTGTGAATTTATTTTGCAACACTCTTTTTGTAGACTATATTTCCCCTAACTGGAAATCAAGACAGAGTACAAAGAAGCTGAGTCAAAACACTCTGTATTTTCTGTCAGTCTTTAATCCATAAACCCTTCTCCTTCTCAAGGAAGGAAATTAGATTCATTTGTCACTGCCTGGTTTCTTCTCTTTCCATAACATACCTGTGTATGCAGTCACACACGTACAATTTTACCACCATCCCTCCAGTGGGACCTGCTGTTACAGAACTTGAGGTCTTTTTTTTTGTTTTATGGCTTTTTTTATTAACAGGAGCTAGGTTTCTGTCTGCTATAAATCTACAACTCCAATTGCTGCTGTTATCATACATAACTAGTGGAGTTTTACCACATTGCTGTTGATTCAGAACCGAGAATTCTCCAGAGAAAATCATGCAAAGCAACTCAAAACAATACCTAAAGTGAGCAGAAATTTCAAACAGAGCACAGTGCAGGGAACTAAATGTTTCTGTAGGTGCTTTGACAGTCTTTACTGCAAAGGGAGGAAAAATCATATTCACAGAATCACACAATCACAAAATCACAGAATGGGTCAGGTTGAAAGGAACCACTGTCATTTGGTCCAACTTCCTGCTCAAGCAGAGTGATCCTGGAGTACATTGAACAGGACTGTGTCCAGACAGTCCTTAAATAACTCCAGTGAGAGAGGCTCCCTCCTGAACTGTCTGTTCCAGTGCTGGGTCACCCACACAGTAAAAAAGTTCTTCCTCATATTCAGATGGAACTTCCTGTGCATCAATTCCTGCCCATTGCCTCTTGTCTTACTACTTAATACTTACTATTCTGTCATATACTCTGAAAATTCTTTATATAATTTTATAATACTTTAAATTGTCATAATATTTTTCTCACATTTATTGCAAGGACTCAGTGAGACACAAACTGTTAATCACCAAGAATAGAGAATCAGGTAAATGTTTATTTATGTGTTGTGGCTTGAGTTCCTTCTTTTTGTCATATTCATCCTTTACAAAACATTATTCAGTGTCAAAACCCACGGTTGTTTACAGTTGCTCTAGGGTCAATATTAATAACTTTATACCCAAACCTAACCAAAACTAATAAAAAAAAAAAAAAGTAATAACCATTTCCTTTTAGAAAAAAAAAGATCAGTCGAAAAATAACTCTTTTCAACAAGCTGGAACATCAGAATCCTCTTTTTCAGTTGCATGAGCAAAGGTTGATAACGTATACTAGCTATTCTTATCTCTGGTCAAGGAGCTGACCTGGGCTTGATAAGAGAGAAAAAGTGAAGATGCACAGAATGCAATAAATGAAATTAGGTCACAGTTTTCCTATTAATTCCAAGTAAAAGTGGATTTTTACTTCTTGGAGAATTGCCAAACAGATCATTTTATGCTGTAGGAAGTTTCTCTTTCCTTGACCCATAAAGCAGACTATCACATGGTAACATTCAGGTAATGTTTCTAAGATGAAAAGTTGTCCTTGCTGGTTTACATTTAAAATTACTTAAAATTTGGATGAAAAGTAAAAAAAAAAAAATCTGCACTATTTATTCCAGGACTAACTATTTACTTTTGCCTTGTTTACATCTTCCAAGATCAGATGCAGGCAGTAGAGTCTTTTTCCATTTCTCTAACCAAATACTCATAAATATTCTCAAGACCCTACAGAGGCAAAATCCTTCTTAACTGTGATGATTCATTGGGCTACAAGTTACACATGGACTAAATGAAGCCAAGGTCGATATCTCCCATGAGGTCCAACATATCTCAGTATTGATTGAAACACTGAAATCAATGGAATTATAATTGGACAGAACTTTTAGGCAACTAGAAGCCCTACTTTGAGGGCTTAACAAATGTCAGAGGGAAATCCTTGGAATTCAAGTATCTAGAAAAAATATTGCCACTGATTTTTGCCTCGACCATAGATATTTTTGAAGTCTTGAATGACACTCCGTAGTGCCTGTCTGGCACTCAAATAGCCATTTCAGAAGATGAGCCAGGATAAGGGTAAACAAAGAATTCACTACAAAAGAGGTAGCTGTGATAACATTAATGTATTTCCCCTACAGGTTTCAATATATACAAAATACTTTTTCAACAATGTGATTCCTGGTGGGTACTAATACTCCATGGAAAGGCCCCCGTGATGTAGCATTTCAGGATCATTATCCCAACTCTTATCAAAACATGACTGCAGAATTACAGTAATGGTCTTGCTTGTGTGCCATCCCTGAAAGCAGCAGTCCTAACAAGTTATTAAGAAGATTTTGAGACAAACTGCTTTTTTACTGTCCTAGTGTTCTTTGCACAGGTTTTTTTTTCCACCTTAGTCAAAGTATCATTGAAATAAAGCTCATAATTTTCTCTGCTTTTCATGAAATCAAGCAGATTTTCATGTACAATATTTTTTGGGGAAAAACATATGTACATACACAGAAAAACACAGATAAACTAAAAAATACATGTATTTTACCTGTTTTTTTAGTATTTATATATAACATCATTTCCATTCTCATCCATGCAAGTATTCTGTATGTAAAGAGAAAATATACTCTCAAAATGCGGTGAAAATAAATTAAATTGGGGACAGAGCAGGCAGATACTCAGCTAATATAAATCACCTTTTTCTACCAATTTCAGAAGAGTTATGTGACACATTTGGTTTTGAATATGGCCCTAGACTCAACCAGTTTACTGATTGTTTGGTGTATGATAATATTTTTCCTGTGCTGATAACCTTTAACTAAATTTCTTACAACCCACCTTAAAAGCATTAAGAACACAGTATGCAAACACATGGTAACTTCTTAACCACTATAGAAGGAGTAGTGAATTATACCCCTCCTATGGAAACTTTTACATTATTTGGAAGGAGTGCAACTATATAAAATGCATTTACACAGACATTCGCACAGAGTCTTTCAGCAGAACTTCAGAGCTAAGGAATGCACTACAGGAATTTTTAATTTATTTATTTATTTTCTTCTTGAAGCAGAAAAAACTTCATAGATGAACAAAAGCCTAATATATGCTCTGAAATGCTGCATAGTGTGACAAAGGTTATACATGCTTTCAGCATGTCTTCTGAGGCAGGTGATATGCCCCATATTCTACCAGGAGAACCAAACACATCTCACAGTGGGTTAAACGGGGGTGGTGTATGAAGTCAAAGGCAAGACAATCATCACTTCAGTGCCTACTCTACCAAACTTATTGTAATTCTATAAAAGTAAAGTCTTGTATACAAAAGTCACTCATATATGCGCAATCTACATAACTCCGAAGGAAGGGTTAAGAATGGTGTAAGGCAACTTACTGAGTAATGTGATAATAGCATTGTGCTGAATAATTAAATTCATAAGGAATGAGTAAAAACAAAACTTTAATAATCAAAAGAATTGGACAAAAGCAAGACTTTAGGTTAAGAATTTACTTTTGTCTTTATTTCTGAGAAATATAGATTTATAATCAAAGGTATGCATTTTCTTTTTCATCTTTTCTGGACAGATATTCAATGCAGTAAGCTCATTTTTCACATTAGTATCTATTATTCTGCACATCTCTTTCAGCTGTCTAAAACTTTTGCTACGTGATTCATCTGCAAAAGAAGAAAGGCAACGAGCATCCCACAAAGAAAGATTAATAAGTAGAATTCATGGTACATGATTGTTCCAATCAGTGAGCCTAAACTTGAGAGTTGTGCAGTAAGGTCACCTCAGCTCTACCTAAAAAAGCATAAGCAGAATCAGCATGAACAGCATCTGAGTCAAGCAAAACTTTTAATTCAAATGTTTACATTTGGCTTGCATAATATGTGATATCTTTTCCTTATTGGGCTTTCCTTGTTTTTTCTTTTCAGAACTAATTTGTGAAAAAGAAGTGGAAACTGCACAATACATGTTTCTTTTTTAACTCCAAGAATATCCTTATCTAGTGTATGATGTGGTAAATAAGTAAAGTAAGTAACATGCCAGGTATTAAACTGTTAGTAGTCATCCCATTTCCCTTTTGATCATTTTTTTGTTGACAGTTCATTACTGCAGCTGCAAAAGGAAAACTGTTGTATTGATTCCTTGGAAGGCTGACCTGAAACAGAGACTAGACAGAGCTAGAGAATAAAGTAGGTATTTATTGAATCCAGGATCCACCCTGGGCAGGACCAAGGCTGCACCTCAGGTGGACCAAGAATAGTCAGAAAAATGGCTGCCTGGTCACGAGATCTTACACTTTTATAAGTTTTGGTCCATTTGCATATTGGGGTTTAATTGTCCAATTACAGCTTCAGGTTGTGAGGTCTCATCCTTCTTGTTTCTCCCTTCAATCCACCCTTGTTTTTGCTTTTGGGCCTGGAAGTTGTCCTTGGTTCTCAGCAGAAAAAGGATTTTTGTCTACCTACTCTGTGAAGAGAGCTTACTGGCACTTAATATGAGGCTCAGAACTACACCCCTAGGCAGCACAGAATCTACAAATACAAAAGTCTCCATTGCATATCGTCACTATGACGTCCTTCTGATTTCTGCCTTATCTTTTAGTTCTGTGCATCCAAACTTGCAATCTTTCCTTTGCCAGCCTATATAGAGGAGATGGAATACTGGTCAATCAGTTGGGCGTACAACTTAGGTAATTAATTGTCTTCTATTCAATTTTAATTATTTTTTTTATTTGGGGGGATGGGTGAGGAGGGAGATTTTGAACTGGTTGAGTTTTCCCTGTCTTTTAGTTGTGACTATACACATTTGAGACTTTATTTTGGTTTTGAATGTTACATTTTCAAGTAGACAAAGCTATTTAATATTGTGCAGAACCAAATACTTCATTGCTGAGTGTGGTTGTAAACCTCAGACAAATATCAGTTAATTTTTTCTTTTTTTTTTTTTTTTTTTGTTTTGAAGCAAACGGTGATATCTCTAAAAAACTGCTACCAATTTTTAAAATTTATTTTTAAACTAACATAGTGGAATTCTAAAACCACATGAAAAAATCAAATCCCAGGTGGGTGAGATGGTGAAAGAAAAATTTCTTCTAAATCTGTAAATTTATTTTCCTTTCAAAATAAAGACATGTTTTGCCTTCTACTAGCAGCAGGAATTGATTTCCTAAAAAAACCCCTCACCCATTTTCAAAAATTAACATCTGGAAAGCTTAAAACATCAAATCATCCAGATTATAAGTTTTTACTTTTATGCAGATTCTTCATCACGACTATTTTTTCTGAGATACTCAAAGAAAGCTGGTTCTTGTCATCTGCATAAGTTTTGCCACTGGGAGAATAAAACAAAAGATCTGTCAGACACACATGCTCCCAGAGAACATAAGGCAGAATAAGTGAGTAAACCTACATAAGATATTCATATGTGAAGACTCTTTTAAATAACAGATGAAAAACGTCTATGTCTGTCCTTGTAATAACAAGTTCCAATCTTGTTATTACAAACCCAGCTGCAAAAAACCCAGGTAACTTTCTAATTTTTAAAGATTTTTTTGAATTCTCTTGTCTGTTAGACTGGCAATTTCTCTACTACCCAAGTGTCTGGCTACTTATAGGGAAACATCATGGTACTTCCTCATTTTCTTCCAAAGATTAGGTAGAAAGTTTTTTCTTAAATGTCTCAAAAGAGATTCTTGCTATTGATCAGAAAACACTCTTATAGGAAAAACATAATGAGAAAAGGACTTTGTAGGAGGTAAGATATTATGTAAATTAAGTTATTGTCAATACTCAATCATGAATAAAATAAAATATTTTAAGATTTCAATCTTTATATATGCAAATAGTAAAAAACCCCACTCCTTTATGAGGGAACTTTGTTTTGGACATCCTCTTAGTCACTCAGGTATTTAATTTGAACAATTGTTAATGATTCTGTACTACTACTACTACTTATAATAAATCCCACAGACATCAACACCTCAAAATAAACCAATTTTGTACAAGATTTAATTATTTTTTTCCTCAACATACAAATTTTTTTTTTCAAAAAATCAAGCCTCAAAACCAAATTTTTATTCAGCTTTTCTGTTTGTTTTGGACAGTCAAGGGCAAAATATGGCACTCTCATTTTTCTACAGGAAAAGTAATACTTTATTTCAATGTTTTTACTGCAGTGAAGGCCTCCTGATATGTTATTAGATTAGTAAGGAGAGTGAAAGAGAGACCTAAAACAGGAATAAGTTGAATACCTTACCATAGAGTGGTTAGAATGGATCAATGAGAGCAAGTATCAAAGGTTGTTCATCTTCCCAGACAATGCAAATCCAAAGGTCATTTCACATGAAAAGAGTCAGATCCTTAATACACTGTATCTTGAAGGAAAAATTGTGCAATTTAAACAGCATATGAGATAACTAGACTTCAGAAAATGAAACAAAGAAGGGGTTTTAAAAGTTTGAAAGCAATTCAAATTTAATTTGAAATGGACTGCAGAGCCTTTTAAATTTTATCTTTACATGTTCTTTTAACGTGTAAGAATTCCTTTGAGGACTGGTTCAATCTGCATAAGTACATTATGTGCTTTCACAAGTCTTTCATAATTTGCACTCCAAATGCTTCAAAATCCTGGTTTCAAAGGTCTTTTGGGGTGAGTTTTTAGACTTGTGTGGGGTTTTCTAAATCCATGCTACAGTTATGAATGGTAATGAAGAAATTTCTCCCAGGGAAAATGATGAAGGGCAATTAGGACACTAGAAATTGAATCAGTATAAGAAGTTAAATGTCGAAGGCCTAGGTTTCAAAAATGCATTAGAAAATAGGTAAGTTCCAAATACACTTAAAATTTTAAATTTGTAATTATAAACTTCTCAGAGATTCATATTGCCCTCTACCAATGTCATTGCTGAGGCAATCATATCCACAATATCTGGTGTAAATTCCATTTCATCTTCCACTCTGCTAATACAAAATGCTAGCTCTATTACTTGAAGAACAGTGATTTAGACCAGTTTCATAAACATTCTACAGTAACATGAACTGTCTCTAAGAGAAGGAGAAGCAATTATGAAATATTTTCTCATTTATTTTTCTCCTTATAGAAAGCTCACAGACAATTTACGGGGATGTAGGATAATGGTGTCTTACGGTGTATCAGCTGCTCCACTGATCATGCCAGGATGATTCAAGACTTCTGGTGTCAAACCCATCAATTCAACTTGGGTAATTAACTTTGCTCCCACAGATGTTTAGGGTGCCTATGGGTTAATTAACTTGAGGTAGCATTCATCAGGTTAACACCCACAAAGAGTAATCTGCCTACATTGACATTCACTAAGTATTATTGTGACACTTCTAAGAGACAGTGAAAAGGGCTGCTGGAACTTGAAACTGTTCGAAAAGGCATTCTTTAACAGCTTTGTTAATTAAAAAAAAATCACATTATACAATGGTTCTTTCTTATTGTTCTTGACTGAAATCAGGCAAATTTCCCTCAACAATGAGAGTTTTGTTCCAAATATCCAAAATTGCAGAGCAACCTGAATCACTAGATCCCAAACTGCCTCAGCTACTGCACCCGTGCAGGATGTTGTTCAGACTGTTACTGGAAGGCTGGATAGATTAAAACCTTTTTTTTTTTTTTTTAACCAAAATCTAGATCTGTTTTCATGTTTATGCTTGGAGATATTAAAATATTTTTCAGATATTAAAATATTTTTCAAACTCCCCTCTCTCAACCTCTTATGCAGTATAGACCAAGATGTTGGCAATGACTCCACCTTGCATATTTTCTATCTACTCCTGGAATTCAAACCATCTCTCAGAGATTGGGGACTTGTCAGCACATGTACTGTTTGCTCCCTAAGGCAGCAAAGACACAATGTTGCCATTAATTGTGTCTTACAATCTCAGGCGGAAAAAAGAAAAATAGATACTAAGAAAGACCAGCATGTACAGTGGAATTTGCTTAGACTATTTCCCCCCCCTCTTAAAAAGTACTGAGTTATTGATGCTATGCTATAAAAAATTCAGTTTGACTGTGAAAGTCTACCCCCTACCAAGGATGACTCAATGAAAAAAATGGCAGAATAAAACACCAAATAACTGACGGGTATTCAAGTACTTACTGAATCCATTTATGTCTTTTCATTCCTAAGAGCTACTTAGTTTCCTAACCTTAAGCAAAGAACTTCTCTAGAAAACAGGAAAAATTCAACCCATATACATTTTCTCCAAGAGATAATTTAGAAGGTATTTCACCTCTCCTTTGGCTTTGAAGAGCTTCCTGCAACTACATCAGACTGCATGATTTTCTATGAAGACTTCTAAGAAAACTGTACAGATGTATTTAGTCCTATTGATTTTTTTGCAACATTAAAGACAGTAGACATGGTATCAGTCAGTGATTCAAAAGCACTGAAAATTCTTCTTCAGGCCAACAAGTAATAGTAAGCATAAGTAAAAAAATTAATAGATACAGATGCTTAAAGTTTGTTTTTTTTTTTCTGTCTGCACTGGTGGTGATATTTTAAGGCATCTCAAGAGTCAATTTAGTAGTGAAAGAGTTACAAACTTGACAAGAGCTTAAACTCTTATATAAATCCTCAGGTTATGAGTGATGTGGCAACCAGATTGAAGTGCTTTGCCCACTGCTTGCCAAGACATGTAACGCCACTACAGTTAAGAGAGATTTCTTTGGAGCATTTCTCCAATGATCTCCATCAAGGTGTTACTGCCTTAAGGCAGAGAGAGGGCTGTGGCTTCCCCGGGCCCTTGTTCACTCACATTCTTACTATGCCACATGCAAACACACCAGGTGTACTCAAGGTGCACTAGGCTGACATCTGTCTTCTGTCCAACCTGTTTGGCTGAGGTCCCCTGAACTGTCTTGAGCCTGTCAGAGCTGCTGCACACACGTACTGGGCTGCACAAAATCTGATGCAGTTCAACCATTTGCTGAGGTCACAGCTGAAGCATTCAGCACAGAACACAGAAAAATCTGGTGTTCATGTTAGTTTGGGGACATCTTTATCAAATGCTATAGGCACATTTGCTATATCCAATCACTTTCAGGAAGAAATTAGCTTGCACTTAAGCAAACTGATGGAGTGTCCTTTATTTGATCTTCCGCTTTCTGGAGATACAGAAAATCAATTGAGTTGCAGTGCAGCAATTGTGGGCCTGAGCATAAATGTTCCTTGCCATAAGTGAAATCACTCATCAAGAACACTTCTTTATTTCAGCATACTGCAACAATACATTATCAAATATTTAATGCAATTTTACTTCATTCACATCAACAGACAAAGGGAGCTGCTCTCCATTCCATTCTTCACAACAGCTTCTCTCTCTGAATATATGTGAAAAGTATCAGGACCATAAGTTAAACATTCAGCATGGTTTATCTTTAGCCAGCTCTGCTGATATCAATTTTTGTAGTGATTGAAATGATTCACAACCTATTTTTCAGAAAAAAAAAATGTACTCACTTAGCCTGTCAGCATGAACATGTTGCATTCTCTGAGACCATAGAGTACAGATTTGTATGTGGTTTTCAAGGCAATCTTATAAAAAGCAAATTACACATATACAACTTGGAAAAGTTTAGAGACTCCATGGATCTCAAATTCAGTGGACAAGATCTTCACAAAGCAATTCAAATCCTCACTGTGAATCTTAGAGAAAGAATGAACACTAAAAGCTCCCACACATGCCATGGACCTACACTGCCCATCCCATCCTCTAGGATGTTAGCTGCTGAGCTGAAACATCGAAGGGAGAATATTAAGATTACATTCTCCACTTTGTAAGCAGAACCTAACATAAAAATTAGAAATGGCTTTTGAAAAACTCCAAAACAAGCTGACTCAACACATCTGATTTCTACATCCCCTCCAACTCATAGTATATCCAGATGAAACTGTTTAAGCAGTTTGATATGCAAACTCTTTTTTGGTGGGGGCAAAAAACTAGGCACTTAAAAGCAGTAGATCCAAAACAACCCAGTTGCAGTCCAAAGAAAGAAAGAAAACCACAACTACTGAAACCACAGAAGTCTGTCTTCTCTAGTTATTTAAATATTGTTTGGATGAGATTTTGCATGAGCATGGCAGAATCTAATATTAATATTTAGCACTAAATTTCACAAGCATTGAGGGATTCATTGTGTCTTTAGAATTCTCACCATCACAGGAAATCCAACATAAAATTTTTCATACTCTTCAGAGATTGTAAATAGCATGATTCATTTTTGTTGCTGCAATTTTGCTGTCAAGTCTTTTGGGTTTTAGTCACCAAAAGTCAGTATCTGAAATTTTAAACCCCTCAAGCTTCAATTGCATTGTGGCTTTTCATACAGAATTAATATCAACCTTGACTTAAGTACTAGAAAATTACAGCATCTTTCAATTACAGTGTAAAAAAAAAAATCTTTGACTGAATTGAGCATCACTTCAGAGCAAATTTCTATTTTCACTGTAAAGCCAGTGCCAGAATTCTTCACACTAAAAAGTGATCCAAAAGCAACTATTAAAGGGATTTTAATGGAACCTAATATCATCTACAATTCAATTTACAAAATGAGCTACATTTTAGTAAACAACCCTTTAGACAAGCAATGTCATTGGAACAATTTTGCATTGAAGTTCTAATTAAGCCTAATTTATTTGAAAGAGTTTATAGTTATAAATACAGATTTACAATATTGTAATGTCTTAGTATATGTATCTGACTGAATTAATATTTCTTGCCTAACATGGAACTAGTATTTAAAGTACAAGTTCCAAAAGTCGCACAGTTCTTAGTGTTTCTGCATAGTCCCCCTTAAAAACAAATTTGATAATAATTTATAAATTATTATATAACGTGGTGTTGTGGTTTAATCCCAACCAGCAGCCAAGCTCCACACAGCTGCTCGCTCACTCCCCCACCAACAGGACTGGGGAGAGAGCTAGAAGGGTAAAAGCTGGAAAACTCATGAGTTGATATAAAGACAGTTTAAAAGGGAAAATAAATTTGTACACAGAAGCAAAGCAAAAGAAGTAGTTGAGTCACCACTTTCCAAGAGCAGACAGGTGTTCAGCCATTTCCAGGAGAGCAGGGTCCTATCACATATGACAGTGATTTGGGAAGACAAATGTTATCACTCCAAACATGTTCCACTTCCTCCTTCTTTCCTCACTTTATATAATGAGCATGATGCCACATGGTCTGGAATATGCCTTCAGTCACTTTGGGTTACCTGTCCCGGCTGTGTCTTCTCCCAAGACACCATGGCATACAAACAGCAGAAAAGACTTTGGCTCTGTGCAATCTCTGCTCAGCAATAACAAAAGCATCTCTGTATTATCAGACCTGTGTTCAGCACAAATCCAAAACACAGCCCTATACCAGCCTCTGGGAAGAAAATTAACTCTGCCCCAACTGAATGCACTCTGCCCCAGTACATATGGCTAGATATAAGGAGATACATCTAGGATTGATCCAATCTTTGGTATAAGTCTCAGTCTTTCAGGGTGTTTCAGGAGAGTGCAAACACAAGCAGCAGAACTGTAACACTTTTTTAAGCAGAGAATATTCCACACTCCAGTGAAACTAGAAATATACCCCTAACACATAGGAAAAAATAAAAATAAGAAGAAAATGGTCTTCCAGAATCAACAGTGATGTAAAACAATTCCAAGTCAACAGTCCTTATTCTAGTTTTGAAAAGCTCTTAGCAGGTGTTATATTTCAAGGTTTAGTATACTACTGAAAGTACAATACCCACTGGAAAAAGTATAGATTTATTTAGAATAAGTAAGAAAGATCAGCATTAAAAAAAGATGTTTTTCTTTTCAATTCTCATATCTAAAAATGTGTTGCATGCATTTATTTCCCTTTTTAGCTGATATTGTAGCCACTGATATAAATGTTGTGAAATGAAAATGAGACATTCCAGACAATGTAGGGAAAATAATTTTTAAAATCAATCAAAAAAAAATATTTTCCACATCATCTAAGGTGTTACACAGTAAAATTGGTGTAGGAAAAAGATATATATATATATTTTAGTTTTGTTTGCTCTTAAATGAGATCATTATTTACTATCTGCACAGAGTCAGGATGACTTGCTTCCTCTGTAAGATCTTTTGAGCTTTATGTTTTCCTCAGCAAACATCTGAATTTTTTCATCTTCCAAATGTAACTCTTGAAAGAATAGAGGATGGATCCATTTGTCACAACATTTATCCTAAGGTGAGCAGCTCTGTTTCAAATCTGTTTTCACCTGAGATGCTTCATGCCTTTGACAACAGTTCCCTAAACATCATCTAATTTCAGCCAGTCACGCTCCATTGCCCTTGGGGAAATGAAACAACAGTGCAGAAAAGAGCACAAGCTTCAGTGCATCATGGAAAAAGAAGGAGGATGGCTGTGAAGACATAGGAGCTGAGTAGTTGATGCTGATACCCCTTTTACCCAGGAGTAAAGTTGTCAGCTCCAGAAATTTCACTTATTCTCAACAATTCACCTGATCTACCACTGGCTTAAGAAACAAGCAGCTGCTGCTTTCAAACTGTGAGAGCTCTTTAAAAAAGATGTCAGGTCTTTAGCTTTGGGGCGGGGGGGGAAGAATGTTTTTGTTCTTTCCTCCCTCATTCAAAAGGTTTTCTTGGGAATCTGGAGAGGTCCCAGTTGACTGGAAGCTGAATAACATCCCAGTTTTCAAAGGGGCAAGAAGAATGACCCTGGACACTACAGGCCTGTCAGTGTCACTTCAGTAGCTGGTTAAGTCATGGAGAAGATTACTCTGGGGGATATTGAGAAACATCTGAAGGAAAACACAGCTAGTACATCTTCACAAGGAGTAAGTCCTTCTTGTCAGATTTGATTTTCTTTTCTGACAAGGTAACGCACCTAGGTGACCAAGGGAAGCCAGTTGATGCAATCTGTTTGGATTTCAGGAAAGCATTTGGTACACAGAATATTTCAGGACAAAATGTCCAGGCAATGGCTGGATAAACGCAGCATGCGATGGGTGAGCAAGTGGATTATGGATCAGGCATGAAGGTTACAGTGAATGGTGTGACATCAGATGGGGACCTGTCACTAGTGGGGGTCTGCAGGGCTCCATCCTCAGCCCCGTGCTCTTCAACATGTTCATTAACAACTTGAACACAGGACTCCAAAGAATACTAAGCAAGATTACAGATGATACAAAACTGGGACCTGTTGACTACCTTGAAGGCAGAGAGGTCCTCCAGAGAAACCTTGACAAAATAGAGGGCTGGGTAATTCCTAATTGTTATGAAGGGCAAATGCCCAATTCTGCACCTGGGATGGGGCAACCCTGGATTTACAGACTGGGGAATGAGATGCTGGAAAGCAGGGCTACAGAAAGGGACCTGGGGGTCCTCATCAGTGGCAAGTTTAACCTGAGCCAGCAGCCAGGAAGACCAAGCCTGGGGAGCATCAGGCACAGCATCACCAGCTGGGCAAGGGAGGGGATTGTCCCACTCTGCTGTGCACTGGGGACGCCTCACCTTGAGTGCTGAGGGCATCTTTGGGTGCCACAACGTAATAAAGGTATAAAGCTATTAGAGAGCATCCAAAGGACAACAATGAAGATGCTGAAGGCCTTTGAGGAGAAGCTGTTTGAGGACCAACTGAGGTCATTTGGTCAGTTCAGCCTGGAGAAGAGGAGACTGAGGGGAGACCTCACTGCAGTCTGCAACTTCCTCATGAGGGGAAGAGGAGGGGGAGAAACTGATCTCTCTGAAAACCAGAGATAGGACCCAAGGGAATACCCTGAACTTTTATCAGAGGAGATTTAGGTTGGATATTAGGAAAAAGGTTCTTTCCCCAGAGGCTATTTGGGTGATGGAACAGGCTTCCTAGGGAAGTGGTCAAAGCATCAACCCTGACAGAGTTCAAGATGTGTTTGGACAATGCTCTCAGGAGCATGGTGTGACCCTTGGGTTGTTCCTCTGCAGGTCCAGGACATAGACTCTATTCTTGTGAGTGACTTTCATCTCAGAATATTCTGTGATTCTGTGAATTGCAGCTGTTTAGTCTAGGCAAGGATTGAAGTTCCTGTGTATTATGTGAGTAGAATTAAGAACAAATAAAACAAAAACAAACAACCAAACAAAAAATAATTTTTCATGAAAAACTGAGGTGTTAAAAAATACAGTGTTGAGTCACTGCTTCGTATTATCACCATTAACAAAACTTTCATTTGTTTCGACTATTCTGATTAACAAAAATATAAGCAGAAGAGCATTGTGACTGGTGTAATTTTTTCTATTAAACTGAAGAATACAGTTTCCATTTTATTGGGATACAATTTCATACATACATCAATATTTGTATTGTCTGTGCAGAGCACTTATAGTTCATTCCTGGCCAGTCATTCTTCTACATTGCAGGAGTCGATCATATCACTTTTCTGCAAAATGAGATAAATCAGACTGTTGTTGAAAAGACCACATGCAATGCAGTCTTTTGTACTGGATCAAAAAGTGTCAACTAATAGGTACAAACCAGGAAGATTTCACTCATTTGTCTTATTAAGGGAAGTTAAAAATAACTATTCATCATCATAGCTATATGTTCAGCTGCATCCTAGTGTATTATATATCTAGTTCCTGACTGTGCTAACTGAACCTCACTGCAATCAACAAGACATATGGAGGAAAGACTGAACAGTGCTTCAGCCATCCATCATGATTCTGCAGGTCCTGCTGAATCACAGAAAGCAAAGAGCTCAGAATCTTGAATACCCAGTGTTGTTGGAGGACAAAAGCTCTTTCACTGAAAGTCTTGTTTTCTATTTAGAAATAGAAGTGAGCCCACAGGCTTCCATGTTCCTTTCAAATCACAGAAGCAGAAGATTCTGGAATAGTTTGATACTTTTCCTGTTAGACTTCAAATGGTCAGAAGAAGAAAAAAGATATTTTTACACTCAATCATGAACAGGGCACTGCATAGTATATGCTGTCCCTCACTTACACATAAGTAAAAGCAGAATCTTCAGATATGAAAGAATTGGGGATGCAAATAACCAGATGCTGAACCTCCTTTTCCTGAAAATTAAATAAAAATTTAAAAAATATATTTTTCACGAATGAACAAATACCCATTCTATGATTTTGTTTGCCAGATAATGGCATCAGTTACAGTGTGTAAACCTGTATAAGACCCCCAACATCTTAAGAAGCATATCTAGGACTGAAAAAACAAGCAACAAAACCACTTTTAGGTTGAATTCCATCTGCCACCTCACCTACAATTGCACTGCTTTTATAGATCTTTCTTGGAGAAGCAGCATACCTCATGTTTTTGGGGAAAATCATAACCCTTACAACATGTACAGCTGCGGTGCAGCGCATACTGTAATGTTAATTAGAAACTTTTTGAATGCCAAGAAGGGATTCTATATATAGCCAGCTCTGCAGATTATACAAAATATCTTTTGTCTCTGCACACCTGCACAGGCCAGGGCAGTATTTTATCTTGGCAGGGCATCTCAGACTAGTATGTGCAGCCTCATGATAAGTGATAACTTTTTAAATAAAGCAACATTAAGAAATCAAAGGAAAAATTTGTTAATATGCTTAATGCCTAATACTCCTTGGCACCTATGGTGTGATTGATCTTCTTAACTTAATATCCTGAGATATGTCTCCCCATCCTTGAAACATGAAGCAAGAATCCCCAAGGCAACCATAGAGACATTCATAACTCTCTATATTACCAAAACCCAGCAAATTTATTATTCAGGCCCTCATAAGAGTTTCAACATACTAATAAGACTGTACCAGAGCCCAAGGAATTTATAGCTTAACATAATTAAGCATTTCTGTGACTCACAAGGACCACATGAGCATAGAGATGACACATCCTTCTTGCAAACTAAGGAAAAGAGAAAACTTGAATCCACCAGGGAATTTTTTTTTTTTAATTGATCCACCAACTCCAAATCCTTTAACTCACAAATGCAGAATGGAAAATGATCTAAGGAAGTAGGTTATTGAGTAAGAAGTATTCAGAAAATCACGAATATCATAATACAGCCATGTTCTACTGGTACTAAAAATTGACATCAAGAAACATTTTCCTGAGAAGAAAAAGTTTTCACACTTCTTCTTTCTCTAGTCCTATGCTTCCTAAAGAATCTGTCAGTAAGTCAAATACATAAAAGTTAAAAACAGGAGTTGAATTAGTCCTTTGAATTTATGCTGATGTCTAAGAAACAAGGAACTGCAACTTACTGTGTGTCCCTTGAAGAGCTTGCAGGGCTAGTGACTGGAAACATTAATGTTTAGGGAGGGTTTGGTTACAAAAGTGACAATAAAAATTTGCAAGTGTCTGGTTTTCAGTGTTCTCCAGCACATAATTACTCTGCAAAAATTTTAAAGTATTTTCTTAATTGCGAAAGTACATGCTTTAATCTGGCTTTTTGCTTATATAAATATTTGTTCATAATTTTTATTTTCAGACAAAAATTTCACTAGCACTCTTTGTTTTCTGTCAAAGTAGAAGTATTTCTCATAGTATCATAATGCATCACTATTGCAATGTCACCAATTTAAGGAAAATTTAGAAATAGATTCCAGAACAAGACAAAATTTTACAAAAAGCAAGTCTATTAAAATGACAGCAAATTAGAAGAATTTCTTTAAGATTTTAAGGGATGTAGGTCTAATTAGAATTGAAGACATTTGTTAAATCATAAAGTCAACAGTGTTTTTCTGCCTCTGAACATCAGGAAAAAACAGCCTGATGGAAGTTATGCAGCAATCATCCTTAGACATGGCTATGCTGGTTCTGGCTAGGATACTTCTATTCCCAGCAGTGAGTACAGTGATGTGTTTTGGAGTTAGGATGAGAAAAACTTTCGTTACTGCTGAGCAGTGCTCACACAGAGGGTTTTTTTTCTGTTCCTCACCCCACAAATGAGATGGCTCAAGGTGCACATGGGGTTGGGAGGAGACACAGCCAGGACAGCTTACCCCAACTGACCACAACCATACGGACATTCCTTACTTCATGGTGTTGTGCTCAGCATACAGAGCTGGGGAGGAGGGAGAAAAGGAATGAAGTTCAGAGCATGGTGTTTTTCTTTCTAAGTGACTATTATGGGTGATGGAACCCTGCTTTCCAGGGAATGGCCTGTCATGGGAAGGGGTGAGTAAATTTCTTGCTTAGCTTTGCTTGTGTGTAGCCTTTACTTTCCCTATTAAACTGCCTTGATCTCAAGTCACAAACTTTCTCACTTTTACTCTTGCAGGGATAGGTTATTTTCTAATAAGTTCTTCCATATGGGATGTCTGAAAAGGCAAAGGACTTGCCTTTTTTTACACAGGGCAACAAATATTTTCATCAAGTTTAAGGAATTATTGTATTATGTCTGTGGTAGGAACCTATTTTTATTTTACGTGTAGGCAAGCTCAATCATTACTGTCAGTGCACTTTGCAAAAACACATATCAACTTGGAAATCCAACTACAAAGATTTTTAGGGACCCACTTCCTTAAAACAGATTTCCAAAGCCACTAATAATCGATATTTGAGTACACTTATAGTAAAAGCATTGCTACGTAAGATAGAAGCATTTGAATTGTGTAATTCTTAGGGAAATTAGCAATATATATATATAACTAATTGTAAGCTAATATTTAAATGTGAGAGGTGAACACTATCCTTTTAAGCAAATAAAATTTTGAATTCAGATATTGACAGGTGACCAAATCAAGAAATGAAGAAAATATGTCATAGTCTCGGTTGTTAGTTTTAGGTCATTTCAGATGTTTTCTTTTTTCATTATAGAATTAGAAAAGAAGACAAAATATTTAAAAAGAAAGAAAAAATATGCATCTTAAAATTTCAAATAAAGGGGGATTTTTTTTCTTGTCTTGGTGTTTTTTAGTTGCTTGGTTTTCTGTGTTGTTGGTTTGGGTTTTTTCCTCCATCTGGCTTGCTTTAAATACACCTGCAGAATCATTCTACTGAGACTGATATGCTTTTTTTTTAGCATTTTTAAGTTGCATATTAATTCCATATTTTTTCCTATCACTACCCATTTATGGGCTGTTTCTCCATTTGCCCATAAACTGCAGAAAGGAGGGGGTTTTTTTCTACAATAAGAAATGAAGTGGATATCAATAACAAAGCTAAGAATACAGTAAAAGTTTCCGAGATTTAGGAAGAAACATGAAAACAAAACAAAAAAAAAGACAGATGAATGAAAACAGGGACACTGTGAGTTGGGGAAAAGAAACACATGCACAAAAATCTCTTCAGGCAAAACTACTTGTAAATATAAAGATGCACTGCAGGCCCTCAATGGGGACATCTGTTTAATTAAATTGGGTATAGATACCATATTATCAATTTCAACTCTTCACCCAGTGGCTTTGGTTCAAGATTTAAATTCTTTCCAAAAATGCAGAGCTTAGAGAGGAAAGTACTTTTGACATTATATTTATTGTAACTTTGTTTTACTTTAAGAATTTTAATTCTTTTTCCCAGTTTGAAAATTATTAACCAAAACCATTTCTTTACATTCTGCTGTCATTGAGACTGACATGATTTCACAAATAAAGAAGTGACTGGAAAATCCATGTTAAACAAGTTTAATGAGGCACAGCTAGAGTAAATGGGTATTGCCTCGCTAGTTTCCATAATATTTCTTGACATCAGTGAATCCCTAATAATAGACATTTTCAGACAATCTGATTTTGGTGGGGGTTTTTAAGCAGAGATGTTAGGTATCCAGAAATAATGAAAAGTAAAAGAGAAATGTTATCTAATCAGTGCAGAAGAAATATGTCAGTACATTAGAACAGGAGTAATGAAAAGCATGAATAATGAAAAAAATATATTAGAAATGGCCAGAAATTGTTGGCTGGATAGATTACAGAAAGCTTTTCATGTAAAATATAAATTATGTATGTGACAGCCTGGGCCAGGGTGGGAAGGCCGGGTGTCACCATGGGATTTCGGGGACAAAAATACCAAGAAGTATAGCCACCATGCAAGAAAAAATAATGCTACTAACAATTTTTTTTAAATCACTACTTTTTTAGGATCAAATTCCTTTGCAGTAGGATATCCATGAGGAAATGGAAGCAGCTGTAACCAAGAAAGTTCAGAATGGACATTAGGAAAAGGTTCTTCATTGAGAAGTTGCTCAGTCACTGTAATAAGCTCCCTAGGTTGTGGCATCAAGTCTGTCAGAGTTCAAGGAGTATCCAAATGATGTTCTTAGCCCTATGGCTTAATTTTACACAATCCTGTGAGGACTGGACCTGAAGTCCAACTGATAGTTGTTGATCCTAATGCATCACTTTCAGCTGGAGAAATTCTATGACTCTGTAGCATCGGACTTGTGAAAAAGGCACCAGAGAGAGAATGGTATGAAGACTCAAATATTCTGAAGGGCAAAATAACTTTTTTTTTTCCATTTTTGTAAGATAATGTCTGAATTGTTACCCTAAAACTACATATGACATCTTGTTACCTATATTTTATACAGCTTTCTCTGCTAAATTTTTCTACTAATACATCTTATTTGCAAAGCAAATAGACCCAAACATTAATCACCCAACCTTCTATTCAGGTTTCTGGAAAGAGAGTGGAAACAGAGCCAGTCAGGAAGAAGGAACAGTAGGAAGACCATAAGTAAGCTTCTTTTACTGGCAGTCTGTGGGATGCAGATAAATTCCAGATGCCCTTAATGAATCAAACTAAAAGATGACCAAATTCAACTTCCTCCCTGGTAGGATTTCTGGACCAGGTGAAAATATTGCCGGAGATCAAATTGTATGACATGAACCGATGGAGGCCATCCCCACCCAAGGGACGAACACAGAACACGTTAATG
The DNA here is from genome assembly GCA_037834095.1 of Argya squamiceps. NCBI lineage: Eukaryota > Metazoa > Chordata > Aves > Passeriformes > Leiothrichidae > Argya > Argya squamiceps. The sequence goes on along the minus strand of JBBMKD010000102.1, from coordinate 96,056,164 downwards.
TCATAACTCTGCACTTCTCTGAAATGCTGAAAGTTCTTTGCATGCTGAAAGTTGTGTAGGTATATTAGCACAGTGCTTTACCAGAACAGCACACTTAAAGACTCAGCAGGCTAATGAACCAAGCAAAATGCCACACTAGCATGACCAGACTGCGCCTGATACTAAAACAAGCTGGCTCTGAGCTTGCTATGTTGTCTCCAGATGGCACTGCTTTGTGATGTGTAGCTGGACTTGAATGGCATGAAGGATTAAAACAAAATTTACAAAACATATTATCTCCTGTTTATGTTTCAGGTAGTGAACTAGGTAAAGATTGCCTGCTAAACCATAAAAAAATATTTTGAAAAAATGAAACCACAAAAGCAAAGATAAATGAACTTACAATGGTAAAAAACAACTATAATGGAATGTTAAAAAAGCAAAATTACTAGCATTGTTGAAACAAAATACCAGTCTTTCTTAGGGACAAACTGGATAAGCCATTGCCTTTTCTTCTTTCCTCTCCTGTGCTGCCCATCTTTCCTTTCACCCCTTCCAATCAGAACAAGGGAGGGGGTTATTATTATAATTGCAGGAGTGAGAACAATGCTTTTCAATTTTGCTGGTGCAATCATTCATTGAAACATTTATTGATTGAAAAAGCCCCATGAGAATTCTGATTATCCTAACATTTTCTCTGGAAGTGAAAGGAACAGGCTTTCTTATTTCATTTTATGCAAAATTACAGTAATTGGTATCTGACCTTTTTGGAATAGACTGTTAAGCTTTACACTGCTGGATTTTTTTTTTTTCATCGATTCAATTATTTAAATTATGGCTATCTCAAAAGGAGCAACAGGGTGCAAACAAGAATAGAATATTTAAATGAAACTGAAAACTGATTCTCCACCACTACCCCATTAACACAAAACATGCTATTAGCTGAAAATCCAACCTCTGGAGGCTTCTAATCCTTGGATTAAAATTTAGTTTATAAATAATCAAACTAAACTATGACAAACAAAGACAAATGACATTTCTGAGAATTAAAATTTAAAAAAAAGGCTAAATGAAAATAAAAGGGAAAAAAGTTAAAAGCTTAATCAATATGTAAAAATGTGTATGGGAGAAATAATTCATTCTTGTCTGGTCTAAAATAAGTTACTCATTCTGTCCACATATCTTTATAAAAAATAAAACAAAGATAGAAAAAGAGAGGGCAGTTCAGTAAATTGTCTGCAAGGTCAAATGCTTTCCAGAACAATCACCACTAAAAAGTCACCAATCCCAACTGGTATCATAAAAGCAGCATGTTTCTTCCCTAACCAAGACAGGAGAAAGGCTACTGACTTGTCATTCATATGGTAAATCCATCCAAAACCAACCTGGGCACAATTCTGTAGGAGTTAATTTAAGGCAAACTGAGATTAAACCACTACTGAAAGCTATTTAAATATATCTTCTGAACTCAAGTGGTTAAAAAATGCTAGGAGGCAAAGATACCATTTCAGAAATAAAGATATGTTATATTCAGGACAAGATAATTTAAAAATTATCTAGTGGAAAATAGACAGTCATCATAAATTAGTACTTTCAGTCCCTTCAGACAGTCTCTTCTGGTCTGAAGTATTTTCATGGAGTTTCTGCTCATATCTGGCACGATTTACACTCCCTCAAATAAGCCCTTCTACAGTTTCTGTGTGAGAGCCACCACTACCTCAGAGGGTGCTGAAAAGGCAACCATCCCCCTTAGGAAAGGACAGGCAACCACTGTCAGCTTCCTGAAAGGCAAGTATAACTAATGCAGAAAAGATGTTTCTAGTGAAAATACCCCTAAGACAGCACTCACGTTGTTATCAATCCCAGCTCCTGAGAGAGTATCCCATTTCTATTAGAATCCAACACATGAGTTCTCATTTCCTCAAAAATAAATCTGCACTTTCCTCAGAAAAACAGTGTAGCACACCTGGAGACCATTTTCCCTCAATCTTAAGCACATGTTCTGGAGAAAAAGTGTTATTATTAAGATTTGGATGCCATTAACTGCAATTTCTCTAACCAGAAGTGCTATCCTTCCACCTTTACTTTTTTCACTCTTCCCTCCTGCCCGGGCAAGAGATTGGTAGGGAACACAAACACGGCAGCTGACCTGAATTGGCCAAAGGGATGTTCCACATATCGTGCTCAGGAATTTAAAAAAACCAAAAAACCATCAGGGATTGTCTCCCAAAGTGGCTACTACTTAGGCTGTAAGGGCATTGTTCTGCTTGTGGGAGATGGAAAGGGATTGCCTTTGTATTAGTTATTCTTTTTCTTTCCTTATTGGATTCAACTGTCCTTACCCTGACCCAAAATTTTTCTTGTGTTTTTCCTCCTATTATCTCCTCCGACCCAATCTTTGAAGGCCTGAGTGCACAGGTGTGTGTGTGTGTGTATTTGTGGGCTTATTTTCTATCTGTGGTTAACCCTCCACAGGCTACAAATAAAAATATACTTCCGTAGTTGATTGTGCTGTAAATGAGAGCAGATAGAATACCATTAAAAGACACATATACCACTTTCTTGTAATTTACTGTGAGCAACAATATTTTTATTATTTGCTGCAATTATACTGTTTTTTCTACCCCTAATGATATCTGTAGTAATCATACTGTTATAAGAATCTCCTTCAAGAATTTTAGATAAGGTTGCCATTGTCATTTGGTTTCATAGTTTTGCAATTGAGTTTTCAGCAAGAATTTCCGTAGCACTCCTGCAGTGTAATGCTGGCATGTCACATTTTGCATGGAAAATATTTTCCAGCATCACATTAATCAAGAGTCTTCCTGATTGGGCACAGTCTCGAAATAATGGAATTGTGGAGGTTACATAAGTAAATTCATTTTCTTAAGTTCCTTCATTAACATACACTGAATCTGCTTAGGAAGAAATATGTGGAGGAATTTGCTTGTCTTTCTGCTACTACAGCAGTGAAAATATAAAAGCATGTGCAAAAAATGAGACAGCATTCCAGGATTTTGTTCACAATGGAAAAAAAAAAGTTTTTTCACATTCACTCCTATTCTGCTCTGCAAGAGCTCACTATCAATCTGTGTACAGGTATTCATAATTTATAGCAAATCCCAAAGGAGTTTGCATTCTGTGACAGAGCATTACAAATGATATACAAAACTCAGGTGAAACTCAGAGACACAAACACATTCAGTCTGACCAAGTCTACAGTCTAATGCAGTGCATTTCTCCTGCTTGCCAAGTACATACCAAATTTAATCACAGAAGTCTGAATTAAACAAATTTTCAATTTACAGCATAAAAGTTGATTCCTTCTGTGAATGATTTAGACCTTTAATCTGTAGAATCCATGAAGCAACTTGATGTCAAATATGTTATTTCAATTTCTAACTTAGAAATAATCAAGTCACTGCATCAAGAAACTATTTTGAGTTTTATATAAGTATATAAAGTGAATGACAGTCCGTGACCTTCAGATAAAAAATTAGGTTTGTAGTGTTCAAATTTATCTTCTTTAGGACTTATGATGTGGAGATCTTATCAATGTGAACCATTTCCTTTAAAGAATTTTTTATTTTTGTAAAACCTGTGATAAACAATCTCTGAAATATAAACATTATATTATTCCTGATAATTTAATTAATATTGCATGTGTTTGATAAAAACTAGGTACTTGAAATACCATTTTTAATTCAATCAAAATTTTAACAAAATAATAATTCTGAATCAATACTTTTAACTTGACTTTCATAAACTTTGATATCATTATTTAGTCTCTTTCTCATTAGAGAAAGAGACTCTCACACTCACTAACCCAGTGTTTCTTTATGTACTTTTGATTTAGTTTCTTCTATGGTTTAGATATTTTTCAATGTTCTATCACTGGTAATCTGAGGTTCTTTGACAAATTAATATACATTTCTTAAGATCAGTTGCTAGTTTGTTTCAAAACATGCAGTTCAGCTTCATACACAACAAAACTCCTTTCTCGCCCTTCACTGACTGATATTTTGTTCCATTTTTATTTTAAGGAGAAAGTTCATGATATTTTATTTAAAATTCTGGGCATTTTGTAATTGCCCAGTCAACTGTAATTGCGTGTGACAAGTTCTCAGATACTATTTTTTTTTTTGAAATTGTGAAAATGAAACTTTAAAATATTAGCTGAATAAAAACCCTTTTCCTACTGGAAAGACCTATCATGAAATTGAATTTAAATATTACATTAGTCACATTCACAGTATTTAACTTTTTTACGGTTATTACAATATCATGTTGAAGAAGGTCAACTAGCATAACAAAAAAGTATCTTATTCCTTCAAGATGCTCCTAGTGTTTTGGGTAATTGAATACCATGCTGTTGAGTCTCATTATTTATTGAAAGTGTTCATTCTCATTATCTTAAATCTTTAAAGACAGTAAATCAAGCCTTGTTTTAAGTATATTTTATCATCAAGAATTTCACAGGAAGTGATTTTGGTGACACATTATTCCCTTGTTCATTCTTTAAACAGTGTACCTAATTTGCCACCTTTTGTGAATCTTGAGTTCATTTTTTGCTACTTATTATTTCAACTAATAAAGTTGAATACAACTTACAACATGCTACAAGTTAAATTTTTTACTTTAGAACAAAATCAGTTTCCTTCTTGTGGTATGTTTCCCTGCTTGTCAAATATTACCTGACATTATGAGGCATATTACCCATAAGAAACTGTAATCAATAGTCTAATTTTAAATATTATGTAATATTTTAAATATTCATGTAAGTACAAGGAAAATCCTGTAATAATTGTTAAATATTAACAATCACATGTAAATATGTTTATTCCTAGATATCATTTTCTTTCTTTCTATATTCTTGATTACTTGACACTCAACATCTTTAAAAGACAGAACATTAAATCCCCCAAATCAGATTGATCCAAATAAATAAGTGACAATTAGGACTGAATTTTAAGTGACAGGCTTCAATTTAACTAGGTAAATATACCAGATGTATCATAATGTGTCACTTACAGAGTCCTGTCATATTTATATTTAATTTATATTCTACCCTCAGCCTACCTAGTAGAAGGTCACCTCAGAGAATTCTCCTTGAGACAAGCAAACCACAAGGCAATCTTCAGTGTGTGAAAAATCATAGCTATCAAAAAACACCCAAATCAAACAAAAAAATCCCACAACAAAACCCACCAACCTCCAAAAAAGAAAGCCCCAGATTCCCCCAAAATTGAAACACCCTTGAAGACAAATTAACTTTTTTAAAACTTGGTGTTTTTCACCATTTTTAACCAACTAATGATTGTAATTAGCAGGGAGAAAGAAGCAATCTCTAAAGACACTGTCTCCTGGTTTCCTCTCCTTTGACAAATGGTCCTGTTCTACATTTGTAGGCACACAGAGCTTTTCACTCAGATGTATATATTTTGCTGGTTAGCCTGAGCATACTGACATGAGTTTCATACTGCTACAATTCTAGTCTTTAGTGAAGTTACTCTGAATTCAAATAGTATGGATAAACATAGACTAGATTCTGCTGGGGAGCATTAATTTTTATTTTCGGCTCATTTTAATTTTGTTGGTAGAAGTCCAGACTACTGAATAACAGGAACTTAAAGACACATTTTGTTGTGTGCACCCAGTTGTGTACATAGGAGCACCACTTTTTGCACAACAGTGATTCATATACTGCACTAACTCATTTTAGAGCAAGTGGGATACAGACTTTACATCTGTCCTGGGTTGTAGAATAAGATATGCACAAAGTATTCTATCACCCTCTTCATCATCTGTTGAAACCAATTGT
>JBBMKD010000102.1:95992283-96037184 GCA_037834095.1 Argya squamiceps | reverse complement strand
AAAAAAAAAAAAAAAAAAAAAACAAAAAAAAAAAAAAAAAAAAACCCCGCAAAAAAACCAAAAAAACAAAACCAAAACAAAATAAAAAACAAACAAAAAAACCCAAACCAAACCAAAACAAACCCAAAAAAAAAAAAAAACAAAAAAAAAAAAAAAAAAAACCACAAAAAAAAACCCCAAAAACAACAAAAAAGCCACCACCATATTGGACCGCTGTCCATTCACTACTAGTACATCTCTTTTGGGTGGTTTTTTGGGGGGTTTTTTGGGTTTTTTTTTTGTCTTTTAAAAGTTCAGCTATCTTGTTCTCTCCATAGTATTTTTGACGCTTCTGTCTTTTCTGTAATCATAAGCACTAGCACCTAGGAAGTGAATATTAGAAGTTCATTCACCTGTCCTGAACAATTTGTATAAACTCTATGTGATGCATTCCATGTGCTTTTAATTTTATGCACACTATAAGAGCAATTAAATGCATGAAATTATGAAAACACTGAGGAGAGAAAAAAAATCCACTAACTTTGCTCCTGTGTGTGGAAAATACCCCTATATATACTGCAAGCCAAACACTGCTAAGTCCAAGCTCCTAAAAAAAAGTCTATCAAAACTTATTTAAACTCCAGTAAGAATTTATATAGAATATTTATTGTCTGCATAGCTGCAGCACATGGCTAGCAGTTTGAAACATAAACAATTTTAAAATTGCCTACTAAAATTATATAAAATGCATGCAGTAAAATACATCCTTCATTCTCTAGGTTACATATAAATTTATGACCTGTGTTCTATGCATATGTTGAGGAGTTGTGTATAATGGTTCAGGTACTATTACAATGACAGCTCCCTAGACACAATTCTTCATTTTAAGCAGCTTGTTGGATTGCAAACCCGACCAGACATATGAAGCAGTACTGCATTATTTGGTGGCTTAGAAGTTCTTGATATATTTGCAATAATCTTCAGTTCCAAAGACCTCATAATTCAGATACACTGGACACTTCTCACGATTATTATAAAAACAAGGAAAATCCTAAGGATATTAGCATGTGGCTGGATATTGGGAGAAGATAATGAGATTTCTTTCTATAAACTGTGGCCTGTATAACATGAAGTCTATGTTTCTAGGAGTACTGCAGCAGTGCTGATGTGTGCATGACTGGAGTACATTGCTAGTGTGTGCAGCTATGAATATCCAATGAATACTTGTTTCCTCTCTTCAATTCACATGTATTTGCTTATTTATTTCATTAATTATTGTTCATGTGTCTTATTTTTTCTTGTTAATGATAAGGCAAACCAAACAACTTAAAGTGAAGCTAGGCACCAAAATCATAATTTTCAAAAATCGTAGACAAGTCTGAATACACTGTTTTCTCTAATAAAAATAACAGCAGAAGAAGAGCTTTCCTGATGGACTCTCACAGTGTTAACTTTTACAGAGACATCTATAGTTATTTATTACTGATTAATCAGCTAATGAGACCTGTTGCTATTCCCCCTGTGTGGTTTAGCCCCCAGAGAGTTGCACTCTATGTGGGTAGAGGTGTGGTTGACAAAAATCTGTATATGATAAATTTTACCATTATTAAGAGATTGGAGATTCCCAGACTTTATCTGTAGAGACAACAGAACACAAAGAAACATCATAAGGGTCCTAGCTGACATGTTTTCTGTGCTGTACTCTTTGAAGAATTCAGTTTCCCAGCTTTTCCTCCAATGACATTTCTTCCAATAATTTTTACTTTTTCCATGCACAGAGGCAGATCACAGATGGAATCATTCTGTCTAGTCTTGTACTTTTAGTATAAAGTATTCTTTATGACTCTTCATAAGGTTTTTGGAATATCTATAAAGCAATATCTTTTCACCAACAGAAACATAGTGAAAAATCACAGCTCTAGCAAAACAGAATTTCTATTGAAATTAGTGTTAGTATTGAACTTAGAAGCATACACTACCTCCTTTGTCAAGGCAAATACCCCCTAGACTGCAATGCTAACACTTTCACTTTCAGTAAACAAAAACTATTATTTTCTTTGCATGCTACTAAAGGCAATACATTTCCCACTTTCTCATTAAAGTAGAATATTTAAAGTGCTTATCCAATATGTGTTAAGATTAAAAAACCCAATTAAGTGCATAAGCTGCTAATTTTATTATTTGTTTTCAGATAAATCCTGAAATTACAGAATAAAGTGCATGAATGAAAATTAATATTTCAATACTCTATTTTGAAAAATGTTCCGAAGTCTCAAAGTTTGTGGGATTTCATATTGTCTAATATATTCCTAAACCAAGCAGTTGCCAGAACCTGGCTAGCTTGGGGCTCAAAACCAGAGTAACTGGTTTGATTAAATGCATTTTTCCATATCCAGTCTATACTTGTTATCTTCCAGCATATTTGTGGTATATATGTGCAGCTTCTCAGGTAACAGCAAAATAGCATCTTGACAGCAGACATGAAAAACTAGCAGCAGTACTCTTAAAACAAGTTATTTTTAGCCACCAGTGTTAAAAACCATAAACTCCTGCTGAAGAAAAATGCATATGTATTTTTTTTCACAAGTGTTAAACCATGTACTCTAAAAGACAGTCAAATTAATATGAATTGTAAACAAATTTTGTATTTATTACTGCTGAGGAGAAAATAGAGGATATTGGGAGAGGAGGGGCTTGTTTCTCAATATAAGGATTTTGAACAGTCATCCTAAATTTAGATATATTACAAGGTTTCAAAAGTTATGAACACATTTCAAACATTTCATACAGCATGAAATGAAAGTTTTTATTTTTATTGAGTGTATTACTCTCCCCTAACTCAAGATATATAAAGTGCAGGTGTATGAAGTATTTTCCCCAGGTTCTTGTATCTAATCACTTTCAGAGCATAACTATTTTGGCTTGTTTTGATGTTCTTCATTAGGATGATACAAACCAGAGTAGACTCCTCTGATTCATAAAAGTAGTTGTTCATTACTAGATCCAGAGCTGTACCTCCACAAATTAAACATCCATTTAATCAGAGAGAAATAAACCAAACCAACAACCTAGCAATTCTCTACCAGCTCTGAAATTTTGTGGGAATTTCAAGAGATTCTGGTCCTCAAAATAACCAGAGACAGCCTTGCCCCTTCTGGCCGATTCATATAAATAGATATTGTTTCATGGGTAGATTTTGTTTCTGCCAAAAAGAAGAGACAATTTAAAAACAAAAGAACAGGACAATATCCTTTATTTGCTGCTGGTAGTGGTAAAGTTCAAGTAAAATGTAACCAGAATTTCAAGCTCTAGGTGTGTAATTTGATGTGTTTTAAATATTAAACTTTAATTCTGGACTCAGAACTTCATAGACTGAATTAGACATCTATTCGGAGCTTTGGCAGTTTAATGGACATCCACAAAGAAGTCTTTCAGACAGGTTATTCAGAACATGGATTAAAGATCTTAGTATTTATCTCTGCTCTGGCACAGAGTGCATTTATAGTGCTGAGAAACAAAATGAGCTTTTTTCTCACTTCTCTTCATAGAGTCACCTTCTTTTTTGTAGTAGGGTCTTGCTGTTGGCCAATTCCAGATCACTCAAGAGGACCTGAAGGACTGGCCACCCTCCTTTGCCTTAGCACTGCGGACTGTGACATCACAAGTGTAGATGAGGTGAATTTACTCATCCAGTTGTGATCCAGCACACTTTACATTTTAAGTGTAAAATGGCCATATTCATATATTTTATGCATATTAATACATATATAAAGCTTTCAGTAAGCTCAGCTTGTTCACTCAGCCAGTAGAGTGTGACAGGAGATAACAAACATACAGGCTGTAAGAAATGAACCTCATCTTTCCATCACAATGAGAGCGCATACAAAGATTAGCATCAGCTTGGGAGCCACATACAGTTGCTTAAAGTCTTTCCTGTAATGATTCCTGCAGGGACACATGCAACTAAAATTAAAATTGTACTAAAAGTATTATAACTAACAAATACTTACAGCTTGATATTAAATTTCTGTTATAATCTTGGATAGAGCTTTCATTTTCTCCCAATAAGGAGTAGTCTGTGTCACCAAAAATAATTTAATCTGAAGTATTTTAATATAAATATTTCCTTTACTGCTTTAAAATCAGAAATTAGAAAAGGTTATCTTTTTACCCCATGGTGTTGTTTGTCCTATTATTACAATGAAAAAACTAACACAAGATCATATAAGTATGATGATATCAGAGACATTTTAGGATTCGATCACTCCCTAGCAGATAAGAACTTGCTGCTTTGAGCTTACTGCTTGACAGCAGGAGATAAAATAGCTCCTCATAACTGTTTACAATGCTAACACAAACAGTGCAAGCCTATTGTAACCCTGATGAGGTTTCAATACCTGATGCTGATAGGTGGTGCCTTAGAAACCTAATGAATGGTAAAAAAACAAACAAAAAACCCCAGAAAAACAAAAAAACGCAACAAACCAAGACAAACAAACAAACAAACAAAAACAAAAAAAGTCACCACCACAAAAGAAATCCACAAACAATCATAAAATATTTCAACAGCATTTGATGTGTGACAAAAATGGGTAATAAATTTCAGGACTGAGTGTGCATTTTTTTGTACCTGTGAACGTATGCAATTAACAAAAAAACCCCAGTACAAAATGTCTTGAATCAAAATTAAGAATTCTACTTTTTTGTGGTATTTGTTAAAGAGTTTGAAGTCCAGTGAATTAATTTAGTAAAATTATGTGGGATGAGGTGTGGATTTGATCCATTTTCTGTTGCATTCAGTCGGTCTTTAAGAATGGTCACCAGCTGGGACTGACTTTGTGAGTGGTGTCTTTTCATACCAAAATCCTCTGAATGCTACCAATCCCTTACACCAGCTAATTTTTTAATACTATTTAGCCTTGCTGCCATAACCAAAGTTCCAGAGAAAGTGGGAATTCTGTTGTTCAGAAAACTAGATTCCACTAAATTGCACCCTGTAACATATCTGTAGTATGCTGTTACATATTTATATTTTTTAAGCCTTATATTTTTTCACCATTAAGCATTTTTTTCCTATAATTACAAAGTTGGATAACTCTAAGAAACTGTGGTATAGTTGCTGAAATTCTAAAGGCTCTCTCTGTTCCAATGCTTTTCAAAGCCTTAAATGCAAAACACAATTTAAATGTGACATCTGGTAGAGTTATTAAATGCAGCAGCTGCTGAGGAAACATAAAAGGATTCTTCTTTTAAATAGAAAACAAGCTGACATTTTACAAACATTTATTCACCATTTCAGCTACAGTTATACATTAGAGAAGACTAAAATAATCAGAAAGAATTTGAATGATCTGCAAAACAAAAGTATCTGCTAAATTACAAAGATAGCAGATGTTTCAGCATTTATTTCTCTTTAAACCCTTTGCTTGCATACATTTCCAGGTCAAATATTCAGTACATACATTTTTTTTCTTCCTCCTATTAATTTTCAACTGCATATCCCACTCCATAGTATGTATGACAATTTGCTAACTTGTCCTGAAACCATGTCTCAGCCAAATCACAGAGATGAAATATAATTACTGTCCAATTATAATAGTTTTTCTTTGATTCCCTCACGTCTTTTCTCTAACTAGTAGCTCCTTGAACTTCAGGTGTCTGATTTGCATGATCACAGCAGTCTTTGTTGTGAAGCCATTATTACTTTTACTGCCTGCATATTTTTAACCAGGCGTGCCTAATTGGTATGGAATAAAACCTTTTCACTACCAGTATATATCACACGTCATTTTACAGCTAGCATATGCTAGCATATGGTGTGTGCCGTTTGGTTTCAGGCACAGTCAAAAGAGAAAATTATCAATAAACTAACCTAGCCCTCTTCACACAAAATTTGTCCTTTTAAAATTATGCCTATTCACATTAGAAACCCCTATGCTCAGAGCAGACTTTCAGGAGGGAGTGGAGTTATTTTGGTGAGATGCTTTTCCTTTGGCAAAAACCAAAGCTCTTGAATTTGCCTTAAGTTATATTGTACTTACCTTTCCTTGCAAAGTTGCTTATCTCTAATTTTACTTGTCTAATATTAATTTAAGATTTTGAAAAGACAAACAAAAACATATAAAAACTATATTAAGAAAGAAAGAAATGCAAAAACAAAGAATAAATGGTGCATTCCCTTTTTCAAAGGAAATTGCAATTGACTTGAGAAGAATGATATCTTGCTCACCTGGGTCTGAGAACTCATTGTCTAACAATTTCTTTCAAACTAATGATGAACGTGTTCTTATTGATGCTATACAGCACCAAATAAGTCACAGTCTATTCCTTTCTAAAGGGCCCCCAATCTTAAAACCAATAGAAATATTGAACGGAAATATGTAGCTTAAGATGGTTGCTGGTAGTGCAGTGATTACAGCTGCTTCCAATTCTGGAATATAACAAAGACAAAAAAACCCCCAAAGAATACCAACCAACAAAACCAAAACCAAAACCAAACAAAAACAAACAAACAAACAAATAAAACAAAAAAAAACCCCATAAAACCCCCAAAGATTACACAGTGAGTTGTAGGCTTTCATTGTGGCTTTTTTTTTTGGTTGGTTGGTTTTTGGTTTTATTTGTTTGTTTGGTTGGGTTTTTTTAAATAAAAATTTAAGTTAGATGTAGATTTAACAATGGGTAGAGCACAGACCACTTGGGACAAAAAAACTACATAAAGAAAAAAACAGAAATTAAGCGAAAACCATCTAAGATGTCCAAAGCATCAGACTCCATTAAAATACACCATTTTCTCTTCTTTGGAAAGAATAAATGTATTTTATATTCATTGCCAAGTGTTCGTATTAATTCACATGCTAGTAATTTCCTTTACTTAGATGCCCAAGGCCTAAATTCTAGCTGTAAGTTCTATTTTTCATAGCAGATATAGAATCACAGAATGCCCTGGGTTAGAAAGGATCTTAAAGATCATCTATTTCTAACCCTTCTGCCATGGTCAGGGTCAACTTCTTCTTGACCAGATTATTTGGAGCTCCATCCAACCTGGCCTTGAATGCTTCTAGGGGTGGGGCACCCACAACTTCTCTGGGCAATCTATTCCAGAGTCTCACCACCCCCACAGGAGAGAATTTCTTCCTAATATCTAACCTATACCTCTTCCCAGTTTGAAGCCATTTCCCCTTTTCCTGTCACTACATGCTCTCCAGCTCTCTTGTAGGCTCTCTTCAGGTACTAAAAGTCTACAATTAGGTCATCCTGAAGTCTTCTCATTTTCAGGCTGATATTTTCTTCCACATGTGCAAAAGAAAAACTTTATTGAGCCCTGTGAGTACTGAATAACTCAAGCCGCTACATGAACTTTTTGTTCTATGAAAAAGCTGGTTTGGCAACCACATCCAAACACTCACTCCTATTTCTTTTCTTGCCTTCAGCCAATCTCTTCTTAGCTGTGCCAATGCAACTATTTATTTAGGTGGCTTCACTAGAAACTGAATCATTAAAATACTCATGGTTATAAGTCATTCACGTCACAACAGAGTCAGGAATGACCTTTTAAATCCTCTTTCTGCTGTCTCAGACCCAGCTTTGAACAGCAGTCAAAGATGGGCCAACCATCTCCCTGCTGAACAATTAAATCAACAGTCATGTGCTAGAAACATGCTGTAATGTTACCAAGATTTAGGGGATAAAAGGAAACCTTTCAGTTCTCAAAGATATTTCTCATATACCCAGACCTAAAAAAACCCCAAATTGTGGAGCAAAAATTGGGTGGAGCTTGGATGCTTAGTTCTGAAATGTAGTTATTCTGATGTTTCAGACACTCTAAACCTTGGAAATGGTGACATTTTCAATCACTAAATTTTCCTGCATGACTCAATGCTTCTGTTAAAAATTTCTCTACGCCTGTTTATACTTGCAAGCATCTTAACTAGATTAAATAGCAAGAATCATGCTCTTATTTGACACTTATGTCAAAGAAATAACTAACTCTCATAGAACTTACATATCCAAGAAATCCCACACTACACTATTTCAGTCATCCAGGAAAGTTTGTGGGTTTATGGCATTAAAACCCCAATAGAAAATTTCCCTTTTGCTATAATTGAACACTCTGAAATTTATTTTTGTACTAAGAAGTTATTAAAAAAAAAAACAAAAATAACCCAACCAACCAAACAAACAAATAAACAAAACTTGGATAATACTTGAAAGAAAATCTGGTGTACTAGTACTTTATATTAGTTTAATTTTAATGTACTGGAATGTCATAGGAAGGGATTCATTTTATTACAAGATAATTGAAAACTGTAGGAAAACACAGGTCTTTCATACACAGTGAATTTTACTGTACCATAGAATCTATGACCAGATTTTTCTTTTCATCCTGCTGTATGTTATAGTCAAGATATGCCAGTTTAAAATCTTTTGTTTTCTCCTTTCATTGCTCCTCCCCCTGAAGCAGTGCTTTGAAAAAGTGATCATATTGTACAGCTGTGGTTACCCCAAGATGATGCTGAAGACTGTGCTGACCAATGTGGTCCCAGTGTTTCTCTGCATGCCCTTTCAACAGTCCTTGCATTATATTTATGTGACTTGGTTATGCTGTTTGAGGCAAAAATCATTTTTTCATTACACAAGTGAATGACAGTTAACAGAGGGGAAATCTCAAAGTTCTACTACCCTGCAATTAAAAGGAAGAAAACAGTCATGTTAATTATGGTGAAGAATTGCTGAATGGGGTTTAAAATCACTGCATCTACCACAAATCTATTTTAGGAGTTGTGAAATTTATGCTGTATGGATTTATACGCTTCTCTTCATCTCTCTGAATATAATGTAAATCTGAATGAAATCTAGTGTCTTCTAATTCCTATATAAAGGAAGAATTAAGTAGGATATTAGAAGACATCTTTTAGATTTCCTGATCCATGAATGTGATATTTTGTAATGCTTTAGATAAAACTTTAAAATAATTAAGAATTCCTAACCAAATTAAGGAGATCAAAAGTTCCATTTTTCAAAGATCTTCCTGTATCAAAGTTCTTCCACTGTTCTAAATTTAAAAAAAAAAAAGTTATTAAGATCTTTATGGTGGAAAATACATTTAAGAAATCTTCAGTGACTAGAACATGGCCTTTTACATGCTTGTAAAATGATCTTTTTTTGCAACTGCCAAAAGTAATTTCAAATGGAAAATTGATTTTTTTTAAAAATTAAGTTATGCAGTTTCTTCAAATAGATACCTCAGCAAAACATAAACTAATTTGTTAAGGATGAAAATTTTGTATAAGGTGTTCTGTTGAAAAATTCTTCAACCAAAGTTTTAACTGAAAGCTTTAAGATATTTAATAAAATTTTCCTATCAAATTTAAAGTGTTAAACTTGCATAGATATCTGCTGCATTCCTATTGTGTCCTAACTTTTCACTTTCGATCTTTTGCGGCTTTTATTAAAGCCTGTGTAGTAACTATATAAAGACTATACAAGATTATCTAAAGGATTACACTAAATTTGCTTTTATATTTTTGAATGAGACATGACAATAAAACATAGCTTCCCACAGTATTCAAATTAACCTTTAAAAATAGTCACAGAGATACCAAAAAACCAACCCCAAATCCCAAACTCATTTTACATTCAGACTCTTCAATCTTCAGAATGGTCCCTGGAACCTTTATATCATCAGTGTGTTTGTGTTGGATGTCTATACAGCAAGTAATGGCAATAGTGGCAATGGATTCCTGCTTTTATGAAAACTCAAAATCATTCCAGTCAGATGCCTCTAAGCAAATCTAAGCAAAATGACTTCGGGGACCATCCATTCAGATGGAAGCGATTTACAGCAGGAACCTGCCAATGATGCAAATAACTTCTGCACAGGAAAGTCACAAGTTGCAACAATATTTTACTGACTTGAAACAAAAACAGTATAAAAAACATTGGGGAGACATAAACATTTTTCTAAGGTACATAACTAGAGATTGAAATTGTTCCCATGAAAAAGAGCAGAAACATAAAAAACCCTTGTCATACACATGTATTAAGTGCCATAGAGTTCTCACCTACTAAACAAAAAACTCTACACAGATTGATGCATCAAACAGCATTCATGCATCAAACTGAGAATAACTGAGCATTTGTTTACTAACATTATTTTTTTCTCTTTTCATAAAATGCACATTTCTCTTATTTGAAGGCGATCTTCCTCCCTAAATGGTCTCAAAAAGTTGGCATGAAATGACTGCTATTACTTTGCTATATAAACTATGAAGCATCATATTACACTTCTACAGTACTATGAATTTACTAAATTTATTAAGAGAGTACAGCAAAAATACCATGTTCATGAGTTAGAAAGTTATTTTATGATTTGGGTGCCTGTAAAAAAGTTATTCCTCAATTCCTTTGAGTCTTCTCCTAACTTCAATGTTAGATAATCTTAGCCTTTGTCTGTGTAGTGGGAACATCATAGCCTGATTTTCCTTTCAAGGAGGAAACTCAAATATTAGATTGAAATCTAAAGGCTTATACCATAACACAGCTATACTAATGAGAGTTATGGCATGAAGAAGTAAAGCACAAAGCCTTACTGAGACTCATGCAAGCCATACACCAGATTGTACAAGTGTGTATGCAAGTAGACATCGCTGGATCACTCATGCTTTACTTGAAAGTGTCCCCAAGTGTATCAGTAAACCTTTTCCATTGTTCAATGTCCAAGTTTACCTTCTGGAGAATACTTTAGAAACTGTGGATCAAGCTGGTATATTCCGCAAGTCTTGGGAAAACTCCATGTGTCAGAGGGAGGCATTCTCTCCCTCTACTGCCAATGGACAGTCTAGAAAATACAGTGAAGTCAGGAGAAATGGGGACAACTGCAATTATCGCCTCCCTGCAGGACTTTCAAATCAAACCCAGATGAAAAATCAGGAAGCCAGCAGGGCAAAGAGGATCCAGATTTGCTGGGTCCAGGCAAACAGCCTAACTGAACATCAACTACTCACTTTGCCCATTGACCATTAAATTCTTTTCTCTACAGGCACACAGCTGAAGCATGAGAGTTAATGACTCATTTGCAAGAGTCTCTAGACCTGTAACTTGGGAAAAGTTTGAAGAGAAAATATATATGTGTAGTATGTTTATATATATGTAATATATATGTTTCCCCACAGTAGGAAAATGAGGTCTCCTAGTATCAGTCTAGGTAGTGAAAAAACAAAGTAAGCATAACACTACTTTTTTTAAATCAGCAGCCTAAAAACAAAGCAGTAATAAAGAAATGAGACCTTATCAGCATTTTAGAGAAAGGGAGTGTATTTATAGGTAAATTTAAGACTTTCATCCTTGTATTTAATGGTGTGTTGTGTTTTGTGAATTCTCTGACCTTCTTCTTCCTTACCAAACAATTCAACTAAGGCAAACCCAGGACACACAGCCAGGTTTTGGTAGCCTGGGGGCTATGGGCGTGGCTTCTGTGAGAAGGTGCCAGAAGCTTCCTCCATGCCCGGCAGAGCCAGTGTGAGCCAGGTCAAAGATGGACATGTCACTGGCCAAGGCTGGAACAATGATAAATTATGGTAATGTCTCTGTGATGACATATTTAAGAAGGAAAACAAAAAAATTAAAAAAGGTATTGCACAGATGTAATCGCAGCCAGAGAAGAGCAGGGTGAGAATATGTGGGAGAAAAAACTCTGCACTGGGAAAGGTCACTGGAAAAGGAAGGGAGGAGGTGCTTCAGGCACTGGAGCTGAGATTCTGCTGAAGCCCAGGGTGCAGACCATGGTGAGGCAGCTGTGCTCTGCAGTTCATGGAGGCCACTGGAATGCAGAGATCCACCCAAAGCCCATGGACAAGACCCACACTGAAGCAGATGGATGCCTGACAGGAGGCTGTGATCCCTTGGAAGGCCTGTTCTGGAGCAAGATCCTGGCAGGGACCTGCGCACACATGAAGAGAGGAGCCTACACTGGAGCAGGTTTCCTGAGAGGAATTGTGACCCTGTAGGGGACCCATGTTGGACCAGCCTGAAAGGCAGCACCTTGTGGAGGGGTGACCCACATTGCAGTAGTTTGTGGAGAGCTGTTGCCTGTTGAATGGGCTCATGTTGAAGCAATTCATGGACAACTGTTATAAAATGCTAAATTGTCCCTGTCCTTAATAAAGAATTTATTAAGGAAAGATGGGATATACATTGCCTTGTAAATTTGAAAGTCTTCTCATGCTTTGGAAGATTAAATCAATACATGGTTTTGAAAGTAAATATCACTCTATTAAAGTAATTACAATAATAAAAGTTCGCAAATATTTACTGTACAACTGAAAAATTCTTTGTGTATCATTGCAACTTCCTTAGGAAGTGCCTCAAACTTCTAATAGCCAATATTTATGGAATTATTAGAAATGTAGAAAGATTAGAAACATTTAGAAAGTGACCATTTTCTGACTTTTTCAGTCAGAAAACTCAGTCAAATATTAAGAGACAAAAGCAATACAGGGAATAATGTGATTCTGCAGATCAATGACTCAATAAATAAGGGGATATATCCACCTGTAACTAATTCAGGACCTATTATTAAAACAATTAGTATCTCATCAGTTACTGTTATGTTTTATCCTGTCTTCATCTGAAGCCTGACATATAGCATGAAAGTCTCATGGTTGAACCCCAGTTGGCAACTTGGCACAACACAGCTGCTCACTCACTCCCCACCCTCACTGGGATAGGAGGAAGAATTGACAAAAATAGTAAAATTCATGAGTTGAGATAAAGACATTTAATAGGTAAAGCAAAAGTCACACACACAAGTAAAGCAACAAAAGGAATTCATTCACCATTTCCCATTGCCAGTCAGGTGTTTGACCACCTCCAGGGCTGCAGGGCTTCGTCACATGTTGCAGTGACTTAGGAATCATGTCATCAAAATGCCATCACTCCAAAAGTTGCCCCTTCCTTCCTCTTCCCATAGCTGAGCATGACACCTTACGGCATAGAGTATCCTTGGGGTCACTTGGGGTCATCTGTCCTGGTTGTGCCCTCTCACACATTCTTGTGCAGCCCCAGCCTCCTTGCTGGTCAGGGGTGATGAGGACCACAAAAGGCCATGACCCTGTATAAGAACTACTCAGCAATAATGAAAATATTCCTGTATTATCAGCACTGTTTTCAGCACAAACTCAAAACACAGCCCCATCTGACCTATTAAGAAGAAAATTAACTGTATCCCAATCATAATCAGCACAGAGTGTAAACTTCTTCAAGATAAAGATAGATTTTAAAATATTCTATTTCCTACCTCAGAGTTCCATTTTTTCACCCCCTTTGGGTGCAGTGATGTTTGCTCACTTTCTCAAATGCTGTAACTTGCTGCATTCAGGTCAGGATCCTGAATGGATGAAAGTATTTTCTGAAATCCTTTAAGCATCTAAACTTTAAAGAAGGATGAATCTTAGGATATAAGCCTGTTCACATTTTCTACTGAATGGTTTTGCACTGCTCAGCTCAACATTCTGAGTCAACCAAACTACTTAAGAAGCTGAGGTACACTATGTAGAAAAAAATCTCCAAAACTTATTTACTGCAATACGTACCTCCTAGGCACCAGATTTTACTGGATCTAGGCTTAGCTCACATTTTGTTATTTACTAATAAATAAATATTAATAAATTATTTAGTTATAAATAAATAAATATTAGTAAATGTTATTTACTAATAAAGCACTTGACATGTCTGTCAAATGTTAATGATGAAATCAGCTTTTTGATCATGTCTGAAGGCCTTTTTAAAGACACAGGTCAAAATAGAAATTTTGGACTGAAATGCTCTGACATCAATGTGTAAGATCAAACGATGCTAGCTGTCCCTTTTGTCTTTTTTGCCTGAAAATGTAGCTACTGCTATTTTCCTCAAACATCCCTTTAGAGGAAGATGAATTCTACATTTCCCCTGCATATTGGGGATCCTGACTCTTCCATTAAGCACTCTTTTTAGATATACTGTTTATTTAACTTTGAAAATATGAAACCATGATCGGATGCGTGGATGACTGCATAATGCTTATAAGATCCTGAAAGCCAGAAAAACAAATTCCTCTTAACTAAACAGATCATTTTTCCATCTCTTCTTCTGTTTAGGTACTTCACATGGTTAGAAGATTTTAAGATGATTTATGAAGAAAAGCCCTAAAACCAGTTTTGTGGAAAAAAAAATTAAAAACATTATTAATTTGTATTTTCCTGATGACAATCAGAAGCCAGATTCATGCTGTAAATGAGCATTAGCTGAAAGCAACCCTAGATCTTCCAATTGTTCCAAGTGCTGGTTCCTTAAGATTTTTTTTTCTTCCATTTACCATAATTTTTCCACTGAGTCTTATTAAATGGATGAAATCTTCTGACCAAGAAACCTACCTGTCTTCTTCTCTTCAAGATATAGTTTTCATTTTACAGTTCTTCAATGGATAATAATTGCATATTGCATGGGGTGCTAGAAGGGGCAATTTAACGCATTAGTAAAATATAAAGAGCTTGTGTTTTGTATATTCTCAAATGATTCTGTATTCACAAGTGATTCCAATCCAGAAAGCTAAAGATTCCTCCTTGATATGTACATATTCATTTACATGTTTATATTATGATGTCTTGATGTCACGGTTTAGGTTCTGGAAACTGATTCCAAAGGAACACTTACAGGGCAGGCATGTCCAATTATTCCCCTGCTCAAATAGGGGGTTCCTCCCATGGAAGTCAGGCCTCCATGAACTTCTCCTATGTAAGTCCTTTCTGTGGGGTGCAGCTCAAAAATTAGAGTGGGCCTTTTCCATGGGGGACACAAGTCCTGCTGGGATCCTGCTCTAGCACAGGGTCTTCTTCTCTCCATGGAGCCACAGGTCCTGCCAGGATCCTGTTCCAGGGCAGGCTTTCCACAGGGTTTTAATCTCCATCAAACATCTACCTGCTCCGGAGGTCCTCTACAGTCTGTAGGTGGATCATTGCTCCTCTGTGGATCTCCATGGGCTACAGGGGCACAGCTGCCTTGCCATGGTCTGCCCCACAGGCTGCAGGGGATCTCTGCTCTGGCTCCTGGAGCCCTCCTGCCCCTCCTCCTTCACTGACTCTGGTGTCTCTGCAGATCTGTTTCTCCCACACATACTCCTCTCCATGTCCTCCGGAAGCTTTTACTGTTGCACAGCAGTTTTTTTCCCTTCTTAAACACATCATCACAGAAGTATTATCACTGTTACTGATGGGATTGGCCATGGCCAGTGGCTGGTGCATCTTGGAGTCGCTTGGCATTGGCTCTGCCAGACATGGAGGAAGTTTCTGGCAGCTTCTCACAGAAGCTACCTGTAGACTCTCCCTCACTACCATAACTTTTCAACACAAACCCAAACCAGCAAAGGATAATTTCATTAAGTAGATTTTTTTTAATATATGTATTGTTTACCAGTTGTGAGTACCTTTATTTCCATGGTAGTCCCTTTATTGAAATATATGTTTTAAACTAAGCAATCACTCTCTTGAAAGCCTACTTGATCCCGTAATCTCTATTAAAGACAGATGGATTTGGAGAAAGGAAAATAATAGTCTTAACTGGAAAATGAAATAGTATCACAATGCAAAACTACACAAAATATTCCACACATTTTTAAATAATAACAATACAGTATTGGGAAAATTCTCTCTTCTCTAAATTTTAGAGATAAAAAATAAAGTATATTCAAAGAATCTTTTAAAGTTATTTCAAAACACACCTAAAATAACAGTATAGATTTCATCACACAAATAGTATCATGGAGCTTCTCTTTTATTTACTTTTCCCTAGGATGGAAAATATACAGGAATTGGCAACTGTACATTATGTGAGCCTGCTGGCAGAAGAAATTTTTGCAAGGCTCATGTGCAAATTCTGAGGATAGAGTTATGCCATGCAAAGAGAACCTTAAGCTCCTTTAAGTATTTTAATAAAATTAGAGCAAGGTTGTTACTGAACCTGTGTAATAGAAGAAAAATAAGCTGCTGCTTTGCTGCTTGAAATTATTCAGTCAATCAGCTTTGGGCCTGAAATCCGTTCTGATTTCCTATTTCCCACACAATGTATGAGAAACTCAAAAGTATTCAGGAAGTAAATTAGTATATTGGAAAAGTAATTTAAATTGGCTAGAAGCCTAGAATTCTACATCCTCTAGAGGTCAGGTCCTCCAGTTCATCATGAAAAATGCCTGGGAATAGTTTAAAGCTTGATACAATGCAGTACTTTAAAATTGAGAAAACATTCAGAAAGCAAAGGATAACATTACAATTTTATGTTTCGCTAATGTTGCAGAAGTTACTCAAATGCTAGTCAGTTAAGGAAATTAAATTATTCATTAACTGAACGTATGGGTATGATTTTAAGACTACAAAAATGCAACTGCTTTGTCATTTCATCTGTATTTAATATCCATAGCTTAGTGAAAGAAGGCTGACCATAAACACAAAACTAAGGAGTGCTAATATCTAAGTACAGTGTGTATTTGAAAGGAGGATTAGAATGACTGCATCTCTCTGATATTCTCTTTTTATGTATTATATGAAATCAATTCACCCTGAAAAAATAAAATATGCACAATCATCTAATGACAGCAAAACTGCTAATGAATTTTTCTTCTAATAAAAATATGATCTGAAAAAACACTAAGACAGCCTCACAATAACGACTCTGACAAAGTTAATGTCCCTGTGGCTGTTTTTCCTTGATTACATAATGAACTTTAAGTGCAAATATGCAAAAACATAACATTATTTTTAACATCTTCTGCCAGAGAAAATGGGAATTTATTTACTACTCAGTGCTCACAGCATCTTCAATGTCAGAGTAAGATGCATATGGAAAAGGGTGTTTGCTTGAGGCAATGTTGGAAACAGCTCATCGTGCAACCCCTTTTTACTTTTATGCTTTGTCCTTCATATGACATAGATGGAAACAAAAGGGTTTTTGTGCCAGCAAAAATATTCTTCCTTGTTAGGAAAAAAAATGGTGTCACATCTGTCTGAAGCAATTAACAAAATTTGAATGACTAAACTGTAGTAATAGTCACTCTGAACTGAGACCATTAGTGTGTTTTATTTGCATTTCTTTCGAGCCATGTATAGCCATTTCTCAGCTTTTTTATTCATTCTAGAGAAGATATCTAATTGTCAGATGTAAAGAAATTTTGGATAAGACCTAATCTCGAAGATGCAATCTGAGCCTGATTTGCAGATTTGTAGACTGATCTAGCTAACTCACTTATACAAAAATACGCTATTTAACATTCATTGTATAAAATTCTCACTGAGAGAAAATTATTTTTCCTGCTATCTTGATGAGATGTGCAAATAACGATGTATAATCTTTGTGATAAGCATATATAAAGACCAGAATTTAACAGATTTTATTTTGGTTATTCAGCACCACAGCAAGAAGCTGCAACATGAAGCTGTAAGTTTATCATCTCTCATCACCATTAGATTTCAAATTATAGTCAAATAAGAGATAGGATGACTGCTAATGGTACAATTTTTTTAATGAGCATCGGTCAAGGTGTGCTTTTTATATACTAAATAACACTATCAGATTGGCTGGCAGCATCATGCTGATTGGTTAAGTTCCTCAGTGTCACAGTGCAGGGCTGATATGCACATTAACATGATCAGCAGTGTCACATACAGACGGACTAATAAGGGTATGTCCTCACTACGAACAATTAGATAAGATTGCTCAAAATTAGGTGAGAATACATTTTCTATGGCATTTGGTCCTTTAAAAAGAAACATTTATTATAAAATATTCTAAGCATTTTGACTTGTTTACTTTCAAATACTTTAATGCCAACTAATCAGTAGGGGTTTTTTTGTTGTTGTTTTGTTTGGTTTTTTTGGTTTTTTTATGGTGAGTAACCTCTTTTTCCTTTCTGGATTTTTTTTTCATTTTCTTCCAGAGGAAAAACACTGATTGAGGCATTAAATAAGCTAATCAAAGAGAATAAAATTTTGCCATGTTTAAGTAGCTTGATTGATATGCAAGTAAGTTAGAATTTCATTGCTACTCCTTCTGAGTAATTCCATCAGTAGGCAATTTTAGAAATTATTAAGAGAGGGATCTTAAAATATTTGTCATGGAATAATGGGCTGAATCATTACTGTTCTTCTCAACTCTTCCCTTCCAGTATTTTTATCCCACTACAGTGCAGTCTAAAAGTTCATGCAAGTTTATAATCACATTTTAGCCCTAGTACTTGCTAGGAGAGACTACAGACAAATTCTGAGATGTTATACACAGACATAGCATGATTTTTCCAAGGCCGTATTCCAGCTAGGAGTGGATTCTCCAATAGAAAGCTACATCTTTCAAAACCTAATCAATTTTTTCATAAAATGTGTTCTGCAATACCTCATAGAAATTATTCTCTTTAAATAATAGCAGCACCAGTTGAGAGAAGAAAAAATATTGTAAAGAAGGGCACAAAAATTGAAGAATGTAAATAAAAATTATATCAGTGACAATAAGAGGTTTTGTCTACACATTGTTTTGTTTTGTTTTGTTTTTTCCCAAGACAAACACAGTAACTAGCACTCAGCTATTTACCACAGGACTATATCAACAATTAAAAAAAAGTTGGTTTTTTTTCTTTTATTAGACTATTTCAAGCCTCAAATAAAAATTCTCCTAAATTAATCTGGACATTCTTCTGCCAGTTCTAGTCTAAGAAGATGGCTCTAAAAGTTCTGGAATATTTTAATGAAGGGGGAAATTTCTACAGTAAAGCCCTTGAGACTGCTGAGAGAGAATTTTAGTCTTATAATGTGATAAGAATAATGAGAAAGGATGACAAAAAAGTCATCTGAAATGTGATTTTAGGGAAATGTAAATCAGAATGTATTCTATTTTAATATTGCCTTAAGGCTTATATCTAGAATGTTCATGTTTAATATAGAATCAAAATGTTAAATTGTACAACAAAAATTATCAAACCTCTTTCTGTTGATAGTCAAAAGAAAGGAGTTCAGATTTTGGTGTAATCTGTCTTTTCAACATGTGTACTCTATGTTAGAAAGTGATCAGTCCATTATTTCTGGATAGAAATTTTTGGGTTTAGTTTCTTATCTGAGAAATACTTTGAATCAATCTAAGTTTATTAATGAATAGTAGAAAATGAATTAAGGCTAAGAGTATAATAGAAATCAGATACAAGAGCCTTTCATCATTATAATGATGCTTTATTTAGAAATCTATCTTTAGTGCTGCTGTATCAAAGTTGTCAGGCAAGGTTGATATGAAAATTTACTTGGGATGAACAGAATTTCTAGCTAGTGTCTGGAAATCAACTACAGAACACTTGTGTTCAGGTCCCACATATGAACTGAGAGCTGAAGTGAAAAGCAAGTAAGTCCAGGCTAATCACCTGGAAAAAATTGCCATCTTTTTTGATGAGAGATGCTTGAAAGGAAAGCTAAAAATACATCTGTGCAATCTACAAGGTGAAAACCACATCTGATTTCTAAAAGAGAAACCTCTTTTCTTCCTTAGGAAATAAAAATAATTAAGAAACTATTGTTTCCTGATGAAAGCAAGATTAAAATATTAAAGCAAATTTAGAGGTTAATGAAGAGAAATTTACATGTCTATACATACATATATGTATATATATTTTTAGCAGTTAAGCTAGTGGAAGCATGTAAAGATTCTGCACAATCTTACTGAAATCCTACTTCTATATTGATATAAGAAATCAACTTTTAAATGCAACCTGGAATTTATAAATTGCTAAATCATGCATGACAATATTACAGAATTGAAAATGTATAGAGATTACAAAAGTCAGTTCTGGTTTTCAGAACTAGCGCTTTCACCACAGAGTATGAAAGCTATAAAAATTGCTCACACAATGAAAAGAGAAATATACTGAAATAAACCTTACACTAGGAGCAGACATCCTTTAAAACATTCTTATTTTTCCAACATTCCTCTCAGCTTTAAAACAACATAACCAGTTCTGCTTTGATTTTATCTGATAAAGTACTTATATTAAGGATATAGTAGTTGTTATCATTTTACAATCAGGATAAGACTATTAGCTAATATTTCAAAAGTGGTATTTTAGAAAATACAGCAAGATCTGTAGGAAACAAATCCCAAGGAACCATATGTGCAAGACTTATGTCATTAATTTAATGCACCTACTGTTATTCAATATAGACTTGAAATTTATTTACATACAGGAATTTTATTTGGGTTTTATTCATAGAGTTATGCATATAAGAGAGGCTTTTCCATTGGTGTTGTAGTTGGGCTACACTTTTGAATCTTGTTTTGCAAACATCTTTGACTTGATGTCCATTGATTCGTGATTCCTTATGGATAAAATGAAACGAAAAGATGCACTGCAGGAGTCCATCTTAATAGACTGTACATTCAAAGGGGAATTTTAACTAGAACTAATCCAAATTTTAAAACCCTGAAATGCATATATTACAAATTCAAGGAACAGCATTCAACTAATGTGGAAGAGCAGCTCAAATTTGAACTTTTTTCTTGAATCCTGAATTTTCCTATTCCATCTCCGTGGTTCACATCATACAAACTGAGACATATGAACAGATTTCCTTTCAGAGGAAAGTAAACTGGAAGATACACTATGGAAATTAATTTATTGTGCCTCAACTCCTGGCAAATCCAACAGGCCAGACTAGGTTATACTAGATCTGAAGTGAAATTCCCAAAAGGCACAGTGGATTTTGGATGAGTCAACACTGACAGCTTTACTCTATAGCTTTGCTCCTGTTACTCTCCAACATTTACTATAAGGATGCAGTCAGAGTCACAAATATCCCTTTCTTCCATTCTTATGAACCAGATCTCCCCTCTGCCATCTACTATCACAGATTGCAGAATCAATTAGGCTGGAAAAACTTTTGAGGTCAAGTCCAACCTATGACCCAATACAACCTTGTCAACTAGACCATGGCACTAAGTGCTATATGCTGTCTTTCCTTGATGTCATCAGAATTACTTGAGGTTTTTAGCTTCTTATTAACATCGAATTCAAAAATTCAAGTTTAAAGATTACAGAGAGTAGCAAACAAAAATAGATGTGCACTGACACCACATAAACACAAAATTTTGCTTTTGGCATTAAGCTTAAGTGATTAACAACTTTGACAGAGCCAGAAATCTCCAGTCTTTCTGTTACTTATCCTTTTGAAAGTTTAATCAGCACATTTTTTGTTACTTACTTCTAGTCAAGTTCTAAAAAAATCCCAAACCCATCAAAAGATAATGCTTTCAGAATGTTAAAAATGTAAAAGTCAAGATGAAGTGGCATCTGAGTAAAGAAGTGACATCAGCTCCTTAAAGCTGGTAACACAAAAATGCAGAACAAATCAGTTTACTTTTTTGCAAATAAATGTAAATAATCCTCTAATTGCAGTTTTACCAAGTGCCTTCTGCCTGCTTGAAGCCCTTATTTAATATTTGCCAAAAGTAACTTTTTGCCCTCTGGGTTTTGTGCTTACAGGATGCTCTCTGGAATTGTATGAGAATACTTTTTCCCAAATGCCTGGTTTGTTACAGTGATACAAATATAAAGCAATTTCTATCCTCATTGACTTTTAACATTGATAACACCTACTTATTTTACACTCTAAGACAGCAGTTTTATTTTATAATTGTGTTCTTAACGATGAATTGGACAATTACCTCCTGAACAATTTGTATCATTTTAGTCCTGATTCACATTCCAGAAAAGCAAGGTCAAGCAGTAACCCTCAAATAATGAAAAGAAACAGCTGAGGATGAAAGTCCATTTGAAAGCACAAACCTTAGGCTAACATATTCGTTTTCCCTCAAAGGAAGTTTTATGGGTTTGAAAATTGCTGTGTAGCAGTGTCTAGTTGCTTGTAAATCCAAGCCTCAGAGACAAGGCATGTCAAAGAAAAGGAATTTCCAATATGGGGACAATAAGTAGATGTCAGGCTATGTCTTTTTTTTTTTTTTCCTCAAATATATTTCTAAAGAAGATAAATCCTTTGAAGTTTAGGCTGATTTGAAAAATTAAGCTGTCAAAGTTCAAACTGCTACTTAATTTTGCAAACCTTACATAACCTCAAATACTTTGATCTTTTTTAGCTGCTTTGCACTGGGACTTTGAGATTCTACTTCTTTTTATATAGCTAAAATGTCATATAAAAAGTGCATGTTTAAATTTTTTTTTCCTAATTGCATACATATTAAAGTATGGGAAAGGTCTACATTTCCACAATGTAACATTTTGCCCACTTTCTAATGTGTGAGTGTTTGTGCTGTGAATTCCACCCTTTTTAAGAGTTCTTCACACCAGCTAAGAAAACCACATTCAGGGCTGCTCTTTCAGACAAATTGGTGTCCTGGCCATTATGGTCGTTACGTGTCCCAGTGCATATTTTCAGTTGGATGCTCTGTGGTTCATGCACTCAAATAGAATGTTCCTAATTGCATTGTGCCCCTCATTATTAACTCTCTGCATAATTTTCTAATAGTGAAGGGAATATTTTGCCACTAAAGTGGTTGTGCATTACTGCTATATTGTTGTGCACAATTAAACAGCTGTTGCATAAGGAATGTTGCAAAGGTGACTGCATTTTATTATGCTCAGTGAATACATTTTGTTGTAGGCATCTATGATAAGGACAGCCATGAGACAAATTGTGTTCATCATGTGTGTCTCCTAACCTTCACTCTGCCCACCAACACATCTCCTTAGAGCTATATCTAGTTTATGTGAACTTCTAACAAGCCTCAAAAAATCTTTTGGAGAGGTATTCCTGTGCACAAAAACTTCCTCTCCATAGTCTTACGTGAGAAGAGTACTAAACAGAAAAAAATTCAGATGATTTTCAATATACCTTTTGAAACCACACTAAGCCAACAGGCAGATATTAAAAAAAACCCAAACAAACAAACAAAAAACCCAAACCAAAAAACCCAAACCAAAACAAAAAATTCCAAAAACAAAATTCCATACAACCAAACACAGAATGATTACCTAAATCAAATTATATGCAGCTAATCCTGGTGGAAACATTTCTTCCCTTACTGGTTTTTGTCAGAAAGAAACATTTCATATGACATGAAAAATCTAAACAAGTACAAATATACTTGGAAATTCTGTGAGAAATAGAAAAAAGAGATTTTTGCAGGAGAAGAAACTTCTGCTTCATCCAATAATGTCCCTGTTCTCTTCTTAGTGATGAATTGTTATTGACCATTACTTAAGATAATCATGTAAGACTATGCCAAAGAGAGAATTGAAATCAAGGATGATGAGACAAGCATCTCCACTACCCACTCTTCAGGAGGTGGACTAGTGTGCAGAATGAAAATGAAGATAAATATGTCATCAATGTAATTTGTTCTAGGCTATTCTTATCACATGTGCAATAGAAAAGTCTATTCACTGATCATAATAAACACCTTCAACTGAGCTTCACAGACAGAGCTTTCTGTTTAAAAAATAGTCCTTTACATATAAAATATATCCATAGTCATTGAAATAGCTAAAATCACTTTGAAGACATAATCTGTTCTTTATCAGAATATGGAACAATAGTTAAATTTCCTTTTTCATAGATGCACACTCTTACATCCTTCTGGAGTTAGATAAAACCATATATCAACATACCAAAAATTCCAAAAATTTGGTGAGTAAATGCAATCTGCAACAGATCATTGACAACAAAGCTTATAGAAAATCATAAATATTATTTAGGATCTTTGAGCTTTGTTGAATACAAGATTAAGAGTCCCAAAACTTGGTTTGGCTGGCAAACTCATCAAAATAGTATCTCCAATGAATTATTTTTCAGCCTGTGTGGTGTTTCAAAAATTGATGTTTACAAATAAACAGACTAAAATAAAAAAAATCTAACTCCTCTCCTAGACCATAATATTTTTTCCATCTATTAAATATTTTCCTTAAGTCAATAATTTCCTTTCTTTGCAAAATGTGCCATAACTGGAATACATGACGGTGTAAGTGGGGAGTATGACTGGTGGTTGACTGGAGTAAGCCAATAATAAGCCCTTGTGCTGTATGTCACTGGAGGAGGATGAAAACTCTTGAGTTCCAGTACATTGAGAGTGAAGAAGGTTTACTGAATTATATATGCAAATGGATAACATAATCAGCATAGCACTTGATTTAATTTCTTATTAAATTCTGCATATTAAAAACTGTCCCCAAACCCTAACTTTTGATGTGTTGCATAATTTTGCACTGAAAATACTCACTGCTTTGTTGAGGGGCAATTTACCACTCAGAAGCACCACTTTGGGTTCTGAGAGACATACTGCATGAAGGATTTTTAGGAGTGATGGGAGATGTGATAGGTGAAATGCATGCACAACTCATCCTTCATAATGAGACATTAGAAGCTGGTGTCCATTTTAAAGATTGGGCAGCATTAGCTCTTCCCAAGCTGTCTGTGCCAAGGACTGAAGGAATAGGTTACACTAATAGAATTCATTGATATTCAGGAACCCAAAGAAGTGTTTGCCTGTCTTCCACACTGTTATAGGCATTTATGAGGTCTTTACACATAATGAGGCTAGCATCCTGAACATGCAAGTGTGGTCAAGGTACAAATACTCTTCCTATAAACCTTTGCCTCTCTAGCTAATGTTCTGTCTCATGAGAATAATGCTAACTAGTCTGAAAGACCCTTGGACAAAATGGAGGAGGCAATGAAAGTGAAATAATAGTAACACAACTACCACATTATTTAATATATCGGAAATATTTTATGGGCTCCTAATTTAGATCTCATTCCATCAAAATATTTTCTTTTATGTAAAGAAAAGAAGACTGTTTCCTGAATCATAATAAACTATTTTCTGTTTTTCTATAAACATCTTTTAAAACTGTATTTTTATTTTGATTTCAAAGCTTTGGGTTTTTTTTCCAGAAGAAACTTAGTTATTTTGTTAATAAACACATGCCTAAAGAAACAGAAATATGGACAGATGGAAGGATTTACCAGTAAGACACTTCTAAGAACTCTGTTTCAATAACACTGATATCTTCTCACTATTCTTTTTACTAAGGTTCCAATCTCTTTGTAAAACACATATGGGCTTAGTAGTTCAAGAGCTGCCTAGTATATAAAAAGGCAAAATAAATAATAAATTTAGCTGTTCAAATGTTGGTTCAAATGAATTGAAACAAAATTCACAAGTAAAATTCCATTAAGTACAATACCCTATTGTACTTTATGACATCACTTTAATCAGTCAAAAAAAATCCCTACAAATGCTTATCTACCTGTAAATACTGCTCAGCTCAATAATCTTAGGACAAAAGAGAACATTTCAATTGAAATGTCTCACCTATCCTCACAAATTGCCTGTTATGCAGAATTTATCTGTAATTTAATATAAGAGCTATTCAAAGGCTGATACAAAGCAGAGATATCTGTAGGAGGCAAATCAATCATATGAAGAGATAACTTATAGATTAGAACACTTTTTAATAAAGTTATGCAAAGGTGTGCTTATTGCACATGTAAGAAAACCTAAATAAGCCAGTAGAAACACTTACTGGATAAAAAATTTAAATAGCTTGAACCCAGCTACAGACAAAAGGTTTTTCTCCCTAAAGGTATGAGGCCTTTTACCTTTATAAATACAGCGTTAGAGAATAAAAAAAACAGAATACACTTTATTTATTTTTGGCTACATTGATTGCATGACTAGTTTTTGTCATATGAGCAGTTTATTTGAGTTTAAGAGCACTGTAGTTAAAATATATGTATAAATCCAGTTTTTACATCATTATATTTGGGTGTAGATAAATACAGAATCACTAAATCCGAAGGACCTACATCCCAACTGAAATCAAAAGAGTCTCCATTTTTAGAATTTATAGTGAATGAATAAATGGCTAACAAAAATGAGAATTCAGAACTCTGAAGATGCCAGAGTCAGTAAAAAATTTCTTTATGATTGATTGTTTCTCTTTCCTTTTCTTTATGTAATACAATACATCGATGTATTTTAATCTTCTCTCCAGTGTGCCAGTGGGCTTCTTCTGGACCATCCTTATTGTCCATCTGTTATCTAATATTATCTAAACATCTTTTCTAGATTTGTTAGAATACTGTTTTTCCTGGCCTGCTGTGTTACCTCTGAATTTCTTTACACTTAGAAAGCACAGGACTTCATAAACTGTCCATAGAATGAATATCAGGCTATTTAAAGTAACAATGAAAATTTCTGGACAGAAAATTACGATGCTACTTTTCCACAACCAGTGTCAATTAGAGGAAATAACCATCAAATTATTTCTTGTTCAGGAGTGATTTCAAGATAGAGTAATAGAAAATAAACTAACATCAGTGGCAAATGAAAACTACTTCCCATGTCTCATATAGTCCCTGGAATTTAAAAGGTTAGCTTAGATTCATCGAGTTACAGAATGGTTTTGGTTGGAAAGATGTTGCTCTCACAGTTTTCTTGCTTGCAAGTGTTTAAACTCAAGCAGTGCTGTTCTCACACAGCTTCAGAAAAACAATGTATATTTTTAGCATTTATCTCTTGTTTACATTTTTCTGCTCTGGGTGGAGAAATGTGATGGACGGTGATGTTCACCATCCAGGTCGGAGAGGTGGCAACCTGTGTAGCCAATCTCTTGACCTCTGTACAAATGTATATAAATTATGGAGTCAGATAATTAGAGGAGAAAAAAAAGAATCACAAGCCTTCCATTGACCTGCTGCGTGCCTGCATCTGTTTCATTCCTTGGGTCGCCTGTCCCTGATACAGAAACTTCAAAAATTGCCTCATTCCAACCCCCCTGTCATGGACAACGGACAACTTCTGTTAGACCAAGTTGCTCAAAGCCCCATCCAACATGGCCTTGAACACTTCCAGAGATGGGACATCAACAGCTTCTCTGGGCAACCTGTTCCATTATTTCATCACTGCCACAGTAAAGAATTTTCTCCAGATAGCTCATAAAAATCTACCCTTTCAACCTAAAGCCATTCCCCTTTGTCCCTCTACTTTGTGCCCTTGTAAAAGATCCTTCACCTTTCTTGTACATCCCCTTCAGGTATTGGAAGGCTGCTATAAGATGTGCCAAAAATCTTCCCTTCCCCAGGCTGAACAACCCAAGCTCTCTAAGCCTGCCTTCACAGCAGAGGTTCCCCATCCCTTGCTGGGCTCTTCTGGCCTCACTCCAACAGGTCCCTGTCCTTCCTGTGCTGGGTACCCCAGAGCTGGATGCAGCACTGCAGGTGAGATCACACCAGAGCAGAGCAGAGCAAAGCAGAGGGGCAGAATCCCCTCGCTCACCTTGCTGGCCACATGGCTTTTGATGCAGACCAGGACACAGCTGGCTGGGCCAGGTTGAGCTTCTCATCTCCCAACACTTCCTTCTCCTCTGGGCTCATCTCAATCCATTCTCTCCCAGCCTATATTTGTACTTGGGTTTTGCATCAACCTATGTACAGGACCTCAAACTTGGCCTTGCTGAGGTTTGAACAGGCCCCTTTCTCAAGGTTGTCAATGCCCCCAATGCTAAGGCTTATAAAGTTGTTGCAACACAGCACTAAAATGTTGCATCCTCATAGGTCAATTATCTTTGAAAATGGATTAAAATTTTTCTTGTGCTCTGCATACTGTAAAATTTAGTAGACATCAAATTAGAGCAGAGGTCAAAACATATACATGTAGGCAAAACTGAATACTTTTCTTCCACTTTCCACCCCATTCCTCATACAGACATTTAGCAATTCTTAGGTCTGCAGCATGTTTTTGGCTTGTTTAGCCTGATATTTCGGGAAGGAGATAATTTCAGAAATACAAAATAGAGTAAAGCATGACTTTTGAAGACAGGAAGATTTTATCATTAATTAAATTTTTTATTATGTTTAGAAAAAGGGAAATAAAAACCTGAGAGGCTTTTCTAAATCTGTAGTGTACAGTATAGCTATTGACAAAAAGAAAAGGTTCTTAATTGATTTTTTGAGTCAAAGTAATAATCTAGCCTCTGCAGGCAGGTCCTTACTCCTGAAAGATAGCAAAAAAAAAAAAAAATCCCTGATGTGTCATATTTAGAAAAAAAAAACAACCTAAGCAGTTGCAAAGAGACTTTGTTTTTCAGATTTAAAATACAGTAACTTCAGAACCATTTATGTGTTTGCAGATAATTTAGAGTAACTATTAAGCTTCTGTAACTCATCAGGGATTTATGGTCAGGCTGTTTCATGGAAATTGTTATTATGAAGCACTCAACAACAACATTTTACTTGTGTCTGCTGCTCTTTTTATTATTGCCATTCTCCTCCTAAACTAAAGAACCACAAACAACCCTTGAAGAGCTCATGTTTTTTTAGGCAGCATAGGGTTTAAGCAGTTGGACCTCCTGTCCATTCTGTCATTTCCACAGCTTGCTCTGAAAACCACTAAATAAATTATACTGAGGGAAAAAACACCTCAAATGTTATGTACCCATTTCAGAGTCTTAAGGACCAAGAGCAGCATGTTAAACACTGATCTTTCTTTCATCTTAAAAGCCATCTAGACATCTTTGCTGCACAATGCTCTAGTCTAGTCAAAAGCAGTATTTGCTGCTTTAACCCCATAATGATAGACTCCATGTATCATGAAAGAAAGTAGCCTTTCACTACATAATGCTGGAAAAACAAAAAAAAAGTAATAATAATAAACCAGGCAAAACAGCCCTTTGCAATATTGCCTTCTTTGCATTCAGAAAACAGAAAATCCTTAATTATTTCCTAAATTCCTAAATTATTCTACTGCTAAAATTCATACTTAAGAAAAACCGATTAAAACAAGCACTTTAATACCATTTGTGTATTGATTATACTGTCCAATTTACCCAATCTCTTTTTAGGACACTCTAACCCTGTCATCTTGATCAAGCATCAAAGTAATAGGTAATACGTCTTTGTGTAGGGAAAGTAATGCAAATATCTAGCTTTGTTGCTCAGTATACTGAAAATATTGCATTGTTTTGAGGAGTTTCAATGGCTGATTCTCATTATCGAAGTGGTTAATCACACATACACATGAATCAGGTGAACAAGATGCTTAGATCGTGGGGTTTTTTATGCCTAAGTCCATAATATCAATGTCCATAAGGGAAGTTCTGGATGTTATTTCAAAAATATCACACCTGGTCACATGCTTTGGGGTGCATACTCTCAAAGGCTAAAGGCTCCTGGATAAACATAAGACTACACAGTGGCTGCAAATCCTGATTAGAGAACCTTCTCTTATTTGCATCTCTGATCAGAGTGTAAGGAGAGACTGTTATTGTAGATTGCTCTCTATATTCTTTATACTTAAGGCTTAACTTAAAAATTTCTTTGCATTATTCTTCAGCTTGGCCCAGCCCATTCAGATCTTATTTCAGTGCTTCAGTAGATCATTCAACTGTTCTTAACAAACACATTAATAACATGAATAATTTTCAAGGAGATCAAACCTTTTTTTTTTTTTTTTGTTGGCCCTTGTCTTTTTCAGGTATCTGTTTTCTTTGTAGACTAATGGTATTATTCATTCATCTTCGTCACATGCAAAAAAATTGAAATTATGCGTTGTTCAGTTTCCTGACATATACTAGAAACGTTGCTTTTACTGCACATTCTCATGGCAGTAATGTAATAAAAAATCCACTTTGGGGCTAACATATATGAGTTGGTCCTTAGAGCCTCTAGATATATTCTTGCCATTTGTGTCTATAGACTTTCTATCCTTACCTTCTAAATGAAATTGAAAATATAACTTGTTTAATTTAGCTGAAGGCAAATTTAATGCTACAAATCTATTGACCTGAGAATTTAAATTTAAACCCTCTCATCAGAGAATAAGTACAAGATTTTTGGCAAAATCCTGCCTACAGATTTAGCACATGATAAATGGAGCAGAGTGTTCCAATCACTTTTTATTTTATGTGCATAATAATTCTCTGTGATCAATTTCCCCTCATTTCTCTGTCTCCCTAATATGTGCATCCTGACTACTCTTTTTCTTGCATCTTTTGCTTAGATTCTTCATCTTCTCTACGGCACTTGGTTTCAGCACTATTAAAATTTATGGACTATAGAAAATTATTTCAGATTATACTCTTTTGTCAGTTTACCACAATGATGTGCATGACTATACATTCAAATTATTTATACTAAAAGGTTTCCTAAAATATCAGATTATGTTCCCTACTCTGAAGCATTGTCTCCCATTAATTTTAAGGGAGGTTTTTCTTGTAGGTGTGACTATAATGTAGCATTTGTTCCACTGCAGTCAAATTTACAATATTAAAAAGAAAACAATTCATTATGGTAACATAACTAAAGCTAAGAGGAAGAAAAAGAAGTTGGCAGATATAAATTTACTAAACTGACACTTTAACATTCATTGTTAAGGATGAAGGAGAAACCTAAATATGTATCTAAAATGATCATTAATAGCATTTTATAATTCCTTTAAAAAATGTGGGTCTCTAAAAGCTAACTCATCCAGTATCCGATGTATTCTAAATTACAAATATTTCTACGCACTTGAGAGCTGGAGAACCTTTACCATTATTGTCAGAAAAGTTAAAGAAATATCAGGAATTTGTCTTTTCTCTCACCCAAGAACAGCAAACCATCTGGAGTAGGATACTTATATGAATCTGGGAATTAGGTATATAGCTAAGAAACTTGTTTTCTTCTACTGTGTTTTCACACTGACCTTCAAAGTAAGTGCAGCTCATCCCACAAGAGAATCATCAGCTAATTTTATGAGGCTACACCCCATTCCACCCTATTCCATTGTCAAGCCATTAACCAAAAATGGTCAATAAAACTGAAAGACATTTTCAGAATATATTATCTCCTCATTTGGTACTACAAAAATGCTATTTGAGTTTTGTAATTACTCCTGGTTTTGTGTTTCCTGGCTACATTTAAGCTGTACATTAAACTGTTTATAAGATGACTCTTTCTTGGGAATTCTGAGCACGTAGCTCCCTAAAAAATTAGTTTTGCTAAGTCACCAAGGTCTTCCTAGTGCATTAATTGGTGGCTTTATGGGTATCTGCATCCTTGCTAGGAGTAGAAAAAGTGCCCATAAATAGCTCTGCAAAACAAAACCCTGTACCAGCATTAATAAATAAAGCATTCACCCACTTGTCTCAGGCCAGTTACAAAGAACTCAATTTTTCATTTGGCTTCAGACTTTGATATTCAATCACAGCTTCATTACATGACTTCCTAGTACATTAAATTTCACAATATATGTAAAAAGCTCCACCAAAAAATGAAAGTAACATTGCTAGAAGGCTACAGAAAAAAAACATTGAGAGAGCAGGAAGTTAATGAGAAAACTCTAGTCCAAGTAGAAAATAGGTTCATTTTATAAATGAAATTATTTTAATTACTTATTTAAAAAATAATCAATGAGATACAGTGGTACAAATAGGTACAATAACATTCAGCAGAATATTCTCTGTAGACTAAGATGTTGAATGCAAGTGCTATATCCTTACATCACAGGAAGATAAAGACAAGTTTGTGTTGTTTGCAAAACAAACAGTTGGACATGAACAACAGGCTGGGCTTTTCTTCAAAAGTTAATTTACCTGAATTAATAGCTGAATTACTCATAATATGGGGATTACCTGAAATTACAGTTGACATGTAATAAATTCTCTAGTTGATCAAGTGTTCACTAACATATTAAGAGTAGCACTTTTTTATACCTGTTAGAAAAGACTTCAAACATTGTAACTTTGTTGAGAGCTATTCCATCCAGGCCAGTTTTATGCTACCTTTTCAAATTCTCTTTCTCCATTTTCTTTTTAATTTACCATTTCTTCTAACACCTGGTCAATTTTTAAGTAGTCTTTTTATAACCAAGTATAGTAGATAGTCGTTCTGACTGGATGTTCAGAGAATCAGGTAAATTTGTTGTCTTTATTTCACGTTGAACTATATTAACTTACTTCATGAACAGGATAGATGATATGTTTTATTTTTCATGGGTAAGAATACAAAGCTAGAGTAAAACACAATTTGTCTTTGACATAGCTTGTTTGGTTTGCTCTTGATGTGCGTGTGTGTTTTGGCTTGCTTGCTGCTTGTTTTAGCCTCCTTTTATTGGACAGTGTGGCTGCCCAAAGACAAGCTTTTACAGTTCAGTTGCAGAGAGCTTCCAGTGACTCAGAAGTATGAGTATACTCTGTGGTAATGCCTAGTTCTCAGTCTTGTTCTTATTGCTTCCTGCTACAAAAGATGCTTTATGACAGATTAAGGGAACCTTTTTCCCCTTCATGTACATTGAAGCTTTTTAGCTTCACTTTTGAAGTTGCAGTTGTTTCCTTCATCTTGGACACTTTGTCAGGTGCTTTCAAGCTTTTTATTAAGTCAACCTTCAAATTACCTTTCTCTTCAAAGTTTTGAAACTTTCATAGAGAAGGCAGCCCACTTTTGAAATTTTCCATAGAGGACAAAAAGCAGGAGCAAAATCATTAAAAATATTGTCACTGAGAAGCTCAAAGGAAGCCATTATTCAATGGAATCAAGCAAATGCTGCATTTGTTTCAGAAGATGGATGATGATCAGACTTCAAAAGGTTTTCTGAAGATAAAACCCTCTCAGTCTTCAAAAGATTGATTTTAAAATGCAAGCTTCTACAGCATGAAAGGTGATCAAAAAATGAAAACTCTCAGACTTTGAAAACACTTACCTGAACTTTTCCTAAATTAGTTCCTAGTGCAATTCCAATAGACATGGATTAGATGGAGTGTATCTTTCCTAGAATACATTCCAAAAAATGCCTTTAACATTTTTTAGTCCATTAACATCTATGTGACTCTGTGGTACTGTATCATTCAGTTTTCCAAATCAAGATTGTTAGCAATACTAATATTAGCAGAAGCATGTGCAATAATAGTTTGTTATCATCAGTGTGTCATCATCAAGTTATTTGAATTCCTACAATAAAGATACCAGGTTATTTTAAAAATATTTCTTTTATGTAAGATATATGACATTATGTTTTTCTCCTTAAGTCTTCAGTAACTTAATTTCTGGCAGTCATCTTGTATCTTCATTTATCATCACGGATGGTGCAGCAGAGATAATTCCCCTCCACACTTTCAAAATTTTGGCAAAATGTCTGTATATTTTGTAGTCACACTCTTCCATTTGAATTCAGGAATACTTACAACAAGCAAGTCTGAGTAGGAAAAAGCAAGAGAGAAAAAGGGTGAAAAACTGAATGCATAAGTGCATGAAAGAAGAAGGAAGCTAAGATAACCTTCAGACCATGGTCAAAGACTCCTTTACAACTGAGCTCGAATTTTTAACATCTCTAAAAAATTCTAGAAGTCAAATCTGGTTCTAAACAGCCCTCACCTTCTAAAGTTTAAGTGATCTAGAAGCTCAGCTCTTATGTTACCCTGTCCTGAACTTTTAAGGACTACAATATTATTGCTAGTATTGCTAATTCTTAACGTCAAAATTAATCTAAAGTGCATGATCCATACACACAACTCTAAATCGGCATTCCAGATTTCTATTTGCTGCCAACCTTCATAGGATTTATGTTGCAATCCTTTCCAGAGCAATGAGAGATTCAAACAATAAAATAGAAAGCTGCAATAAAAGCAGCCATCTTGAACCAGTGTATCATTATAGCATAAATGAAGATGCTTGAGAGATTTCTCTGCTCTTTTTTTTTTTTTTTTCCAAGCTGGATATTTTTAATGAAATTATATACCAATTTTCAAATGAAAAGTGAAATTACCGAATTTTAGGGAAAGCACTCAATGGCTCAGTATTGCTGATACATTTCATTTTAGTTCAATTACATGTTAGCTGACCCAAATTTCATAGGAGTGGCCGTTATCCTTTTATCCCTGTGTTTGAGTCTATGGGTTGGTGGACTCTACAACCCAAGGATCAAAATTTCCTGGTGAAATTTCTACAATGTACTATGCAAATATGATATTTGGAAACAGAGAAGTATGATGAGGTGGAAATATTTTGCAAAGTTTTAGGACTGTTTCAATCAGCTGTGCCTTCTGCAAACTGAAATAAATAGTTCAGCAATTACTGTGATGTAAAAAAATGCACAACAACAAAAAAAGGATGCACAGAATAATTTGCTCCATTTACTGTAAAGTACGCCACAAATAAAGATAAGATCCACAGAAATTCAAGACTTAATCATGATAAATATTTTCTATGCCTAAATCAGCCTGAAGGCACATACATCATATGTTTTAACCATCATATTAATTATAATACTCATAGTCCTCAAGATTAATTAAATAATTGTATTTATGCATTACACATATTGGTTACATATAACAGTTAAGAAATCTTTGAAACTCCTTATTTGATATATCAGTTCTTATTAAAAAAAACTGAAAGGTGTTTTTCCTCCAGAAAAACAAAAAAAACCCCAAACCAACAGTCAAATTGTATTTTTCTGTTTCCCTGATTCTCAGTTGAAGAGCAGCTCAAAACAAAGCTGAAAAAATATTTATATTCTTGGAAGAGTAAATAGACAGCTAGACTTCCTGCCAAGTGAAGGGAATATGGGTGTATTTAGTGATTGTCTACAATTTCAGGGGCCTATGTCATCTTGTGCAAGCACCACACAATCATAATTTTACAAGTGGAAGGAAAACTAAAGCTAGAGATTTATTAAACCTGATCCCATCAAAGCTAGGAAACAGAGCATGACTTTTTGCTGGGTTTTGTTTTTGCAATGAAGGAACCTATTCAGGTATCTAATGGATTCATTGTTGCTTGAACTCCAAAATCAGGAAAAGTGCATCTTCCTCATAAATTTCTTATTTCTGCAGAAAAAAAAAAAAAAAAACAAAAACTTTTTAAAATTAGCCAGTAAAATTAGGAGTACTTTAGAAGGCAAGGGCAGAGATTTCTTCAGCAGGGTATCTCTATCCAAGGCTAAAGACACATAATCAGCCTGAGTAACTTAGTATTAAAAGAAGAGGGGAAATAAAGATGCTGTATTGCTCTCCTCATGGCAAACACTAGCATACAAATGCATAAAATAGTATATGTCTTTCCTTATCAAAGTTTAAATTAATCTTTCAGTCAAAAAATGAAGTATCACTATTCAAATACATTTCCTGATGTATTACTGTGGCTGTATTATTCACGCATCTCCTCTCCTTTATTAGTTGTATTTCTCCTCAGACTCCACTTCTCTTGTACAGACAGACTTCTCTGGGCCAGAGCAGTGATGCAGTATAAAAGATGTTACCTGGGAGCCCCTTCACCAATTCATAGTCATAGCACTTCCCCTGCATCTTTACTTTTCTCCCATAGGTTTTCCTCTAAGTCATGTTGGGTTTATTCATTTTATCTCATTTATTCTTAATACTATTTTACAGCAGTGTTTGTGTTGTTGTATCTGCTAGGAAGCCCTAGAGGAAAAAGAACGATATAGCTCAATTTTACTGTAATTCTTGCACATCAAAAATAAAAGAAATCTTTATTTAGCTATATTAGAGAGAAGTGTTTTCTTAAACGTCTAGCAAGTAGAAATCATTCAATCTTGAGGAAGTTTGATTTCTCTTTACATTTTAATTAATTGACAACAAAAATTTTTACTAGTCCATTTTTATGTGATGGCAAGTAACTGCAACAAGAGAATCAAGTAATTAATTGGTGGTGAGTTGCTTCTGAAAAGCAAAAACATTTTAGTCAAAATTTTCACCAATCCCTAATGCTTCTCAGGACTAAATGTAGTCTTGGATA
Organism: Argya squamiceps; assembly: GCA_037834095.1. NCBI lineage: Eukaryota > Metazoa > Chordata > Aves > Passeriformes > Leiothrichidae > Argya > Argya squamiceps. Next base: position 96,001,407 of record JBBMKD010000102.1, on the reverse strand, counting down.
ATTCTTATCTCCTAGTGTGACAACACACGTGGGACAGGCATCCTATGGGCAGCTCACTTCCCTTTTACTCATCTTCAACTAGTTTCAAAGAATGGTTTTTAAAAGAAAGTTTCAATTGCTAATATTCAGGCTCATATAGTTTTATTTCTGTAGTACTTGATAAAGCCCTAATTAACAGCCCTTTCCCAGCCTTTTTGTACGTCTCTGAAGGTCCTTTTGCTGCTTGCTGCTCTGTTAAACTCTCCACTAAGTTTCACTAAATAGGGAACTTAAATTTCTGCTGCACTTTGGCACACAGCACAGAATGTCCTCAGTGACCTTTCATTTTCCTGACAACTACAACAGCCAACAAAATTCCAACAAGAAGCAAAGAGCTGTATAGAAGCTAGCTTGACATAAAGAAGCTTTCTTGACATAAACACAATGAATAAGGCCAGAAGAGCACAAGGTAAAACATTGGCATTGACTTTCCAGGAGCCTTAATATCTGTAAAACCAGAAATTTCAAGTTTGCTCCAAGAGGGAGGAGGGGATATTTTGGGTGTGTGGTGGGAAACTTCTGATGTGGATAAGACAGAGGGAGTCACACAAGCCAAGCTTAGAGACAGATAAAAAGCAAACCCTGAGGAGAGAGAATAGTGTTTTTAATCATGCCAATCATCCTCCCTAACACCCAATCCCCTGACAAGGTCACATTTATACCAGACATCAGGACATTCACATTCACACGTAGGCGTAATAATAAAACCCAATAAAGGTCTCATACCTGCTTTGCATTGGAATCAAATTGTTTTAAAACAAAACCTACATTTTTTAAAATTTATTTATTTATTAACACTGATGTATTTATAAACACTGAAACAACTCCTATGTTTTTTCACTCTCATCCACCCCAAGGGATATACTTACAAGAACCTGGGTTATCCTTGTCTTCAGGGGTGGATCATAATCCACCATTATGTTAATATTCAGCGTTATGTTAAAACATACTGAGCCAGCCTAATAGAGATATGGCCTGTGCATGCTCCTCCCATAACACTTTTTACATTTCTTGCCATATGTGACACAACAACAATGTCAAAGTCCTTCAAGGTCTAACTTAGTTGTAGCCACTGAGGCTGAGACTAGACTGTCACCACTCTCCACCCCCTCCAAGAGCTTGGCAACTGGACACTCCCATTTCTCCCAGCAGCTCACAAGGATCCCTTTGCCAGCTTGGGCAGAAAGCTCCTGAAATGCCTGCTTGACATTCAACATCCAGGAGCAAAGCAGTGCACCCAGTTTCTACATGAGCAACTACAGCCTCTGTAAGACAAGCTCTACCACAGGGCCCTCACAGACATGGTGTTTGGCAGTGACAAATCTGTTGAGATCACAAGTGGTTTATATGTAAAGGGTTCTTGTATTAGTTCTGCTATGAATTAACTACTTCTTTCTCCACTTTTGCTGGTATATGATAGATGTGAATAGTAAAAACCACTTTCTGTAGCCAACACCAGTTTTTCTAAGTTTGTTTTTCATGAGCAAAAAAAAACCCGGAGCAAATCCTACCACTATTATAACAGGCTCTGCATTCTTTTCAACAAGTATATGTCTCAATGGAATTAGAGGATAAAGATTCATGTGGCAGCAAAGATGCAAACGTTTTCGATGTGCTAGAAACCACAGAACTGCCTGTGAACTGTCCCACAGAAGTTAAGGCTTCTCCCCTTCTGACAGCAGTCATTCATACAAGTTGCTTACCCATGTCTTACTGTTGGAGTCACCCCTGCTCTATATCTTTATCAATGATCCAGACCAGGGGATCAAGGGTACCTGCAGTAAGTTTGCAAAATGGGTAGGAGTGTTGATCTCCTTGGAGGGTAGGAAGGCTCAAAAGAGGGATCTGAACAGGCTGGACCAATGGGCTGAGGTCCATTGCATGTGTTTCAGCAAGGCAAAGTGTTTGGTTATTGGGTCAGAACAACCGCATGCAGTGCATCAGGCTGGGGGCAGAGTAGCTGGAAAGCTGTCCTGCAGAAAAGGATCTGGGATGCTGGTTGACAGAGCTGAACATGAGCCAGCAGTGGGCCCAGGTGGCCAAGAAGACCAATGGCATCCTGGCTCCTTTCAGCAATAGTATAGCCAGAGGAGTGATTGTCCCTCTGTACTCAGCACTGGTGAGGCCACCTCAAATCCTATGTTCAGTTTTGTGTCTGTTGCTACAAGAAACACACTGAGGTGCTGGAGCATGGAAGGCAATGAAGATGGTGGAGGATCAGGAGCACAAGTCTGATGAGGAGAAGCTGAGAAAGCTGGGGTTGTTTACCTTGCAGGAAAGGAGGCTCAGGGGAAATTTTGTCACTTTCTACAGTTACATAAAGAGGTTGTAGTGAGGTGGGGGGGTTGTCTCTTCTCCCAAATAACATGCAATATGATAAGAGGAAATGCCTTCAAGTTGCACTAGGGAGGTTTTAGGAAAAAATTTCCACACCTAAAAGGTAGTCAGACATTGGAACTAGGTGCCCAGGGAAGTGGTTAAATCAAAATCCCTGGAAATACTCAAAGTGCATGTAGATGTGACATTTAGGGACATGGTTTTAGTGATGGACTTGACAGTGCTGTGTTAACAGTTGGACTTGATGATCTCAATAAGTCTTTTCCAACTTTAACAATTCTGTGATTCAATGAAAAACACCTGCAGAATGTTCCTCTGGTCTCCTTCCTGCCCTTTTCCCTGAAGAGGCTTCCTTTTATCACTCCCAGTGCTGTCAAACTTCTGTGGAAATAATCATGTTTAACAGTTCTGGGGTTAAGAATAATATCTTGTCGTCTCATGTCCCACACACTAAGCAATTTATCATAGTCCACACAGCAGGGTTATACCATCTCATATTAAATGTAAGACCTTTATCTAAATGTGTGATCCTACATGTGATTAGTGATTTTCGTTTCAATTACCATGTATTTTTTCACATCTTAGTTTCAATGTTAATCCTCCGCATCAGATAGCTTTGCTAAATATTGCTATAACAAATGCCATTTTATGCTAATTAATATGAAAGATTTCAGCTATTGTTTATTTACTAATTCAAGAAAAATGCTTGTAAATAAGACAGAAACAGAGCAGAGGGGTAAAAAAGAGAAAAAAAATCCAGAACTTGCCTTAGACTTGTAAATTATTTCCGTAGATTGTCAACTTTTGTACATGGAAATTAATCGTTTGTAGCAGAGTGAATTTTTTCCTCTTAGAATAAATAATTTATTGGAGAATAATTATAAATTAAAAATAACTGATACAATAAAAGTGTTAATAAATACACCAAAAACACTATTATTTTGTGGACTAAAGAAAAAAAAAATCTCCAAAAACATAGCTCGTAGTAATGATTATCTAAATCTTCACTGGTTTGTATAGTATAATGTCAGTATAGGGACTTGGCTGCTGTTGCCAGAATTTGTAAAGTAAAGAAGTTAGTGATGTATTGTGTTTATTGTGTGCAGATCCTGAGGGGTTTTCCCGTTTCTTGCTCTTCATTTCTACCATCCTATATTTTTGTGCGCATAAATATGATATGTATGGGTGTATACATATACACAGACACACTCCTGAACTGCAGAGTTGGTCTATATGGAGCTTACACATATGGTTTGGCACAGATCCTTCCTGACATTTGCACCTGACAGATGCCGCACTTCTTCTCTGCTGCTCCTTTTTTAAGACAAAAACCAGGAGGGAATGATGAGGAATGCACAGAGCTGACAGCAGAAGATTGTCTCCTTTACCAGAATGGACCTGGAGGCAGAAGATGGTTACTCAACAGGGTAAATGAATTCTTTCTTCTCTTTACTCCAGAGATGTTATTAACAGTCAGATCACATACAGTATAGATTCTCATTAACTGTTTTAGAGAAAAAGAGGACAATGAAAACAATCTTGAAGCCTGAGCATAAAACTTCACAGTATGAGAAGAGTGGTGATTTGCAGGAAAGGGATTTTCAAGGCCTTGAAAGACCAGACACACTTTCACGAACCTTCAAATGCAGCAAAGCAATGCATACTGCAAACAAACAGAAATCCAAGGATCTTTATCTTCCTGCCAGTCAGGACTACATTACAGCCATATCAGTGCAACATTTCTCTATGTTTAGTCTAACAAAAAGACAGGACATGTCCACTTGATGAGCAAGAGAAAATCTAGTGAAAAGCCCCTGTGTTCCAGCAAGATATGCTACATTATCCACTCGTGTATAAAAACCAATCCGCCTGTATAACTAGCAAGTACACAGCATTCCTACCCAGTTTTGAAGAACTTCTCCCTGAAAATAAGGGAGAATTTATTCTTCCTTGTATTCTCTGGATTGCAAATTTATTTAAATTTATTGGTTTTGCTTGAAGCCTCTTGGCTGTGTTGCAGCTCCTAAACTAGCTTCTTCTAGAATGCCTGTTGCTAAGACAGGTGGATCCTATTTACTGATGTCCTTAATTACACAAGTGTATAGCAGAGATCCTTTGTCTTACTTAAATAAATGAAGAAACAGTGTTATTACAGTCCCACAACAAGGATTTTACTGTGGCTTTCAGATAACTGCCTTCACCAAATGAAGCTACATCACAATTATAAAAATGGGATTTTTTTAAGCCAGACCATGTAGTAATTTTCTATTAGTATACATGCACTTGGGTATGAGAATTCAACTCATAAAATTTCTGCATGTTTACCTCTAGCCAGAACATCATACTTACAAGGAGGACTGATCACTCACCTGTATCACTGTGGATTTTTATCCGTGTGATTCTTTTTGTCTGAGTTTTTCAGTCAGTTACAGCAAATCACAGATATTAGAATGAGTCAGGAAAACTTCAGATGTGTTTACTTTAGGTATTGCTTGTTTCTAAAATGTCAATGGATTTGAGTTTAGGTAGTAAAGATGTCACTCCAGTGCCTTTACCCTATTGTTGTGTATTCCATTGTTGTTTTAAATTAAGAAAAAATTTGTTCTATTCAAGTATATTTTATCACAGGGAACCTTCTACTCAAATCCTCCAGACTAGAGCAACATTCTATTGTTCATGTTCTCATTTGGAAGAGGGGATTAAGAAAATTTCTATCAGAAAAGACAGGGCAATGAAGGGAACAGGAAACTGGGTAAATTCTGAGAATACTGAAAGGTTGGCAAATCAGTAGCACCTTGCATGAAACTAAAGGGGCCTAGACCAAAAACAGTGAGATAAAAGATGCTGGAAAAGTGTCTCCAGTCTTGCCATCAGTATTATATGGCAGAAAAATCCTAAGTCTGCTTTTAGTCTATGGGACTATAGGTTAGTTCTGAATACATGAAATTATGAGACCAGCATGACCATCTTTTTCACCAGTGTTCAAACTTTCAAGAAGTTTGACATTTTATCACTGTTTTCACTTGTTCTGTTTATGTTAATTATCTTAACACCCTTCTCCTTCTGTGTCCTTAACTGAGAACACTGTCCTAAGGCCTGAATGTTATATACATATAGAGAACAATATGCATAAATCACTGTTATCTGTAGCTGTCTCCTTCATACACTGAAATGAAGAAAATTCCTTTTTCAGCTCTACAGCACAAGATTTAATTGAAGCCATGAAGGGAAATTCTGCCCACGTAGTGTAATTGCATTATGGCTGTTTGAATCATTAGCATATATCAATATAATTGAAAATGGAGGGTTAAACATGTTTCCAATAACAGACTAAATGTAGAATAGGAAGCAGAAAGGAAAGATCTGAAAATAACAAGGAGATACAATTGTCAACTACATTAAGGAGAAGACTGTAGAGAGATTCAAGTAACAAGGTTGGTAGCCAAGTTTCTGTTTAAATGACTGTGTTGCCTACAGAGGAAGGAGAATAGGTGTTTAAAAGTTTCTGTAGTTGATATTGAGGGTTTTTTTAGTTCATTTGTTTTTTAATCAGGAGGACGTCGGAGTCAGTCATATATGTCTGAATATCAAACAAGGTTTTCATGTGTACATAGGTCAAAAATCTTTCAATGACTATCTGTAGATCAAAAATAGCTTGAGCTGACACCTCAGTACACAATATTCAGACACAACTACCAAACTAAATCTTCTCTCATTAAACAAAGATCACTGATCTGTGTATATATTAGCTGTATTTTAGCTATAGGCATTAAAAAATTACTTTTACAGAACTAGTACTTACAGAATTGATCTGAGGAAATGGCAAGAAATTCAACTGTGACATAATTTTCATAAATCCTGCAAGCTTATAATGGATTCAACACCTTTTATGGCCAGCAGCTTCTGGATACGAAATACTGTAAAGAGAAAACAATTCTCTCTCTGATTGATTTTTCAGAAAAAGTGTATGCCCTGAGGACCCTGAATAATCACCAAGCAAATACTTTATTTCATGTATAAATCCCTGCCTACTGGCTTCTTAGAATTTACCAACTTTCTTATACTATTTGCAACTTGTGCAATAGCAACCTGATTTGGATTTTATTCTTCCTAAAAGTTTGAGCTGAATTGAAAAATGTCAAAACTAAGCAGCATGTGTCTTAGAGTAACTTAAATTAAGTGACAACTTCTGTCTCAAATCCTCCAAATTGTGCTTCTACAAATAATTTCAGGAGCCAGTAATGTCATGGAAGATTAAATAGTTGGATTTCTGAGAATGAATTTAAGATCTCAAAGAAGCAGGGTGCCTACACACCACTTTTATGATTATATATTTGATTGAGTACCCACACAAGCAAACCACAGTTTTCATTTCTATACCAGGTGTACAGTATTGTATCTGTGCATTGTATCTACTCCTTTTATAAAATTTTCTTACTGCTGTTAGTTCTGCACCACTTGATCTTGGGCTTTGTTAAGAATAATATATGGGACCTGGCCAGACCTCTAAAAAACAAACAATCAAATAGAAATGGATGGTATAGTTAGTTTAAATAGATATAATGTTTCTTCTTACAGCTTCAATACAGGTATGAATAATTATTTTTGTGGTTTAATCTATTACATATGTGTATCAAAAAAGAGATACATAAATGACAGTGATAACGGAAATTCCAGTGACACAATAGTATTTCTATTTTTTTTTCTGATATAATATGCAATTTTAAAATACTTGATGACTGTCAAAATAAGATTAAAGGCTGAACTCTTCTTCAGAAGGAGAAGGTTTTATGAAAAGAGAGGGTTCCAAAGAGAAAGGAAAGAAGGACACATCCAAAATTCCAACTTCTAATTTGATTTTCAATTCTTATTTTAAAAAATGTTTCTTTTCAATATTCATTTCTTCAAACTCTTGAGATTGTTTTTCAAATTTCTAAGGAAATAGTGCTGGAATTCAAAAAAGACTATACAGCATCTAAAAAAATAGGAATCATTCAGTTTTACAATAATTCCAATAATTAAGTAATAAGTTTTGCCAACCTCAATTTAAAGGAGATTAGTTATGAATCATGTTTTTTTCCCTTTGGTCCTATCAAAATAAGGCCCATGTTTCTTTAAATGAATCTTGCTGATAATACATATACCTATCATGACATTCCCTTTGAGTGCTTGGGGAAATAAAAATTCATAGCAATTGATTGCCCTATGTAGCCATGGCTCCAGGTGCCCTTTCAAATATTCATAAAGATCTTAAAGGGGTCCCAGTGGATCCCATTTGACTGCTGTATATATATATATCACTCCAGTCTTCAGAAAAATTGTCAAACAAAAATCACTTTTGCAGCTAGGTATTATTGACTCTTTCTACCTTGTAGATTTTTGTATTCTCATGCTATGTACTGTGAGTGAAAAATGGAACAAGATGAAGAAATGTTTATGGACATCACAGACCAAGGGCTAAGAGTTCTTCATTAAAGCTGGGGGCTTGAAAGCTCTAACTGATCATAAATGGATGAAATGAAAGGACATAAATGTTAAAATTGGAGTCAAATGGAGCAAAAGCTGAGATAAAAATAAAGGACAAAAATGTCACATTTGCACTCAAATTCAGACCAGTAAATTCAGAGCTACATGCCTGCTGAGCATTCAAAACTTCACACTGAGATCAATGTAAAGATTAAGCACAAACATAAAGCAACTTTTTAAAGTTTAACTCTCCTTTAGAAAATATGTCCATTGTATTAAGTGTATCAACTGGCAATTTAAGGGATCTTCCTTTCCTCCCCCTCTCCCTAGTAAGTTATCCATTTTCAGATTCTGAAGAAAGTTGAGAAGTTTCAATCCCTTCTGTAAATGCTTTGTCTTATCTGTTCTGTTCAAAAAGGCATGGAGCAGGAGCTGCTTGACCAATCTCATAGAGACATCTATACCAGTTTGCATAAAATGTTCTGGCCACACAAAAATTCAGGAGTTAGCAGGCAGTTTCCATTTCCATCTTTCAAATTTAATGAGATTTTCAGCTTCTATTTGCTTCTCTGTTTTATAGAATATTCCCAAACTGTGTTTAAAAAAAAATGTTCTGAGTCGAAACACAGAGCACTCCCCAAACTCTTCAATCCTTCCTCTGTTCTGCAGCAGCTGCAATTAACTTGAACAGGCCATCACTGTTGACACTGCTCCCATATCCTTGCTCCAGCAGAGCATGACAACAGGAGTGCAACAGAGAGCCAGAACCTGGTCAGGAAATGACTGTTGTTTGTCACCAGTCGTTTCCATTCTGCTGCTTAGGTAATGACTGCAGTTCAGAGTCCAGGAGTTAATTAGAAATGTAGAAGCTCTGGTATCACCTGTGAAGTAATAGCATAAGCTAAGCTAATGTCCATAATACAGAACACTGGTGAAAGGCAATTAAGTGCCATGACAGCTGCCACAAATCTGTGCCATCTAGAGCTATGAGTTGAAACATAAAATTTTAAGTACATCATCATCAGTATACATTAGGATAGACATCAGAAGATTTATTCTGAGACATAGTGTTATCCAATGGATTCTGCAGACTTTTGCCAAGTGATTTTTCAGTCTTCGAAAGTACACTGACAAATATGATTTATGAAACAGACTTCAGAAAATGTCAATAGAAGAGAGAAGGGAAGGTGCAGAAGGGAAAAGGGAAAAGGGGGAAGGGAAGGGAAGGGAAGGGAAGGGAAGGGAAGGGAAGGGAAGGGAAGGGAAGGGAAGGGAAGGGAAG